>CM029614.1:32961856-34161856 GCA_017311315.1 Dendrocalamus latiflorus | reverse complement strand
GTAACTGACTGAAAAAACAATCTAGCTAACGAAGGCTTATTAGCATAATAAAATTTTAAAAAAATTAAAAATATAAAAAATATGTTAGCCTATCACGAATAATACAAATAAATACGAGAAAAAAGAACCGACAAAAAACTCAAAAGTATATAAAAAGACAAAATTTATAAATAATATAAAATAAATTAAAAATCAGAAACTCAAACCAAAACGAGCGAGACCTTTAGCTAGGCAACCATTACTACGCGCGGAGGTGCATTTACACGGCCTCCTTTTTTCTTCTTTGTACCAAGCACGGCATACCTGGCAGCCACTGTATACATTGTAAGCCAGGGCTTCGTGGGAAGTGACGAAGTGTAATGTGCAGTGGCATAAGTTCGTATGGTTTTGCCCTCGTCGTGCTTGGGACGGAGCAGTGCACACCAGCAACAGCAAGCATACTACACGAGGACCAACTGTGCAACCTGGCTGCAGGTCAAAGCTCATACAGTCGTTTGTGTTAAAGAACCTCCTATCGTTTGATCAATGACCATGCATGTGGGGAGCAAAAGCTAGATTTGTAGCCATGTAGCCATTCAAGTCCTAGGTACTACTGCAGTACTGCTGCTGCTGCTGTCTCAAGTCACACAAGATCAGTGGTTCCTTCTCTGTAGGGGCTCGGCTCCACAAGACTTTTTGGAGGCCAGTTGGTGAGTTTGAACATTCCTGGACGGAGCAGGCGCCGTGCTGACAACTATACTTTGCAGGTCGGAGATCACTCGAGTTCCGGTAATCGAAGCATATGATTGGTGGTTTGGGGCGTGGATATAATTTCCTCTGATTACAGTAACAGCTTGGTTTGCTCAGCGGTCAGCTAGCTGATGCCAATGTGGTACTGCAAAGAGAAGACTAGATAGCATCAGTGCGAAGAGATACATACATGGAGTAGTAATTGGACGTGTAGAATCGTACAGACAGGAGACAGCAGCATTACGGCACAGAAGCAGTACTCAATTTTGGAGAGAGGAAAAAGAAAATTTCATGTTAGGGATCACCCTCTCCCCCCAAGAACAACTGAACAGGTAGTAGTACTGTAGTGGTAAGTTCCCAATGAATTTTCCAGAGACAGATCAGTGCGCATGTGGATCCATCCAATCTCTACAGGGAAGACGCACAGTGCAGCGATCAGAGGTGCATTGCTCGCTAGGTCGCTAAGTCCTTGGCCATGTTCAGAAGAGGACAAGCGTTCGAGCTCGTGTGAGAGAGAGAGGAGCAAAGCAGGGGGCTATCCATAATGGCATTATCATGCATGGTTTCAAGTACTGCTCTCGTTCAGGTGGCGACACCTCCCAGGTGATGTGACAAAAGATACCTGACACCCTCCTCTAATATTTGGGTGGGGTGGTGGTCGGGAGGGGTGAAAGTTGACCAGAAAGCAGGCTGAGATGACTGATCATTTCTTCACGGCAGGGTTCTTCGTCAGGCTCCTTGCAAAGGCAGACACCATGTGCGCACCGGACGACCTTGAGCTATTCAAGTAGTTGCATAGCATCACGAGCAGAGAATCGTTCCTGGCATTATTATCTCACTCTGATCTGAAAGCACAGTTTAGTAGTAGTTCCTGCATTAAGTGCCACGGAATAGCATATACCCCCTCTTGCTGCTCCGTTCACGTTCCTAACTGGGTGTCTGGGTTCCAATCATCCAATGGTTCAGATGAATCTGAGAATGTTTATTTGTGTGCATCTTGCTTCACTGAATCAGAGACGGCTGGGCTTCGAATAGTAGTATGTCGTGTCATATGACGCACACAGCCCAGGCTAGCTCAGCTTTTACGCCGAAGGCCTGCAGTGAATAACTTTTGATACTAATAAGCTCGAATTAGCAGCAGAGGAAAACCAACTGCACGGCGCGCATACCGAAAGTAAACATGTTATATTTATACATGGTATGATGGTAGCATGGGCTGTACATTTCAGAAGCCTCACGCCCACACCCTTCTGCAATACAAATTTATTTAGTGTATGTCTATAGGACAAAAACAGTCAGATTGATCTGAGACGTTAGATCTCCATCCAACGTATCCACCCATACAAGTCCCCCTCCAAAAAAATGATCTAGGGCGTTGGATCTCCATCTAACAGCTCAAAATCTGACTGTTTTTGTCCTAAAAAATAGTCGAATGTTATATAGACACTCCCTTGAGCAAATATATCGGATGGGAAAAACCGGACATGCAAACAGTTTCATAGCAGCAAGAAGTTTCTCTAGAACAGAACGCGAAAGCAGTCAAAAGAAAGGAAAACAAGGGTGATAACTCACCAGCTACTGCTGTAGCCAAAATATGGGGACATAGGCCCTGTTTGTTTCCACTTAAGATTATTATAATCCAGCTTATAGGTGAGGGATTATATAAGCTAGATTATAATAAGCTGGTGGAAAATAAGCTGTCAAGTGTTTGGCAGCCTGGATTATCAAAGTTATGGATTGTTGTATTCGAATGTTTAAAGACTACAATGTCCTTGAGAGAGAGGCAAAGGAGTTGGAGGATAGATGAATGACAAAGGTGGGTAATATTCCTAAAGTTTTATGGTCCTTAAGATAAAAGGTGGATCTATAAGCTGAAATAAGCTCCTTTTTTGAGCTTATTAGATTACAATAATCTGGGCTATTAGATTATAATAAGTTACCTTATAATCTAGGTTGTTTGTTTCCACTTATGATTATAAGCTAGATTATAATAATCTTAAGTGGAAACAAACAGGGCCATAATTAATCAGCTGCACAAAGCAATAATCGGCATCAGCGCTCTTGAAAATGAAATGATCTGTCAGTGCAAAGATGTATCCAATACTATCTAGCAAGAATAAGTTACAAGGTTCGTGAAAACATAATTGAAACAAAAAAAAGTTTCATCCCCACAAGAACAACTCAAGAGATCTTCTCGTAGCAACGAAAAGTGAGTGTGTGGCAGTTAAAGGACTGAAAATAGGATTGATATTGATCAGTACAATTTGCATAGTTAGTTTTGCTTGATGTTATTTGACATGAGGCATGACAGCAAAAGAGATCCAGGGACGCCACTCAGTTTGCAACCAATGATGCAGGAGCACATATGTTCCCTAGATCACAAACAGTTAAATCATCTGATAGGATAGTAGTGATCATATTTAAACTTGCTTGTTCCTTGTATAGATCTCTGCATGATGGACGAGCTAGGAGCACCGAGATGATATATGTGAATGCAAGTTACCTGCTAATTTCTTTTTTTTTTTTCAGAACATGCAAAAGCTTTGCACGCCATTGTATTAATAGATAAAACAGCACAGAAAGGTACAAAAGAACAGAGGCTGAGAGAAGTAAGAGACAAGGTCACAAACGCGTCTGAAGGATGAGAAACACAACGCTTTAGACTAAGGGTCTGTTCTTTTCCTTAGAAATTGGCGGCTTTTGGCTTTTGCTACTGTACCTAACTTTCAAAGGGAGTACTTTCTCAAGACGGGGTCTACAAGTTAAACAATCTATATGTTAAAAGCCTAATATCTGTACCAACCAAAATCGCAAGTGAGTATCTGTCTCTCCGTAATCTGTACCATAAACAACCAAAATTCAAAAAATTCAGCCAAAAGCCATAAGCTGTAGCCATTGCCAAACAGGTCCTAAGACTTACGCAATGGAGCTGCAGTAGAAGGTAACTCAGAGGTCAGTCTTCGTATGGCCTAAAGCGACAACATGATAGTTCCTCGAGCAGCTTGCCAGGAGGTCGTCCATATCCTGTTGGACATTGTCAAAGACTCGGACGTTCCATTCCCGCCAAATGGTCTTAGAGGAAAAGGATTGCCAAAGTATCAAAGCACTTCCTTCGATCATTTTCCTTCAGCAATCCACCATTCCAGTAGCCGATCATGGGGCGTAAGCACTCCCTGGCTAGCACCGAAGACACTTACGAGTTTACCCCATGCTTGCTTGACCCAAGGGCAGTGAACAAGTAGATGGTTGACGAATTTTTTGTACGGATAATCCATTTTTTATTCGAAATTACATAAATATACCCGCGGGAAAATTTTTTACAAAAATAGGCTCCAGTCGCCTAATGGTTGGGCGACTGGAGGCGTTCGCCCAACCACACGGCGACATTTAATGAATCTACCAACCGTTGGGCGATTAATTGCAGTCGCCCCACGGTTGGGCGACTTCCATCCAGTCGCCCAACCGTTAGGCGACTGAATTTCAGTCGCTCAACGGTTCGGCGACTTCTAGTGAGATATATACCGCGCTCGGCCCTGGCCGAGCGCGGTCACTGTGTCGTTCGGCCGTCGTCGCAGAGAAGAGAGGGAGAGGAGGAGAAGAGGAGGGGAAGAGAAGGAGAGGGAGAGGAGGAGAAGAGAAGGAGAGGGAGAGGAGGAGAAGAGGAGAAGAGGAGGGGGAGTGCGCGATTTCCAGGTAATTTTTCGTGTTATATTTTTTGTTAGTGTAGAAAATTAGTTTAGAAAATGTAGTGTAGAAAATTAGTTTAGAAAATTAGTTTAGAAAATGTAGTGTAGAGAATTAGTTTAGAAATTAGTTTAGAAAATGTAGTGTAGAAAATTAGTTTAGAAAATTAGTTTAGAAAATGTAGTGTAGAGAATTAGTTTAGAAAATTAGTTTAGAAAATGTAGTGTAGAAAATTAGTTTACAAATTTAGTTTAGAAAATTCGTTTAGAAAATGTAGTGTAGAAAATTAGTTTACAAATTTAGTTTAGAAAATTCGTTTAGAAAATGAAGTGTAGAAAATTAGTTTACAAATTTAGTTTAGAAAATGTAGTTTCAAAATTTAGTTTAGAAATTAAATATAGAAATATAATTTAGACATTTAATTTTCAAATTTTGTGTACTAAATGTAGTTTAGAAATAAAGTTTAGAAAATTTAGTTTATAAATTTTGTGTACCATTTATTGTAAAAATTTAGATGTAGAAAGTATAATGTACAAGTTTAGATGTAGAAATTTAGATGTACCAAGTTTAATGTACAGTCTTAGATGTATAAAATTTAGTGTTGAAATTATTGTACAAATTTAGATGCAGAAAATTGAATGTTGAAAGTATTGTACAAATTTTGCAGGTATAACTCGTGCTGGACGTGACTCGGAGTGGCGGTTCGCGCTGTTGGACGAGCACGTGGACCGCTCTCATCGCGCTTCCCATCTAGTGCCGCCACCGGGGAGCACGGACGAGCCGCCTCAGTTGGGAGTGGTCCGGACACGGACACCTCGCGTGGCCTGGGGACTCGACCCTCGTTGGACTGCCAGGTGAGCACTATTCCAGCGTTTAGTGCGACCGTTAGTTCGTTCCGTGCTGACCTTCACTTTGTTTGCAGGCTGCGGGATGCCGGGCTACTCCCTCTTGCCCGGATGGTGCAGGCCACAGAGGAGGATGGAGCCGCTGGAGGGGACGAGGGCGGGGACGAGGCGGGCGGGGATCGATCACGACGATTTCCGTTCGACCGTTCCCTACTTACGGCTTTGGTGGACCGTTGGCGGCCCGAGACGCACACTTTCCACCTCCCATTCGGGGAGATGACGCCGACCTTGCAGGATGTGTCCCTGCTTCTTGGGCTTCCGATCGCGGGAGACGCTACCTTCCTACCGGAGGCCCCGGCCGACTGGCGCGCTGACCTGCTCGGCAGATTCGAGGGTGTCGTTCCACCGGCCGCTGACCACCACGTGTTCGGAGAGGCGCAGACCCATGGGCCGACACTGAGGTGGCTCAGACAGTACCGGGTACGTGGTATATAAAATCGATCGTATCTTCGAAGCTCTTTTTTGTGGTATTACGTACTAATAACAACTTTTTTGCATTCAGGTGGAGCGCATGGTTCCGCAGGCAGACGATCAGCAGGTCTCGCGGCACCTGGAGGCGTACGTGCTGTGGCTGTTTGGTTGGGTGCTTTTCACCACCAGCCACGGCAACTCGGTGGATGCGCGCCTTATCGCTTATGCGAGGGCGATCGCTGACGGCGAGCCCCACCAGGTCAGCTGGGGATCGGCCGTACTTGCCGCGACGTACCGCGCGCTGTGCGATGCGTGCACGAGGGTCAAACCGAACTCGATCCTCACGGGTTGTCCCCTGCTACTACAGTTGTGGTCGTTCGAGCGCTTAAGCGTCGGACGACCTGTGCTAGACGATGTGGGTCCGTACGGGCCCGAGATGTATCCGGGGGGATAAGTCGACCGGCCGACGATGGGTTCTATGTGGTGCCGTCGCCGAGTAAGTTTTATCACAGTTAACTATTTATTTCTTATTGACGATCGTCATTGTAAACAACTTGTCTTTCTTGCAGGTACAGTTCGCGCACGTGCAGGTCACGCGGGCGTACCGAGTCTTTGTGGAGCAGCTCGACCGCATCACAGCCGACGACGTGCGCTGGGAGCCGTACGCTGATACGGTAGTGCAGGCCCGTGCTCCTGGCGGTCTGTCTTCACTTTGCTGGCGTGACCGGGCTTTCTGGCTCACCCGCCGGAAGCTCGTGTACCTCATCTACGTGGAGGACTACGCACCCCAGCGGGTGATGCGGCAGTTCGGGCTATGGCAGCCGGTTCCTGTACCAGTCGGACCATCGCTTCCGCGGCACGTGCACGGGTGAGTGTACGTTTGTGCTAAATATGTACATACTTACTACTGCGTTCGCAAGTATCTCACATTACGTAATGGTTTTATACGCAGGCACAGCGGGAAGGGAGTGAAAAGAGGCACGGACTGGTCGGTGAGAATGCAGCCCTGGGTCGAGCAGTGGCAGGATGCGCTCGACGACCGCGTGGACGAGGACCGACCGTACGACAGCAGGGAGTACGCGGAGTACCTGCGCTGGTACCAGCCGCAGACCCGTATCAGGCTCGTATATGTGGTAGACCCGCCTGCCACACACGTCGCCGCTCCGACGGACACGTACCCCGCGCACTTCGCGCACGACGCTCACCTCGCGGTACGTTACATGTCATTTCAAAGATTCCCAAATGGTAATGTCGTTTCCATAATCGACCATTTTATGTCTTTGTGTCCAGGCTGACGTCGGTTCTGACCTATACGCCGAGTCCGGCACAGTACTGGAGAGGCTCGCCAGTGGTGCGCAGCTGACCCATGAGGAGGGCCTCAGCTTTGCGCGTCGGGTGCACGAGGGGTGTAGACGTATCGTTAGCCTACTGTCCTGCACGAGGCTACCGGCGGTCTCCACGCCCCCCGCTACGACTGCTCGTCCACCAGTGCCACCTCCACCAGCGTGGCACTACTATGGTGCACCTACGTGGACACGTCCTCCACCACCTCACCCGGAGCAGCCAGGGGGTTCAGCCTGGGCAGGGCCTCCTACACCGGTTCACTTCACGCCTCCTACGCAGACCCCTGCCTTCCCCACGCAGGGGGTGTACGCCTCCTCCATGGCGCCAGCTACGGGTACGCATAGGGTCTTATACCGTGTTTATCCGAAGACGACATGCAACGCACTAACGATATTAATATTGCAGGTACTTACCAGCACGGCGTCTCCCCAGGCCAGGAGGATGTGGACCAGTTTTTCGCGCCGTCGCCCGACGTCGCACCGCAGGTTCTTTCTGCCAGTGCCCTCCCCGGTGCACCGGAGATTACACAGCCAGAGGTGCAGCTGACTCCACCAGCGCAGGGGCGGGATAGACACCCTCCTCCTCGTTTTACCTTTTCGGATCGTCCTAATCCGTTGCACCGGAGGAGGGCCAAGCGAGGCCGTATGGGAGGACGCGGGCGCGGTGACGGGGCACAGCAGGGTGACCAGTGAGGCGTGCTGCAGATGCTATATATGTTATGCATGTAATGAAAATACATGCGCCATGTTACTCACAGTTATATTATGAAGTTTATTTATATTTACATAAGTCTATCATCTCTTTCCGCATATAAACTATCTCACTTAACAGTGTATGTATCGATCGTTCTCTACTCAATCTTTCAAAAAAAAATTTTAAAAACTTTTTACACACCTACAATATACAATGAACATAAACTTTTATTACAACTTCACCGTATTTTTTACCAGTTCAACGTTACAAAATTCACAAATTCTAAAACAATCACGGGGGCTACCTGAAGTCGCCTAACGGGATGGCGACTGCATGGCAGTCGCCTAACGGTATGGCGACTGCATGCCAGTCGCCATACGGAAGAGCGATTTAATGCAATCGCTCTACTGTGCAGCGAGATATATTGTGTCGCCGTGTGGTTGGGCGAACGCCGCCAGTCGCCCAACCATTAGGCGACTGGAGCCTATTTTTGTAAAAAATTTTCCCGCGGGTATATTTATGTAATTTCGAATAAAAAATGGATTATCCGTACAAAAAATTCGATGGTTGACGGTCTCCTGATGGTGAGCACAGAAGGAACATATAGGATTCACCAGTATTCCCCGACACGCAAGTCTATCAGCCGTCCAGCACCGATCAATGGCTATTGCCCATGCGAAAAATTTGCATTTGAGTGGCGCCTTGTTTTTCCAAATATGTTTGTGACCTAAGAAAACGGTCCCACCAATAAAGAATGGGAGATTGGATCATATACCCTCCCTTTAGTTGAAAAATTGAGGATTTACCCTCCACATCTCAATGACACGTGGGGTCATCATAAGTCACTAACACGTGAGCCAGGAGGGTAAAATCCTCAATTTCCATCTAAATGAAGGGTATATGATCAAATTTTTTTTTCATAAAGAATGCATTATAAGCTGATTTTGCTAAGAAGACCAGAGAGGGATCCATCCTCTGAACCCACCTGTCTTTAGTTTGAGGATCAAGAGAAATGGATTGTATGATGGCCCTAAGGTGGATATACTCTACGAGTGCAGTAACTGTCGAAGCAGCCTGGATGTCACGAACCCACACATTGAGTGTAACACCTTCGGCCACTGTGATAGATTTCCTTGCTTTCAGAGGAATCAACTTCTAAACAACTGGGTAGAGAGATTCAACGGATTTTCCATCAATCCAATTGTCGAGCCAGAACAGGGTAGTGTTTCCGTCCCCCAAACGCACCTCCGTTGCGGCATTGAACAAAGCCTGCACAATCGGCTCGTGGGACACTTGTAGGTGTGCCCATGTCCAAGATGGGTTGACTTTTGCCACCAAAGCTATCTCATCTTCAACTCATATCCCATGAGTTTAAGGTCAAGGATCCCTAGATTGCCAAGAGAGAGTGGCCAACAAACTGAGCCCATGAGTATGCGTTAAAAATGTGAAGTGGATCAAGTGTTGATTCATTAGTAGGTTAATGGTTGTAAGCCGCTTTGAGAAGCGTGCATGAGTAAAACCCGGTGTTAAGTGGGGTTAGTAGGTTATCCCCAATTTGGTCTAATGGGGGATTCATTAGATTTTGGATTCAGGTTGTGAACCTATATAACGGGAGGAGAGACAAGAGTTAGGGTTTAATAATTTTAGCTAAATCTTTATGGTGGCTAGTTCTTTCTTCCTCCCATGTGAGATTAGATTTCCTTGGGTTAGAGCCTTGTGTGTGTATGCTCTAGGTTTAGAGCTCTACTATCCTAAGGAATTAGTTGTAAAAACAATCCTCTCCAAGTGAAATGGACATCCAAACTTTACCCAAATGAGTTGTGCCATGAATCCCCTCATGCGCTTTTAATTTTCTTGCCTTTCTTATTTGAATTTCTCTTATCTTGAGTTTTTTTGTGCCAAGAACCAGCAAAAAACTAAAAAAAAATCAAAAGTTCAGAAAAAGATGAAATTTATGAATATTAAAAAATAAGACAGAAGTTGAAACTGAAATGAGCGGGGCCCTAAAGTCGTGTACTCGTACCTGTGTTGGTGGTGTGATCTATAAATGTAAGAACGCAAGATCAATTATAGGCATGTTCTTCTTTGCTTGAATTTATGATTTTTTATTATGGTTTGTGACTTTTAAATTGTTTGTGCGAGAGATTACAGATTAACAGAAACTTACGTTTGGTTTTTACCAATATAAATAAAATCGGTACAGTATGTACTACAATTAACTAGTAGACAGTATCTAAAAAGATACTCCGCTTAAAAGTTAGTTACTGTAGAAAAGCTGAAAAATAAATTTTAGAAGCTAAAAAGAACGGACCTTACCTGACACGTACTCCTAATTAAAAGAAGAGATACAATTGAGAGCTTCTTAATGTGGCCTACTCGTATGGGCCGAACCGGCGCGTGTCCGGAGATTAAATCCTGTGGCCTCATGGCCCAGTATCTGGTCCTGTAATTATGTGTTTGGTTGGAGGGATGGGGTGGGATGGGATGGGATAGGGTGGGATGGTTCCGTTGACCAAGTCTATCTATGTGTTTGGTTGGAGGGATGAGGTGGGATGGAATGGCCCAAAGTGAGATGAGTCTGTGCAAATTTAGAGAATATTCTTCTTAGATGCTGGACCATGTGATTCCACTTTTTTGTGGAACTATCCCATCCTATCCCTATCACTCCAACCAAACACATTATAAATGAGCCGGTTGGCAAATAGACGATATACGAAGGCCGGCGGCGGCGGCGAGGCCCATCCGCCTAGAGGGGATTACCATTCACGGCCCTGTCGAGGCAGCATGGCCCTACAAGTTTCCTGCGAAAAATATTGGTTAATTATCGGTGGACGCATTCGATACCGGAAATCATGGGAGCGAGGAGGAGGAGGAGCAACTTGCTTGCCTTAGCAGCAACCCCACACACAAACCCAGCACAAAAAACTAATCTTTCGTCTGTCAGGGAGACGAGTACAAACAAAGGTCGCCGTTCCGCGCAAACCTCCGAGCCACGCTCCCCAACGACAAGATTAACCTTTTAGCGCCCCGAAGGCCATAGATTCGCCCCCTGCTCTAGTGAGTAGTATCGAGTTTTTTCTTTTGACTAGTTATGTATTCGGTTATGTATTCGTGTGTTGTAACGAAGTTCATTGAATGTATAAAAAAACGTGTTATAAAAGAAAGTTGTTCTGATTGATTAGAAAGTAGAGAATAGTGAGAAGTTAAGTCGTGGAGCGGTTAGAGAAGAATCAATGTACAATCACCAACTCATTTTTTTATAATAGTAAAGATTAGTAGTATGAGTATGTATTAACACTGCAGTGAGAAGGAAAATCTAACGGATGGAGCTATTAGGGAAAAAAAAAAGTGGCATGCGGGCATTATGATTCAGCTAGCTATTTGCAATTGGCATCCTTAATTAAACTTTGTCAAAGCAAACACTCTGATCTGATCGTATGGAGTATAGTTGTATCCTTTTGCCGCGCTTTAAGCTTAGCCTTAGCAACAAGACGGAGCACCGATCGAGCACGGATGCTGAAAACTATGGTGACGAAGAGTAGAAATGAAGCCAGGTAGAACAAGCAAGCAACAGTCAGTACATTCTTGCTTAATTTGTTCAGCCTTGCAGGCATCAAAGACTTGCTGCAAACCTGCAGTTCACTACTCCACAAACACTAGCTACTCCTTTAGAAGCCTGACGCGCTCTGCTCTACACTGTCATAATTCGTAAGAGCACAAAAGCATTAACTGCAGTGGAATCTCATATAACTGGTCGCTCGATCAGTTGTTTGACCACAAAGCAAACCAAACAGAAACCCTAACTAGCTACCACTATAAATTAGCTCATGCATGTTCCTACAGCATCTCACACTCGATACTCGTGTTAGGATAGGGGGGTCTCCTAGGGTTTAGATCTAGCGGGTTCTTCTCTATTGCGTACGGGTTCGTGTTCTTGAAGTAAAACCGAGAGGGAGAGAGAGGTACCGACCTTCGGATGTAGAGGAGGAGGAGGTGGCCATCTCGGGGACGCTCGGTGAAGTCTGCGCACGGGCAGCGACGGTCGGGGAAGAGGTGCGGGGCTCCTCGGCGGCGGCGTGTCCCGGGCGGCGGCGACCTCCTTGGCGGCGGCGTTGAACGGCGGTGGTACTTCCCGTCGCTTCAGCGCCCCCCTCTTAGATCGGTCTTAGGGTTTTGTCGGTGGGGTGGCGGCGGCACGGTCAACCTTGGGATGCGTGCCGCCCGGCCCCCACCTCTGTATTTATGGCGCTGGCGACAGGGGCCCACCAGCCAAACGGGCTGGGCGCCCCCGATCAGGGCGCGGTCAAGGGCTGGGCTTTGGCCGTTGGGCCAAAGCCCTGAGATCACTCTAACATTCTCCCCCTTGATCTCAGTCTATACTTTATCTTTTAATTATTTTTGACTTTACACATTCCATCACAGATTAGTGCATAGAACATGTCTCATCGTCACGGTCAATCGCCGATAGATTCAACAGTTACAATACACCTCTCTGTTCTGAAACAGTTACTTTAATCTTTGGGCCATCTTTTAGTCCAGGATCATAGGCTTTCCCTTAAACCCATGCCGGCTACATGTTCTCTGAACACGTTGGGTGGTAAGCCTTTGGTAAGCGGATCCGCTAACATCTTTGCGGTACTTATGTGCTCAAGACTTATAATTTGATCCCGAACTTTATCTTTCACAACATAGTACTTTATGTCAATGTGTTTGGCAGCACCACTTGACTTATTGTTGTGGGCATACGTTACTGCGGGTTCGTTATCGCAGTACAACTTAAGTGGTCTATTGATGTCGTCAACCACTTTTAAACCGGGTATGAACTTCTTTAGCCAGTTCACCTGCCCCGTAGCCTCATAACATGCTACAAACTCGGCATACATTGTGGACGATGTAGTGACGGTTTGTTTTGAGCTTTTCCACGATATAGCTCCTTTAGCGAGAGTGAATACATATCCGGATGTAGACTTTCTATCATCTCCCGCAAAATCAGAATCTGTATACCCCACTATATGGAGTGAATCTGATCTTCTGTATGTCATCATGAGGCCTTTTGTTCCTTGCAAATAACGCAAGACTTTCTTTATCAATTTCCAATGTTCTATTCCAGGATTGCTCTGGAATCTGCCAAGTAACCCGGTAACAAATGCTAAGTCAGGGCGTGTGCACACTTGAGCATACTCTAAGCTTCCGACAGCTGAAGCATATGGAACCGCTTTCATTTGATCGATCTCATACTGGTTCCTGGGGCATTGAAAATCCCCATATCTGTCGCCCTTGACTATAGGTGCAGGTGATGGACTACATTTATGCATACCAAATTTCTTTAAGACTTTCTCTATGTATGCCTTTTGTGACAGTCCCAATACCCCTTTGTTTCTATCTCGGTGAATTTCGATTCCTAGAACGAATGAAGCTTCACCAAGGTCTTTCATATCGAAGTTTGAGGACAAAAACTTCTTTGTCTCCAGTAGTAGACTAACATCACTACTAGCTAGTAGGATATCATCCACATACAGGATTAGGAAGATAAACTTCCCATCTTTAAATTTTGCATAAACACAGTTGTCCTCTACATTCTCTTTAAACCCAAATTTTCTTATTGTACTGTCAAACTTCAAGTACCACTGTCTTGAAGCTTGCTTTAACCCATATATTGATTTCTTTAGGCGGCATCCCATTCTCTCATTTCCTTCCACAACAAAACCTTTCGGTTGTGCCATGTAAACATTTTCCTCCAAATCCCCATTAAGAAATGCCGTCTTTACATCCATCTGATGTAACTCTAAATCATAATGTGCTACTAATGCCATTATGATTCTGAAGGAATCTTTACATGAGACTGGAGAAAATGTCTCATTGTAGTCAATCCCTTCTCTTTGCGTAAATCCTTTTGCCACAAGTCGCGCTTTGTATCTTTCTACATTCCCTTGGGAGTCATGTTTTGTCTTGTAGACCCATTTACAGCCTACTGTTTTGGCTCCTTTAGGAATAATTTCCAAGTCCCAGACTTTATTAGTCTTCATGGACCTCATTTCCTCTTCCATGGCATCAAGCCATTTTGAGGAATTTTCGCTTCTCATGGCTTCTTCAAATGAGGTGGGATCATCCTCCATTTGAAATTCCTCTGTATGATAAATCTGATAATCGTCAGAAATAGCTGATCTTCTTACTCTTTGAGACCTCCTCGGGGCCTCCTCATTTGGTACATCTTCTGTTTGAGGCTGTTGTTGCTCCCCCTCATCTGTGGCAATGGGTTCTATAGGATCCTGAAGAACAGGTTCCTCATTATCATTCATTGTTGCCACAGGAGGAACAATAACAGGTGCTGGCACCACAGTGTCTTGCACCGTCGGTGAAGCGACAGCAGGTAGTGTGAAGAATGGCTCTTGAATCATCGGAGTGGGCGCATATACCCGCTTCTCTTCAAGATCAATCTCTCGAGCTACCATGCTCCCCCTCATCATTTCATCCTCTAAGAAGACAGCATGTCTCGTTTCTACAAACTTTGTGTATCTGTCTGGACAGTAGAAACGATAACCTTTTGACTTTTCAGGGTAGCCAATGAAATGGCAACTTACTGTTTTGGGATCAAGTTTCCCAAGGTTTGGGTTAAATACTTTAGCCTCAGCAGGACTCCCCCACACACGTAAGTGGTTTAGTGAGGGAACTCTTCCTGTCCACAACTCGTACGGTGTTTTGGGCACCGACTTACTGGGCACTCTGTTGAGAATATGAATGGCGGTTTTCAACGCCTCCATCCATAAACTCAATGGGAGTGTGGAGTAGCTCATCATACTTCGCACCATATCCATCAGGGTACGGTTGCGTCTTTCAGCTACTCCATTTTGCTGAGGTTCGCCCGGCATAGAATACTGGGCCACTATTCCATTTTCCTGTAAAAACCTCGCAAAAGGTCCAGGAACTTGTCCATATGGGGTATGTCGACCGTAGTACTCCCCCCCACGATCAGATCGGACTATCTTAATCTTTAAATCGTGTTGGTTTTCAATTTCAGCCTTAAATATCTTGAATTTATCCAAGGCTTCATTTCTTTCTTTGATTGGATAAATATATCCATAACGGGAGTAATCATCTGTGAATGTTATGAACGAGTCATATCCATCCACACTTTTCACAGGAAAAGGACCACAAATATCTGTGTGAATAATTTGTAGAACTCCTGTGCTTCTTTTAGCGTCTTTCTTTATTTTCTTTACATATTTTCCTTTAATGCATTCTCTGCATTGTTCTAAGTCTGAGAACTCTAATGGAGGAAGAATATCATTCTTTACTAGTCTTTCTATTCTCCCCCTCGAGATATGGCCTAAACGACAGTGCCATAATTTCGACGACTCATCTAGAGTTCTCTTTCGTTTTCTGTTTACATTCGTAGACGAGGATTCAATCAC
Source organism: Dendrocalamus latiflorus (assembly GCA_017311315.1). NCBI lineage: Eukaryota > Viridiplantae > Streptophyta > Magnoliopsida > Poales > Poaceae > Dendrocalamus > Dendrocalamus latiflorus. Next base: position 34,146,678 of record CM029614.1, on the reverse strand, counting down.
TTTCTCGCACGCAACTTTCTCATTATCGCATACGACATTCACATCATCACACAATGATAACAAATAAAGCTCATTCTGTAATATGGCAATACCAACACATTCTTTATTAAACATTATTTCGCACTTGCCATTTCCAAAATTGCAATCATAACCATCTTTGTCCAAATTTGACACACTAATCAAATTCCTCTGTAAAGAGGGTACAAAAAGGACATCTCTAAGTAAAAGAGTGGAGCCATTAGCTAATTCTAATGAAAGATCGCCAACGGCTTCAACTTCAGCTTCGACTCCATTTGCGACTTTAACGCATCTTTCTTTTCTTTGCGTAGTCCTCGTCGAACGGAATCCCTGTAATGAATTAGCAACATGAACAGTTGCTCCTGAATCAATCCACCAAGTGGATTTCGAATATTTCACATACAGGCATTCATTAATAAAGGTAATAATGTTCTCACCTTTCTTAGCCATTATCATCTTTAAGTAGTCAGGACAATCCTTCTTGTAGTGTCCCGTCTTCTTGCAGTGAAGGCACTGGTCTTTGTCTACAGCAAATTTGTTCTGTTGAGGCTGATGTACAGAGGCTTTGCCCTTGTTCTTTGAGAAGGGGTTACTGTTGTAATTCTTTTTCTTGTTTTCCCTCACAAAGTTGATAGCACCACCATGTGAGGATTTGATTCTTTCCTCCTCTTGCACGCACATGGCTATGCACTTTTCCATGTCCCATTTTTCGGGCTGCATATTATAGTTGACAACAAAAGTGTCAAACTCTTTTGGCAAAGAAGCAAAAACCAGATGAATAAGGAACTCATCCTTGAGAGCCAAATCCATCGGTTTCAGTTTAGATGCCAAGTTGCTCATTCTAAGAATGTGCTCTCTTATGCCATTGCCACCGCCAGAATACCTCTCTGTTACCAGCTGCTTAATCAGCTGTGTAGCATAAGTCTTTGAAGAGCCAGTGAACTGACTCTTTATTTTATCGAGATATTCAGTGACAGTGTCACACTCTGCAATTGAGCCCAAAATAGCAGGCTCAATTGTGTTCTTTATCACAGCCATACATTTCTTGTTGGCTGTGGTCCATTTCTTATGATCAAGGTCATAAGACATCTGTAAGGGAGCATGATCCCTCTGTCTTTTCTGCCATGCAGTGTCATCCTCATTCTGTTCCCTCACTGGTGCCAGAGGCTCAGTGGGACGTGCTGTAGTGAGAACCCAGTCCACCTCAGCCAAGATAAAAGCTAAATCTATCTTTTTCTTCCACTCTCCATAATTATCACCTTTGAGAGTGGGTATTTCTCTAATACAACTCATTAAGTTGTATCCTCCTGAAAAAATATTTCAAATACAGTGAGAACGTAACATCAAAAATTATATGCCTTATTTCCAACGTTGGTCAAAAATACGACATACAATTTAAATAAAACAATTCTATCATACATTAAATCTACATCACCGTTGGGCAGAAATAGAAATAATGCATAAAATCATCATTAAAAAAAATTTATAATACTGTTATTAACAACGTTGGTCAGAAAATAACAATATCATAAATCTCTGGAAATTTTATCTATTTTTCCAAAATTAAATTCTCCCGTTGGTTTGAATTTAATAATGAAAATCATTCAATCTTAACTTTTGCAGCGGAAACTGAAATTATTCAAAATAATTCATTATTCAGAAGCATTAAAACTGTACTGATCAATCTCTGTAAAAATTAACACGTTGGTGCAAAAATTTACAGAGATTTTGGTTCAATTTGCATTCAAATTCACTCATAAATGCTTCTGGAAAAACAAAAAAAAACATTCCTCAAAAATCACTGTTTATTTGGCCATTTTGGCCCATTCTTTCGGCCGCGGCCCAGCCGGCCCACTCTCCCCGCGCCTCACGCGCGCGCACGCGGCCAGCGGGCCTCTTTCTCCCCCACGCGGCCCACGGCCTATGCAGCGCCAGCCGGCCCAACTGGCCCCGCGCCTCCCACGCGTGATCACTGCCATCCATTCAATCGGACGGCCAGGACGCGATCTCGGTGGGGATACATCCCCGAACCCTAAACCTAATGCCAAAACGCACAAGTCCCACCCGAAAAAAACGGATCGTGGCGACGGCGGCCCGCGCGCGGACGGGAGGAGGCGGCGCCATGGCGACGCGGCAGCGGCAGCACCCAAGCGGAGCGCGGCCGGACGGCGTGCGTGCGGCGACCCGCGCTGGGTGACGGCGGCTCGCGCACCCCCGGCGGCGGCCCATCATCTCCCGCAGAGCGGCGGTGGCGCTCGGCCTCGGGGCAACGGATCGGCGGCGGGCGCGGCTGCCCCGGCGCACACAAGGGCGGCCCGAGGAACCGGGCGGCGGCCGTCCAACATCCGGTAAGCCCGATCCCCTTTTCCTCTTTTTTTTTTGTTTCTTTCTTTCCGATCCGGGGAGCTAGGGTTCGGGATAATCTTTTCTTTTCTTTTCCCCGCATAGATCTACGCCTAGGGGGTGGCTCTGATACCATTGTTAGGATAGGGGGGTCTCCTAGGGTTTAGATCTAGCGGGTTCTTCTCTATTGCGTACGGGTTCGTGTTCTTGAAGTAAAACCGAGAGGGAGAGAGAGGTACCGACCTTCGGATGTAGAGGAGGAGGAGGTGGCCATCTCGGGGACGCTCGGTGAAGTCTGCGCACGGGCAGCGACGGTCGGGGAAGAGGTGCGGGGCTCCTCGGCGGCGGCGTGTCCCGGGCGGCGGCGACCTCCTTGGCGGCGGCGTTGAACGGCGGTGGTACTTCCCGTCGCTTCAGCGCCCCCCTCTTAGATCGGTCTTAGGGTTTTGTCGGTGGGGTGGCGGCGGCACGGTCAACCTTGGGATGCGTGCCGCCCGGCCCCCACCTCTGTATTTATGGCGCTGGCGACAGGGGCCCACCAGCCAAACGGGCTGGGCGCCCCCGATCAGGGCGCGGTCAAGGGCTGGGCTTTGGCCGTTGGGCCAAAGCCCTGAGATCACTCTAACAACTCGCTGTCCCATCTCAGTGCTAGTTACGAGCTAGCATAGCTCGTTCGCGAGGCTAAGGAGTCAGCAGGAAATTAAGATGGTCTCCATGAAGATCCATGGCACCGCAGCAGCCGTTGCGGTGCTCTTCCTTGGCGCCTTCGTCCCTTGTCGTGGATCGACTGAGGAGTCGGCAAACTACATAGCTCCAGCTCCAACCCCGCCTTCGCCGTACTCCTCGCCCCCGACGAGCCGCATCCAGCCGGTCATCGTCGTGCAAGGCGTCATCTACTGCAAGTCCTGCAAGCTCAATGGCTACAATCCCTACATGGACGCGTCCCCTCTCCCCAGTTAGTTTTTAAAAATCCCCTCTCCCCAGTTAGTTTTGAAAAATCACTTATAATAATCTGTTTGAGATCACGTAGTACCAGAGAACGATTGTCCAAAATTAACATTTCGCTTTTGATTACGTGCTTAATTATTACTACGCGTGCTATGCAGACGCGACGGCGCAGCTGGTGTGCTACGGCGACAGGCTGCTGAACATGACGAGCACGGCGACCGACAAGAACGGCTACTTCTTGGTGATGGTCTACGACCTGGCCACCTTCAGCCGGAGCGGGTGCAGGGTGTACCTCGGCTCGTCGCCGACGTCGCTCTGCAGCGCCCCGTTCATCCCGTCGAACAGGTGGCTCGGGATCACGCTCGAGAGGGAGACGGTGGCGTCGCTGCCCAAGGGCGTGCGAGGCGTCTACCGCCCCAGGAGCGTGCTCATGTATGGACCGGGCAGCGGTGGCAAGTGCCCGCCGTACTAACGTCGTCAGATCGTGAGATCGAGATGCATGCATGTCGCACAAGTGCATGGATGTTGTTTGGTTAAGAGCACGTAGCCAGAGCTAGCTAGCCTCAGAGGCAATAATAATTAGTAGAAATGGTAGGTCGTGTACGTGTCTCGATGGAGTGTTAGCTTCTTGTAGTTTGAGGACGTACGTTGAAGTGGTTTGCTCGTCCGTGTAACCTTTTCTCGGTTGGTCCTTTTCGTCAGGTTAATGATGAGTTTGGGAATCCTTTTTGTTGTCAAAAATACGTAGGTCCCCAGTCCATATGGGCCTGATTGGTCTCTGCGATTCTCTTATCATCGTTTTTGTATCCCCTGTTCCTTGGATACAATTCGATCCTGCTATGTTTTTTCGGCCTAGTTGATGCCAGCCCAGCCCAGAATAGATGGGTCATAATAGATCGGGTCCAAACGGTTTGAAAACATACATTAGCCTAATGAGCCCGGCCCGATGAAAATCAAAGCAACGCGATGCCATTCAAGGCAGCGGTTCCACGCTTTGGAATTTTCCACGCGTGTTTCGCAGGGTGCAATCCGGAAGTGATAAATGATTTACTTTTGATTAAATTATTAATATCTATGCTTTTTTTTCTTAATAGACATAGAGTCAAATATAAATTAATAGAGATGTAACTTTTTTCTATTGCTATATTATATTTTTCTGTGATTGTCACTTTCTTGGCCAAAAATGTCATCTGTTTGGTCCCTACATCCAAATCCTGGCTCTTCCCGCTATGAATAAGTATCGGATACCTATTTCATCATTCTGTATTCACTCCACAAGCCTTCATTCGGTCTATCGGACAAAAATTATCTGATTCTTTTGCACCCCTGCACAGGTCATTAAACAGTATGGTGCAGTTAGAACGAACACCTGCGAGACTAATTACTGAGATGTCAAAAGAAGAGCACTTCGTATTTCCTATCTACTCAGATGCAGCAATCTGTTTATTTTTTTATTCTATTGCTAAGTGAAGTCATCATAGCCTTTCTCATACTATATAACGCTTATCCTATATTATATTCCGCATTTTTTTTATTAAAGTCAGAGTCATATATGAATAGTACTGAATACTTATTTATCACTTCTGTATTCGCTCAATCAGGCCTTCATTTGATTAGTCGGATGAAAACCGGTCCCGCCGACCCGTTCATCGCACCTGCACCGAGCTGCGCTTAATTACTGTACGGTCTGTAGCAGTCCAATTGATGGAAAGCGATGTCAATTCTACAGATTGGTTGATACAGATCTACATACTCATAATATAATGGAGTACTTATAAAGTTCTAATTATGTTGCTAGAAGTATATATTGTCGCCTATTTATCTCGTTAATCGCTATATCGTTTGTAATTTACGTCAACTTGGTAAATATGGTATTTACTGATACTGTATTGAACAAAATTGGGAATTACCGAACCATATTTTTAAAAACATCGTATTTACCAGACTAATAATACAGCATTTACCGTATATACCATATTTACCAAACTGTATAATTTCCCGAAATAACTGAACAAACAGTCCTAAACCCAGCTGCACACATGATCGGCAAACGTTGAACAGTTGCTTCCGTTGACGAGTTGACTCCTCAAATTCTGTTCCCGCGAAAATTTTTCTACTAGCGTTCACCCTCCCTTGGGATGTAGGCGCAACGGCTGGCCTCGTTGGAATGGCGCCGTTGTTGCTTTAGGCCAGTCTCAATGCAAGATTTCACCTCCCAGTTTCCAAGATATAAAACAAAACATGAAACAAGTCTTTTCTCTCAGTGTATAGTTTCATTGCGCGGTTTCATAGGTTATTTTAGTCTTTCTGTGGTCCCCTCTTCCTTCTCTTCTCCAATCAGAAGCACGCTCGCACAGGATGAAACCCAACAAGGCTCTCAGTGGGGATTTCACACGATTACCAACGTTTTGGAAACAACGCTTAAAGGTTTCATGGGGATGAAACGTTTTCCTTCTCTTTCCTCTTAGTTTCATGCAAAAAACTTCTTTTGGCTGATGTGGCATCGTATTTAATGTGCATGAAACTCTCCATGAAACTCCATTGAGACTGGCCTTAGGGCCTGTTTGGATCCACCTAGATTTTAAGAATCTGGCTTTTGGAAACTGGGTGGGATCCAAACAGACCAGTTTTTAGGGCAGTTTTTAAAATCTACCTACCCAGATTCTTAAAAATCAAGAAGCTGTTGATACTCAGCTTTTGCCAGTTTTTTTTTGCACAAATACCCATTTACCCTCATTAAAGACCACGCTGCATGCATGGCGGTGGGTGTTCTGGTGCATGGAGGTGGTTCAAGAGCAATAAATGTAAGGGTATAATAGTCTATTAGCACCAATCATAAATGAAACTAGCTTTTAAAAACTAGGGGATCCAAACACCCCATCAGTTTTTGCTTAGAAACCAGCTTTTAAAAACTAGAAGTAATAGCTGGTTTTTAAGAATCTGAAACTGATCCAAACAGGGCCTTACTTACGTCGATCGTGCCACTATTTACCTTCAGTTACTCTTAAAAATAGAACCTTGAACTCACCACCAGTTAAGAATTGAAGCTTACATTCCCGATTGAAATGGATCCGATATGCCTTGAACGCTACGTATGCTGAATTATTCTGATGTGTGCGTTCAAGTTGCCCTCTTATTCATCCCATGCAACCTCGATTTGCTGATTGGATCAGGTTACTAGTAAGGACGGTGATAATGGGAAGAACCGAAGGTGTTGCATGTGTAGTACCCCACCACTCAACTGAGCATCGATCTCTTTAAGGCCCCGGTCGGTTGGGTTGAAAAACTGTGGTTTATGGTTGAAATTACACTGCAACAACTGGAATTTTACTATAGCTAAAGGTGGCTTATTTAGCGTAATTAAATTTAAAAAACTTAAAAATAGAAAGAATATGTTAGCTCATCATGGACAACGCGAACGAATACGGGAAAAAAAACTAGCAAAAAAACTCAAAAAGCCAAAAGTTCAGAAAAAGATGAAATTTATGAATAATGAAAAATAAGTCGGAAGTCAGAAGTTGAAATTGAAATGAGTGGGTCCTAAATCATATCATATGTGGATTTGGTTGATCCAAGACGTACGAATTATCGCGAAGTGGTGCAGTGTACGTGGTACTGGTACATATTCTAACGTACGTACCTGAAGCCTAGTAACAGCGCTTTGAAATTATCCCCAGCAATTAACAGGCTCTACCATCAACGAAGCTGCATGCATGCGTACTCGCTTGCGATGCACTCCAAGCCACATGCGAGTTCATCATGTTTGGCACTCGATTCCCCGACGAACCCTCGTATTTTCCGCACAACTTGAACCATCATATCTCTGCTAGCTAATCCGAAGCCATCTTCACTGTCATGCACCTGATCAGTACCTCACATGCAAAGAGCTTGCAGTGTACTGCTATAAATTGCAACCTCTCTCGCTGCTTGTCTTCGCAACGTATCCTAGTCTTGTCCTATAACCAAGCTGCTCCTGTCTGTGCAGTAGCTGACTAGCGGCCTCTAGCTAGCTAGGGCAGAATCACGATCGATGGCTTTACTAGTGAAGTGCCTTCTTCTACTCTTCCTTTCCGCCATGCTCCTCTCTCTGGATGGCGTCGCCCCTCGCGGCGCCTCCGCCATGGGCCTGCCCCCGCCACCGCCGACGGTGAACTTCAGCATCGGCGTGCAGGGCATGGTCTATTGCAAAACGTGCAGGTACCGCGGCTACTACCCGCCCATGGACGCGTCGCCGCTCGGAGGTCGGGCCTTAGCTTGCCTAAAGATTCTTTGATCGTGAGATGCATGCATGCTCGATCGTTTTGACAGACTCCGATCAAAATCGGCTGTGCAGGTGCGGTGGCGTACCTGCGGTGCTGGTGCGGGCGGCGCGCGGTGTCGTTTCGGGGCGTGACCGACAGCAACGGCTACTTCCTGATCCAGACGTCGCAGGTGACGTCCTTCACGAGCCAGGACTGCAGGGTGTACGTGCCGCGGTCGCCGGTGAGCGCGTGCGGCGTGTCCGCCCACCCCGGCGGCCGCAAGGGGCTGCCGCTTAAGTTCGACGAGTTCGTCAAGCGCGACAATGGACTGCAGGGGCTCTACTCCGTCGGCAACTTCCTCTTCCGCCCCAAATACCTTTACAAGTGCTACTGAGCTAGCTAGGTAGGTCTGCCAAGGATGTACTTGTAGGTGTTGCAGAATTTAATGTGGGGCTTGGCCGCTCCATGCCGAGGCCAGACTTGAATAAATCGGCTAGGTTTAGTTAACTCTTGGAGATGAATTAGTGTGGTAATTGTAGTACTGTGCACTGTTGGTCAATTTCTTCTGTTACAGTATATCTGTAAGCTGCTCTTAGCAAGTGGATGGTTGAAATAAGTCAAGATGAATTGAGTAATGTACCTTTGTCATGCCATCGGTGTTACAAGGCACTACTATAAAAAAACCTAATATTAGACACCACATCAGAGATAGTTTCCCTAAAACTATCTGTTAAGACATAATATCACGGATGGTTCAGATTAAAAACCGTCTGTGATGTTTACAATTATCACAAACGTCACATCTCGTTATCTTGTGATGCTGTAATGGTGGATTTTAATGGATGTGCTGCTGTGTTTGCTTGTTTTCAAAAGGTACAGCTAATATTTGTTGAGGCTAGCAAAAAAAAAAATAGAAAAATTTTAGGTATGTAATTAACTATCACAGATGATTTTGTGGTATAAACTGTCTATAAAAGACTATCATAGACTGTTCTATATTACAATCGTCTGTGATACTCTCTCATCACAAACGATTGGTAACTAAAATCGTTTATGATGTTAGAATATCATAGATGGTTTTTATTCGAGCCGTCTACGATGTTAGAGTATCACAGATGGTTGTAGTTACAAACCGTCTGTGTTGTATTTATCATAGACGGCTTGTAAATCGTCTGTAATAACCTCCGATGATCACTGATCTATAAATTCAGATGGTTTAAAAAACCGTATGTGATGGTAATTTTAAATCGTCTATAATGATTATTTTTTGTAGTAACGAGCGCTTCTCTCTGTATATCTGTTTCTTGATAGTAAGTTCAGTCATGTTTGTCTTTTCCTCCGGACGTGGAGGTTAAGGTGGCGATCGGTTCGGCTGAAAAGCTCGTGGCTTATAGCTAAAAACACTGTAGCTGGTTGAAAAAAGCACTGTAGCTGACAGAGGCTATTTAGCATAATTAAATTTAAAAAAATAAAAAATAAAAAAAAATATGTTAGCCCATTAGGTATAATACAAATAAATACGGGAAAAAAAGAACTGGCAAAAAAGCTCAACAAAAAACCAAAAGTTCAGAAAAAGACGAAACTTATGAATAGTGAAAAATAAGCTAGAAGCCGAAGTCGAGTTGATCAGGATAAATTGAGGCATTAATTGGACTTTTTAGAGCATGGCAACAAACATGCCAAATCATCACTCCGATATGCAATTCAGCACAGAAATGGGCCTAACCGGTACACTCGTGCCAATTTAGCGACATGTCAAAGCTTAGGTCAAAGCCTAGGATTAACCTAATCGACGTTAATAAGATAAGTCCGAGGCCGAGGGGCGTTGATGTAACTATTTGGTAAAAGAAAATTTTTAGAGAGACATGCACAATCCATTAAGAGGCAACAAAAAGGCGTTGCGTTGTTCGTGCTGCTCCCACTTTCAACGCTTTTGCTCCTCTCGCATTAAACGTCTAGAAAGCTTACCAGAGTACTCTTACCAGCTTACACAAATCCCTCTGGCAACGTCACCCTGCCAAATGGCACTGTCACGCGAAATAATCCACCAATTTCTCCATCAGCAGCAAGCGATGACAAGGCGAGCGCCGACCCTCCTCTCGTCACGTCATCTACAAGCCTCCGTTCGTTCCCCCCCAAGAAAAAGAGTACAAGCTTCGGAGTTACAGATCCGGTTGGTTCTCGTCATCTCGCTGAAGTTGGCGCCAGTCAGCCAGTGATCGATCGCGTTGAACCGAAGCTCCTTTAACCGTCCCACCAACCTAGCGAGGCGGGGCCGGGAAGCAGACGACGAAACCACCGCGCAGTCGCAGTGGGAACCGTCCCCAGGCGCAGGCGCAGCGCGGTCGTCTCGTCTCGTCTCGTCTCGTCGCACGCGCAATATCACATGCTCGCGCTGCCGCGCAGGCGCGCACCTACCGTCCGCTCCAACTCCAAATCCAAATCCCACCGCCGCCGCGCTTCGCTTCTAACCCCCACCCACCTCTGATGCCACGCCTCCCGCCCGTTAAGTAGTAGCGCCGGCTCTCCTCTGAGTCTCTGACCTGATCCGGTTCCCCTGCGGCTTCTCCTCCTCGCGGACGCCGAGTCTCGCGGTGCGGATTGGCCGGACGTGGTGGGCTCGCGAGGGGGCGTCGGCGCGATCCGGCGATTGGGATGAGAGAGGGGCGACGGAGGCGATGAGCGGCACGGCGTCGCTGGGGCTGCGCTCCGGGAGCTGCGGCTCCCTCGCGTCCGCCGCCGGCGGCGGGAGGAAGGCGGGCGCGAGGGGGTTGGGGTGGCGCGGCGAGAAGGAGCGCCTGCAGCTGCTGCACCGCGCGCTGCGGCTGGTCGGACGCCGCAGGGCCGGCGTGCTGCTGCTGCTCGCCGTCGCCTCCGCCGCCGTCTTCTGCTCACTCTTCGCCGTCGTCAAAGGTCTGCGCTCGTGGATCCCTCTGCCTTGCCCCCCCCCCCACCGCCGCCGCTTATTTGCTCTGTTCCTGCGCGCTTCGCTCTCTGGGCGCCTTTTTGGATAGCTTCGTGCTGCGTCAGGTCACGCAGCTGGCGTTTACACAATTTGGATTACTTTTTGGAGTTGGAGATGGTTTAAAGAATAAGTAGTGTGTGCATACTGCACACCCCTTGTTAGTTGTAAGTTATATAGTACGCTGTCAAATGCTTGGACCCGATACGTACTCTCTGTGCAGATTGTGCGAACCCCTTCCTTTGTCCTAGTCTTCTTGATGTCCATAGTTTGATACTGTAGCTGCCTAGCTGGTGATCTGCTCCGTTGGTATCTGGTACTCTGGTAGTGTTCTGTATATTTGGGTTCAGGCAGTGTACATTATGGTTTTGATGCATTGAAGTGGTCTGAAGTCTGAGAGATCTCAAATGGAAGGGTTCAGCTTAGCCGGGCTGTGTAGCCCGTCTTGGATGACCTCTTCATTCTGCGCTCAAGAAATTTAAAATAAATGTTGCTTTTTTGTTAAAATAGATGGTGCTTGAAAGTATGGTCACTCACTTCTTCTGTTTTATATCTTGTTTCAGAAGACAGCACCTCAATAATCATTGCAAATAATTATGAAGTCCCGAATGCTATACAGAATTCCGTGTATCCCAGCATAACAAGGCCTCTAATGATGTCCAGAGACCAATACTCTGCTAGTGGTGTCAACAAAATTGAGTTTCCAAATCGGCTTCATCTTTCATTTGCAAATTTTACATATCATCCTTGTGAAGGTTTCTCAGTTCTTCCGCCCCTGGTTGATAAGAAACGCACTGGACCACGGCGTAAGCTTAGTTCTTTGCATTTTTCTATTTAGCATTGCAAATTGTTTTGTGTGTAACATGTCACGGATCATATGATTTTTGTCATTTTTCCCTGTAGCATGCCCTGTTTGCTATGTCTCCGTAGATCAGGCATTTGCTCTGATGCCTCTACAAGCTTCACTGTCTCCTGCCCTTACGAACTTAAATTATGTATATGAAGACAGCATCACTGCAAATTTCTCAAATCAGGACTCTGTATTTGGAGGGCATCCATCTCTGGAGCAGAGAAACAAATCTTTTGACATTAATGAATCAATGACTGTCCACTGCGGGTAGGTTACAGTTACATGCATCTCCTTGTCCAGATTAAATCTACAGTTTCCCCACAAATTAAATGTCTGAGCTCTGAAATGAGAACAGAACACTGAAGTAAATGGTTTGTGCTATATTATCAGCTTTGTTAGAGGAAAGAAACCTGGCCAAGGGACCGGATTTGACATCAGTCATGATGATCTGCAAGAGATGGAGCAATGCCGTGAACTAGTTGTAGCTTCTGCTATTTTTGGTAATCAGCACTGTTTAGTAATAGTCTAGCTATTATTACATTCAATTTATCTGCTCACAATTTGGTACCATTGCTCAGGGAATTATGATATAATTCAACATCCAAGCAACATCAGCGATTTTTCGAAGGCAAATGCATGTTTTTATATGTTTGTAGATGAAGAAACCAAGGCTTATGTCAAGAATTCTAGCTCACTGTACAGAGATACTAAAGTTGGCCTATGGAGGCTAGCAGTCGTTCGAAATCTCCCTTATAAGGATCCAAGGCGTACGGGGAAGGTGCCTTTCTTATGAACTGTAATTTCTGTCAATGTTATGTCCTTGGGATATGTGCTACTAATTATCAGTATCTTTATAGGAAGCAACCTTTAATGGTACATTTTCTCCCTAATGAACATGAATCTCATATCTGAGCGAGTACCTAATATAAGCACATGAAGCTTCTTTTAGAACTGAAAGCACTTCCATGCTACCATATACTTCATCTTTCCACAGGCTTGTTAGCAAGTAGAAAGTAGTTGACCTGATATATTGCCTATGTAAATTATATACTAATGAGCACGAGGTATTAAACATAGTCATAGACTAATACATCATGTGCAATTCATGTTAAATTAAATACTTAAATAAAAAATTAACTCCGTGAACACATAAAATGGATAAAGTGATATGGTCAACATGTTGGCGAGCTTGTTGAGGGGATACTCTGCAAAAAATTGCTATTGCGCTATCCATCTTTGGGGGTCTCGTAAATACTCAACATATGCTGACCAATTTAACAGTATTTCATTAAATCCTCTTTTGCCTCCCTCCAGCTCTAAAAACCTTACTTTGATTCAATTTGGGGACCATGCTGTAGCTCAATAGTTGAGACCGCTTGTCATTGTGCGAGAAGTCATAAGTTCAACCTTTGATGTGGTTTTTTTGGGTGTTGTTTGAGGGAATCCTCTCGAGATGTCTAGCTGACAATTCTTCTAAAGAAATTTTAGTTTCCATGACTTTAGTAGTCCAGTTGCAGAAAACATATTTTTAATGGTCATCAACATGGTTATGAGGTTATCTCTACATCTATATGTTGTTTTGAGCATGCTGAGTGAACAAATACCTTGTGCAGATTCCTAAACTTCTGCTCCATAGGCTTTTTCCAAATGTGAGATTTTCAGTTTGGATAGATGCAAAGCTTCAGCTCGTTGTGGATCCCTATCTACTGCTTGAGAGGTATGCTTGATGTAAAGAGCTTGGTTTATCATATGTTATTTTTTTGGCGAGTGTATTCTTAAGGAGAAAAATCTGGCGAAGAGCTATGGTTGTGTCAAGGGCAATGACATTTAAATTTGTGGGCTGCTCTGCATCCTGGCATCTTTTGTACAATTTCAACATCCGCCACATGTCATTACTGTTGTCAACTGGTTACAATAGATTTGGATCTGTAGTGGGTTTTAGACTAGCAAGATTGTGAACAGTTTTTTCCAAAAACACATTTTTTTATGAGAGTTATTCACTCAGTTCCTTAGTTATTTACTTGTCAATCTGCTGACGTTAGAAATGACCAGGTTTGCCATCATTTTAGTATCATAAAATTGCAAATATTTGACTTCGTGTGAAATTTTGGTCACCTATAATGTTGAGCCTGACTGCTATATTCTACCAATTAGGTTTCTGTGGAGGAAGAATGCTACTTTTGCGATATCTCGGCATTACAAACGCTTTGATGTATTTGAAGAAGCAGAAGCTAATAAAGCTGCTGGAAAGTACGACAATGCATCAATTGATTACCAAATAGAGTTTTACAGAAACGAGGGCCTAACACATTATTCACCTGCCAAGCTTCCTATCACAAGTGGTCAGTGATCTCATCAGAGTATGGCAAGAGCAAGCTCAGTTCCTTTCTGAAATTTTTAATCTTGACCATTTTGCATTGCGTGCAGACGTCCCTGAAGGTTGTGTGATCATCAGAGAACACATCCCCATCACGAATCTCTTCACATGCCTTTGGTTCAATGAAGTTGACCGTTTCACCTCCAGGGATCAAATAAGCTTCAGCACCGTCCGGGATAAAATAAGGGCTAAAATTGGTTGGATGCCTCAAATGTTCCTGGACTGTGAAAGGCGCAACTTTGTTGTCCAGGTACTGCAACTGCTCGAATGTTGTTTTCGTTTCCCAAGCACTTATTGCCTAGCATACAACTGCCTGACAGTTCTGTACAACTCAGATGAGCAACTGGCCTTTATTATGTACTAGTTACGACTGTTACGTATCCGTACCCGTACGCTACAACGGAACTCATTGAATGTATAGAGAATTGTGCTATAGAAGAGAGTTGCTTTGATCGGTTGAAAAGTGAAGAATGGTGAGAAGTTAAGAAAATAGAGCAGTTAGAGAAGAATGAACATACTACCACTAACTTATTCTTTTATAATAGTAATGATTTATGGGTGCCCTACTGCCAAGCAGCAGATGTTAACCATACAAGTAATCATTTTTTTGCTGACATTTCACCAGGCATACCATAGGGAGCTACTGGACAAAATGACTGCGTCTGGTGGGAAGCCCCCTTCAACGACCGGCGGACCATCTCGAAAGCTGAGACCAGGCAGCAGGAAAGCTCCCCCATCAAAGAAGTCTTCCGTGAAGCGGAAAAAGGAAAAGAGATCGAGCTCACGAAGGCGTGTTCCGAAACCCGTCACCGGGGCGATGGGCGTCATGTGACGATAATTTTTTTTCAGGAATCAGGACTCTCACTTGATACAGCGTTCGTTCACCTGCTGGAATGTCGGTTGGTTCCATTCCAGTAGGGGCAGAGGCTTGTGATTTTTTCCCCGCCGAAATTTGTCCATAGTTATCCGTCATTGTTGTTGTAAATAACAATGCGAAAGCAATGTTATTCAATTGTTATGCTCGTTGAGCCAGCGCTTTTTCTGACAAGAGAACCGCTGTAATGTGGCGCTAATAACTCGTAAGCAGTACGGCGGTGGTATGGCGGGATCTGGACTAGGCACGGCACGATAGCAGCGAATGCCGGCGACCGGGTGGCACACGACGGCCGCTCGATGCCTCTCCCCGGGCACAGTGGCACGGGGAGGGGGCAGCACGGCGTGGTTGTACTCCCAGATTACTCGCCGCATCCGCCGCACGCGGGGTGGGCTGCTCGATGTGTGAATGGCTATGTCAAAAGTTACAGGTTTTTATTGCTCGATATGTGAACAAGTGTCTCGGAGATGCTTAGACCGGCCGGCGCCAGCGGGCATATCAGTCAGATGGGTTGTTTCGATGAAGAATTGGAAATTTTGGAAAATTGGTTTTTGTTTTGGTTTAGTTTGATATAGGTCAGCGTATATGTATTGCATGAAACATGTTTTAATTAACGTGGGTCAAGTTGTAAAGAACTTTGTCCGAAAACGATTTCTTTGTCTTTGGATAAGCAGGAAGGCTTGACTCAACCATGGTCAACAGTCAAGATCGGAACTACGCTCATAGAACTTAAGTATCGAAACCATTGTCAGAACGTTCAAAAATGCCGGGCAAAATGACTGAGCTTAAGTATGGCATAAGAAATATGGAAAATATTGAAGGGAAAATTCAAACGACAGGTTATACCATGTAGTTTGGCCGGTCCAAGTGAATCGTAGTTTAATAGAATATGAATATGAGAGACTTGCCGACGTATGGTAAGTCAGTGGTGTACCTACATGAGACAATTATAGTGATTGATTGCAAGGGAAAATAAAGACCGAGTCAAGAAATGCTATTTTAGTAAGACAACCACATACTAGAAATTACATTGGATCAAAACCGTAGCGTTTGAGCGGCATTTAGAAAAGTGATTTATGTCAAAGAGAAACTGAGATGATCAAGTAAATCAAAGTATGAAGACTTAGCACATTCAGACTCATGTTTTTTAAAAAAGCATGTATGAGTTAAGTGTGTGAGTAAAATCTGTGTTATGTGCGGTTAACAGATTTTTCTTATTTGTGCTATTGGATCGTATCTATTAGTGTTAAATGTGGACCGATTGTCTTATCTATTTAACGGATTAAGATAGAGACTTACTAGTTAACCATCTAATCATTTCTTATGCTAGTCAAGTGTTCTAGGGTTAGGGTTTGAGAAGTGTGAGTGTTGCGGTGACTTGTACCTCTCTAGTTTCAAGTTAGCCTTGTAGTCAACATATAGCAACTACTAGTTCAATATTTCAACGGTGTTACTGGAGCCATTTGTAGTTTTGTACAATGGCTCAGAAGAGCTAAATTACTCCCAAGAGATCAAAATGGTACACCAACTCAGCAGCATCGGTTTTTTAATCATACAACAAAAATACCAAGGCAAGAGCCTCAAGTCTAAGACATACTTCCTGGGAGACATATCAACCAAGGCCCATAGTCCCAGGAAAATAAAAAAACGGCAGGCGTATACAGTTTGACATCAGAGAAATGCAAAAGGTAAGTCAATTTATGTTCAGCTGATACAACATCAAGGGTCTACCGGACTAGTAGCAACTCTTCTCCGCGAATCTCCACCTGAACATATGGCACTAAGCCCACAGCACGAGCAACACATTGATGATCCATTGAGCACTTCAATTTGGCTTTGGCCACTCGTACGCGATATATCATTATAGACAAAGGATTGGATTTCACTGTCCAGTCCCACATGGCTTGCTACAACAACAAAAAAACCTTTACCCAAGTGCCCACCTGCTACTCTAGAATCACGACGCTTCCTCGAGTACGTCGATGAAACGCCTTCCATCTGACCTCTGGAAGATTGACTTGTCGAAGTGCAGCTCGTTGAAAGAGACTGCCTCAAATCTAGTCCAGAGCTCCTTCTTTAGTGTGGTTTCTCCAGCCTGCCTTCCCTTCAGGTTAGTGCTTTCCAAGCCTTTCCAGGGAGTACCAAGCAAGGCCTTGCTATGCACTGCAGGAGTTTGGATGGGCTTGTCATCTGACAGTTCCTGTATCCCCTTTAGGTTAATGCTTTCCAAGCCTTTCCAAGGAGTACCAATCATGGACTTGCTGTCCCTTACTGGAGATGGAATGGGCTTATCATCTGACGGATCCATTAACACACATGTCTTGAGGGGTGACAGGAACCAGTCAAGAGTCTCGTCAGCTTCTCTCCTTCGGTATGTATTTCTGGTAGATTGATTGAACCCATACAGGTCTGGATACCTTGATGCCAGATCCTTTGAGACTTCATCAGATAGCGTGTCATCAGAGGCACCAGAAGGTTTGTCGCTCTCGGTTTGTCCAGCGCTGAGAATGTCTTCCTTTCTTGCACCCTCCAATATTGGAGAAAACTGCTGCTGTCTACTTGACAATGCAGTATTCAGGCATGGGCTAGGTAACTCTCTCCTGCTCTTCTGAATTGAGAAACTGAAAGGCGGAAAGAGCTTGCCTTCTGGCGTGCTCTTCTTTGCTTTAATACAGTGAGGTGTCATCCTTGCTTCCTTTACTTTCACACTTTTCTCCATGTCAGGACGATCATTATCAGAAATGGTTACTTTCCAGAGAGGTACATTAGGGAGATTTAACCGATCCATGTTAGCTGGTGTCTTCAACTGCGTTTTTGATGATCCTGGGCATCTAGATGAGCACGCTTTTGTTTTCGGCAATGGTGTCAAGAGAAATAACTGCTTGCCACCGTCTACCATACATGCCCCAGTACGCCAGGAGACGAGAGGTGAAGGCGAGACAATCAGGTCGGTCTCAGCTAAGTTGGTGCTGCAGGAGACCAATTTGCGAGAAGGCGATAATGTTGGACTTGCATTGGGTAAGTTGCTACTGCTGGAGAACAACTTGTCATTCCCTTTTGCAGTAGAAATTGAACAGGTTCCCATGGTGTGCTTTGAGGCATCTTCACTTTTTGCTGGAGGAGCTTCAAATGCTTGCTTAAGTCTTGCAGACCATTGCTGATTATAATAAGAAAAATGACTGTTACGGGGAGAGCTAAAATCTCAGACGGCTCACACTCATGTCTATTTGTTTCAGAAAATAAATCAAATATTTGATGATAGCACAAACCTTTAAAGAAGAATTAGTGTCTGAGACAAAGCAGCTGAAGGATTCTATCTCTTGTCTTCCTGTGTTGGATATAGTTTGGCATTGAAGGGCATTGGAGACCAATTCGTCAATCTAATTGAGGGGGAAAAGGAAAATATTACAAAAACCAACAAGTCAGTAAGTTCGTGCTACACAAAAGAAAACGTTGATGTTTCAAATTATGTTTGGGATATGTCTAACTGCACAGATCTATATACTGCATAACCAATTCAGGAATCAGCAAGTGACTAACTGATTCAAGAACAAACATGTCACTGACGTTTCAATTCACAAATACACAAAGCTATTCTCCCTGTTTTTCGTTTGGAGGTGATGACAAATCGAACACAGCAACAGATATACTCTAGGAAACTTCACAATAACAGAACAGGATGAAGGTTTCTTAAATCGACCCTCTTGACGTTATGCAAACACTACCACACAGCCACAGGCCGTCACTACAAGCATCACCAGGAATTTGGTTCCCCAAATCGCTACCGAGATCTGCTAGTACTAGTACAGCACTAGCACTACCCGAGAACACAACCCCACCAGGATGCTGGCTACCAATCACTCAATCAGACCCAGCCCCGTTCGAACGACCACCGAATTGAAGTAATCGATACCACCATTTCCGCTCGAACGAAGCACAAGCATAATCCCTAAACTACCGACTACTCGACGAGATGGAAACAGAGGGCTCGGGTTTCGCGCGAACGCTGAGGGGGGTCGACCTGGGAGACGAGGCCGGCGAGATCGGAGCGCGCGAGGAGGCGGTCGAGCGCCGCGTCGGCCGCGGCGGAGGCGGCGGGAGGAGCGGGCTTGCGGCCGAGGGATTCCGGCGCGGGGGTCGCCCTGTTGCTGGAGAGGACGCGGAGCGGCCGCCGCCGCGCCGTCGACCTGCCTCCCTGGCTCTTCTGCATGTCTCGAGAGGCCCTGCTCAACGGTCGGGAAGGCTATGGGAGGTGGGGAATTTGAACCCGTGCGCGTCGCGGTTCCGAGGAGGCGGAGGTGGAGCGGCCGGGGCACGAGGATTTTGCTTTACGATTCGTGCGGAGGGAGGGCCTGGATCCACCGTGCGTATCCGATGCCGTCCTTCTGTTAGGAAAATCAGCCGTTAAAAAAATAGGATGCTGCGATGGTTACAGACGATCGCGGGTTGAAATTTTGTATTGCCACAGCTTATTTGAACTGCGCCGTTTTCAAAACTATCATAGCAGCATTTTGATTGAGATATTGCAAACGATTCATTTGAAGCTCTACAGTTCGGTATTCCTATCCTACTCATTTGGTATTTATTGTTGCTTCAGATAAATGACATCACAGAGTGGACACGTTATGACAGAGCCTGAATTTTGTCGGAAGAACAGAATTGTGTTATGTATTTAAGGGTGAAAACATGCCTGATACAGATAGATATTACTCCTCTCGTATCGTAACCTATATATATTTTTTTGGGATTTAGAGTCGAATACGAACAAACCGGATATATATATATATATATATATATATATATATATATATATATATATATATATATATATATATATGGATTCGAGTTATTCGAGATATGGTCACGGGATGGATACCTGTGTACCACAATGCACAAATACTTGGGTAGGAGGACTGGCTGAGCTGTGCAGCCTTGTCATCCCAAGTCCATGATGATGGAGATGTGGGTTCTTGAGGACGACGACAAGCAACAGAGTTGGCAGCTCAAGAGGAGGATTGACATGTTTGTTCATGCCGAGATATTATATTTACATGATTTTGGGAGCGAGACATGAGGATGCACTTCAAGGTGGAGGTGGACCAGGGACCGAGCGTGAAGTTGAAGAGGTCAGAGTTCACCATGGGAACAAGGTGGTCGTTCGCAGTGTTGACATCGGTGATCATCAGCGCAACGTTTACAATAGGTGGCGCAAGGAGTTTCTGTGCTTTAATGGAGAGACCATCATGTATAAGGAGAGCATTGTGCCGTATCAGGTATTCAGGTGAGCTTTGGTGTGGTGTCACAGTTTCTCTACAGGAAACGGTTGATTACCGAGGGAAACGTCGTCAGCGTCTTCCTTTTTGAGCGTGAGCAGCAGAGCATGAAGCATTATCCTTTTTTTTTTTGCATTGGCTACGTTGATCGATCCAAGTGTATTTCTTCATGCTCCTCATAAGGTGAGAAATATCAGACTGCTGAAATCACCTCATGAAATGTTTGGATTGCACCATCACATCCTTCCTCTATGAACAGCTCATCAGTTAGAATGGCATCCTTAACTTTGCTTCTTATCTCTCATTTTTCAAGATCATCGAATCAAATGATACTTCTGTTGTATGTGAGAGGGGTATTTTGGGAATTTCCCAATTGGATCAAGGCACCGGTTGGATTCTAGGGCGGGGCCCACCTGTCGGTCACTGGGCTATGAGATAAGGGGAGAGGAGACTCTGTCTCCTCCCCGATGCGTGCTATGCGTGGCGGCCGTTCGCCTCCCTATTTGGATCTGGCGATTTTGGCGGCGAATGGAGGAAGTGGCGGGGAAAAAGCGGCGGTGGAGGCGCGGGCAGGCCCGGGTTCTCCGGAGCCAGCCGCCCGTACCACCTCGCGGCTCACCTCGTTCCCCCTTCATATGCCGGCTCGGCTGCACGGTTTGCAACATAGGCTTGACTCCCGTTCGATCTTGGCTCTCTCGAGTTCTTCCTCCTCTCCTCTGCGGGCTGTGCTGAAGTTGGTGGCTTCGGCCATCTTCGATTGAGGCCTGTTCTTTGACTCCCTGTGTGAAACCCTAATTTGGGTGTGGGGATTCAGTGAGCTTGCGATTTTGCCCAAGAAGAAAAGAGGCGGCATTGGTTCCTATTGTGATTGAGTACTCTTGGCCGGAGCACTTTGTGGTCTTGTGCGGCATATCTCTGTACCTCGACTTCACCTCTGGTTTTTCGGCTGAGAAGTGAAGAGCAGCATTGTATCTCCGTGAATCATCTACTTGCACGTGATAGCAGGTTGATAGATTTTCTGGGTGAGCGATTCATCGTGCCTTGCCGAATTATCTGATTTCTCCTGCGACTCATTGGCTTCTGGACAGTTTCGAGTACTGTCTGATTTGTGAGTCTAACGGTTTCTTTGTCATTTACAGCTGCTATACTTGATCTGTAATTTAGTTCAAGTCTTGAGAACTGCTGTGAATGTTTGTGGGCTCTATTGATTGCTCTGTGATGATACTAGTCATATACTGAATTGATCTTAACAATAGCTTTAAGACTTGAGCCCTAGGATTTATTCTCTGCAGACCGTGCCATAGATAATTGCTTATCTTATTGTCATATTTGATTACATGCAATAGAATTTGTGAATATTACAATGGGAAGTTAAAATCTGGTTAGATTCATTTACTGGTGCAGTGTACTGGTTTAGTCTCTTTTGGCTTGTGTATTACTGCATGTATATTCACTTATATATCCAGTCAGTCTGCTGATGTATACCTGATCTTTAAGTTCACTGTTATTCACTTCTTTGCTTATAATCTCTTTGCGGCACATATTGTAGACAGAGCTCTTTTCTCTGTCTATTCCGGTCTGTTTGCAGTATGTAAATTAGAGCTCAAGTCTTATTTCCTAGTTGTTGAGTCAATTATGAAGAGTTATGACATGTGCATGAGAAGGCCAAAATCTTTGATTTTGCGCAACTCTGTTCTGAGAGCAATGATAAAACAATTAATTTGTTATATGCTGGAATTAGTTGTTTTAATGTTCTTAGGACTGTTTACCATGTTATTTTCAGCAGCATGTAAGTTATATTCTTTGAAAATATATGTGGAGTTGAATGGCAAGATAGAATTTCATGTTTATATGCAATTAATGTCATTCTTCTTATGCTGGAAATACATTATTTATATGCTTCTATTTGCTGAAATTAAATGTGCAAATATGATTATACCGCAATATTTACAACAACTTCTGTTCTAATTTTCGCTACCTCTTCTTCCTCCGAATCAAACTTTTTTTTTTGCCATAATGTGCCGTTCCCATTACCAAGCATACGGTTCTACTCCTTTCTCCATCATATCATCCAACACAACCATCCCTTGAGGTAATTATTTTCCCTGCACAATCTATCGATTTTAGTGATATATATGTGTGCGTGTGTGTGTCACACACAAATAACAGTAGGGAATTCTCACATACAAATAGCTGTAGGAAAAATCTCGGTGCCAATGCAGCTCCATTATGATCTGCTTACAAGGTGTTTGCCAAAATGACAACCAATCAAAGCTACAGGCACGCGAAGATTCGACGAGCCGCCTCAGTCGCGGAGCACGACGGCCGGGTCCTTGGACGGCGCGGGGTCGCCGCCGGGGTGATCAGGCTGGGCGGCGCCGGGGTCAGAGGCGTCCGCTGCGGTGGCGGGCGCGGAGGGGGAGTTGTGGGAGTCCACGGCCTCCTGGGCGCGGTCAAGGTAGGGTTTGAAGCCGACGCGGAAGGAGAGGTAGCCGAAGGCCACGGCTCCCAGCACCACCAGGCCCGAGCGCACCGCGTTCTGCCGCGCCCGGCTCCCACCGCCACCGCCGCCTCTCATCGCCACCTCTCGCTTCTCTCTCTCTCTCTCTCTCTCTCTCTCTCTCTCTCTCTCTCCCTGTCCGCGAGTGTGCCACGGCTCTTTTAGATCCAGCCTACTTGCCCGATAGATTAAATTGACGCAGGTATGACCTGTTGAGCTCATGGGTCGGGCTGGGCTGGTCCAAGCACGTATAACTCGACGGGCTATGGTAGGCACGTTTAGCCTATCTCGGAGAACACGGTGGCAAGTGAGCTGGTCGACGAGGGAGCTGAGGGAGTGGGAGCATGTACCGGATGTGAGGAAAATGATCGGAGAGATGGAGCTTGAGCGCGTCACTGGATCTCGTCGGATTCGAGGTTGGCGACACCATATTTGCAGGACACAGGCGCCGACGACGGAGATGATAACCGGATCCAGCGTCCCCGATGTCTACCTCGCCTATGACCGTCTCGCCGCTCGATCCGAGCTCGTCGGCGCTCGCCAATCTCCGTGCCGCTGCCTCCTAGGTTGACGACGATGCCACTGCCGCTCGTTCGCTGAGCAGAACGGAGCTTCATGTCCCCGCGCGCGGTGTTTCCCTCCGTGTTCTCTCGATCTGGACCGCTCACTATTGATCCAACGGCCCATCAGCGCAAATTTTTATATTTTCACCATTTGTCCATTCTCACCTGAAATTTAAAAATAAAAATAAGTTAATCCATCATAAATAATTAAAAAATATAAAAAATATAGAATTTAATATGCATGTATATATTTAACTCGAGTACAACATAGGACATAATAGCTGGGTTTATTTTATAGAATCGACTCTGCAGGTTGTTGCCCCACATAATCAGATTGGAATTGATCTCGTAAACAATTTGATCATGACGCATAAATCACATATGTGTGCTAGGGACTGATATGTTTTAAACTCATAAAACCGACATGTCTGATTGTGGTTGGTGACACAGTTCAGAAGTCTCACGGTGTACCAGAAACAGGTGGGTCACTTTGTAACAACTGGAAGTGAGTTTATAAATAGATCTCTACTATTTAGCCTCATGATGCGGTTATGAGCGGCACAACAAAAAAAGTAGAGAATAGAGAATAGACCAAAATTCTCTACAAAATCAATTTAGGGTTTGAGAAAACCCAACATCACTTCCTATTAGAAGTGAGAGATATATCAGAGAAAAGGGAGATAGGGAGACCAGGCATGAGTGAGACGGGGATGGGGCAGCCCCAGAGTTGGAGAATAGAGATGTGATGTTTGAGACGTGGAGACTAGAGAGTAGACGGTGTCTAAATGGATCATGCCATGTCTAGGTTGTGCCGAGCTAGGCACGGTAATGTGTATGTCGTGCCAGGTCGGTCTGCTGGGCCGAGGTATTGACCCAAATATGGCACACCGCTCTGGACTGGACCGGCACAATCCGTTTTGTCCTAAGTCGTACCGTATCTAACTAAGCTAATAATATCGTACTTCAGACCGATAAGATTTCCCGGTCCATTTGGCCACCTCTAATGGTGTTGAAAACTTGAAATGACGCAACTTCATGTTCACCTCCTTTGAAGTGCCTTCAGGGTCCCCACCATGAGAACTGAATTCTTCAGCATCAACGCCGTCGCCACACCCAGTCCCCCAGCAATGACTCCTGAATTCTTCGCTACTTTTTTTTTATCGAGGGAGCCTTCACTACTTATTGGTGGTGGTATAAATCCAAATGTCAAATGTTGTGCAAAAAATGGTACTATATATTAGGTGTGCTACTGGTTTCCAGTGACGAAGCGTGACGCCGCCTGTTCGCAGCCATGAGCCATAAAATTGTGTTCGTGTTTTGCGATCCGCCTACACATTAGCAATTTAGCATCAACTAACAATCACCAAGTATCCTAAAAAGGTCTCAGAAAGAAGAAGAAAAAAGCAATGCTAAAAGAGCCTTCAGAAAACAATTCTAAAGTAGTCTTAATGAAGGTACAAGCATAGCAACAGGGAAGGAAGCAAAAAATAATTTGTTGCTGCCCAGGATCGAACTGGAGACCTTCAGTGTGTAAGACTGACGTGATAACCACTACACCACAGCAACTTTTGATGCCCAGAGGCAAAACTAGTAATATAATTAATTATTAGCATGAACTAAGCCACTAATCCTTCCACGTCTCGCCATTCTCTAGAGCTACGTTCCCAATTAGCGGCTCCAAAGTGATCTGTGCTGTTGCTGTTTTAAGGCACTAAAAACCCTGGTTACGCACTAGCCTCCGTGGCTTAGATGTTCATGTACTGTTTTTTTTTGGGCAATAAGTGATCACGTATCCGAATCTACTTACTGATGGTATATTTGGTATCTTGAGTATTCCGTTTGTATCCCAAGAACCTATATATACTACCTTAAAACTCGAATAAGTCTATATTTACAACTCTGAAATTAGCAAAAAAAAATCCACCTAACACCCTTAACTACAAACCTAGTTATCTAATCCTCAACCTTATAAAACCGGATTTATTTACACCCTACGGTGGTTTTGAAGGACAATTTTACTAACAGGGATTCAACTTATCGTGATTTTTGCCATGTTGACAACCATATCATTGTTTTTTGCTGACACATCATCAAAATCACCTCTAAACCTGTTTTATGGTATAAATTGATGTAGATTTATAAATTTAAGGGGGTTACATACTCCCTTCTGTAGTTGAGGGATATTAAGTAGACTTTTTGAATAGTCTGGAGGGTAACATTTTTCATAAAAACAAAGAACTTGTATGCACCTTAACTTGGTTTCACAGATACTGGTAGGCGGTAGTACAGTTCCAACTCTTACGTGAACCTAGCCAAGATAAACTTTCCCAACCAAATATCCTGCACATAGCTGTAAGACCAAAGACGATGTTTCTAGCTAGTTTATCTTAGGTGACGATGCATCTAACTAGTTTATCTTAGTTCTGACTTCTTGTAATATGTTTAAGACAATTCTTTAAGCTGTCTATCTACTTAGGTTAAAATGAAAATAATACCATTTGATTCTATTTAGAACACGGAGAAATTCTTGGAATTTCTATGAAAATTAAATTGTTTTCTACGAAATTACTGTAAAATGCGTGTGACGAAGAAGACTCTAAACGCACCGTAAAACCCTCGCCGGTCACCACCGACCAAAGCCGCGGAGAATCCCCCAACACCGACAGGCGAACCCCCGTTTCTGCACGCGGAGGCAATCCCAGCCGCTCGATTACAATCTCACGGCCCCACGGCCCACGAGCGCAGCGCCCATCCCTTGGACCCCATCCAAGCCACAAATCCCGTAACTACCCATCAAACTCACGGTCAACGTCGCTAAATGCCTCATTAGTCGAGGGCAAAGTGGTAATTTCGTGCGGCAACACAATGGCGAAACGATACGACAAGCGGCTAGGGTTTCTTCGTCTTCTCACACTTCTCCCACCCTGCTTCGTTTCCATCCTCTCGCCGCCGCCGCCTCTTTAGTCTTAAGACTCCCGCGCCTCGACGTCGTCTAGCCATGGCGATGCAGTCAGCTAGTCGAGTCTCGTAGCCAGAAGGGTTAGTTCCCCAGTCCCCACCCCACAAGCTCGCGAGTTTAGTGTGACCTTTGCGGTAGGCCCGTAGCCTTTGCCATGGCGACGCTCAACCCCTTTGACATCCTCGGCGACGACGACGGCGATGACCCCGCGCAGCTGCTGGCCGCCGCCGCGGTTGCGGCGCAGAAGAAGTCGGCGGTGGCTACCTCCGGGAAGGGCGCGCAGCCGGCCGCCGCCAAGTTTCCCACCAAGCCGGCTCCACCTTCGCAGGCTGGTAAGTTCGGGGTCGTTGAATTGCGAGGGTGCCGGATCTGGAGTTTAGGGTGTATGGTAGTGGATTTTGTCTCCATTTTTTAGTCCTGGGTTCGGGAAGAGGGGCCTTTCGTTAACAATTTTAGGATATTTAAGTGATCAGGGTGCGAAACATTGATTATGATGCCATGGTAAAAAATGTCGACTGTGAAGTTTGGAAATTTGATTTGATTATAGCTATTTCTGCCATAAAAGACGATTTTTTTTGTTTGGGGGGGGGGGGGGGGGGGTTGTGGGGTGGGGTGGGTGGTGAAATGCTCATCTCATGCTCTACATGTTTCAGTGAGGGAGTCTCGAGATGGTGGTGCGCCCTCACGAGGAGGATTCGGGCGTGGTGAACGTGGCCGCGGCAGAGGTGGGCGAGGGTATGGTCAGAACCGCGAATTTGGCAGCGAAGACATGAATGGCTTCCAGGGAGGATATGGTGCTGGAGGTGGTGCCAGAGTTGGGGGTCAAGAAGGTGCCCAAGACAGGGAGCTGGGCCCTCGGCCACCCTTCCGTGGAGGCCGGCGAGGTGGTTACCGGGATGGTGAGTTTGGTGATGATTCTGAGAGGCCCCCTCGGAGGACCTATGAGCGCCACAGCGGTACTGGCCGTGGGTATGAGATGAAGCGTGAGGGTGCAGGCCGTGGGAACTGGGGAACTTCCACTGATGAAACTCTTGCACAGTAAGATATCTGCTCTTTGTTGTTAGCTATTTATATGTAGATTGGTGAAATGAGAGGTAACTTGCGGTGTTGTTTGGGTGACCAGGGAAACCGAGGAAGCCCTGAAGATGGATGAGAAGGCTCCTATTGCTGAGAAGCAGGGTGCACTGGAGGATGCACCACAGGCAGAGGAGAACAAGGACAACAAAGATGCCACTGCAAATGAGGAAGAAGATAAGGTATACTTCTGCTTGCTGCACTAAACTCTGAATAGTGTTTTTGAGAAGTTTGTACCGGATTAAGTTGAAACTTTAAGACAAAATTCTATGCATATATAGTCCTCTTCTCAACTTTGCAACAAGTGTGGATTGTTAACGTGTTTTGTTTGCTACTATTGTCTCAAGGTCTAAAAGTTATCATTTTGGTGTTATCTTGTTCCACCGATCCTGTTTGTATTTCATCTTGAATGTGATATGTTTGTTTTAACATAGTAATTGGATGATGTATTGCTTCTTTATTCACATAAGTTTTATGTAGTGCATGTCTTAGTTGCTGGGAATTTTTAATTTTTTACTTTAAAGGAAATTTTGTGGTCCTGTTGTCTTGTGTGAGTCGATGGGATTTGGGAATGTTTCTGTTGGAATATTCTATTAGTGCAATGATAAATGCAAGGGCATCCAATTTTTTATTTTATTTTTGATTCACATTCACAACAGCCACAAAGCTGCCATGTCTTCATGACTTGCATTTGGTATCTACAGAACTGATTGAAAAGTGAGGATAATAGTCTTGGCGTAGACTGTGGCCTGTCTCCCTTTGTGATAACATATGATATCTATTTTAGGAGGAAGCACCGATTGGAACCTTGCTTTTAATATTCATAGGGCTACTGCGTTTATCTTACAGACCAACAGATAGTTGTAATTCTAATAGCCTGGCAATTTGGCCATGACATGAAGTACGGTACTCCCAATTTGAAATTTATGCTGATTGTATTTTTTCCGTTTCTGTTCCTGAATCCTGATGGCCATTGATACTTTTCCAGGGCCAAATGTTAAACTGAGTGATTATTATACGCATACTAAGTTTTAGGCAACTGCACTCCTAGCTCCATCAGGTGCTTGTAGACATACATAAACTTTTCTGTTTACTTGTTTATTATTGTATCTATTTCTGTTGCCATCATTTGCTAGGAGATGATGTCATCGTGATCTATGTCCGTACCAATTTTTTGAATGAAGGAAGAATATATGCTATATCTGTTGCAATCATATAAATAAAATCTTTGATGATGTAGGAGATGACTCTCGAGGAGTTTGAGAAACTAAGGGAGGAGAAGCGGAAAGCACTTCTTGCTTTGAAGACTGAAGAGAGGAAGGTTGAAGTTGATAAGGATCTGCAGTCTATGCAACCACTTTCGACCAAGAAAGGAAATGATGATGTTTTCATCAAACTGGTATTTTGCCATTTATGCCTTGTAATCCTGCCACGCTCTTAAGTCTTTGGATAGGTGTGATTGATATATATGTATTTTTCATAGGGTTCTGATAAGGATGCTTTGAAGAAGAAAGAAAATGCTGAACGTGATGAGCGTGCTAAGAAGGTCTTACATCTCTTGCATCTATTTAGATGTATTAGTACTTTACTTTTCCCCCTATCAAGTTGATGAAACACTAAAAATATTGTTATTATTCTGGTGTAGTCAGCAACCGCTTAATTGCCCTGATGCCTGTTTTGGGTCTTTCTGACATGATAAACACACCTTTTTGGCTGTCTTTGATTCATTTGCCATTTCTCTGACTTGCTGTTAAAACCGCATTTACCATTTTTTTATGTTTGGTGCATTCCAATTTTTACATCAACATTTACAATCTCTGATTGGGGGATTTGTTTCCTTTTCTTTTTCAGTCTCTGAGCATCAATGAGTTCTTAAAACCTGCTGAAGGGGAAAGGTACTATGGTGGCCGTGGTCGTGGCAGGGGCCGTGGGGACCGTGGAGGTTTCAGAGGTGGATATGGTGGGGGTCATCGTGCCCCACCGGCTGCGCCCGCAATTCAGGACCAAAACCAATTCCCAACTCTTGGTGGGAAGTGAAGTGCATGTACTGTCTCGAACAGCATAGCATCGTTGCTGTCAACTTTCTAAGTTTTGCTCATCCGTGAATTACTGTGCCACTGCTAATCGAACAAATAATTGTGTTGCATGTGGATTATTTGCCGTTGTCTTAGTCGACTTTGTATATCGGAGTTGCTTGTCGCATGTCAGAATTTTGTATGCTATCAGAGATCCACTTTTTATCACCGACTCAACATTTCGTACATGTTGCCAGCATTGTTTCCTGTTGTGCTATGATTATATTTGGTTGTATGAGCTTTGTTTGGAAAGATGTTTGCTACTAGCATTCAGGTTACTTCCATATCCAGATGCTGGCAATTAAGAGGTGCCCTTTGTCATATGATGCCTCTGCTCTTGCTGAAATTCCTCATCTTGTGAGTGTAGCCCAGAAATGCAGGAATAGTCTGAATGTATAGCAATCTGTTCTCACATATGTGGATAATGATTTCGTGTTCCAAACTAGCCAACGTGAATGGTACTCTTGCTATCATATTATTATGGGAATTGATATAGCTCTTATGTCCGACCGAATAAATCGATAGGATGTCTCACTCGATCACTTCACTCATCCCCTCTCTAAACCCCACGGCTATCTCTTTCCATTCCTGTTCGCCTCCTCTCCCATCTCCTACCTCAAACCCAAATCCTCCATATCCATTCCCCTACGGCTGTGCACCGCCCAATCGCTTTGCGCATGCGGATCCGCAAGTGCGCCTCCCACCTTCTCGACTCCGTCTACTCCCCGCGGCGTTGGGGCTCCGATTTGAGCTTTCGCTCCCGCCCTGAATCCCGCGTGGGGCACTGGCTTCGTTGCTGCGACTGCCACCTGATAGTTCGGCAAAGTCAGTTGCAACCTTCGCGAGTTCCGTGCCATCCTGACCATGACCGCTGATAGCGGCCTCGTGAACTTACACAAGCTCCGCCGCCTTCTCCTACCGGTGCTGGATCTACGCCGCTTACCGCTGCCGCACCTGAGGCCTCACCGTCGCCTGCTATGGGAGGTAGGTGTTATTTTTTTGTTGCAACAATTTTGATTTCATGTGTGTAACATTTTGATTTTATGCGTACAACATTGATATTTTTATCATTTTTTGTTGCATATATGGCCGAGAAATATTGCATAGATGAATAAAAAATGTTGTGACCGACCGTACGACCACGGTCGCTACTACTACGGTCACTTCGACCACGGCCGTTACAACTACAACCGCTACGACCACTGCTACTACGACCATGGCAATGGTCGAAGTGATCGTGGTCGTAGTTGTTGTGGTCGTGGTCGAAGTTCCTAACACTTCTGCGGTCTCGTCGCCAACCTCATGCTCCGCATGCCCACCGTCGCTGGCGATGGCTGTGGTCTCGTGCACGACACCATCCTCATGCTATCCTCTTTGGGTACTACCACATGAGCTGATGCCAATAAAAGACGGGGTAACTAATCAATTATCTCTTTCTAATTTCATGAATGCAACATTTTAATTTCATACGTGTAACGTTGATATTCTTGTTAATTTTTTTACATATATGGTCGAGAAATGTTACGTAGATGATAAAAAATGTTGTGACCAATGGTATAGAGCCAACGTCCGGATCGAACGTCCGGGCGCTAGCTACTCGCTATTATTATTGCTCCAAGCTAGCCAGAATCGAGCAACTTTCTGTTGCAACAATTTGCAATTTTAGTTCGATGGCTCAAGCCTCAATACTGTGAGGCTGCAGCGTCTCTGTGTTTTAACTTCCAAGATCTGAAACCCACAACTGTTCGATGGTTTCAGCCGGAACGTCGGACCGCCCCAGACGCCGACCTCCCTCGTGGGCCGTGACTACGGCGTGGCCTCGGAGCTCGGAAGTGGCAAGCTGTTGAGGCGGCGCAGCGAAATCCTCGAGGCTACGTGCAAGCATGGCCCTGAACTCGTCGCTGGTCGTTGGTATAGATGGCTGTGGCGGCTCGCCGCAGCGGACGGCCGGAACGCGCGGTTTCGGTGAGCTGCAGAAGACGGGAGTAGGAAACAGAAGAGGTAATTGACGCCCGCTTTTTCGAAGTGAAACACCAACATGAAACCTGGAATTTAGTTCTGACATGACGCACCTCGCTAGACTTCGCAAGGCACCAAAGCGATTACAGCATTTGAGACCAACAAGCAAGCAGGGGAGTTTCGTCTGTATCTAGTGAGCCATGACTGTAGACAAGAACAGGAGCGCTTCTTCTCTTCTCCCTATCCTACTCTATGTCGTGGCGCCCGCGTATCGTACAACTCGCAAGCAGATATATAGCGGTAGTATGGTGGTATTACAGATTTCCAAAATAAGACCTCAAATTTGCCTCCTCGCGGGTGAGCACTCGCACTTCCCGATAGAAGATCCACCATTGTTATCCTTGGAGCTTCATCTTGAGCTGGACCTTTTTGGTAACTTTCATGCAGTAAAAAGAATTTGGTAGGTGCTGTTTCGGCCACCCTCCAGGTATACCGAGGACGATCTTTCGACCTAAGATCGTCAGGATATTCACCAAATAGAAAGTGATTCTTTTGTATGTACTCCCTAAAACGTGTGAGAACCCTGCACCAATTTTGAGCACTGAAATCAGCTCTCAATAAGCCAGCACCAATATATGCACACATGAAAGATCCCCGCATCTCAAGGGCTAACTCCATAGCTATCGATGCCAACTTTGGGTGCTCCTCTGGATCCGTGCTTCCAAACACAAGCATCTTGAAGAAATACCAGTAAGCTTCTGTAGGCAAACATTTTAGTCTAACAGCCTGCGTTGTTCCAAGACTCGCAACCTTCTCTGATCGACTAGTGATTATGATTTTACTCCCATGTGCCATGCATCTTTCAGAAGAGTACTGCAACCTCTTCCATGCCCCTTCGTCCACATCCCCTAAGAGCTCAATGATAATCAACAATCTTTCATCTGAGGCACTTTTTTTATGCTTGGTTACACAATTACCTCTAAAAGTGATCGTTGATTCATCTTTAAGGTCATTGCCACTATGAAACAAGATCAAGGAGAAGTGATTGCGCACCCTTTCATCGTTACAAACATGTTCCACAAGAGTGCTCTTTCCAATAAGCGCAGGACCAACGATTGGAAGGACACCCAAATTTCTAGCACCAGGAGGCTCATTGTGCAGCAGGAAATCGATAACCCGTTGCCTTTCCTCGTGGCCACCAAACATGCACTTGTCCAAAAACAAATGTGCGCTATAAGGCTGGCGATACACGGGAGGGTAGCTCATCAAAAATATAACGAACTCTTTCATGGCTGCAATGATGCTTTCTAGGCTACTAATCATCAGTTGTAGTTCCACCAAATTTACAACACCGAGCACCATGGTTTCTGAATTACTAGAGGCAAAGCGAGCACGCTTCGCCGGGTTGAACCTGGATAATGCAAATGGGCGACTCACCTCCTCATCCTTGTTCCTCTCTCGAGGAAGGGCTTGGTATCTGAAGGCATCAAGAACGTAGTAGCCTCTGAACATCTCGTCTCTCAGGATCTTGAGCTGTTGGAGCATACCTCGGTTTGCAATACGCCGCCCCTCCGCCTCCTCGACGATCGTGCCGCTCCTTAGTAGCACAAGATGTAGCCTCTGTAGATTCTCCTGGACAGTTGGCTGCCTCCGGTATTTCGCGACCAAGAATGATATGGATCTACTGACAAGATCACCAAGAACTGCAGAATAGAGAGTCTCCATTGCGAACCCCTCTGGAGATTGTGCAACGAATCAATCACAGAAAGGGAGGAGCAAATGAGCAATTTATTTGCTAGTGTCGAGTCTTCTGTGTCTAGTCGTATGACTCTTGAAGGTTGAGTAGATTGTAGAAGACCAGTCAAAAGCGTCAATACGCGTGTTTTGATTTTTGAAGTCTGAAGCCAACCATAAATTACGAAACATTTATTACTATTTGACGCAACGCAAGTGGGAATTATTAAGACCCTAGTCAACAAAAGAAAGATATACTTTATTTGGCTAAATACAAGTATACAACACCTGACATGCAGATGCTCTTGGGTACAAAGTACAGATACATAACGTATGGATGACCAGACAAGAACCAAATTGAAAGAACCCTAACCCTAATTACCTTTAAACAGTATAATTAGCAAGGATTAATAATTTAATTAAGAGTTATTACAAGCAGTAATTACGAGAATGAATTGCAGCCTTTGGCTCAAATCTCAAATAATTAAACTAAAGCTAATTATTACAACCTTTTACAAAAAAAGGTGCATAAGAAAAATTAATTTCTAAGAGTGAAATTGCAGTAAACTAAAATCAAAATTAATTGGTGCATTGCATTCCAGTGCCTTGTTCCTGCAATTAGCCAACGTTAGTACCCCAAGCTGGCCACACCAACATGTTCTTTTTTCTTTTGTAAGCAGAGAGCAAATCAAATAACAATCCAAAGGAGAGTAAAACAGAGGGGCGAAATAGTTGCAGTCACTACCCTCGGGGTACTAGAGCCAAATAGAATGGCGTTCTTAGATGTTCCTAGACTGTCCCGGGCCGGTCAGCGCTTCTCACCGTTAGTGCGCCTCATCATCCAGCAATCGAAATCCAAAGCCCACATTTTTCAAACTTACCTCACCCGCAGTAAATCCCAAAATAGTGCTTAGCCCACATTTAGGACCTTCGGTCTGGGGCAACAGAGAACCAAGACATAAAAGAGGATAAGATTGGCGTTGCCCAGCTATGCACATCCAGACTCCAGCCGAAACAGAGAGGAGGAAGCCAAAACCCCTCATATATAAGCCCCAATCCAGCCAATCGCCCATATTGCCCACTGCATTCCCAGAAACCACTGATAGCAAACCAGTCAGGAGTTCATAAACACACAGAAAGCCCCAAGAACAACTAAAAACAACCAAGAGCAGCCGAGCCCCCAAGCCAAGCCATTCCATCCATCTCTGCTCTCGGCCGAAGGCCAGAGAGCTAAACCAACCAAAGGCGCAATCCACCGAGTGAGAAGAGAGCAGTGTCGGAGAAGGGGAGGCAGAACGTAGAGGAAGACGAAGGTGAGCGAGGGCCACGGGACAAGGAAGCCGATAAGGTGGACCACCACAAGGCGACAACCACCACAAGACGATGTCCCCGATCGCGACCAATACCTCGACCGCCTTCGTCCATGACTACGACCTTATGAGGACCACACCGCAACCCTCACCAATCGAACACTTTCCATTCTCAGCCCGACACACAAGTAGGCCCACATTCCCTCCCACCTTTTCTTCTTCTTTTTGGTTTCGTCTCGAGTAAGCACACAAAATGCTCGGCACTACTCCTCCTTGGCTTGTCCGGTTGAGCCAGGCAGCTAAAAAGGAGGGAGAAACCGCCTAGCCCAACTGGTGGCTACCACAGCAACTGACGACCACCCTAGTATCGTGAAGTGCCCTCAGGCTTGGAGAACTGCTCTCGGGCACAACAACCCCAAACCCGAGTTCCATCAGCATAGCTGCAAGAATTCCCCAGAACTGGGTGTGGTACATCAAATGCGTAAAAATAATAAAAACATTAACTAAAATCAAAGCCAGGAAGCTCAGGTAAGGATAGAAGAGAAGGTAGAACCGGAGAGTAGTCACAACTAAGCCTCAGCCCCAGCAATCCGATCAAGCCAATCCCACTATAGCAATCCCCGACCGGCGGTATCCTCTTGAGGGTGAAGAGGATGTTGAGGGAGGTCGAGTAGTCGTTGTAGTCAAGTAGTCGGGGAGGCCGAGCAGCAGAGTAGGCAAGCAGTCAGAGTCGAGTTGATGAGTAGTCAGAGTAACCAGGTAATCAAGGGAACTGAGTAACTGCTAGATCCAGTGAGTAGCTGCCATATCCGGCGATAAGGAGCAGTGATAGCAGTAGATCCGGCGAGATGCAACCCGGAGGAGGTCAGATCTGTCCGGATCCAAGCCAGAAGGGCTGAGTACGCATGGTAGCCGAGGGAGTAGCAGGCCTCGAGGACGGAGGGAGAAGGAAGCAAGCATCAGTGTCGCGAAGGGAGAGCGGGGGAGGAAGAGGGCAGCGGCCGAAGGCTGAGGCATTGGTCGAAAGGAGGAGGGTTCCAACACCTACTACTACTCAGGCAAGCTAATTCTTGATCACGAATATAGTTATGTCAAATGTACAAATTACTTTCTGTATCATTATAGTATAATTGCATTTGAAAAAGGTATTTAAAAAGTCAAATCGACAAAGAAGATGAGAGATGTATGAATGAGAAGAAAAATAGGAGAAAAAGAAAGGGATGAGGTAAAGTAGTAGTCCGGCTAAGAGGAGCAACATGACTACAAGCATATGTATAAAAGAGGGTAAAGGAGCACTTGAAAAGGCAAAGAGAAGGCAGGTAGGACTCTTTTACATATGGATATTATATAAGGATCTACCAAACTCTCACTCGGAATGGGGACCGTAAGTAAAGTGTTAACCATTTTTCCATCTCGGACGAGTAGGAAATAGTACCCCGTCACATTAAGGATCAAGGTTAAGAATTTAGCAGATA
Source organism: Dendrocalamus latiflorus (assembly GCA_017311315.1). Lineage (NCBI taxonomy): Eukaryota > Viridiplantae > Streptophyta > Magnoliopsida > Poales > Poaceae > Dendrocalamus > Dendrocalamus latiflorus. Next base: position 34,111,143 of record CM029614.1, on the reverse strand, counting down.
CACACTTATGTGCTTTGAAAAGCATGCATAATTGAACTTTTGAGAGTAAAATCTGTGTGTGAGGGTTAACGAGTTCCCTCATTGTAATAGTAGAAATGATCCATTAAGGGGTGTAGGTGGCTGGTTGCCCACATATAAAAGGGGGTTGGGATGAAAATATGTGAAGATTAACCATCCAACCCCTCTCATGTATTCTCATCTCTAGGGTTAGGTTTTGAGAGTGAGTGCCTTGTGTGCTCTTTATCCTCCAGAGTGGAGTGACTGTAAAATCTATATTCTCAAGTAAGCAATTTATCAATCGTTATATAACTCTTGTGTCTATCTTGTTTTGATTGATGTGCTTGTCTCTTGGTTGGTTTTGATTAGGGATGGCAATTGTACCCGTTTACCCGTATACCTGTGGGTAAATACCCTAATGGAGCCGGGTATAGATATTTTCTTTACCCACGGGTATGGAAATGGGGGAACACTCTACCCGTCGGGTAAACAAGCACAAGTATGGGTAAGCTCCACCCGTACCCGCCCCGCCTATTTACCCACGATATAGATTGACAGGTGACGCGGTCATAGCAATATCTCTAATTGCTATTGATTGTCATAAACTTTTGCGTATCTCTAATTGCTACTGATTGTTATAAACTTTTTTGATAGCTATTATATTTCCTAACAATAGCCGCTATTATATTTCCTAGCAATAGCCGCTATATTAGTGAAATATTTGGAGAAGATTTTTTCCAAAGAAACAAAATCTTTTGGATAGGAGAAAGACCATGGTGTGCCTTTTACCAGATCACTTTAGCCTAGTTCTATGTAAGTTTTTTTAATTCAAAACTATTTATCAAAATAGGACTAAACCAAGGTTATTAAGTTGTAAAGTCAAATCAAGTAATCAAGGGGGTGACTTGGGCGACTAGTCGACCGACTAGTCCCCAGTCAGGTATTATATTTTAAGTTTTGTTTAGAGTAGTAATGCTACATTAAATCGGAAGGGTTAATCTTGAAAAGAATGCAGAAATCAAGAGAGTACATTACATAAATATTCCACATGTATAATCAGAAATTCAGAATGGAGCTAATTGCAGTGGCAGCTAACCCGATGGAGCCCAACACCAAGCAATTCGTGGACGAAGCTAATTAAGTAAAATCAGTAGGCGACTTGATTATTACATGGAAAATTTTAAACTATAATGAGTGAGTAGCCTGAGTAGCTTGGTTGCCTGTCTAAAATGGAGCTACGCGCGGCGTGGCTACCAGGTCGGCCGATACCTAAACCCGCCCGCCGGATCCCAACACCCACCTGATAAAGAAGAGCAAAATCTAATCATTCAGGAAGCGGATAATGGACCAAGTGGACAAATCAACACCTCTCCCGAAAAACCCAACTAGAATCCCTCCAAAAGAAAAGAATCAAACAGAAGCAGCCGCATATGAGTAAGGAAAGAGCACCTTAGGGTTGGTTCAGGAAGCGGATAAGAAGGAGGGGAGGCGGCAACAGGAGGAGAAGAAGGTACTGCCATTGTGAGAGGGAGTCGGAGAGAAGGGAGATGAGATGATGGCTGAGGAGGAGGCAGCAACCACTAGAGAAGACAGCACGGCGACGACCATTGGAGAAGACGGCATGGCGATGGCCACTGGAGAGAGAGGCGGCTTGCTGCTGCTACTGCTTCGCTCGTGTCATCACTTATGGCGGCTCGCATGGGAGACAGGACGAGACTCCAGAGGATGACGATCCAGGGTTACTCCACTCTCTTGGGCGGCAAGTGCAGTCTCTTCTAGTGGGAACTCTCGGGCCGGGCCTCCATTCATTCACTGGGAACCCTTGGGCCGAGCCTCTCCTAGTGGGCCTCAAACTGAAACTGAATTAGTGCCTTAGTGGGCCCCTAGTCGGGCGGCTAGACCAACCTGGCTAGTCGCCAACTAGTCATCCGAACTCACGACTAGTCGCTCCAGTTGAGTCGGCCTCCCTAGTCGTCCACCGTGTACTGACTCGATGACTAGTCGTGGATTAGTCGACAACTTAAAAAGATTGGACTAAGCGAAGTCTTAAATAGATTGGTTGTATATTTTTTCCAAGAGAGCCAAATCCACACCATCCAAACAGGTTCTAACTTATCTTTGTAATTGAAGGATGGCCTTTAGCTTCAAAAAATTACTAGTAGAAGACTGTGGTCTATGATTTTGATATTCAACCCCAGTGCCTTCCCAATAATGTAATTGAGTACATTTTGCAGCACTTAGGGGCTCAGGACACAGGGACAAATCAAATTGGCAGGAAATGCAACTAACTGTAGCAGGCAATGCATCTATGGTTAGCACCAATGATTAGTTTGCAAAAGTTGTAAGTAAACATACTGAAAATATGATTGAATCAATATGTATGAACTATTGTTACAATGCAAAGTATCTTTGCTGAATTTGCAACGTCACATGTGCTACTTTAGTCATAAGCAGAGCACATGCATAAACAAACTGTTCCTCGTCATACTCACACTTAAGAACTATTCACCATTTGCCAGCAGAAAAGTACAAGATATACAGAAAAGAAGGGGAAATCAAATAATTATGAAGATAAAATGCTTAAATATAAGCTACGCCATGAATCATGACTGTGTGACATTTTACCACTGTGTAAAAGCTGGGACAAATGTAGAAATGAAACCGAAGCTAGTCAAGACTTACTATTCACTTATTCCATATAGTTCCAAATAATCACAGATACATCAAGGTCTTAAGTGTTTACACAAGTGATCAGAAGGATAGCGTATAAAAATAAACAACAAATTTAAAAGCAAGCTCGGCAGATGTAGAAGTCATTAGTCATGAGAGTTGGAAGGCTTGACAGATCAGTGGTGATTTCAACTGCGGTAACTTTGACACTGCCAACAATTAGGTATTTAACAAAGTGCAATAAAATGACTACAGTTGGCACAAATAATCAAACCAATGTGGTAAAAGACTTGACTTCAAGCAACTAACTACTTGTTGCAGATAGACAAAGCATGTGAAGCTCAACGTCAACAATAGCAGAACACTACCACATGTCCTTCCAGAGAAAAATGGATGAGAAAACATATGAAAATTAATGAGAACGAACTACCAAGATTCATACTGCTAGAAGATTTGAACTTGCTTTTATTATGGAGACATGCTTATAAAGACTTTCCCAAGAGACATTAGCAAGTCGAAGAGGTTCAGCCAAACAAAGAAGTTAGACTGACATTCATGAATTCCTTCGAAAACATTCAGATTTTCAGAGTTAACTTTTTAAGCGATATTTCGTTTTGATTTCCTGTAAAATAATGATATTGGGGTTGGGAAAAAAGTGTGGCACCTGAACCTACTCCACATGCCCCGAACTATATTTTGTGATATCATTGTGGTTGAACCGCACACAGATAGACTGGACTTCCACAAGTACTGATTGCTTTGGTTCCTGATGATTTCGTGTCCTCTATGAGTAAACAACGTAGCACATTCAAAATAATAATAATAATAATAACTTTCTTCACCAAAGAAAGAACAAAATAGAGAACGAAGAAACCTCCACTAGATAAAATATCGCTTTACGCACTAAAACATCATGATCTAATATGCCCTTGAAGCTTGACTCGTCCGGCAAGTGAGAAAATCCAACTGACTCGCCTATAGATGTACAACTTTATTCATTCATCAATCATCAGTTATAAGTATCTGAGCATGACGCACTCAGCTGACAAAATGATTGATCACACACGCAACAGTACAGCTCACACCGAATGCAACCGAAGCACACTACTGATGACACAGAGGAAGAGTAATACACCTTGGCCAGTCGATCCCTTAAATGGTGTAATCCGACCACTGCCGTATGAAGGAGGTGTGATCCATGGACTCCCCGGGCATGTCCTCGTCCTTCTCGGCCTCGCCCTTCTTCCTGCCGATCAGCCTGGCAGGGTTCCCCACCGCCGTGCTCCTCGCCGGCACATCTATCAGCACCACCGAGCCAGCCCCAATCTTGGCCCCGGCTCCAATCTTCACGTTGCCAAGAATCGTCGCTCCTGCGCCTATCAGCACCCCATCCCCGATCTTGGGGTGCCGGTCGCCCACCGCCTTCCCAGTCCCACCCAAGGTGACGTGGTGGAGAATGGAGACGTTGTCGCCGACGACGGCGGTCTCGCCGATGACGACGCCGGTGGCGTGGTCGAGGAGGATGCCCTTGCCGACGACGGCGGCGGGATGGATGTCGACCGCGAAGACGTCGGCGACGCGGGACTGGAGCGCGAGCGCGAGGGGGCGGCGGTGCTGGGCCCAGAGGACGTGCGCGACGCGGTGGGCCTGGATGGCGAGGAACCCCTTGAAGTTGAGGAGGCACTGGGAGAATCCGACGCAGGCCGGGTCGCGCGAGTGCGCGGCGAGGAGGTCGGCGACGACGGCGGCGCGGAGGGATGGGTGGGCGGTGAGGGAGGCGAGGAAGAGGTCGTAGAGGAGCGTGGAGAGGAGGGTGGAGGAGCAGAGCTTGTTGGCGAGGTGGAAGGAGAGGGAGCGCGGCAAGGAGGGGTGGGAGAGCACGGTGGCGTAGAGGAAGGAGGCGAGGGCCGGCTCGGCGTCCGCGTCGCGGCGGGCCTCCGCCTTGATCTGGCTCCAGACCCAGGACTCGTCGTCCTCCGACTCCGGCGGCGGGAAGGCCGGCACCACCTCCGCCGGGAGCGGCGGAGGAGGCGGCGAGTGGGGGCGGTGGTTGGAGTGGTTCGCGCCGCCGCCGCTGCCGCCGTCGGGCTCGTGCGCGTGCGGCTGGCCGGCCAGCATCGCGGCGCCTGGGCGCGGGGAGGGATTGGATTGGTGAGGGAGGCGAGCTGAGGATTGCGGCCGGTGGTTTGCGGAGGCCGAACGACGAAGGGGTGTGTGTATACAGGGTACTGTACTAGTAGTCGTACCTTGTGGTGGAATGGGCTTTGGGTTGGGCCTGGGCTTCTAATAAAACATTTTTTTCGGTTTTTTAAGATTTTTTTTGCTGTTGATGTAGAAAAAATGAGACTGGGTTACGTCAGCATATGCATGGACTCCTTGACTGTCAACCTCTGGTCGAAGATGTGCCAACTGATGCTTAAATTTTGTCAACTTGTTACTTGGCACCCATCTAATGTTCTTTTCTGCCTTCAGATTTGAGTGTAGTGGCCATGAATCTGGACCGAATTGGGGGAACATGCAATCTTTGGAACGTTGTTATTCATCCTTTGGTTTTTGAAGGTCAACCGGTCTTATTTTGCTTTTAGTATGTTATAAGTATATGGTATAGACCAAAGTTTCGAAACGAGGAGATTTTTAAAATGTAGTTAGCTCTTTTCAGTTTGACGAACAGGAGGGAATATGTTCGACGGATTTGGCTAAGTTTTCTATGGTTAAAATGCAACTGAAGTTTCTTTTCTTCTGATGTAACTAAAGTTATCTATATATGTTCATCCTTAAAACGCTTGTGTCGTTCGTTTGGACTGAAATAAACTGGCTTATAACTAAAATTATATTGTAGCTGGCTGAAATTACACTGTAACTGATGGTGACTTATTTGACATAACTGAATTTAAAAAATTTAAAAAAATAGAAAAAAAACAGATTAGCCCATTATAGATAATACATACAAATACAAAAAAAGGTATCGGCAAAAAACTCAAAAAAGCCAAAACACTACAAAAAGATAAAATTTAGAAATAGTAAAACATAAACAAAAAAAAAATCAAAAACTGAAATGAGTGGGACCTAATGCCTTTATCTTGTCAACGGCTCAACGCGGCTAGCTTTAGAGGCTAGATAAAACTGCTTGCTCAGAATTTTTTGCTGCATAATGGCCTAGAAAGTCTCGTGTATGTGCCATTGCTCGAACCAATTGAGTTTTTTCATACGCCATTATTTCTTTTTAACGCTACGTGTTTCAGCAGTGCCTTGTGCCTATCTTCTATATCACACATGTGTCGCGGACATAAAAAGATCCAAATGGTACAACAATAATGTAAGTTTTTGGTTTTTTTTTTAAAAAACATCAATGTAAGTTTCAGCCGTGCCTAACATTTCCAGTTTTGTATTCAAGGCTTTTGAGTTGTATGACCTTTTCTTTTCTTAAGCTATATGACTTTAGTAAAACAAAAAGCACGGCTAACCGAATCAAGATGTGCTTAGTTCATTTCCCATGTATAAAAAAAGTTAGGGTAATACTTTGCCTCTTACGTCTGAGGGGATCTAATACCATCGGACGCTACCAGGCGTGAGCCTCATCCAACTAGCTCCCTACCTCCTCCGACTCTCCCAATCTTTTATCCACATCCAACCAGCTTCCCCTCGTCCAACCGTTCTCTCTCTATCTCCCTCTTCAAGTATATCTTCGGTGAGCTCGTGTCGCCATGGTACCCACATCACCCTCTCCATGCTACCATCCTTCCTCTCTCTACCCCTCCCTTCCCTATTTCGTCATGGTCGAGCCTTTGGTGACCAACCTCGATGAGCTATAGTCAAGACATCACCGGTGACCTCTCCGGTGAGCTCCTGCCGCACCCTCTCTGGTGAGCCTCAGCCAAGGCTTCTTCGGTGACTCACCCTCCGACGAGCCTTAGCTGAGTGCCTCCAATGACCCCCTCCACGCCATGCCATCAATCGACCACAACTAGCTAGCATGCCTTCCGTGACTTTTCATATAACTGCCTTTGTGAGCTTAGCTATCGAGGCGGGCCTTGCAAGATGTTGCAAAAAGGTTGGTTTCGATGTTGCAGTAATTGTCCTCAATTGTTGTAGATTTGGACTTGTTGCAATAGTATTTTTCATTTGTTGCAATAAAAGTTTGTTTTTGTTGTATCAATTTTGGTGATCTGTTGCTGATAGTTTTTGTTGTGTTATTTGAATATGTGTATGTCTTTTTTTATACTACTATTTGAACTATTGCTATTTTGAATGCGTGTTGTAGTTTGCATTTTGATTTGTTGCATCAAAGTTTATTTTTTATTGCATTAAAGATGTCGAATTATTGCAATGAGAAAATTAATGTATCTAAAGGGGGGAAACTCGCCGGATTTGGAGGGGTTAGGGCCGATAGAGCTCGAGATGTGGACTGTGAGCAATGGAAGCCTTCCACTACTACAAGCCACCGCCTCTTTCTAGTTGCATAGACTAGAAGAGGACAGATCAGTCTCATCATCGCCAAATCTGGACCGTCAGTGACGAGATATTAAGCCAGTTGCTCCTCCCATCCCCTAGAGGTTGCTAAGGCACGAAGGCACTGAGACTATCTTACTCCATGCTGTTGGTGTCGTCGCTAGGTTCTTCCTCTTCAGCAATTTATGGAAAACTATTGCTTTCACCACCTTATTTGTTGCAGAGGTTTTGTGTTTTTGTTGCATATGTTCATCTTTTTGTTGCAGTAGACGCTGCGGGTCTCAATTTGTTGCGAATATTTATTTCTATTGTTGCATAAGCCATTCTAAAATATTTCTACTATTATTTTAAAATGTTACAATGTTGTAAAGTCATAAAATTTTTTGCTTAAGATTTTTTATCTTGCTTTAGCACTTAGCTAAGTCATATACTCGTGGGGTTTTTTTTTGAGAAGATGATATTTTTCCTCAGCATTTTCAACTGTTATTAAGTACTTTGTTTCATAGGGGAGGAAGTTTATTACAGCCTTACTATTTAATTATCAGAAAGTCTAAAGAATGGTATACCATGCGGATGCCATTCAACGGTACAATCCATCGCCGTTTGATCCTGCACGAACGAATCTTAAAGCGTCTGTTCCGCTTGCACATAACCACTCATCCACTCCGCTTGCACAGACCTTCGCCTCGCATTGCTTCTTTGAACTCCTCACTCTCCTTCTCGTGCGTGCACCACCGCCGATCTCCTCGCCCTTGCTCACAGCCGGCCTCGCCGTGAGCCGGATTCAGCGGCCTGGAGGGGTGCCGTCGCTGTCGTCGGATCTGGCGTCGAAGAAGGAAAATCCCGATCCTCTGCTATGAATTCATCCTCCCCCCTGGGCATAGAAGGAGGTTGGAGGGAGACGGCGGCCCGATGGGGGGCGATGGGCGGGGTAGGAGGACGGTGGCAGCAACGGATGTGACAATTAAGTTGGGCGGAACAGCGCGGCGGGGAGGGGTCGGGGGCGACACGACGAGGCGGCAACGGCTTGTTGGCCACGGATGGTGGTGAAGGGGATGGGGGTGATGGAGAAAATGCGCGGAGCTGCTTGGGACGAGGCGGCAATGAAGTACTCTTATCTTCCTCCATGAAACATAAAGAAAGGAAGGAGAGGGATAGTGCAAGAGGAGATATGCCATCGGAATACCTCCCGATGGTATACCGTGCGTTAGTACTTCTCTTTAATTATTGTGTCTCAAAAAGCTCTCTTTTAAATTAAATTCATGGGTAGAAAGGGGCCTACAATAGAAAGCTTTCCACCGTGCATCCAGTCGCTAGCGACGGAAACAGTAAAGCTCCCAGGGCACTAAAATTTCAAGCCGTTCCCGTCCGCGAATACATGCGCCTACTTCCAGAATGCGGATGCTCTGTCCACTGCCGGCTGCCGTCGTGGCCCCACTTCCCACGCAGCGGGGCCCAGGCGACCAGATAGCCCGGCCTTTTGTTTGGCCCTCCTCCGCCGCCGCCTTCCCCGCGCCCAGCGCACGAGACACGCCGCCCCAGCACGCACCGCCACGCTTCCATCACTCCGCTACTTTCCAGCCGCCGCCCACGCGAACCCCGACGCCGCCGCCACCGCTTCAAGCTCCCGGGCTCCCCCACTCTCCTCCTCCTCTTGTCGTCTTCCTCCACCTCCTATGGCGTGCTCGTCGGCGGCGGGTGCTGAGGCGACCGCGCTCCTGTTCCGCCGCCTTGCCCCTTCCCCAATAGCCGGGCGCCACCGCCTCGCCCTGTCCTGCCGAACTCGCCACCGCAACCTCAGGTAGGTGGGTGGGTCTGGGCGCGCGCGGGTGTGTATCGGTAGCTTGCCGCCGTTTGGGAAGGTGTTTGTCATGTGTTCGGGGTATTGCTTGTGAATTGTGATGCGTATACGGAGCGTTTGAGGGCTTTGGTGATCGCTGGGTCGTGGTTGGATTCGTGTTGCTTTCTCTCTCTAGTTTGGGTGGCATCTGGGGGAAGCGACATTTTTTGGGGTACGTGGTTTGTATGTATGAGATGCTATGATCATGTTTGTTTGATTCAAATCTAGTGGAGATTCGAGCTATGAATGTTGCTTCCTAGGTTGGTGAATTCTGGAATGATTGTATTGCCGCACCGTTCTACCCATCCGAAAATGGTTTCTGGCAAAATATCCTTTTCTGCAATCATGATCAGATCAGAGATCGACGCTGCCGAAATTCCTTATATCTGTACGTTTAGTTGTTTGGCTTTACAAATATGAAAAGGGAGGTTAACTTATTTTTCCTGGTTCTAGGACTGCTGCTCAAAATCCTCGGAAGAGGATAACTCCCCTTAATGGGGCTGATATCCAGAGAGATGAAGCGGCGGCTTCCACTGACAAAGAACGGCAAGAGGTATTGCAGCATATTCTTTACAATTCATTTGTTTTCCCGATCCATTTGTTTGATGCAGAGTAATTCCACAATGGATGTGATTCTTCTTTTCTAAGCCATGAGGGCATTACCTATATGGATTGCTATCTTTTTTTGAACTGAAATATACATGGATTACTATCATTATGTAACTTTATCTACACACATCATTTGCAACTAACTTATTTCCAAGTAAATTTCTCTCGTAATTCTAAATGACAGAAAACCCAATACAGTGTAAGCTATACTGCTATACAATCATAGGCCTTATACTTATTTATTCATTAGCCAAAAAAGTGGATTATTTATTTTTCTGTCATAAGGTATTTTCTACTCAAAATACTACGTGATATTGAGTATTTATTTCACATTCCATATAGGTTCTATCATATGTTGCAACTTATTAATTGGGAATGTGGAGGCTGTCAATGGGGATCCATCATCCATGTTTCACATGAGATATATTGAAGGCCCCCTTTTCATCCTTAATATTGATGTATAGGTGTCAAAATACTACAAATTGATGATGCATTCTGAGCTCTATTTGAGTCCCAGTGTTCTCTTTTAGTTTGTTTACTCGTACTACATGCTGATTATATTGATGTTACGACATAATGATAACTTTCTATTTTTCGGTCATCTGGAAATTAGTGTATTTAGGACAGTGTAATTATAGTGTTAGTCCAAATAAAATGCTGTACCAATAAAACAAATGCTATCATACAAGCACGAGTAACATTGAAAATGGATTAAGTTTCTTTTAAGTTGTCCTTTTAAGAAACCCCGTTTCCTCAGAGAAAATTAGTTACATAATTTTTGAACGCGGGCTTTTTACGCCTAGAAAAGAAGCATTTTGATCCTAAGCTTGCATTTCGTGTTCAAGCTACTGGTGATTATATGCAGTATCCTTCAACTCTGTTGGCTATCATATTTGAGATTTCCTCACTTCCCCCTTTCCACATAGGTGCAGGCGTGCAGCAATTGCATGTGAAGTCGATTACAACTCTTATCATGAGACGTATCTAGCGTTTGGTCAATTCCATGATAAAGGCTGAAGAGTAGCTTAGTGCTAATATGTATCTAACGCCCCAATCACTCAATAATTCTATTTTGCATATACTTTGCCATGGTTTTTAATCTTCAGCTTTATTTTTGTTGAATTAAAGTGAAATGCATCCTTATTTAATTACTTGAATAATTAGTAATTTTTTCAGATAACGGTGCATACTTGGTATTGACATCTATTTTTAAAACCAAACGGCCAGGGGGGGGGGGGTTTAATTGACAAACACCACGGGTAGTTAAATAAAGTTAATGTTATCATCGAAATTGTTCTGAAATATCATCATTTGTTTGTTTGCAACTATTTGTTTACTGTTGTTGCTTTTAAGAGTTTTGGGTTTTGTGTTTTCCCCCACAGAAATATGAAGATGAAGATGGCATATCAAACCTTCAACTGGAAAATTTGGTAGAAATGATACAGAGCACTGAGAAGAGTAAGGATTCCTTCCTTTTGAATATTCCTATAGTTTTATATAATGCATAAAGCTGTAAGCATGTGCACAATAAACACTGATTTCATATTTGATTTGGTTAGATATACTACTTCTGAATCAAGCTCGTCTTCAGGCATTGGAACGTGCTGACAAAATTCTTAAAGAAAAGGAAGCCTTGCAGAGGAAGACAGATATTTTAGAGACAAGGTTGTCAGAAACAGATGCACGACTCAAGCTTTCAACTGAAGGGAAGTACAATGCAGAGATTAATGACTCTCCACCAGCACTGGAGTTTGATGTTCTAATGGAAGAGAATATGCTATTGAAGGATGACATACAGTTTCTTAAAACAAATCTTATTGAGGTTGCTGAGACAGAGGAGAGTCTATTCAAATTAGAGAAAGAGCGTACTCTTTTAGATGCTTCCCTTAGGGAGCTGGAGTCTAGGTTTATAGCTGCCCAAGCAGATATGTTGAAACTTGGTCCTAGGCAGTATGATGCCTGGTGGGAGAAAGTAGAAAATTTGCAAGACTTGCTTGAGACCACAGCAAACCAAGTAGAGCATGCTGCTATGGTATTGGACGACAATCATGACTTGCAGGATAAGGTTAACAAATTAGAGGCATCACTGCAAGCAGCAAATGTATCAAAGTTCTCTTGTTATTTTGTTGATCTTTTGCAGCAAAAGGTAAAATCAATAGAGGAGCGCTTCCAAGCATGTAATCATGAAATGCATTCTCAAATTGAACTGTATGAGGACTCAATAGTGGAATTTCATGATACTCTTAGCAAACTAATAGAGGAAAGTGAGAAAAGATCACTGGAGCATATTGCAGGTGACATGCCTTCGGAATTATGGAGTAGAATCTCACTTTTGATTGATGGATGGTTACTTGAGAAAAAAATATCCTACAATGATGCAAATACATTACGAGAAATGGCTTGGAAAAGGGATAATAGTCTTCGGGAAGCGTACTTGTCATGCAGAGGTATGGAAGATAGGGAAATTATGGACAGTTTTCTAAAGATGACATTACCAGGAAGCAGGTGCACTTTCTTCTTTGCTAGAATGCTAGTATTAGAAAAAACTTGTTTATAGCAATAACTTGTGCTTTAGAAAGTAGTTTGTCTGAATTCTTTAGGTTTACAATACATTCATTGATTAATGCAGTTCTGGTTTGCACATTGTCCACATAGCAGCAGAGATGGCTCCTGTTGCAAAGGTGATCCTTGGTATTAATTCAGCTTTCCATCAAGTGCATTTGATTGCATAATTGCATCTTTTGATAAGTTGATACCTAGTATGACTGTCAACTATTAAGGGACTCTTGAGAAGATCACTGTTTTAAGTATGATTTTGTAAATAATAAAGCATTAATTTTCCAGTGTTACTTGTAAACCTGGAGCCTAGCCCCTGTGTTGCTTCAGACACGTCTTGAATTCTTGTGGCCAATACTTAGTTAAAACTCTTCCATCAATGCTGAATGATACTATCTGTCTAAATGGATTGATGGAGATTGTATTTTTCATCCCAAATTTAGGACTAGACAATTCGAGTGACATATATATGTAAATGTGTAATATTCCCTATGTTTTGGTGCACAGATTTGTTAAAAGACTAGGTGTGTCATGAATCATGAGTGTGCTTGAGTCCTGTTGTCTGGCTTGCCATGCTGGACAATTTAATTGTTTAAGACAATGTCACTATCCACATCCGGGTAACACTAAATCTGTCTAAATAGTTTTTTTCGGTTTTGATCTCGTAACTTATTTTTATGGTTCTCCTGAAGTATGTTCAAATAGACTGAGAGAATCTAAGGGCTGATTCAGACAGTGACATTTTTTTTTATGAATGCAAATAGGTTTTTACTGGCTGGAAAAAAAGATGTGTATATGCTCCTTTTTAATTTATCAGTTTTGATTGTGCAATCATGAATAGTAAATGAAGCTTTTGGTTTGAACCAAAGAAGGTGAAGTATTGACTAGTAAATTGTCCATTGACCAAGCTGTGTGGTTATGACTTATGAGTTGAATTAGATCGATCTCCTCCAACTGGAGTATATGTTGGGATGGCTCTTGAGATGAGATATTTACTAAAATACTGATGCCAATGGTCTATTAACTGTTTTGGAATTTGAATTGTTGTCCATACTGATTAATTTAAATCCTGTTAGTCATCTTTCATCTATATGCATGATTCTTTAGGTTGGTGGTCTGGCAGATGTAATATCTGGTCTTGGCAAGGCACTTCGGAAAAAGGGGCATCTCGTAGAGATTATTCTTCCCAAATATGACTGCATGCAGCTTGACAAAGTTAACAATCTTAAGGTATGTAGCTTGTTGCTTATCAATGTTAGTTGCATCTTTTGTTTGGGTAATATTGCTATTTTGTGTTCCTGCAGGTTTTAGATGTTCTGGTACAGTCCTACTTTGAAGGAAATATGTTCAACAACAAAATATGGACTGGGACTGTTGAAGGTTCTAAGCAACTCTCAGTTGGACCATTGTATAAAATTAAATCTACATTGACCTAACTAAAATTTGCATATACAGGCCTTCCAGTCTACTTTATTGAGCCACAGCATCCAGCAAAGTTCTTTTGGAGGGCGCAGTACTATGGAGAGCATGATGACTTTAAACGTTTTTCATACTTTAGCCGTGCGGCACTGGAAATACTTTACCAATCTGGGAAGAAAATTGACATAATCCACTGCCATGACTGGCAGACTGCATTTGTTGTAAGTGTCAAAAATCACTTGGCAGTATTAGTTCATTGACTACTGAAAATGGATTTTATTTTCTTGGTCGATTTACTAAGTTGAAGGTATTAAGTTTTTTTTACTTTGAAATTCCAGGCACCTCTTTATTGGGATGTATACGCAAATCTGGGCTTCAACTCAGCTAGAATTTGTTTCACCTGTCATAATTTTGAATATCAAGGAACTGCTCCCGCTCATGATTTAGCATGCTGTGGCCTTGATGTTGACCACCTAGATAGACCAGACAGGATGCGGGACAATTCACATGGCAGAATAAATGTTGTTAAGGTATCACCTGTGGCAAATTTTAGCAATAAATTTGGAATGCAAACCTCACTGTTATGATATCAATTATGCTGCTCTGGGTGTGTTGTGTTCAGGGTGCAATTGTGTATTCCAACGTTGTGACAACTGTATCACCAACATATGCACTAGAGGTGCGCTCAGAGGTAATATTTCTTCTGAACTTTAGGTGTTATGTGCACTTGATTGGTTGCTTTTATCTTTTTTCTTGTCCTCTGCATAATTCATAGTTTCAATAGCAGCCTTCTATTTTTGGATTTATGGGCAAAGAGTAGATTAATTATAAGGATATTGAATGTGTAAGTGTGTCGCTCATAAATCTTAATCCAGTGGAGGCAAACATTTCTGGAAGAGGAAAGCCAGAATTTGTTGCACGAGTCGTGGGAAACTGAGGCCTTTCTTTGTCCAGCGGACCAGCGGTGCCAAATTGTTGTTTATCATGCAATATTTTCTTCTATTGATGTTTCTCCATGGACTAAAAAGATGCTAGATCATAACTCAGGGAGTTGCATAAAGAGCTTGAATGCTTAATAATACCCTAATTCAGATATACTGCTATACATGTCCATATGAGGCTTCAACTGGTCCTGGTGTTTCTAGTTACCATTAATTTAATGCGTCTTAAGCTCCCTCTCCATTTTAAGCTCATTGTAGTAGTTTCAATTTGCATGTGAAGCGTCTCAGCATTCTGTTATTGACAAAGCTCTTCTGGTCCCAGGGTGGGCGTGGGCTCCAAGATACACTTAAAGTACATTCCAGGAAATTTCTTGGGATACTTAATGGAATCGACACAGACACATGGAACCCTTCCAGAGATAGGTTTATCAAGGTTCAATATAATGCGAATGATCTCCAGGGGAAGGTAGCAAACAAAGCAGCTCTCAGAAAGCAGCTAAATCTGTCTTCTGCATACGCTGCCCAACCACTGGTACGATTGTCAATCTTCTCAACTATTGGTAAATTGGATATGTGGAGGTTCACCCTGTAATTGAATTTGAGCATTTCTCCTCTCTTTATTCCTGTCACTTTCCTACATGGAGTGGTATGTGTAATTTATATTAGCTATCTGGTTCTTTTTTTTGTTATTTTTTTTATTGTGGAGCATCGCCCATCTAGTCTGAAATGAGTTATGGGGGCTGCTATCCCATTCTCTGAGTCTTTTTGTTAGCTCATTTGATCACCTGATCCTCGTGTTGTGTGTATTCACCTTTACTATTCTTTCTCTTTAATTTTCTTGCCTCCATTAACTTGTTTTGAAAATTTGACATTTAATTCAAGATTAACTAAATAACTAAAGTTTCCTCTAGCAGGTTGGATGCATTACAAGGCTAGTTCCTCAAAAGGGTGTACATCTCATCAGGCATGCAATATACAAAACAGCTGAGTTAGGAGGACAGTTTGTTCTTCTGGGTTCAAGTCCAGTACCACATATTCAAGTGTGTTTTCTTTTCTAGTACTAGTATATTTGTGCAGTTAACTTGATCAGACTTGAATCTCCAAAGAAAGGAAAAAAGAAAAACATACTTCACTATCTCATGAATGATTTATTTATCACGGAAGGAGCATGAGTTTTTTTTTAAATACTGTAGCTCATTTGTCCTCTCCGTTTAGCGCCTGTTTGCTTATGGTTGCAACAGTGAACATATTTGTTGTTAATTTGTTTTGCAGAGGGAATTTGAGGGTATTGCAGACCATTTTCAGAATAACAACAATATCCGGCTTCTTTTGAAGTACGATGATGCTTTGTCTCATTTGATATATGCAGCATCAGACATGTTCATTGTTCCATCTATGTTTGAACCATGTGGCCTCACTCAGGTGTGCCTTCTTTATATCCATACATACATGATACATACATACTATATAGTGTGTTGTGTGTATTAAGTACACATAGGAAACAGATGTCGTTTAGCATGATGTACAATATGTTTCAATTCCTGAACTACATTCTTTGATTGTCTTGATCATTTGACATCTTCCTAGAAGTAACTACGTGGTGCAAGGGTGCAAGCTTTTTCTATGATGATGCGTGCGCTCTTTCTCTTCTATTTAATAGATGATGTGTGCTTGCCTTCTGATGCGCAGATTGACTCTGACCTGTTTTTTATCTACAGATGATAGCCATGAGATATGGTTCTGTGCCAATTGTTCGAAAAACTGGTGGCTTGAATGACAGGTAAAAATTAACCAACTGTTCAGTCTGTTCCTCCAAATATTTCTGCCTCCTTCAATTATGTATAATGTGACATACATGTGCTTTACGATTTCAGTGTTTTTGACTTCGACGATGAGACAATACCTATGGAACTGCGGAATGGCTTTACATTTGTCAAGGCTGATGAGCAGGTGGGTCTTGTTTCCCTGCATAGCCTAAAAATTTCTGGAACTCATTTGGATGTTCATTTTACCAGGGTCTAAATAGTGCAGTGGAGAGGGCGTTCAACTACTACACTAGAAAACCTGAGGTCTGGAAACAGTTAGTGCAGAAAGACATGAGGATAGATTTCAGCTGGGACTCTTCGGCTTCACAGTACGAAGACATCTATCAAAGAGCGGCGGCTCGAGCAAGGGCAGCAGCGTGAACACAGACGGTTTCCTGATATGCCTCTACGGGCTCTCCCTGATGCTGCGCTTGATCCTAAGATTATATCGGCTGAAGAAATGCATAGTGGATCAGGATCACTACTCTGGTGGACAAATGGCGTCGTGTGCAGCTCCTATTGAATTAAGATATAAAAAAAGAATCATACTTACTTAAAGAAACAGAATCATACAGGAAGTCAGGATGTTAGTTCCATGCTGCAACTTTGTGGAAGCACTGGCTCTTGGGTCCTGGCCCCCATGTTCAGTGCCAGTGGGGACGAATACCCAGTTACTTATACGTGATAGTTCAGCTCTAAAAGTTTCACTACCTCTTTATTGAGGTAGAAAGCAGGCCGCACCCTACAAACACGCTTTGATCATAGGTCAAATGGAATAGCATACTTTCTGCTGCTGTGAACTGACAAGAAGATTGCAGTACTTGTAATGTGCTTAACTGCTTGGCATTGACGGGTGTAAATTTATTGTAACTCATACATGTGTAAAGCCGTATTTTGTCTAAAAAAATTTCTTCTTTTCTAGAGAGGACCCCCCAAAAAACTCCTTTTCTTTTTCTAGGGTATTAAAATTTTCCTTTTTTAGGGAAACTAAAAAACTTCTTTTTTTCTATAAGTACATAGAGGACGTACATCCACTCACGTCCTACATGTATGGGTGTCCACTACACGCGCGTGAAGTTTTGCAGTAGCTTCTGGGCCTCCCTAAACAATGGTCCAATGCTTTTTCATGTTATGACTTTTTTTAATAAATAGATAGTATAATTTATTATTATTATTTTGAAATAATTTATCAAGATAATTTTTTAAAAATTTATTAATATTTAATTAATTTATATAAGTATCTGTACTAGGACTATAAGCCGCAGCCGTAAAAGAGAGAAAAGTAAGCAGCAATTGAGGACTGGGTATATATAACGGACACGCGAGCCGACCACACCACACCTGACCGGAAGCGTGTACCCGACACTGCATCGCACCGCTCTTGCCGACCTCTCGAGCCCACCTCCGCCTCCCCGGCAACTTCGAGAAGCCATAGCCACCCCACCGTCTCCTACCCCGACCCAACCATGGCGCTCCTCCCCCGCACGGCTCGGCGCTCCTCTCCGCCCCGCGCGCCTACTCGTCCGCCGCAGCCGTGACTGGCCCGACAACGTCGGCGCCTTACGGCGTTGCGCCGGCGCCGGTGTCGAAGGCGGCGGAGTTCGTGGTCTCCAAGGTGGACGACCTGATGAACTGGGCGCGGCGGGGGTCGATCTGGCCCATGACGTTCGGGCTTGCGTGCTGCGCCGTGGAGATGATGCACACCGGCCCCTACTTGAGCCCTCAAAAGTAGGGGCCCTCAAATCTCCCCCTTGAGCCCTCATTCCTGGGGGTCTGGAGGGAGCCCCTACTTTTGAGAGCTCAAGTAGGGGCCCTGCTGGAATGAGTTTTTTTGCCCCTCGGGTCTCAAAAGTAGGATGAGGATGAGGATGGGTCCTATGTGTCATCCCCTCTAAGAATGAATTTGAGGGTCCTGTGTTTGAGGGCTCCTGCTGGAGTGTAGCCCAAAAAAACAGAGCTCTCAAAAGTAGGAAGAACCTTTAAATAAAAAGTAGGAGTTCTGTTTTGAGAGCTACTGCTGGAGTTCTAATAGCCTTTATTTACGTGTCTCTTGGAGCCTCCCATGTGTCCCGAACCTGACAGCTGTGGCCAGTCTGCCCACGCGTCTCCCCCCGATTGGTCGCGCGGCCGCCGAGATGGCGACTCCGACCACCCCAGCATCTTCGCGGTAATATGCCACCGGACCCCACGCACCTCGAATTCCCCAAAATGCCCCCACTTCACTGCCCTTCCCACACCACCACCCGCCGTAAATCCGATAAAACCCAGGGGCAGATCTGTCCAACGAGATGTCAGTGCAAAGCCCCCACCCAATCGCCATACCACTCCCTTCCCCCACGGCGTCCTCCAGTGGCGATGCGGAGCAGCAGCGATGGAGGTGCTCAGCTCCAGCCGCTTCTCTAGGGTTTTCCCCAACCTCCTAAACCCCGTATCCAAGCCGCTGAAGCCCCCGCGTCGCCGCCGCCGCCTGCAAGCCCTAGCCTCCGTCCCCGCCGATGCCGCCGCGTCCTCGTCCTCGCCGCCGCCAGTGTGGCCGCCCCCGTCGCTATCTCGGCTCCTTGCTGCCGCACTGCGGGGTGGACGCGCGGGGGTAGAGCTCCC
Source organism: Dendrocalamus latiflorus (assembly GCA_017311315.1). Lineage (NCBI taxonomy): Eukaryota > Viridiplantae > Streptophyta > Magnoliopsida > Poales > Poaceae > Dendrocalamus > Dendrocalamus latiflorus. The sequence continues at coordinate 34,092,256 of CM029614.1, read as the reverse complement.
CGACCTCGCGGCGGCCGCGGGCGGGGGAACCGGGATAGGGACGCTGCTGATGAGCACGACGGCGGCGGCAGTGACCAAGGCGCGGGAGAGCCCGTACCTCTGGGCGCTGGCGGCGAACCCGACGTTTGTGTCGGGGCTGGTGGCGTGGGCGGTGGCGCAGGCCGCGAAGGCCGTGCTGACCTCCTTCGTGGAGCGGCGGTGGGACCTGCGGATGCTGTTCAGCTCCGGGGGGATGCCGTCCTCGCACTCCGCGCTATGCACCGCGCTCACCGCCTCCGTCGCGCTCTGCCATGGCGTCAGCGACGCGCTCTTCCCCGTATGTCTCGGGTTTAGTCTAATAGTTATGTACGACGCCACAGGCGTCAGGCGCCACGCCGGGATGCAGGCCGAGGTGAGCTGATGATTCGGTTCCTTTGTCCATTTTGTATCGTATTTAATGGTGTGATACATTTTGTTCTGGAAAATTTTGCCTTTGATGAGCTAATTGTGTGAAATGAGGCAGAGTTGGCTTCACTCCTGTGATTTGTCAATAAATGAATGAATTTCGTATTCCATCTTTCACTTGGAATATACTATTGAATGTTGGACTAATAATGGGATTGCCAATCTTGTCTCACAGTCACAGTAGGTGTGCTAGGATTTGCGGGACAATTGGAAATCAAGTCAATCGGGATGTTGCCTGTAAAGTTAATCATGTAAAGAAGGGAGTATTGAACTTGATAATACAAAGATCTGGATGAAAATTGTAATATGCAAGTAGTGTTATTACCATTTATCTGCTTTAGTTGATTAATGTGGTCAAAATTTGCTGAATGTTAGACCTTGTGCTGAATCAATGCTTTTAATTATTTAGTGGTCGAGTTGTTTGGGGCTACCAGGTGTGTTTTTTTGTTTTTGTCTGCTTTGTATGATTTCATTGTTCAACAACAGGTCCGATCATTACCCTATGACAAACACTTGTAATCTGCGCGTCGCAACTGAAAGCCTGAAACTGCATTCAGAACTCAATGGGAACTATGATTTGCCACCATTACGAAACTACGCTGAACTTATCTAGATAAGATAATTAGATTTTGCCTTGCTTAGGTGGACATTCTGACTGTGAACCAAGTCAACCAAATTGCAGGAATTCATCATTTGTTGGTTGCTGTGGCCAGGCTCTAAAAGTTCAGTCGTGGTTCTTTTTATCTCTTTTGACACACAGTTTCCGCCTTTTGTTTTTTGGTACTCTTAGTGGCTCGCGTGTCTGTTTTGCCTATTTTTAAAATTTTAAGCTTAAGTTTACTTGTTGGTAGTGATAATTTTATGGTTCAAGAGGCAAGAGTGGTAAGTGGTGGTTTTATGAATTACAATAGGTTGATATTTAGCATCAAAAATATTTCAGCCATTTGAGGCTATATTTGCGCTTTGCAGGCTAGTCAGAGGAAGTCAATAATCTTGTTTGGTGTCCTAAATCCATAAAACTATTGTGCCCCTCAAACTTGAGTGCTACCATTTAGCTCAAGTTTCATAAATCATGCCAGCAACCCAAATTTAAAGTTTTGTCATTCAAGCATCACATCTTACCTTTGCAAAAACACATGACACAGACCTAATGAGTACATCAAATAAGGTACCACCTATTGCCAATGAACTGTTCCTAGATCAATTCAATGAAGCCATGGAAACAGTCAGTAACCCAGTTATTGCGTTCTGATACTCAAATTCAGGTTTAGAACTCTTTGAATATTGTTCTGGATGTAGGCATCACAACAGCTCACTAAGCAGTGGTGTATTATGACAGGGTGCCTCAACAGCATTCATTTCCTGAATGGTGCCCACTGCTTCCTTATAGGATCTTTTGGTCTTCAAATCTCATAGTTCATGTGTCATTTCACCATTCTGTCATTTTTTTAGTACTCACCTTTTGTTTTTACCTGATATATGTTCTATGATTGACACAGGTACTCAACAAGATCATTGAGGACCTGTTTCAAGGCCATCCGGTTAGTGAAAGAAAACTTAAGGAGTTGTTAGGGCACACTCCATCACAAGTTTTTGCCGGCGCTTTTCTAGGTATCTTGGTGGCCTGGTTTTGTTGCCAGGGTTGTATTGTTGCCATTTGATGTTGATGTTGTGTGAGTTGCTTCAGAAATGAAATCATTTTCCACGAAGAGTTTTGCATCTGGTGTAATACTTGTTCCGGAAAATAACTGATTTATTTTTTTGCCTATTTGCCTGTATAATAGCACGGATAACCACGACATTGATCCTCTCAATTCATAGTTGAGATTCAAGTCACTTTATGATCTAATTTATAGTAGTGATCGTTTGTATTTTCCTGATAAAGTTGCACAAAAAAAAGGAACTGTAGGACTTGATGGTTTGCTGAAATGAACCGTTGTATTGCGATCTGTGTACTTGTTAATGATAAACTCGTCATCAAGAGTATACCGCTCGTTTTGGTTTCAGCTTGTGGCTTATTTTTCACTATTCATAAATTTCGTCTTTTTTCTGAACTTTTGGTTTTTTGAGCTTTTTTGCCGGTTTCTTTTTTCCTTGTATTCGTTTGCGTTGTCTATGATGAGTTAGCATTTTTTTATTTTTAAATTTTTTAAATTTAATTATGTCAAATAAGCTATCTCCAGCTAAAGTGAAATTTAATCTAGCATAATGCCGCTGTAGCATATAGGTAAATGCCAGTACTTATTGGCTTTGGTGAAACAGGTCTCTGTTGTTCGGCATGAACGTTCAAGATGACCAAAAGAGTACATGGTCTCGATGATTTTGCACTATACACAGATTGGGCTAACTATGCTGTTCGGCGGGAGAACTTGCAGGATGACAGCCCGTGCAGGCAGGCTATGTAATCAGTGGACAGGTGCAGAAAGAGAGGAAAACTGTTGGGAGTAAAACTATGAGAGGCAGCAGGTAAGTGCAAGACTGAAAATAGAATGTTATTAGATAAGCTTGATCTCTACAACGGCTCTACCGTTTACACGCTCCTGGGAATGGGTCTCTTGGCATCCACGACTCCCAGGCCTGCGGCCCTCCGTGAGTATAACTGGATCTTGCATGCGTTGTACCAGTCTCTTGCCATTACTTGGTGTAAATCACTTGGCCTATATAAGGCTTTGTATGTACTGTAATTCGGTCAAAGGGAATACATTCTATTTTCAGTCTTGCATGGTATCAGAGCCTTAGATTCCTGATCCGTTTTCTTTTTCTTGCCCACCATTTCCTCTCTCTTCCTCGCCATGAGTGATGCAACTTAGGCCGTGCACGACGCCACCATCTCCGCCATGACCAGCAGCTCCGCTGGCTCTTCCTCACAGTCTGCAACTCCACCATTATCTCAGGCCATTTACAGCGTCAATATCAAATCTCTTATTCCCTACACTACACATTGTCCATGGAATCCTCCAATTACTGCAAGTGGCGCAACCTATTTCTTCTTATTCTCAGCCGGTTCAACCTCCGCTCGCATGTGGAAGATGGCAATCCCCATCATGATGACCCCGAGTGGGTCAAGGAGAACCTGCAGGTCCTCATGTGGTTGTACGCCACGATCAACGAGGACCTCATCGATATGGTGATGGTCGATAATCCTACGGCTCACGGTGTCTGGAATAAACTCCGCGCATTCTTCAACGCCAACAAGCCGTCCCGTGCTGTTCGTCTCGAAGCGAAGTTCCACAGCATCGGTCAAGGAGACCTCTCTGTCAGCACCTACTGCCACAAGTTGAAGACGTTGGCCGACGTGTTGGCTGACTGCTATCAACCCATCGGCGACCGTGCCCTGGTACATCAGTTAATTCGTAGCCTTAATCCCAAATTTCATGTACTCAAGAGTCTCCTACCGGTGCTGCCAACGTTCCCCACCTTTCTGCAAGCACGCAACTACTTACTGGTTGAAGAGCAATCCAAGGCAAGTGAGGGATCGTCCAGCTCTGACACGGCTCTGGTTGCTAATGGCCAGCCACCATCCAGCGACACCTCTGCACCACACCACAGTCATTGCAGCCACCACGACCACGGTAGCCGTTGTTGGGGTTGATATTGTTTGGGGCGTGGTCGACGTTGTCAGGGCGTGGTGCAGAGGTGTCGCTGGATGGTGGCTGGCCATTGGCAACCAGAGCCGTGTCAGAGCTGGACGATCCCTCACTTGCCTTGGATTGCTCTTCAACCAGCAAGTAGTTGCGTGCTTGCAAAAAGGTGGGGAACGTTGGCAGCACCGGCAGGAGACTCTTGAGTACATGAAATTTGGGATTAAGGCTACGAATTAACTGATGTACCAGGGCACGGTCGCCGATGGGTTGATCGCAGTCAGCCAGCGCGTCGGTCAACGTCTTCAACTTGTGGCAGTAGGTGCTGACAGAGAGGTCGCCTTGACTGATGCTGTGGAACTTCACTTCGAGACGAACGACGCGGGATGGCTTGTTGGCATTGAAGAATGCGCAGAGTTTATCCCAGACGCCGTGAGCCGTAGGATTATCGACCATCACCATATCGATGAGGTCCTCGTTGATCGTGGCTTACAGCCACATGAGGACCTGCAGGTTCTCCTTGACCCACTCGGGGTCATCATGATGGGGATTGCCATCTTCCACATGCGAGCGGAGGTTGAACCAACCGAGAACAAGACGAAATAGGTTGTGCCACTTGCGGTAATAGGAGAATTCCATGGACAATGTGTAGGGAATAAGAGATTTGATATTGACACTGTAAATGGCCTGAGATAGTGGTGGAGTTGCGGACTGTGAGGAAGAGCCAGCGGAGCTGCTGGTCATGGCGGAGACGGTGGCGTCGTGCACGGCCTGAGTTGTATCGTTCATGGCGAGGAAGGGAGAGGAAAGGGTGGGCAAGAAAAAGAAAACGGATTAGGAACCTGAGGCTCTGATACCATACAAGACTGAAAATAGAATGTATTCCCCTTGACTGAATTACAGTACATACAAAGCCTTATATAGGCCAAGTGATTTACACCAAGTAATGGCAAGTGACTGGTATAACACATGCAAGATCTAGCTATACTCACGGAGGGCCGCAGGGCTGGGAGTCGTGGATGCTGACCCATTCTCAGGAGCGTGTAAAAGGTAGAGCCGTTGTAGAGATCAAGCTTATCTCAGGCCCTGTTTAGCACAGCTCTAACTCCGAGATCTATGCTGGATCTGTAGTTTGTTGACTAAATTAAAGTGATTTAAATATTTTTATTTAATATATAATATAAATGAAATGAGTCATGTAAATGCACTTAACATGCCTGCAACTCTAGATCCAAGATTTCTTAGAGCTACAGATGACCAGCTCTAGGAAATCTAGAGCTCTGTCAAACGAGGCCTAATAGTAAGGTCCATCCATCCTGTGTAAAACTATGAGAGGCAGCAGGTAAGGTCAATCCATCCTGTTCTCGGTGTTCCAGAATGCGAACGCTGCCACCTCGGTCCTCACGTTAAGCCAGTTGAGATGGCTATCCTCAAGTGTAGAGGACTGCTTGACCGTTTGGAAGCTGCGCAGTGCTGCCAAGTTGCATAAATCGGAGATAGCTACCCTCTCGAGTGTTAAGAGGACTAGAGTTGCTTGACCGTTTTGAAGTTGAGCAGTGTTCTATTTGTAAGTTGTATAAATCTTAAAAAAGGAAAGAATAAGTAATCACTATTCACTCTTTATTATACTTTAATATTTTTTATAACTTTAAAATAGTGATGCAAATGAGGATGGATTCAGTAGCGGAGTTAGAAAATTTCTATTGGGTGTGCAAACTGTGCTTGTTGTACCTCCTTGAATGCATCTCCAACCGTTGTGCTACGCTTTCTTGGATGCATGCCCTTACCGCGGCTGTTGGACGCCTCCTGGCATATGCCCTTGCAATCATCGATTCGTTGTGCTACCCATACAAAATTTTAAATGACATCCTATAAGTTATACTGTCAAACTTTCTAAAATTTGACTGCTACTATGTTTAAAATTACCTAGATTTGTAGCTAAAAATACTTTCATAATATTATAATTTTATTAGTATATAATAAGATAAAATTACAAATAGTAATGGTCAAAATCATGTCTTGTAAACCGTGAAAAATGAAAATATCACTTAAAAAAGAACGGAGTGAATAATAAAATAATAGCTGAGTAAATTATGTATGTGAATATTGTATTCACATGATACTTTAACGTTACTATATAATTAGTTGGGTTTCCATCCAATTAATTGGCTACTTTACATACTTAGTTATGAAAACAATTTAATTTTATAGCGTCATAACGATAACAAATACTAACATTAATAAATAAGTTTCATAGATATTTACCTGTTGCCAACCACTGCCACCTGCAATGCTGCTACTGTCGGCGGCCCTAGAGAGAGAGAGAGAGAGTAGATTGGTTTTTTACCCGTTGAGGGAGAAGGAAATATGCGTATGGGGAAAGAGAAGGTAATTAATTGGGTTTTAAAGACTAATTAGGATTTGCCGCTTTTTCTTTTGTGGGACTCTTCCAAAAGAAATCAGAGCACTACAACAATCTCCTCACCGTCATCTTCTGAGACGCTGCTCTGTCTCCAAGCAGGGTTTGTTCCCATCTCCGAGCAGGCAGGGTTTGTTCCCTTCTCCGAGCAGGTTACTGTTTTATTTTTTTAAATAGATCTCTGTTTTCATTGTCGATTAGGACTTTATTCCTTTCTCGTCTAGGACTCGTCCCAAGGCTATTTATATCCCTATAAGCCTCATGATAACATACACGGCGTGCATCATAAGTTATCTACCCATATAATACGTCAAGAACGTCATGTAACTTCTTCCCTATATAGTGATTTTGTGCTTTGCGCGTTCGTGATTTTTTCCTTTATGAGTTTTTCATATTAAATCTTTGTCTCGTGTTCCTGATTATTTTTCATTACTACAGTGTTTCATAACATTTTTTTTACTTGCTGAGTAATCATTCGATTAAGTCTTAAATGCGCCCCTGTAAAATTTGAGGCAAATGAACGTATTTTTTATTATCGTCTAAGTAATAAAAGAAAAGGTCATCCAAATTCGAGTCAAACAAGCACTCGAACCCACCGGGTGATGGGGTTGCATATCCACGCCCCCACCTGAGCTAGGGTCAGTCCCTGTGTGCAATAGCAAATTAGCACCTGGAAAATAGCGTATGGCCAGACGCATGAGCACGAGGGCATGACGGCTTCAGACTTGGGCCTGTTCTTTTCGGCTGCGGCTTATGGCTTTTAGCTGAAATTTTTAAATTTTAGTTGTTTACAGTACAGATTACAGAGAGATAAATACTCACTTGCGATTTCGGTTAGTACAGATGCTGGGCTTTTAACGTGTAGATCGTTTAACTTGTAGACCCTGTCTTGAGAAAATACTCTGTTTGAAAGTTAGGTACTGTAGCAAAAACTAAAAGCCGCCAGCTTTTGACTTAAAGAACAGACCCTTGTTTGGATTACAGGATTAGGGAGGTTTTAACTGGGATCCTGGAAAGCGTACAGTACTGGCCTCCCGTTTTTTTTTTTCCTTTCCCTTTGCTCGACGCTCAGAACTGTCGAGTATCGAGCGAGTGCGCCTACATGTGAATCGTCAACATGACCACCACCAAAGATCAGGGGAAGTAAAGCGCTTTTCCTGCAACAAGCAAATCATACGTATGGCATGTAGTGACCTAGATATGACAACTATGTCCATAGGTAAATACTCTAATAAAGCTGAGGATGAGATTTTTTTTTGTTCACGGGTATGAAAATAGAGAAAACTCTCTGTCTATCGGGTAGACGGGCATGGATATGAGTAAGCTCTACCCATACCCGTCTCACCCGTTTACCCGCGACCTATATACTGACAAATGGACAAACAAACTTAGTCAAACTTTGGATGGCAAAGTTTAGGGCATTATCTTACAAGTTTTCTAGTCCAGTCTTTATATCTGTCGGCTATTATATTATATTACACACTATATATATATATATATATATATATATATATATATATATATATGCTCTGTCTATACTAACTAAAAGCTTCTCAAGAAATCCCTATATTAATCCTAAGAGATAAAAATATTATAATTCTAATATTAATCGAAGAAAAGAAAAAAGCTAAAAACTCTTGTGTCTCTCATCTACCTACATATGGGTCTCATGCATATACATGTCTTATTGTCCCACGATCACATTCTAGAAAGAAAAGTAAATGCGATGTGCATGCTTGTGTCCGAATGGTAACGTGGAGCAGATTTTTTTTGTTTTGTTTAAGAAGACATCAGTAAGGTCGTCTTGGATTAAGAAAGACCAGAATAGTGTTGTTTCATTGCGATATGGTGACTCTCAGTTTACGGATAAAACGAGCATGCCCACGGGTGACAGGTACCTGTGGGCGACGGGTATGAGCGAGGTTCTTCATCCGTTGTCCTTCGTGGATATACATGTGAGCATAAATTAGGGTCACAGGTATAGATATGGACAAGCACTACCCATTCTCGCTATGCCCGATTTGTATTCCTATAGTGACGTGATGTTGCCTCTCTTCTTTTTTTTTTACTATATATCGGCACATTTCTTCATGATCGTGGAAGAAAGAAGAAGAAAGAAAAGGCGAGACCTCCTGATAGGGACTAAGCGAGCGAGCAACTACTGTAGTCTACTAGGCTACCCAGAAGTCGACAATGGTATTTAATCGAGTTCACCATCCGATAGCACAGCGTGCAGGCCACTAGCCAACCAAGTTGTAAAAAGAACAGGTAGAGGAGCCTCGCAAAGTCTTCTCATACGTATGCATCGCCGCGCCGCCGGCGTCTCCTGTGCACTACACCGCTACTAGACTTTTGAGGAAGGAGTTGAACTCTCTGTGTCTGTGTCCGCTGCCGACTGAGCCGATCTACCGATATATCCATGCATCCAGGATCCAGCAGCGAGTGTTCCTGTCCAGGATTCAGGTCCAGCACCCGCGTTAATTATTGCACCGTCCATCCTTAGCGACGACGATGGCCTGCGTCGCCGTCTCCTTGCGATCTTATCCGTTGCGCCGCCTGACAGTTCTTCCCTCGGTTACCAATGGCTGCTTAGTGCTAATTAACCGCGCGTCCATTTCCATTTCCGCTTCCACGGCCTCGGGACACAATCGCATTTTGATCCGTTTATGCGTAAGACATTGCGTGATTGCAGTACTGCATCAAGCTCCAGACGTTCACGGGCTAGCGAGATCAAAGATGCGACAAAGGATGGCATAGAGTAGCTAGAACTTTTTTTTTTCTTTCTGTGAGGCTAATAAGACTGAAAAGAAACAGTATCGATCGATGGCTCCACGAGCCAAGCGTGATCCTGCGCACGATGGTTTCAGGTCAGATTACAGTGAAAACCCACGGTCGGGGCCTCACGGGACCCAAAGAACGAAAAAGAGAGAGAGAGAGAGAAAACGATCCTGTGGATAAAGCGCACCTGTCACGCTCCCGAGGCTCAGGGTCCACACGATGCCGAAATGTGCGTGCCGTGCACAGAAAAAGCTCAAGGAGAAATATAACTCGTTCTTCTATGCTACGGCTATTACCTAGTAAATAATACTTAGGTCTCGCTTATTTTAATTTAAATTTTTAATTTATTTTTTACTATTTTTAAATTTTATCTTTTTTGGCTTTTTAGTTTTTTTACCGGTTCTATTTTCTCTATATTTGTTTGCATTGTCTATGATAGGCTAATCTGTTTTTTATTTTTTAAATTTAGTTATGTCAAATAAGTCATCATCAGCTATAGTGTAATTCCAGTCATAAGTCATCTTATTTTAGGCCCCGCTCGGTTGGCTGAAAAGCTGTGGCTTATGGTTGAAATTGCACTGTAGCAACTGAAATTTCACTGTAGCTGAAGGTGACTTATTTGGCGTAACTAAATTTAAAAAAATTAAAAATAGAAAAAATGCTAGCTCATCACGGACAACGCAAACGAATACGGGAAAAAAGAACTGGCAAAAAAGCTCAAAAAAGTCAAATGTTCAAAAAAAGACAAAATTTATAAATAGTAAAAAATAAGCTAGAAACCCACAAACTAAAACCGAAACGAACTGAGCGTAACAGTCCAACCGAACAGCACCTAACCCATAAAGCTGAAGCTAAAAATAAAAAAAAATACGGTATCTTTTCCTGGAGGTTTGACTTAGAGCGCCGTAAGACTGGCTATAAATAATCACTCCCACTAGTACTGCACAGCGCGGCTCCAGCGAGGGAGGAGACACGAGAAGGGAAAACAAAGCAGGAGAAGCGTGTTGCCGAGGTAAACGGCGCCGACTGAAGATTTTCCGCGCGAGAGGAAGCACGGGCAGAGCGCAGCAGAAGAGAGCACAATATCAGGTTAGATTCTTTTTCATCTTAGAGCATAAAACGAAAAGAATTATTTACTTGTCACAATCTTTCTGGCTGTGGATTCCCCACATAACATTTTGTTATGGTCAGCAGCCGCAGTCTCGAAGTTGCAGGTTTGGGCATCGTTCTTGGCGACGAACCCGACGGCATCTGCGCTAGCCTCCGCCTCCGCCGCCTGTCGTCCATCCGCGCGGTGTAGAATGGGCTGCGCGTCGTCGAAGCAGTTCAAGCGCACACCGGGTTACGAGGAGCCCCTCGTCCTCGCTTCCCAAACCTCCTGTGAGCACCTGACCTCATACGTACCTCCAGCGTAGTTCTAAATACTACACCAAGTTTGACTTTGCCATACATGATACACCTGAATTGATATTGTGAGATACTGCAGTGTGGTTTTCATCTGTCAGTGCATTGAAAAGTGCTTTGTATTGTGGTTGATTCGCAGTTACCGTAAACGAGGTCGAGGCGCTGTACGAGCTTTACAAGAAGCTGAGCTTTTCCATCATCAAGGATGGGCTCATTCACAAGGTGACACAGAGTTAACTCATTGGCTTTGGCGTTGGCACCTCGATGATCGATCGCATCCTTTTCTGATTGCGCTGATGATGTTATGGTTTTTTGTTGGACAGGAGGAGTTCCAGCTTGCTTTGTTCAGGAACAGCAAAAAAGCAAATCTCTTCGCAGACAGGGTACGGCCCTCCTGTCCAATCTTGATTTCGCAGGAGTTGGTCACCAAATGATCAACTCGCTTCATGTTCTTTGTTACAGGTGTTCGATTTGTTTGATCTGAAACGGAATGGGGTGATTGAGTTTGGGGAATTTGTGCGGTCGCTCAGTATTTTCCACCCAAAAGCGCCTGAATCAGAAAAGACTGCGTGTATGACCGTACCTCTTGTCCATTCTTGTCATATTGGGAAATTGGCATGTCTGATTTATCTTTCTCTTCCTCTTTGCAGTTGCATTCAAATTGTATGACTTAAGGGGGACAGGTTACATTGGAAAAGAAGAGGTAAATCATTCATTCTATTGTACAATCCATAGGGTGACTATATGTGCAATTCATAATTTCCATGAATGACCCTGACTTTTAATCAACAGATAGCTTTGACCCTGACTTTTAATTAACAGATAGCTTTTTTATTGAAACAGCTTAGGGAGATGGTCTTGGCACTTCTGGATGAGTCAGACCTACGCCTTTCGGACAATGCTGTCGAGGCGATTGTTGATAATGTACCAAGATACTTGTCTCTTCAGATATTTACTCTATAAGGCCTTTTTATTTCTAACATGCCTTGTGCTGCTCCTTTTGCACTGCAGACATTCAATCAAGTAGACTCAAATGGAGATGGCAAGATAGACCCTAAGGAATGGGAGGACTTTGTTAAGAAGAACCCAGCGTCACTAAGAAACATGTCACTTCCCTATTTGCAGTGAGTAGAGCATCTGCCCCACTCCTCAGTTAACTGATAGTTCCTTTCCATAAATGTCTGTAGAGTCTAGGCAATGATCCATCTTCTTCCTTCAACTCCGAGTAACATTAGCCTAGAGAGTAGAGATCTTCTGCTGTTCTTGTCTTTTTTTTTCAAATGATTATTTATAATCTGATAAGTTTGAAAAAAATTCTAATTGTTCAGGGACATTACCATGGCATTTCCGAGCTTTGTAATGCATTCAGAAGTCACTGACTGAAAAATTCCGGTGGAATGGTGTATAAGATGGCTCAAGGCAGTTTTGAATTGGTTGGAGGCACCGGAGAAAGTTCGGTGAGCTGCAACTGAAACTTGAGAGGATGCTACGGAACATAATATGGTAGCATGAACAACAGAAGCAGTGAAGGACAGCTGATAGGCATCAGATGATAACCAGACAATCGGCTTTCTGCTTATGTAAAGTATGCAGATGGTCAACAAGTTTGCTCAAGGAAGCAGTGTAAGCCAAGTACTTTGCCTGCTGAAATATTTTCGTTTTCCATCTTGTACCGTTGTAACTTGTAAGGCAGAAGTGACTAGTGATTAGTGACCAATAGTAAAGGGATGATAATGTTTTTCTTTTCTTTTCTTGAAGGAAAATTTGATGATAACATCTCTCCTTTGTTAAATGTGAATATACCTGAAAAAATATCCAATTTTTGGAACGAGTGATGGCTTTTCGCATCTATTACCTTAGCAAATATGTCTGATCGATGGCTCCGATCCACTGATAATAACAGTTTGACAAGAATGTTTAACATATTCCAAGAGCGGATTTACATGGGACCGAATGGGAGAGCGGGCCTGAACATGTATTGGGATCAATCCGTGGCATTTCGTCGTCGTCTTGTTAAGTGTGTCGTCCAGGTCCGTCAGGGCAGGGCTACTGGGCTAGGCATGGCCTAACAAAGTTCCCTAATAAACTCAAATCAAATTCTCCGAGAGAAAAACTTTTTTTTTTGCGACAAGGAGGAAACAATGGATCACACCATCTAATGGTAAACAACATTGACGCAGCCTTCTTGCTTAGTTTCACAGAGCATATGCGTTACAGTTTTTACAGACTCGATCTCCAGATCTCTCACTCTCTTGTAACCACCAGTAACTAAGTACGGAAGAACTCCATCCGATCCGACGAGCTACTACACTGCGCATAGCTTAGCTGCTGCAGCCGGCAAGCTTGTTGAGAGAAAAAGGTCGCCGAATCTGCGGTTCCGGCCGTGCTTGATCTGTGCTATCATGGCTCGCTCACGGTGACCCCGACGTACACACACACACACACGCGAAGGCAAGCTGCAAGCTCTAGCTTTTCGGATGGATCGAGATGTAGTAGTTAGCTAGTGAAGGGCCCGGGACCGGCCATCCAGAGCTCTGCAAACTTGACCTTGGAGATGCTCTGCAGCACCTCGAACGGCGTGATGTCCCCCATCACCACCACCTTCTTGCTCGCCAGATCCACCTCGAACGAGGTCACGCCTGAACTCGACAGCAACACAAAGAGTAAAACCATCTGATTACGCCCGGTTTTAGAAGGGGCGAAATTTCACAGCAGGAAGCAATTTGTCTCGAAAGCTACTTTATGCATTGCGATTATATGTTGATGCAGACAAAAGAAGAGCTCCTCTCTCCTTGTGCCATAGCTGCCAGCACACAAGTTGTTCTTGATAAGGGATCACGTCAGGAACTACTAGATGGATAGGTGGCTGGTATGATGCTCAAAGTTCGAATTGTGTCCTTGAATTTTTTGCAATACTAATAGCATCAGCGAGTCCAAGCTTGCAGTAGACAGCGACAATCCCTTAACGGAAGTTAACTAATTACTCTACTACCCAGAAAATGGCACCCAATATGCTCAGCAAGGATTAGGGCGAGGACCAGATATGTGTGCCAATACCGCCCCGGCGGCCGTCGTTGTGACTAACGAACGTGCAAATGCAATACCGCCCCTCGCCGCCGGCGTCGGCCCACAGGAACGCCGTCACGTCGAGCAGGCCACGGCCGGCCGTGGTGGGTCCGTGTTAGGTGACCCAGTCCCGCTCGGTACGTGACTCGGTGAGGACGGCGAGCTGCCGGCGGTCGACGATGGAGGCGGCGGGGCGTCGCAGAGAGTGGGTGGGGTTAGGGGAGTTTTTGGTATTTTTGAAATCTTTTGAATTTGTATTTGTAAAAATAGCAGTAGTCACATGGAAATGACAAAAATATCACTTCTACTGTCCGGTCACCAGACAGCAACAACGTGGAACTAACACATAGGCAACGGAGCCTCATGGCCGTGCGGCTCCCTGTCACCAGATGGTTGCCTTAATTAATAGTTCCGATCGCAACCGCTTCCCAACTTTCGACCAACGACCACGTTATCCCGACCACTGCCATATTTGATCACAGTCGTTCACGACCACAACCACTCCGACCACTCTTGATCACTCTCGAGTTCCAACCACTCTTTGCACTCTGTAGATTTCAACCACTTGAAACCTATCGACCAGCTAATGTATCTCCGACTACTGTAGATTCAACTACCTCGTCCATTCGACCACTTCAGCCGTCCGACCATAGCCATTCGACCACCTAAGCTATTCAACCACTTCAACCGTCTAACCACGACCATTCAATCACCTTGGCTATTCGACCACTTCAGCCGTCTGACCACGGCCATTCAACCACCTTGACTATTCGACCACTTCAGTCGTCCGATCACAACCATTCGACCACTTCAGCCGTCTGACCACAGCCATTCAACCACCTTGACTATTCGACCATTCCAGCCGTTCGACCACGGCTATTTGACCACTTCAGCCATCGACCAATTAAGGTAGGTAATTAAGCTGACTAATTAGTCTGCTTAATTACTTGCCATCTGGTGGTAGGGCGGTAGGGGCTCCGCTACCCATGTGTGAACTCCACGCCGCTGCCGCTTGATGACTGGACGGCAGAAGTGCTATTTTTGCCATTTTCACACGACTACGACTATTTTTGCAAATACATGTTTAAAATATGCTAGAAGTGTCAAAAAAATCGAGTTTGGGGTGGGGATGGGTCGCAGGGCGTAGTGAGGTTAGGAGGTGTGCCTTACGGAGGCTGTTGACTATGTCAAATTTCTCGTGGATTTGGATGGTACCCGGACGTTCGTGGGGATCACGCCCAGATTGCTCCAACTCAGGGCATGTTCTTTTCCTCCGAAGCTGACGGCTTTTGGTTTTTGCTACAGTACCTAACTTTTAAACAGAGTATTTTCTCAAGACGGAGTCTACAAGTTAAATGATGTACACGTTAAAAGCCTAACATCTGTACCAGCCAAAATCATAAGTGAGTATCTCTCTCCATAATATGTACCGTGAACAACTAAAATTCAAAAATTTCAGCCAAAAGCCATAAGTCGTAGCCGTTGCCAAACAGGCCCTCAGTTTTTTGACCATCCACTTGGGAGACAAGGCTACTATAGCATAGTTTTTTTTTCTAAGCTAGAGTTATTTTGGGCTAGGTCTTTTGGCTTAAATTATTAAATTATGGTTATTCGCGAGCGAAAGTACAAAGAGAGATACTTACGTGTGATTTTAGTCAATATAAGATAAAGTCAAGAGAGTGTCTACTACAATCAACTTGTAGACCTAGTTTTAAAAAGATACTACGTTTGATAACAAGCTACTGTAGAAAATCAAGTCATAAACATAAAACAACCCACCTATATATACAGATGGAAAGCTTGCGGAGTCTATTTTCTCAAAATCTAAGTGGCATTCTATTTTATGTTCCGTGCACAAAGTTATAGATGTTTGAATAGGCACCGGTCGAATTGCGATGTAAGATCGCCAACGTGTAATATCCTTTCATACAAATTGATCTTAAAACGAGACAACCGATGGACCGAAAATTATTCAAACAACTCCGGCCATAACTATGGTGACTACAACCAATTTAGGCCTAATTCGGAACACTAGAATTCTACACAAAAGTGATTTAAATGCTAGAGTTTCTTCAGGAATCCTACGTTCCAATCAGAGAATTCTTCAGAAATTTATATTTACAGGAAGCAATTCAAATCCTCCGGAATTCCTTTGGAAATTATATGTTCCAAACAGACCTCAATAACGAGAAAGTAACGTACTTATAGCAGACGAGAATCTAACTAAACATGTGCAACATATTGCACATGACAAAAAAAAAGTTTCTTGTTAGGCCATTCTCAGTGGAGAGTTTCATAGCGTTGTTTCCAAGACTGCCACATCATGTAAAATGAAATGAAACATACATCCTCAATGCATAGTTTCATTCTATTGTTTCATAGACATTTAATTTCATGGCTCATATAGAGTTGGTAATCGTGCCAAGAGAGTTTCATCTAGATGAAACTCACTTCTTCTCTCTTCTTAAAAATGTTGCTATATCATCAAAAATACCTATGTGACAGCATATTAAATACAGATGAAACTTCCACTGTGACTGGTCTTAGTACTAAATAACTACACTTAAAATTGGGAGCTTGTGGTACAGTTTACCTGGTAGATTTTGAAATTATCCATCATGGGAAGGCAGCAGCTAGGCGCTACGCTAGCCTAAGACAAAACCATATGCACATGTGCACAACACAAGCATGTGCTCAGGGCAGCAAGCGTTTTGTCACCCGTCCCAACGACAGGGCGCCAACGAAACGACACTTGCAGTGAATGCCTCCCGGGCCCAAGACGAGCAGGTGACCTATCGCGGCCAATGGCTGCTTGCGGCGGCATGGAAGCCATGTGCGAGCCAATGCGATTTGATCGGCGATTGAGACGAGAACTGGTGAGCTCGTGAAAGAAACATTGTATTACTAGCGGTGGTGGCAGAGTATTTCCAGATTTATGGCATCTCCGAAATAGTGAAATGCAGCCCTTATTCTAACATTTGTTCGTATTAACTTCTACTTTTTAACTTCTGTTTAGAAAAGTCAAAAACCAATATAAATTAGTCGCCTGCTCGTGCGTTGCAACGAAATTTATTAGATATATAGAGAATCATGATATGGAAGAGGACTACTCTCATCAATTGAAATGTGGAGAGTTGTGAGAAGTTGAGAATGTGGCGATTGGAGGAGAAGGGATGTACAACCACCAACTCGTTCTTTTATAATAGTAATAATAACTGGCTTCTTAAAACGATTTTTCCACTTCTCCCACTATGTCTTGCTCTAGGGATAAAATAGAAGCTATAGACACATCATATATCTCACTCCTCTCGCACCCGTTTCACACATCTCTCTTCTTTATTTTTTTTTCTCACCACTCGTTTTTTCTAAAAGTTATTTCTTTCCATTAATATGTCCTTTCCTAATTCCTATCAGCCCCTTTCGGTCCATAATAAGGTAGAACTAATTTTATTTTTATTCTATAGACTATTTCGCTCCGTGCGCAATGCATAAGACTACCCCATTTCCAAATTTGGAATAGCCAAGTATGCTTAACGCGTGTAAACAAGGTCATTGGGATCGGTATCGCACGTGAATTTGTTTTTGGTTGATATGGATCATGGTGGAGAGTCCTGAGTCGCTATCTATATAAATAAAAATAGCCAAAAGAGATTTAAGCCGTCTCCCTCGTTTTAAGGGCAATAAAATCCCACAATAATTCTAAAAGAAAAAATGTTATAAATTCTCACATTAAGCAAGAAAAAAGAGAAGCATCTTCACCACTTATTTTGGTGGGCTAGATTATAACAACATATATTAATCATATATGTATATTAGAATTGTATAGCAAATACAAATGTATTTTAATTATGAGCAATAGAGTTGTATACCAAAGACAATTATACCATAATATCTAGCCGCGTAATTACACGAGTAAATTTGCTAGTTTTTACATAATACTAAACGATCATATGTAGGATTAAGATTGGAATGGTCTTGCATACTGATCGGACGCTTACGGCCTTTTTAGTAAGAGACAGGAACTTGCATATGCATAGGAGTGGAAAATAGATACGAATTATCTGTATTATTCGAATGCCGTATTTCATAGGATACAAAACAATATAGATTTTTTTCATTCAATTAATAGTTTTTGTCCTATTTATATTTGAATTCGCATAAAAAATATGGATGCGAATATAGTGTGTACTTTTACTATCCAAAATATTATTATCCGGACTATTCATATTTAACGAAACAAGATACATATTTTATTGCAAAATTGGGTAAGCTCTTTTAATTCAATGTGAATTCATGTTGCCTTAGGTGAAATACATAAATTTGAATGATTAAGTGTAACTATATGGCGATAAAAATATCATTAAATATCTTCATATTACATAAGCTACGAAGATATTTGGATCTAACTAACTCAAGTAGATAGTCGACTTGATTCGCATTCGTTGTAACATTCAATTTGTATTCATATTCGTAGTCATTTATAAAATATAAATATGAATGTGGTAAAAGCACTATTCAATTATATTCCATCCGTTTCCACCTCTACATATGCATATGGGAAAGGAGTGGTCTCGCATTCGGAAGCATTTGCATATTTTCAATTTTAGTCCCTAGATATCTGTTTTTGCAAATCCAGCCCCCTCTCTAAGCTTGACAACCACGGCAGGTGACATGTGTATCTTGTCATGGCCCCCTAGCTCAACAGGAGAGCATGACCGTGGAGGGGCGCCTGAGCTCGGCACAGCACGTAACATGCACGACAGGTGGTGGGCTCACTAGCCTGCCACAGTAGTGCGGCTCGACAGAGCCTGCCAAGAATCCCACGCTCAGCAAGTCCACCCGAGCTTGCACGGGGCCTAAGAAATGGAAGATGAGGCAACATGTTGCAAGCTTCCATGATCAGTACACTCATGTGGATGAATAGGAGCACATCAATAGTCCTCACCTACTTCTGTTGTTAATTAATGGAGTATATGCTCCATCACGTTAAGCTATCTCTGATGTGATGCAATGAGTGTTAGTTACACACTTATATAGAGTCTTGGAATGCCAGTGTACTACACATGCAGTACGTGGTGCTGTAGATCGGCGGAGGCTTACATAGCTAGAGACATGCATGCAGCCACACAAGTAAGTGCACACTGTGATGTATTTTGTGATTTGAATTTGATTGGGTTTGATTATTTAACAGTCCGATCAGATTTCGCTCAAAAATATATTCCGATCAGTAATAGGTCGGTAATGTGAATTGGTCGATGGTTATGATCGAGATCATCTTCATGTTCGTAATGGACTCTGCACTGACAAACTATCGTGGTGTCCAAACGTGTTTGCACCGACTAAAGTCATACGTGGCTACTCAAGGCGCTTTTGTCAACAACTCTTCATCGTTATTTTTTTAGTCTCTATTTTGTCTCTGAGCGGGGTGTTGTTCCTGTCTCTAAGTAGGTTACCCCGTTTGAAGACAAAACAATGTCTTAGAAGAATAGAAGATAACGATGAAAGAGTTGTTGATGAAAGCACCTCAAGTAGCCATGTCTGACTTCAGTCGATGCAAACACCTTTGGACACCACGATGGTGCAAGTCAGTGTAGAATCCATCACGAACATAAAGATGATTCCAATCATAACCTCCGACTAATTCGCATTACCGACCCGTTACTGATCGGAATATATCTTTGAGCAAAATTTGATGGGACTCTTAAGTGATCAGACCCGATCAAATTCATATCATAAAATACATCATAGTGCGCGCTTACTTGTGTGGTTGCATGTATACCTAACTAAGCCTCCGTGGATCTGCAGCACCACGTACTGCATGTGTAGTACACTAGTACTCTAGGACTCTATGTAAATATGCAACTAACACTCGTTACATCGCGTCGGAGATAGCTTAACACGATGGAGCATATACTCCATTAATTAGCAGTGGAAGTAGGTGAAGACTATTGATGCTCCTGTTCGTCCAGATGAGCATTGATCATGGAAGTAGGCAACATGTTGCTTCATCCTGCATTTCTTGGGCGTCGGGCAAGCTCTAGTGGACTTGCTGAGTATGGGCTCCTTGATAGGCTTTGCCGAGCTACAATGCCGTGACAGACTAGTGGACCCACCGCCTGCCACGCGTGTCACGCGTTGTGCCAAGCTTGGGCGCCCCTCCGTGGTCATGCCCTCTTGCCAAGTTAGGGGGCCGTAGCAGGAGACACGTGTCACCTGCCGTTGAGTTGCAAGAGGGGGCTAGATTTACAAAAATAGATACTCAGATACTAAAATTTTAAAAAAAGTTGCTACAGTACCCCATTATATATATATACACACATATATATATATACACACACAAACAAATACACATACATACATATACATATATATACATATACATATATACACATATATACACATATATACATACATATATGTATGTATATATATATGTATGTATATGTATGTATATGTATATATGTATGTGTGTGTGTGTGTGTGTATATATATATATATATATATATATATATATATATATATATATATATATATATATATGTATATATATATATATATATATATATATATATGTATGTATGTATGTATGTATGTATGCGGGCGCGCTTCTTCGCATTTGCCGCCATTCCCACGCTTCTTCCTTTTTCTGGATTGGCGCCAGCCAACGATAGGCAGGGCAGGAGGAGTACCAAGATCCAAAGTACATGGCGGTGGCAGGACAGGGCAAGCAGTCATCAGATGCATAAAGGCAGCGGTGTTAATGTTCACCGTACCATGCGTCTACAGCCTTGATCTGTACTACGTTTTTTCAGTTGCACAGCTCAAAAGGTGCCTTGCCCATTTACCTAGCAGTTGGATAAGACAATTACTCCTGCATGGCAAGCTCTGAAATCATTTCCTCGGGAATGTGGGGAGAAATTTGACTATCCAAGATTTGAGGGACTAACTTCAGGGGAACAAAGGCGAAACAACGGAGAAAAGCAGATTTTATCTGTGATTGAGAGGAAAACTGTGCTCATCTGTTGAGAAGTTCATACTTGAGTTTCTTTTTGCGAGGTAAGTTCATAATTAAGTTGATTATGAATATGGAGTTCAGTCTAGTTAGTCTGGTCAAGAGAAGGAACTGTATCATAGAAAACACCCTAGCCTGAATCTTTTGGATGTTTGGATTTGGATCCCTAGTTCAAACGATACGACCAAGAATGTGGTAGCGAGTTAATTTGGAGCATCCCTAGTGATCAGATGCTCAAGACGCTAGAAACAGAACTGCCATTCAAAGTATACGATCAACCCTTCTCTACCTATCAAACAGTGAACACTCGCGAAAAAAACCCTTGTTTTTTGAGAACTAATAAGTGCCTCGTAAGGAAAAAAATAGTATAATATTCTGATACCTTCCATCTTCGAGATGTGCTTCTGAACTTTCTTGGCGCATCCATTGCAGTGCATCGACACCCTGAGCTCCACAGTCTGCATCAATTAAGCAAAAGCAGAACAGCGAAAGAAACATCAGAAGAACATACCAGGCAATGGCACAAGCGCATTAGTCGATCACTTGCAGATCGACATCTCATGAGGGGAGGAGGAGATGAATACCTTTGGCTCTAGATGGAAACCGAGCGTCCTGGTTCCATCAACAAGGTCTCTAAGCCTCAGCACCTGGTCAAGCTGGTTACTCACCAGGGCCTTCCTCTCAATGGCTGCCTCCTCATCTTCCAATGTGCGAATGCAGATGCAGGTGCTTTCACACAAGGAGAAGGAGAAGCAATCCAAGACCTTGCCAATGCGTAGCCTCCTCATTGCCCTTTACCTTTGGCGCCTACCTCTCTCTATCTCTCTCTCTCTAGGAGTGTGTTCTCTATGATCGAAGTTACTACACACAGCTCTTAAAATAGCAGCCAGTGTTCTCCTCTCTCATCAAGATTGACTGAGATAGTGCGATCTAGCTAGTTATGCCCATGATAAATGGTAGTGATGGTACAAGTGTCATGGGGGGGCACCACTGCAAGAGATCGGTGAGGCTGGTACATGAGGCAGTAGGCCTACCATGTACTAACAGTACTAGCAAATTTGGTCGTGGGCTAGCTAGCTCTTGCTCAAATATATTTGAACTTACAAACAAATTAAGGACGAGTACTCTTGTCTAAGGACAGCTATTTCTTCCTGCCCGGTTGTTGCTTGATGTAGGCTCGAGTTTTGGCTCGATAGGGGGACAAGTTGCTGGGCTCTCCATGTGACAAAATGTGCACCTCGGCAAGCACTAGCGCTGCTAATAGTAGAATCATGCATACAGTTGTTCGATCAAAGCCTCTGGTTACACTGGAAGGTACACTAGATGACAATATCTCGAGAGAAAAGCTTAATCATTTATTCCAAAGAGCAATCATGATGCTAATGGACTATTGCCGTAGCCTGCCTTGGATGTTAAGAAATTCAAAGAAAAGAAAAGATTAGCGCCTGATCGACAGATCGCCGCGTATGTTTCTACCAATTCCTTGCGTAGAAACGAAATAAAGCCTTTTTCTTCCTTGGCTTATGATTTTTAGTTATAGTTTATACCTTTTAGACTTTTTATAAAAGAAAACATGTAGTAATAGAAATACGATTTTAATCAATATAAATAAAGTCATTATAGTATGTATTATAATTAATTTATAAATTTTATCTTAAAAGATACTTTATTTAAAAGCTACCAAAACCATTCGTGAACCACAAAAGCAAAGCTCGTGCATGGGTGGATGGGTGATCTAGTGCAGTACCCAGTGCACTGGACCAGCACAAATATGAAATATCATTCGTGAACCACAAAAGCAAAGCTCGTGCATGGGTGGATGGGTGATATAGTGCAGTACCCAATGCACTGGACCAGCACAAATATCATTATCGGGTCGGTACCCAGACCCCGGTGCACGGCGACGCAGCACGCAAACCAAGAGGAATTGGGTGTACCAGCATGGCGCTGAAGCTCTCTTTGTAACGCACGGTAGTAACTCCTCAGTAAAAGAACATCTAGTGTAAACTAGTACTACATGATGGTCGAGTAAATAAGTGTAAAGGCAGGACTAGACCTGTAGAGGTCAAGGGTCTGATGCTTGCACTATAGACCAAGTACAAGCATGAACGGCGTCAACAAGGCGTTAAACTTCGAACTATAGACCCTGTTCACAAGTGTTTTGGCTATTGTCTGCGATTTTTAGCTGATTACGACATAAATTAAGGAAGCAAAAACCACTCATGGTAAGAAACAATTTTATTTAAAACAACTCCTACAATAACTCTTATAAACGATTTATAAAAACTACCCTAAAGTCACTTCATTTAAAAGCTGATTTCTAAAAGCTAAAAAACAAAAGAATACTGTTTAAAACAGGGCTATAGTCTATCTAGCGTTCAGCGCTTAGGTAGGTATTACGCGTATATCCAAAGTATAAGCCTTGCTCAGCAGTCAGCACCATATTGCTCCTACCCTTTTGAATGCCAACATCATTGGTAACATAACTCCTTAGCATAACTCGGAACTTATGTTGACAACAGTTGAGCACATAGCAAACTCACAAAGCATAGAACGGGCAAGTCAGCTGAATACCACCACGACAAGCACATAAGCAAACCAATACCTTACATTTCCCCCTCTTGCCATGAGAAAGAGCTTACAGAACGGAGACCTGACGTATTCTTCATCACATCCTTCACATTTATGTATGCCAACGGGAAGCTCAATAACAACACGGTATCAACAGCATGGAGTACCACGTAAATCTCACCTAACAAAGAGAGAACACGTGTGTCAGAACTCAAAATTCACTGCAACACAAATAATTCGAACGCCTTCAATTGTCGACAACCTGCAATAGCACCAGCCCATTAGGATAATCACTGCAAATGACTATAGTAAGGATTTAAACACCTTCAACTGTCAAACCTGCAAAGGAGCAGTGTCAAGTTTGTCAACGCTGTTATGTATCGCTTGTGATAGCGAGCAACTGAGCACGGCATATCCTATGATTCTGGAATGTTCATGGAGCGCGTATAGGAGCAGGATATATGCAAAGACTGGAGCAGGATATACGCTACTGCTGCTTCAAGTTTGAGCTACAGAAACAATACTAACATCTAGTCGCTGAAGGCGTGTAGTACCATGTAACATACTTCCTCCGTTTTTACTTGACGTTTTTGGTTTTTCACAGTCTTCGAGATATAACTTTAACTGCTACTTTTTTTAATTTTATACTAAAATATACTAATAAAATTATAATATTATGAAATTATTTTTAACGATAAATCTAATAATATAATTTTCATATAGCCAATCTAAATAGTTTTAAATTTATTGGTGGTTAACTTCTAGAAAATTTGACAATACGGATTCTAGGAAGTCAAGTAAAAAAGAACGGAACGAGTACTAAAATATCCTTCCTGGATGAAAAGTTTGAACAACCACTCATGACTCGGATGCAGTGTACAAGGGATGCCACAATACTCATTTATGACAAAGCAAAAAATAAAAGGTAGATTTAGGGGAACATCACAAAAATTGCACTGGAATTTATAAATATTGATAAAATTAAAAAATGGCAAACTAGACTTACAAAGGTAGTCAAAAGGTACGGCTGACTCTTAAATTAGTTTTTAGCTCTCTCTCAGATCCAACGACCTCTTTTTATTAGAATAACTTGATGCAACACTTTTTTTCCAAGCCTGCTGTAGAATCTAGGAAATCCTTGCAGCAAATTGTAACCCAAGTGAGAAACAAAATGGATAATAATTGGAATCGGATTCTGAACAAGCTTCCGAAGTGTAATAAAATGATACTCCAAAACTGGTTATTCACTGTGATAAAACAATCTTGAAGTGAATGCAAGGCAATAATATCCTTACAAATACATAATAAGTGAAAGATAACAAATACGATCAGAAAGACCTACATCAATGAACATTCCAATAGGCACACTGAATAGGACCTATGCACGAGTGACAAGCATTTATGATCTAATGTCTACTGGCAAAGAATTTTTTATATGTTACTCTCAAGGCTTAAGTGTAAGGGCAGGGCCACAGACCACCACCACTTGATATAAACTGTTAGACAGACATAATAGCCTTGGGCCCATGGGGGTTTAGTATGGTTGGTTAGATATCTATTATAGGCAAGGATCTCTATTTGGCCCATAATTCTATTAGCCATAACCCTAGGCATCCTTGCCTATATAAGCATTGTACTGCTATCCCTTCT
Source organism: Dendrocalamus latiflorus (assembly GCA_017311315.1). Classification (NCBI taxonomy): domain Eukaryota; kingdom Viridiplantae; phylum Streptophyta; class Magnoliopsida; order Poales; family Poaceae; genus Dendrocalamus; species Dendrocalamus latiflorus. Next base: position 34,067,331 of record CM029614.1, on the reverse strand, counting down.
AATCAATCTACTATTGAGCACCACATATATCTCTTACATGGTATCAGACGGGTCCTTCCGTGACCAAACACTTCCGCCCTAACCCTACCTCTGTTTTCTCCGCCGCCGCCATGTCTGGCGATCTCCCGCCGGCTTCCTCTTCGTCTCCTGTCGCCGTCGCCCCTGCAGCGGCCGCTGCTCAGGATGCAGAGGACGCCCACATCGCCCAGGCTGCAGCGGATGCGCGCGCCGTCAAATTCGCCGCCGCCGCCAAGGCCCGCGCCGACGCTCTTGCGCGCGCCGAAGCGGCCGAGCGCGAAGCTGCTGTCGCCGCCCAGGACCGCGCGGCTGTTGCTGAACGCGAGTGTGCTGCCCTCGAGCGCGCCGCTCGCGAGCGCGCCGCCGCCTCCCTGGACGCCGATGCTGACATCGAGTCGGCCCCCGCGGCTCCTCCTCCCCTCCATGACGCCCTCCTCCTTCATGAGGCCGCTGCTCTCGCCAATCTACATGCCCAGGCCGTTGGCGTGCAGAATATTCGTGCACTGGTTCCTCTCGTCCTCGACTTGACCTCCGGCCATTATACACGGTGGCGCGAACTCTTCCTCCTCGCTCTCGGGAAGTTCTCCCTCGAAGACCACGTCCTCGACGACAAGCCCAATCCGGCTCTTCCCGACTGGGCGCGCATGGACTGCGTTGTCAAGTCTTGGATCCTTGGCACCCTCTCCACCGAGCTCGTCGAAACCGTCCTGGAACGCCGGACCACCGCGCGTGTCACCTGGCTCGCCATCGAGACTCAGTTTCTCGGCAACCGGGAGTCGCGCGCACTCTACCTCGACGCTGAGTTTCGCAACTTCGTCCAGGGCGATCTCTCGATTGCTGACTATTGTCGGCGCTTCAAACGCATGGCAGATGCGCTTGCTGACCTCGGGGAGTTCGTCGCCGACCGAACTCTAGTCCTCAACGTCATCCGCGGCCTCAACGAAAACTTCACCGCCATCGGCCTCCATCTCCAACGGAGTCGCCCCTTCCCCACCTTCCTTGAGGCGCGCGCCGATCTGCTCCTGGAGGAACTTAACATGGCCAACCGAAAGTCGTCTCCCGCCACCGCCCTGCTCACCTCCGGCGGCCAGTCCACCTCAACACCCGTCCACCGGCCCCCATCTTCATCGACTTCCAGCAGCAACGGGGGCGGAGGCGGTAACGGGGGCGGAGGCGGAGGTGGCGGCTCCTCCCACTCTCGCGGCCGGCGCGGCAAGCGCTCCGGCCGCTCTGGCCAGCAAGGTGCGCCGACGGCGCCAGCGCTCCCACTGCGCCCAAACCCGGTGGCTGGCCAAGCTTCTTCAACCCGTGGACCGGCACCATCCAGATGTGGCCCGGTCCCCGGCCTCCTCTTGCGCCTCTTCCGCAGGGCCGTTTCTCCGGGCCGGCTGCGCCTTCTCAGGTTCGGCTGCTGGACAGTGCGGCGCCCCCGCTGGAATGCCTTCCTGGGACCAGAACTTTCTAGCAAGCTCCTTCTCCACCATGACCCTGACTCAACCGCAGCAACATGAGTGGTACTTCGACTCGGGAGCTACTTCTCATATGGCCTCCGATCCGGGTATTCTTTCTCACTCCTCCGTTCCTCGGTATCCCATTCCGTCTTCTATTGTTGTCGGTAACGGCTCCTTACTCCCTATTACCTCCACCGGCACGGCCGACTTGACCGGCCCCTTCCGTCTTAATAATGTCCTTGTTTCTCCCAGTCTTATTAAGAACCTTATTTCTGTTCGCCAGTTTACCTCTGACAATAACTGTTCTGTTGAGTTTGATCCCGCTGGCTGTTCTGTGAAGGATCTTCGGTCTCGGAACGTGATCGTCAGGTGCAATAGCTCCGGACCGCTTTACCCCCTGCGCCTCCCTGTTGCCGGGTCCTTCCTCGCCGAGTCCTCCGCTCCTCTTTGGCATCGCCGCCTAGGTCATCCGGGTCATGAAGTTTTGTCCAAGTTAGCGAGTTCCTCCATTATTCCTTCATGTAATAAAACCACAGGCTTTTCCATTTGTCATGCCTGTCAACTGGGTCGTCATGTACGTCTCCCTTTCCCTGTGTCAACTTCACGGGCTTCGAATAAATTCGATCTTATACATTGTGACCTCTGGACATCCCCTGTCGATAGTGTTTCTGGTTACAAATATTATCTGATCATTCTTGATGACTGTTCGCACTATCTTTGGACGTTCCCGCTTCGGCTTAAGTCTGACACTTTTTCAACACTCGCCAACTTTTTCTCTCATGTTTCCACTCAGTTCAGCGCCACCATCAAAGCGGTTCAGTGCGACGGCCGCGAGTTCGACAACTCTAGCGCCCACACGTTCTTCCTCACTCGTGGCGTCCACCTCCGCATGTCCTGTCCCTACACCTCTCAACAGAACGGTAAAGCTGAGCGCATCATTCGTTCCATCAACAATGTCATCCGCTCGCTTTTGTTTCAGGCGTCTATGCCACCGTCCTATTGGGTTGAGGCGTTGGCCACGGCCACGTACCTCCTCAACATCTTACCCACCAAGACGCTGCACTTCTCCACGCCGCACCATGCCATTTTTGGATCTCCACCGTCGTATGCTCATCTCCGCGTCTTTGGGTGCAAGTGCTACCCAAATCTTGCCTCCACGGCCTCCCACAAACTCGCCCCTCGCTCCACTTTGTGCACTTTCCTTGGCTACTCCACTCACCATAAGGGATACCGGTGTCTCGACATGGCCTCCAATCGGGTCTACATCTCCCGTCATGTCATCTTCGATGAAACAACCTTTCCCTTTGCGGATCTTCCCTCCATCCCGTCCACGGCGGATTTTGAGTTTTTGGATGACTGTACTAATCTCCTGCCGACACCTATTGGCTCGTCGCGCACTCTTTTGCCTGCAGGTTCCACCTCTATTGGATCGGGTTTCAACCCCGGCAATGGCCCCTTCGACATGCCGGCCCTCTCTCCTGCTACTGCCGACGCCCGGGCACCTGCCTTCCCCGCGCGCGTGTCACGCACGGCTCTGGGCGCCTGTCCTGCGAGTGCCGTCGTCCGGCCGCCTGTCTTCCCCGCGCGTATGTCACGCACGGCTCCGAGTGCTGCCGACGCTACATCGCCATCTCTGCCCTGCGCAGAAACGAAAGCTCCTGCGTCGCCCACTCCAACGGCTGCCCTCCCTACTGGAGGCAGAGATTTCCGATTCGTCTACTCCCGACGTCCCGCCTCGGAACCGACGAACCCACCACCTGCATCGCCCGCTGATGTCCCTACGTCTGTCAACCTGACACCAGTACCGCATGGCACGGTTCCCGTCCCACCAGTGGTGAACCGCCACGCCATGATCACTCGGGCCAAGAGTGGTTTTCGGGTACCTGCACTCTTCGTTGCCGCTCCGCTGTCTCCGCTCCCGAAGACCTACCATAGCGCTCTTGCCGAACCCAATTGGCGAGCCGCTATGGAAGAGGAGTACCGTGCTCTTCTTCAGAACCATACCTGGGACTTGGTTCCTCGACCGCGCACCGCAAATATCGTCTCTGGCAAATGGATCTTCAAGCACAAACTCAAGGCAGATGGGTCTCTCGAGCGCTACAAAGCACGTTGGGTGCTGCGAGGCTTTACACAGCGCCCGGGAGTGGATTTTGCTGAGACATTCAGTCCTGTTGTGAAGCCAGCAACCGTGCGCACAGTGTTGTCCCTTGCTCTGTCCAGGAAGTGGCCAATTCATCAACTTGATGTGAAGAACGCCTTTCTCCACGGGACCTTGTCTGAGATAGTATACTGTTCACAGCCATCTGGATTCGAGGATCCTAATCATCTGGAGTTTGTCTGCCGCCTGAACAAATCCCTTTATGGTCTCAAGCAGGCTCCACACGCATGGTACAGCAGGTTTGCTTCATATCTGCTATCTCTTGGGTTCATTGAGGCCAAGTCTAACACTTCACTGTTTGTGTACCACCGCGGCACTGAGATTGTCTACCTGCTTCTCTATGTTGATGACATCGTCCTCACCGCCTCCTCTGCTGAGCTCCTCCGACGCATCATTTCTGCATTGCAGCGGGAGTTCTCTATGAAGGATCTTGGTGAGCTTCATCATTTTTTGGGGATGCATGTACAGAAGTCTCAAGGTGGTCTTCTTCTCTCACAGCGTCAGTACATGATGGACATCCTGGAGCGTGCAGGCATGACAGATTGCAAGCCATGCACCACCCCTGTTGATACCAACCCGAAGGTGTCCTCCTCAGCCAGTGTTCCTGTCAGTGATCCCAGCGATTTCCGCAGCTTAGCCGGGGCCCTACAGTGTCTCACATTCACCAGGCCGGACATTTCATATGCAGTTCAGCATGTGTGCCTTCATATGCACGATCCTCGCGAGCCCCACCTTGCTGCTCTCAAGCGGATTCTTCGGTATATTCGTGGCACTCTCCATCTGGGCCTTCTTCTTCAGCCATCATCGCAGTCTGATCTCGTGGTCTACTCTGATGCTGACTGGGCCGGATGCCCGGACACGCGCAAGTCCACATCGGGCTATGCCGTGTTTCTCGGAGATAACCTGGTTTCCTGGTCCTCAAAGCGTCAGAACACGGTGTCACGCTCCAGTGCAGAGGCTGAGTATCGTGTTGTGGCCAATGCTGTTGCCGAGGCTTCCTGGTTACGTCACCTCCTGTTGGAACTGCATACACCGCTTCAGCAGGCTACCTTGGTGTATTGTGACAACATCAGTTCAGTCTATATGTCCTCGAACCCAGTTCAGCACCAGCGCACCAAGCATATTGAGATTGACCTTCACTTTGTTCGCGAGAAAGTGGCCCTCGGCGATATTCGCGTACTGCATGTTCCTACCACTTCACAGTACGCCGACATCTTCACCAAGGGTCTTCATTCATCGGTCTTCAGTGAATTCCGGTCCAGTCTCAACGTCCGAGGTGCGGACGCTACGACTGCGGGGGGGTGTTAGACAGACATAATAGCCTTGGGCCCATGGGGGTTTAGTATGGTTGGTTAGATATCTATTATAGGCAAGGATCTCTATTTGGCCCATAATTCTATTAGCCATAACCCTAGGCATCCTTGCCTATATAAGCATTGTACTGCTATCCCTTCTAATCAATCTACTATTGAGCACCACATATATCTCTTACATAAACAAACAGAAAAGAACAAAAGGAACAACAATGGAGGACATACTCAGCATGCAATAGGAGAAGTCATGTGTACCTGGCATTTCTTGGGATACTAAATAGTCCAAAGTGCTACAGATCAGACACTGAAGTGTTGCAAAGACTCAGGAAGGCCTCGTTGAGATAATAGATCTTGCGCAAGTCTTACACTGACCCAAAGCTGATTATGAGCCCTCATTAATTATCACCGCCATGTTCATTGGCCAAAGTTCATCTCCGAGTATCTGTAACAAGATGTAAAATGGTATTAACAAAGTTTAACACACAGTGTTGAACCAGAAAGCATACAGCGAACGGAATGGATATATCTTTAAACGTACCGGCGAGGTTTACTTTGGCGTTGACTAAGCTCATCATTTACAACCTCTGAAAAAGGTGAAAATGTCTCAAAACATTTCCATGATAATAAACGAGGAGAAACTACTAACATATCTGAAATTAAATACCAATAAAAATAATCAAGCAGAAAAAAAGAAATGAAAAGGGAATAAAGCTGTTTTACCTGTTATTTCTGGGGACTTCAACCGAGAAGGGGCATTGCTTGCACTAGGTTCTCTGTATGGAGAAGCAACAAGATGAAACAACAACAGTCATTCATACTTATTTTATTGGAAAGGAATATATATGAATATAAGCTGCGATAAGAAATCCAAAACCCTGTACTGTGCATCATATTAGGGCATGAGACCGACATACCTAGGAGAAACTGATGAAGATGCCTGTTCAGAAGATCGGGAATAATAGCTGCCATCCACAGCTATATAAGGTGAGCCATAAGTTGCTCCTAAAGCTCCAGAGGCACCAGTCAATATTGGTAGCCTAATTGCATTCAGATGCAACCCAAAAAAAAGGGGTAAAAGCTAATTATGAATGTCATATTCAACTGAATAAATGCTACAACATTACACCAATTTGTGCAAGCAGTATAAAACTATGTAATATCAAACAAACTTGATTTAAATCACCCTGACCAGTCATAATAAACTCAATGGGTTAACGACAATGCAAATACCCCATCATCGTACCAACAACAGTGCACTAACTTCATGGAGTACAATACCACATCATATCAAACTGAGGTCTAGAAAACAAAGCAATGGTTCTTCCAAAAGTTTCAGAGATAATTAACTCCTTACCAAGCCATCTCAGAATTGCTGAGGCCAAGTTGTTGTTGAGACACAAATCCTGGTACAGCCATACCAATAGAAGGAACACCAGGTCCACCTGGATGCTGGCCTCCAAACTGCATAACTGTATGAAAGAAAACAATTATTAGTTAGGTTGATACAATATGTGCAGGATTGTTAGTATCCATTTACTAAGAGATGATAACCCTGAGAGCATCATACTATGCATTTGGAAATTGGAATCCAATCCATTTCTTTGAAATAACCAACTAAAATTTACTGCTAAAGGCATTCCGGAGCGTTGCTCTGGATAGAAAACTTGATTCAAACTCACTTCAATGGAGCACCAATCTTATGGGGAAAAAACTAGTTTTCAGAAATAACACTACATGTTTAAAGTAGCTTGTTTGTTTGATGCTTGACAGACATACACAACTGCTATAGATCATAGTAGTGTAACATCTCTGTCAATATTTTCCCACAAAATGCACAGTAGCTTGTACATCCATAGTATTAATTGAGACATTAGATGGTTGAATTACTTCTTTTTTCCCTAGTTCATGTTAACTTTTAGCACTCGTGTTATTACATTATTATTTCACTGAATAACAATACAAACCTGGCAAAAGAGCTGGGGCGCCATGGAAACCTTGGTCACCAAGTGTAAGGCCCATCGCTCCTGTAGCCCCGAGAACATGAGCTCCACCATAAACAAAAGAAGCACGCTCTTCTCGCTGATCACCATGTTGACCCTTTACTGTCAATCGAGCAATAGCTTCGTTTGATCCACGAGGTGAACAAATTTCAGTGTCTTCAGTCAAAACTGTTGATGTGGGTTGTGTGGAAGATGGAGTTTTATCACTACTACCGAATCGTGCATCAAACATCTGGAAAGGCATCCTTGATGTGGATTGAGAAGATGATTGAATTGACCTTTGTTGAACAATTGGATGTGGGGACTGAACAGAATCTCTAGTGACTTGATTAGTTGCTACAGGAAATGGACTATTTGATGATGACGCAGATGAATGCAATGCAGGACTATCCATGCCCTTCATAGCAGCTTCAACATGCAACTTGTCATGCACAACAGATGGTACAAAAGACTTCCCTCTCATTATGGGGGCATATTGTGGGGTTGGAGAAACATACTCCATACCAAGGGGGGATGAGAAGGGCCTACTAGCGGTACTAGGTTGTGCATTCCCCCTCTGACTAATTGGGAGTTCCCGATGGGACGACTTCGAAGGGTAGAAGGGTGGTGAAGCCGAATTCAAGTTTGATGCAAAGGTTTGCTTAATTGGAAAACCTTCTTCAGACCGAGAATTTGAAATTTGAGATTGGTGTTTTCCCAAGTTTGCATTTGAAGAAGCATTTTCAGGATTCTGTGATCTGAAATACAATAACAAAAACAAACATACTGATGTAAGTTCTATATCAAAACAAAAAAGGTGCTAAGACCACAAAAGAAGAAACCTTCCACTCACTTATTGTTTTGCTCTGAAGATATCTCAGTGGTACGCCTCCAACGTGGTTGGTAACGTCTAGAGCCTCTCCCTTGAATTACTCTTGGTGCATTCTTATGACTTTTGGCATCACCATAGTAAGTGTGAGATTCTTTTGGAACAACCTCAAAGTTATTGACATCATCATAATGAGCATGAGATGGTTTGGTAGCCCTATTCTTCCCATTATCAAACGATACCCATCGAGCATTCTTGATATTATCATGGTAAATATGAGATTCCTTTGGGACATAATTGTACTTCTTGTTACCATCATGATAGTATGTTTGAGATCTGTTGCCTCTGAAATTACCACGGCTCACACCACGAGTTCTACCACCAGGTCCCCCACCACGTCCTCTAAAGCGGCCTCTCGGCTTTCTTCTTGTCTAAAAGTACAGTTGATAAAAGAAGCATCTTGGTAAGAAAAGATGCATCAATAGTTCAATACATATAAAATAAGAAAACAAAATACTCACATATTCATTATGAGAATTGTGCAAATTCATCTCATCAAATCTGTCATGGACCCACGCTTGCTCCTCTTTAGGATTCCACAACTTTCTATTACCCAGCATTTTCCTGAATTGATAATATGGATATATTAGGCAGAATTGAAACCTGGGTTCATCATGAATATTGAGAGAATGAAATCAAGCATCACATCAGCTTTCCTGATGTTGAGGTAGATCATTCATGCAAATATAACCAAAGTTCTCTATCCTAGTTGAGTTCAGCACCAAGATCACTGGTTGGATCCCAGTTTACAATGCTTAAATTCAACTGTTATATATTACCTGCATTTACGCCTTATACATTATGTTGATGTTTTTTTTCTGATTTTGTCTATTTGTATCATTGTATCAGTAATTTTTTTCGTAATATGCTGTATCAGGTTATCCGCATATCCATATCGTAGCGCTCTGGTGTCATGTATCGCCATATCATTATTGGTGCAGCCTAGTAAACTGTGTTTCAGCTCGGCGTGGGTACTGCAGTTCTGGTTGAAACACAAACTGGACCAGACCAGACTTCAAGTTCCAAGTTTCCCCTGTTTAATTGTTGGCCCTGTCCAGTTTAACACTAATTCTAGATCAACTTATATAAAAACAAGATCACTCTTCCACGTGGCACCTTATACACCATGTTTTTTTTTGCTTCATGTTTGTATACACGGCAATTAACTCTGGTAAGTAGGGGCGGATCCACACCTCGGGCAGGGTAGGCTTCAGCCCGGGGTGTGGAAAAATATATAGTGTATAGCCTGGATAAATTTAGTTCAGTCTGGGTAACATTTTTATGGTCCAGCCCAGATAGTCTATATCATATAACTACTGAGCCCGGGATGTAATCAAATCCTGGCTCCGCCACTGCTGGTAAGTAACAGTCGTGCAATGTGACTCTCATATGTCAGTCAGTCAGTGTTTAGGCCAGTAGGCCACAAATCAAATACTAAAGTTCACTGATATCAGTGTTTGGCCTCTTCTAACATATTTACAACACTAGCCGACATTATTCTTTGAGTAAACACAGATATAAAAGTAATTGAACATGAAACCCCCTCAAGCTGAAATTTAGATGCAACTAAACTATACTAACTAGTAATTATCTAGATCCTATCCTACATTAATTACTCACAGAACTAATAGCAAGATAAGCAACAAATTGTAGGTAAAAAGGCCAGAACCTTTGGCGCCCACGGCCGCGGGCCTCCTGGAAGCGGTCATCGTGCATGTAGAAGGCGCCGGTAGTCGGCACGGCATAGGGTTCGCTCCCCTTCTTCCCCTCCTCCTCTCCTGCCGCGGCCGCAGCCGCCTCATCAGCTTCCGCTTGCCGCTTCATGTCCAGTTCCCCTTCCGCTGCGGCTACCGTCTCAGTGGCCACTCCGCCCTCCCCACCATCACCATGCCCTTCCTCAAAATCCTCGTACACCTCCTCGTATTCCTCATACTCCTCCTCATCATCTTTGTACACGCCCTCGTCGTACACCTCTGCTGCGCCTTGCCCGTCGGACTCCGTGTCGGATCCGGCCTTCCTCCGCAGCGAGGGCCTCCCTCCGTCCTCCTCCTCGTCGTCATCGCTCGCCGCGGCGCGGCGCCTCACAGCCGGGAGGGGCGCGTCGTCGAGGTCGCTCTCGTACTCCTCCTGCTCCTCCGTCTCCGCCTTCTCCTTGTCGGCCATTGGTGCCAACCTAGATATCGCGAGACGAATCAGGCGAATTGGGCGAGAGAATTAGGGTTCGGGGGAGGATTTGATGGAATCTGGAAGCTTCGAAAGGCTTCCCGTGTTCCTCTGCTTCTGCGCGTAGTTTTGCGATCCACGGGAGGAGATGATCAGGGCATCTCCAATGGTTATAGCTAGCAACTAACTATAAGACTTCCACATCATCTATATAGTACACACTAAAGTTAGCATTCTAAAGAACTATCTATAAGGATAGCTATTTGATACTTACATGCACATACAGAATTTATGGAGGCTGCCTCGTTTGGCGCTATAGACTATCTCTAGAGCTGTAGAGAGCTGCGTTATCTTTCTTCATTTAATATCTTCCACGTAGGACAGTTGATGACATGGACTCTCTTGTAGATAGCTGCTATAGACCCATTGGAGATGCTCTGAGGAAAGAGGATGGATGAGATTAAAAAAAACATAAAACCGTTGGACTGTCCAAATCCAGGAGTTAAACATATCCTTTCGTGACACTGACACAATTGGTCCACATTCCGACACTGCGCATGGGTCCTATTGGCTAGGAGATATGGAAGCTTTCTTGAAGATGATTTCCCCGAGGAGGCCTAAGCGCCTTTTCATTTTTTTTTTCTTTTAGGCCCTGTTTGGCAGGGCTCCTCTTCACAAGTGGAGCTGTTTTTTTTGGCTTCACAAGTGGAGCCAAGTGAAGCTACTTTTTTCAGCTCCTTGGGTGGAGCTATTTTTGTCTCAGCAGATTTTAAGGAGCTCCTTGGGTGGAGCTATTTTGCTTTACCCCGTTTGGCACAAAACAGCTCCAAACAGCTCCAAGGAGCTGGTGGTGGAGCTGTGCCAAACGGGGCCTTAGACACCTTGTGTTTTGTACTTACATGAGCACTTAAGGTATTATTTATATTAATTTCTATTTCTAAATTCTACTCAGAAAACTAAAAGCTAGAACGGACACTTGGTTTCTCGAAACGATTTCTTTACTGCTATCGCTACTGTTTCGCTTTAGAGATAAAACAAGAGAAGTGTGTCATTCACCCCACTCCTCTCGCTCCCGTCATATGTACGTATCTCTCCCTCACATTTTCCATCACTCGTCCTCTTGTTCGAAAAATCACTTCTTTTAACAATTACTATTTATTTTTAGCTAAAAAATATAAATCACAGCTGAAAGTTATCAATAAAGTCAATACGAACGTCCTGAAGTGCTTTATGTTACTACTCCATTCTTAGCTTAGTCTTTGTTATGCAGTGTAGATTTTAACTATTTCTCATAAGCTTCATATGAAATTCATGTACCGTAGGAGTGTCTTAGATTGGTACCGAGTGTACATGCGCTAAATAACAACTGTGCATCAGCATACAACCATTTCCACCGACTAATAGGTACTTTTAGCACTATTTTGATGTCTAAATACATAAATAATGGTAGTTACATGGCAATTACAAAAATGACATTTTTGCCATCTGGTCATAGTGCGGTAAGCCCTAGAAAGCTAACATGTCAGAGAAATGCATGGTGGCCTGCCATGCGGCCACCGTGCATTAGATCATTAGTCCCTGTTATTAATTAGTTTAAGCACATGATAGCGCAATTAGGACATTTATTTACCCGTAGTGCATATTGAAATTTTTATATATAGTAAATGAGCTAAAAAAAACTTATGAAATTTTTTGTGGAGTTTCTCGACGTAGCGTAAATCATTGTATAATTTATTCATAATTTTACTTGAAAAATCATTTAATAAACTATTTGTAAAAAATTTTAATTTAGCATATAAGCACCAAAAATTTATGAATTTTTTAAGGATCTTTACGCAACAAACTTGATTGTGTAATTTTGTATTATGTAAAATTGTACATACATAGCAGTACAAAAAGCGCCCTCACACGGGGATGTGATATAGCACACTCACCTAAGCAGTTATTGTCTCCTCGCCGCGTCTGCGTCCACCGGCGTAGCCTTATCTTTTGTCGAGCATGTCAGTGGGATAGGACAGCCGGTCTGGAGCATGTGTGTCTAGTCGGAAGAGGTACGGAGATCGTTCACTCTGTTGAGTGGCCAGCGTTGCACCAGTAGGTTGAGTTAGTGCAGCCTGGGTCTAGTAAGTATCAATGTGCTCCTGCTAAGACATAAAAAAACTAGGGGCCACCAGAGATTAAGTTTTGAATGAAGGACTTTAGAAATCCTAGTCACGTAGACAAGCTCTGACCTTCATCGTACGACATGCCAGCGAAGCCGGAGGAGCTCTACCCTACGTATGCTCCAAACCCTGCGTACACTCCAGACCCTGCATACGGTCCGAACGCTGAGTTTTGCCCTACGTATGATCCGAACCCTGGTGCTATGTATTACTCCATGGAAGAAGTTGGGAGGCATGTATCCTCATCGATTGACTGGTCGTCACCTCCATGTTGAATTGAAGGCTGCAAGACGGAATGATGTTAGTAGAAATAAATTTTTTGGATGTAGACTGTGAATCTCTTACCTCCCATATGTGCAGCGAAGATGACCGATAGGGAGGGGTAGTCTGTAGGGGGTGCGGAGGGTAAAAGTGATGCATCTCAATGGCGGACCTGTGATGGGAGAATGTTGTGATGTTAGTGGGACATAAAGCATAACAAGAAAATAAAATGTACATTTGCTCGTAACTTACCTCCTCGTTGGTCTGGCCCACGGATGAATGATGAGTAGTACTACGATGTCAGCTGGACTCGCTAGATCGCAATGGCCAGTCGGACTCGCTAGGTTGCGATGACCTAGCGGATGAGCACGGTGCCCCCACTGGGTGCCCGATACATACGGCGTGGTCCGTCGAACAGCCGCAGCTCTGGTTGTTCATTATTTTCTTGACCTACGATATAATGAACTTGAAAGTTTTCTATAAGGCAGGTGGTGTGTCTAGGCTATTGATGACGGTTTCAAACATGCTTATGATGCACTGCACCCACTCCAACTGGAGTGACATACGAAACAGATTCAGTAACAAGTGGTACAAATTTCATCAATGAAGTGAAAGGAGGTTGCAAGTGTCATATGGTGTCGTGGCGCCACGAAGCGCTGTGGCGATTGAACGAGTGTTGTAGGCTATTGTCGTGCATCACCTCCTCCGGACGCTTTGGTAGAGGAACGGTGAGTATGCAACGCAATCGTGGTACGTACCATTGTAGGTATTCGTCGTACGGACGCTGCTCCATTACGACATCCAACTGGGGCCTGTCCATCCATGCCATCGTCCACTCTTTCTGCACCACTGGCCAGTCTATAGTATGCTGAGCCGCCTTTGATTGCCTGCATTTTTGGAATGATCTACGTTACAAAAAAAATGAAGTGTAAGATTACTCGGATGGAGTTTGACTCACCTATGTACGGCTCATTGCAGGTACCTGCTGTTCAGAAGGGGCACGACCTCGTACAAATCGAACTATCGTATTATGCGCTGCTGAAAGATCAAACTCTATTTAAGTTGGTTTTGATGATAATGACAAATACTATTATGAGATTTTGGTGATAATGATAAATGCATTTGTGAGACTAACTTTGTTTATTGATTATGATATTACTTAATCTCATTTGGATGAAAAGGTGAAATCATAGATATATGTATTCGAAATCACATTCTTATATATTAGTGCATTTCTTAGATCCAAAATATAGATTGAACTCTACAAATAGTCTTATATATATATATATATATATATATATATATATATATATATATATATATATATATTATACATACTTGTATGCACATGTAGAAGGGTTCAGTACGACCGACCGTCGGCCATATCGCTGTGGTTAAACCGGTCAGATAAAGACGGCTTCCGATGCTGGCCTCCTACTGGACGGACTACCACCAATTACCAGCCCAGCCCAGCCCAGCCACGAAACCAGCAGACCGTCCTCCCTTCCGGCCTCTGCTCCGCTCCCATCTGGCCGCCACGCCACAGCCCACGCCGCGACGACTCGAGCAACTCCAGCCCGACCGCCTCCCTCTTCCTCCCCCACGCCGCCGGCCTCCCTCCACTGCGCCGTGCGCCGCTTCCTGCTCCCGCTCCCCCGCAGGCACCCAGCGCTCCCGAGCCCTAGTAGCCACCATCGACGCCTCCTCCGCCGCTCCCGTCTTCGACCCGGCGCAGCTGTCCCTCCCCCGCCTCCTTCTTCGGCCATCAGCATTCCGCTCCAGCGCATCGGAGGGGACGGATTGTTGGTCGGTGAGGCGACAGGCTCCGCAGTTTGCGTCGTCGGCGCCGCCTTGTCGTCCGGCGCCCCCGTGTACATCTCCGCCGTCGTTGAGTACCTCGGCACTGAGCCACTGAGGTAATCCATCTTCCCTCCTTCCTTGCCGCTTGCCTTGTTGATCAGTGTAGGGTGTTGTCAAGCTTGAGCATAATTGGTAATTTTATCAGGACAATACTTCTCAAACTTGAAACCTGTTTTATCTATAATTTTATTGCATGTTGAATGCATCCTTCCTGCGGATAATTGCAATACTGGAATGCTGGACGGTGTGTATCTTTGTAGAAACTGCTTGTGTTGCGTGTACCTTGTTCCCCTCCTACTCCTAGCAATCGAGCATGCCATACTGGAGTCGAGTATGTAGCATAGGGATGCTTTAATTAAGTGGGTTTAGCTGCCAAGCCCACCAACCTCACTAGGTTTTATTGATCATATACCCTCCCCTTAGATGGAAATTCAGGATTTACCCTCCTGGCCCACGCGTCAGTGACTTATGATGACCCCACATGTCATTGAGTGGGAGGGTAAATCCTGAATTCTCCAACTAAGGGGAGGGTATATGATCCAATCCCCCACCTCACTATGCCTGCATGCACAGGCTTGCCGGCCGCATTGCCCGCAAACGAACTAAGTGGACAGAGCGGAGCAGTTGCGGGCAGCCTACATATGGCGCCCCCCTAGCCATGTTTCTTACCTGGTTTTCCCCTCCCCATCAAATCTAAGTTCTAAACCACCTCTATGCAACCATTATCTGCAGGCGTAGCTCCAGGAACAGGTGTCGGGTGTGGCGTTGGGGGAGTGGGGTGATGGCCAACAGCGAGTACGAGTACGTGAAGAGGGAGTTCGAGTTTGACCGCCGCCTCCCGCCCTCCAACTGGATCGTCGTCCGCATCGACGGATGCCATTTCCACCGGTACAACTTTTCTCGCCCATCAATAAAAAAAGAGAGAGAAAGAAACTGATTCCTATTTACGCTTCTTAATTTTTCCACAGCCCTGTAGTTGTTAAATTGTTGGAAGATTGTTGCTTTCTATAACGCCAGATAGTCCCTTGCTGTTGATTGATTGCGCTGGTTTTAGTTTGCTCACTGTTAAATGTACACTGACATGTTTACTAGTGGTTAAAGTTAACAACTGAATTGACCATATGGTCATGGCAATTAAGTCTCCTGCTTAGCTTGACGCAACATGTCTATGTGTCTGTGTGGTCTTAGCGCAAGCTAAGCTATTGAATTGCCCTGGATTTGGTGTTCTTAGTTCTTCTTACCCTATTATTGCTTGATTTTCTTTGTGATGATAAGCATGTGAGAAACTGAAGAAGAACTTCACATGTAAATTGGGGAATCACTGCTGCTAAGTATTTGGAATGTTTTATATTTGCTGTTCTGTCTACTCATTTCGATCTTCTTTTTGTTAGATTCTCGAAGATACATGCCTTTGAAAAACCAAATGATGAGAGTGCTTTAAGATTGATGAACGCTTGTGCCACTTCTATGCTCGAGAAATTCCCCGACATAGTCTTTGCTTATGGTGTTAGTGATGAGTACAGGTACATCCCATGAAAGTTCCATTATAAAATTATATGCAATACCATTGTGAATGGAAACTCTGTTTTGAATTGCATGGGGTGCATGGGGGTACATTCTTCCCTTTCCAAAGATAAATGCAAAGCTTGCCATCCATTTGTGTGTCTAATGATCTCATTACATACTTCTTTTAAGAGCTGTGTTGTTAAACTGCAAGCATATAATGGCTGTACATACAAAGCAAAATTACCTGCCTTGTTAACACAGATGTATTATCTGCCGTATAATCGTAAGTTTCTTACATTTCATGTCTGCTTTGCAGTTTTGTTTTCAGGGAGGAAACAGAATTTTATCAAAGGCGAGAAAGGTACCTCATTTGATATGTTCAGTTGTTCACTTCTTCACTGAATATTTTGAATATGCATATATGCAAAATTGCTTTTTGTTTCTGAACTATTTGAGCATCTGATCATGGTATTGACTTCTCTACCAATAATTGCAGCAAAATTCTCTCTTTATGTGTTTCCTACTTCACTTCTGTGTATGTGATGAAGTGGAAAGATTTATTTCCCAATAAAGAGTTGAGGGAGCCTCCATATTTTGATGGGCGAGCTGTATGCTATCCAAATTTGAAAACTATTCGTGATTATTTGGCATGGAGACAAGTGGACTGTAAGCTTCTCGAACTACAATTGGCATTTTCTAGTATAACCAACGAGGTTTTCCCATTCTATATTGTGCAGTTCTGTGCATTGATGTCCTCTACAAGAAAATCATGCTGTGTATCCTATTTACCAAAAGTTGTAAAAAGTTATGAAGCTTCAGCAACATTAAATAAACATAAGTATGGTCTATGTATGCATCACTTCTAGTTCTGTGAGGCCTGTATGTCTGACTGTTTGTTCAATTAATTAGTTTACTTAATGGATGAACATATTCTTCGTTTGCACCTTTCAGGTCATATAAATAATCAGTATAACACATGCTTCTGGATGTTGGTGAAGTCTGGAAAAACTGAACAGGAGGCTCAACAAACATTGAAGGTAATCATAATTTTCTAGAGATGTCTTTTGTTGCATTTGTATAAATGTGCACTATTATTTATTTTTGCATCCATCTCTCTTCTTCTAGGGAACATTTTCAAAGGACAAGAATGACTTACTTTCACAACAGTTCCAAATCAACTATGATGATGAACCGGCTATATTCCGAAAAGGATCTTGTGTTTACCGAGATAAGGTAATGCTGTCAAGCATGTAAACCAGAATCTTCATTATTAATGTTTCTGCTCATTCGCAATGAAGTATTTAGTATTTACATGATTTATAACAATGATCATGATAGTTTCTATTCATATTTGGTGCCAGAGATATTTCAAACAAGTTATTGAAATTTGTAATGTGACTTCTTCTGGTTTCCAAGATAAGTACTTGTAAAATTGTCATCATACTTGACTAATTGACTTTGTAGGGATAATTGAAATTTCTTAGGTAACATTTTATGTCATTTCTATGTCTGATATTGATAAAAAAGGTAATGATTTTTATAATCAAAGTGCACAGATTACATATTGCATTTCTTTTGTCTGCCTGATTGTTGAATAATGTTATTTTGTGGAACATCTTGCTCTCAACTTTTTTTTGTGGAAATCAACTAACCCAGGTAGGTGCACTTTTGCATTCTAAGAATTGTTCATATCACTGTAGGTAGAAATAAAGGTGAAGACCGATGAATATGGGAATCCCATAAAAAGAACGCGGTTGGTTGTTACAGTGGCAAATGTTGATATCATAGGACCTGAGTTTTGGGAAGATCATCAATACATTCTTCGAGAAGGTTAGTTGAATTATTCTAGTTTTAGCTATGCTTCCAGCTCCAGTCGATTTTGAATATATACATCATCCATCTAAGTATCTAACTAGCGTGTTGGGGGGAAAGAAAAATTTAGGTACGAGTATGCCAAGAAGTTTGACATCATCCATAGGCTTCCACCTTGTAATTGGACTGTTGTTCGCATCAACGCCTACCACTTTGATCGGTGAGGATCCCTTGTTTCCTATTTATTCAAAAGCATGTTCCAATCTCTTTTAGATAACCAGATTGTTTTATCAACAAGGTGAATTCAAACTTTTCCCAGATTCTCACTTATCCACTCATTTGACAAACCAAATGATGAGACTGCTCTGAGATTGATGAATGCTTCTGCTTCTTTGATGATGGAGCATTTCCCTGATATTATCTTTGGCTACGGTTTCAGCAATGAGTACAGGTATGGCATAGTCCCTTCAAAATCTCTGTTGTTAAAGCAAGAACTATAAAAAGAAAGAAATGCCTGGTTTGTAGAGAAAGAAAACAAAAATCTGTGTTTCGCATGGCACACTTTTCCCTCTTCTCATCAACAGAACTGATTTGAATTACATATAGTATTGGCAAGATAAAAGATTGTATTAAAACTGCAAGTGAACCATATGGTAAAGCTGTAAATGTAAATGCACTTCATTTGGAGGGACATTTTTTTGTTTGGATGGCAAATCTGCACTATCATTGCAAACAATCATTTTTATTTTATTGTTATTGTTGCAGCTTTGTGTTCCAGGAGAAGTCTGAATTATATCAGAGACAGGAGAGGTTTTTGTCAGCCTTATGCATTTCTACGTCACATGTTCTTTCAAGTGGTCAAGCCTTTGATAAAATATGCCAACTTCTTTTGCAGCTTAATCCTTTCTTCCTGTTCGTCGTGTTTCACTTCTTTTTACATGTTGAAGTGGAAAGAATTTTTCCCCAATAAGGAATTAGTGCAGCCACCACACTTTGAAGCAGAAGTTCTGTGTTACCCAAAACTAAAGATTGTTTGTGATTATTTGTCATGGAGGCAAGCAGAATGTGAGTTATTCTGCCTGAGAAACAAGTACATCTTAAACTTTAGTGCTTGTATAGCTCTATGCTGTGATGAATACTGATCAATGCCCATGTGCCTTGGTTTTATTTTACGATATCCTATTGACTTTTCCAGTAGTTAAAAGAAACCACAAAACGAAGCACTTGAGCTGACTCATTATACATGCTAATTTGCAGGTCACACCGTCAACCAATACAATACATGCTTTTGCATGTTAGTTAAATCTGGAAAAAGCGAAAACGAAGCTCATGAAATATTGAAGGTCTTCTTCCATCATTTCAATTTAAAATCTTTTGTGCCTTATCCTATTTTACGATAAGATATACATGCTAATTTTGAGATATCCTAATTTATGCATGCTAATTTTACGATATCCTAATTAATTATTTAGTTATCTGCAGTCTCTAACTCTTTGGTGTTATCTGAAGGGAACATTATCTAAGGACAAGAATGAGTTGCTGTTTCAGCAATTTCAAATGAACTACAACAATGAGCTGGCTATGTTCCGAAAGGGCTCATGTACTTACCGACAAAAGGTCATTTTACCATTTTCCAAGAACCGTTTTCAACAGCAATGTTGTATTGTTTGTGCTGCAGGTTTTTTTTATTAAGATAGCAAGCTAGAACAATGATATAGCATATTGAACAATGTAGCGGTGGTTAACAAGCAACATTTAACGTACCTAAAAGATTAAAGCAACTTTTCAATAACTATAACTGAAAGGAACTTCTGGCTTAGATGGCATGCTGCATTTGCTCCTCATTCATAAGGAGCTGCATCTGAGAAATGCCATGGTATTTCCCATCGATACTGTTCACCAACTGATTCTGAACTACTTAAACCATTGCATTTACATGAAAATTGGCTACCAGGTTACAACTTGCAACCAAATTTATGAACCCTGTGTTACTCTAATCGATTAGGTAGGGATTCTTTCCACGCCAAAAACAAAAAAGAGTAGGTAGAGATGCTGCTATGAGCAAAAGATTATTCGAAGTATTCTACCATGTCCAGTTTCTGTCATTTAAATGGGTACATTGCAAATGGCTACAGGTGGAAGAATCTGCAAAGGTGGGTGATAGCGAAAATGTCACAGCAAGAGAGCGGTGGGATGTGATAGTGTCCCACATTGACATGGGGCCGGAATTTTGGAGGAAGCATCCTTATATTTTTAACAGATGACATTCAGTCTAGGCTGATAAGGTCAGTCTCAGTGGGGGTTTCATGGAGTTTCATAGGTATTAAATACGCTGACATGACACTGTATTGATGAAGAGAGAGATGGTAAAAGTTTCATGGGAGTAAAGAGAGTTTTATGGGGATGAAACTTTTCTGCACTGTTTCCAAAATATGGGTGTGTTGGAAACTGGGACATGAAATCTCCACTGAGACTGGCCTAAGGGCGTCTCCAACAGCTGGCTATTTAGTTAGCTAGATCTGATGTGGCAAGGAAAAAGTAGGAGAGAGAGTAGTCACTAGCGACGAGCAAATAGCTGATCTATTTCACGTAGTCCAAGAACATGAGAGAGGAGCATGTGGGTCCAACAGTATAAAATAATCTTTGCTTTTGTCTCTCACCTCCACGTCAGCTGACTATATAGCTAGTACTAGCTATTACCATTGCGGACGCCCTAAGTAGTTCTCATCAACGTTTCCAGCTTCACTTAATAATGTTGTGTATACGTAATTATTGGCCACACGAAGATTAAGTGTTGGCTTTTTCTTTCGTCGATCGATCCTTTGATCGGAAACAATTGACTAGCCACAAAGTGCTTTCAGTTAATGATGCCGTTTTGTCTTAACCGATGGCGGACAACCAATAATGGTATTAGCTATGTTATCTTAAGATGATTAATTAGAACGGTCTGAGGTCTTGATGAAAGCAGTGTCAACCACTTTTTTTTTAATGATCATCACAAATTTGAACCATACGCTTATTTGTCGTCTCACAGCTACCACATCCACATGACTTGCAGGCGGTACTGCAATCAGCATTCCAGCTTACCTTGCCGATTGTTTTGGCGCTGCCGCAATACTGCCATTTCTTTCTGGCAACTCTTATGTGCAGTTTCAGGCAATCGGGTTCGGTGGTGATCATTTGGGCTTATTTTTGGTGGTTTATAGCTGAAAAGCACTGTAGCTGGCTGAAAAAAACATCGTAGCTGACAGAGGTTTATTTAGCATAATTAAATTTAAAAAATATAAAAATATAAAAAAATATGTTAGCCCATTACATATAATACAAACAAATACGGGGAAAAGAACCGGTAAAAAAGCTCAACAAAAAACCAAAAGTTCAAAAAAAGACGAAATTTATAAATAGTGAAAAATAAGCCGAAAGTTAAAAGCTGAAGTCCAACCGATCACCTCCGGATTAATAGATGCCCATGGGTGAATGTGAAAACTGTACTATCTAACAAAAACACAGGAATAAGATGAAGCTTCAACAGAATTGCAAGAACAAAACAGCATAAAAAAAACTGAAGATTTGTCCATACTTAGGTTACACTACCCTGCTTCCAAAGCAAACTGGATTAGTTCCAAGAGTCCAAAGCACACTGGGTTAGTTCAAGAGTTTTCATTTGCCAGTTCCAGGAGTGACAACGGAAGCATCTGCTTGGCATTCCTTGCACTGCACGCATACGTTTTTCGGAGGATGCAGAATCCAGTGCACGCAAAGTGAACTGACTGTCAGGCAAGCAAACAGCTGTAGTAGCATCACCAGTTAGCATTCCAAGCCAAGAAGCCACTGGATAGAAACTAGAAAGCGACAACTGCACAGCAGAGGTCAGCAGGATACGTAGGGCTTGTTCTTTTTAGCCGAGGTTTATATCTTCTAGTTGTGACTTGTGGTTTTTGAACTGTTCGTGTGAGAAATTACAGAGTAACAAAAACTCATGTGCTGTTTTTGCCGATATAAATGAAGTCGGTACAGTATGTACTATAATTAACTAGTAGACTCTATCTTGAAACTACATTCCGTTTAAAAGCTAGCTACTGTAGAAAAGTCAAAAGGTGAAAAAGAACAGGATATGTAGACGCAACAGTTCTGAATTAATCCCATACCGATGACGACGAAGACGAATCATCAGCTAGCGATGGTCGTGAAGTTGACTGAATTAAGCAAGCAAACCAGCAGCTCGGCTTGCCAGAGCCGGACAGAGCATGACCATGAAGAATTTTGGACCTATTTGGACCCCTAGACACCACAAATTCCGGTTTTGGCCCCCTATGGAAATTTATTCCACTTCTGGACCCCTATTGAGCGCGAAATCACGGGAAGGCGACACGTGGGCGGGTCGTGCGGAAGCTGGCCGCACGACCGAGCTGGCGCCGCGCCCCACCGCGCGTCTCCCCGCCCCAGCGCGCGTCGCCCCGCCCCACCGCGCGTCTCCCCGCCCCAGCGGGCGTCCCCCGCCCCGACCGTCTTCATGTCCTCGGCAGGCAAGACGCGCGCTCGGCGTCAAAACGCGCGGTCGGGGCCAGGCAAACGCGCGGTCGGGGCGGGGGACGCGCGGTGGGGCGGGGGCGACGCGCGCTGGGGCGGGGAGACGCGCGGTGGGGCGGGGCGACGCGCGCTGGGGCGGGGAGACGCGCGGTGGGGCGCGGCGCCAGCTCGGTCGTGCGGCCAGCTTCCGCACGACCCGCCCACGTGTCGCCTTCCCGTGATTTCGCGCTCAACAGGGGTCCAGAAGTGGAATAAATTTCCATAGGGGGCCAAAACCGGAATTTGTGGTGTCCAGGGGTCCAAATTTCGACCATGAACGCAACCATCCTCCTCATGAATCATGGCATACTGCACCGGTGCTGCACTGCAAGTCGGTGGAAGCCACCGAGCCGACAGCCGATCCTAATTCCTAAGGAGGAAAGAAACCATCATCCACCGGCCACCGCCATGTCCACCACGCCGAGATCAACAGGAAGTCCAAACGGCGGGTGGTACGGCTTACGCCTGGGTGGCTGGGTCTCTCGCGATCACGCGTCCACGCGCGCGGCGCTCCGCAAGACCGCGACCTGGCCGTGGCAGCAAACGTGGGTGTCCGGCCCGCGCGTCGCGCTCGCCAGACGGCGTCGAGCGCGCGGCGGACCGGTACGTGGTGATGGGCGGCGATCGAGCCGACGGTGGAGTGCGCACGCCACACCTTCTGCCTGCGTGCCATGATGCCACCCATGCCCGGCCGCCGTTCGCTTCGCCGCCCTGGCTCCCTGCCAGACACCGACAAACTTCTGGGCGTGGAAGCGATCTGCATCTGTTTGTCGGCCATTCCTGGACCTGGAGAATCCGCGGTACTGCAAGAGTTCAGATCCTGGAGAACCTCAAGCTCATGCAGTACCAGCACGACGAGCAGAAAATGATGGCTTGACTGCAGCCTGACCTGACACGTAATAGTTCCTCAGGCTTCAACTAGCACGCGTCCCGCCTTACGAGGACAAGGGCATTCCACATGGGAAGGAAGGACCTTCGTTGCATTTGATCCCCCAAGACTCTTGAACTGATTCTTAGATGTACTACAAGACGGGCCATCCTCACAAGTTTGGTATCATTGCATTTAGTAAACAGTTTCCCCTAACAGATGGCCAGTATTATGCACTAAGACCAACTCCCTTCACAAATACTACTAACAATTATCAGCTGGACATTTTGCCATAAAACGCTCATGGATCAGTAGAGAATATGAAGCGAGGAATAACAGGCATCTTAGACCATATACGTTGCTAGCAACAAACAGTGAGAACCTGAGAGAAGTACATTGATAAAAGATTTGAGTGTAAACCCCTGTTGTCCAGGTTCAGAGACAGAAGAATGTGAAATGGTTTGCAACCCTTGGGCATCTGCGATACAAAAGATGCTTATTTGACACACAATGAAGCTGTTCACTAGATTGTTTCGTCGTCAGTCATACGCTTCTTGCTTTCAAAGGAGAAGATACTGCACGTTAAAGAAAACAAGCGTAAATCATCCATGCTCAAGCCTCGTAATGAACAAACTAATTAGATGCCGTGTCCACATCCGGAGCAGCCTCAGTGTTTTTCTGGCCTTCCAAAGCTTCAAGTCGCTTGTCAAGAGCTTTGTATCGGGCGTCCACATAGTCATGGAGACCTTTCACCTGAGAATATGCATTTTAAAGGTCAGATGCTTTAGCTTAAACACAACCAGAATCATGCAGTGTAGAGTGGAATTCAGCATACGCAGAAATTTTGTGCAAAGGGAGCATACAGAAATAGAAACCTCAATCTTACAGCTCAGACAAGGATGGTCAACTAAGCCTTAGTCAGAACCATTGGAGCTAGCACAAGAAGCCCATCGCCCCATTTCAAGCAACTTCTTATGAAAAACTATACAATCATCATGCACCAGATTACATTTTATTGCATCTGCCTGAACAATTTTCCAGCTTTCCTCTATATAATTCCACACATCTCCATTAGCTATTCCATCATTGCTTTCTGAATGTCTAGGTTTTTCACATGTAATGAACTATCCAAGTATTATTATCATTATTCGTTATCAGCATACATATTATTTCATCTTTCTGAAGAAAGCTCCATTTCTCACAAGAGTTACAACAATTTCATATGGAAAACCAATTATCAGTAGTAACACCACTAGAGTTCTCACCGACAAAAGGGACAAGAAAATTCAAACCCTTCGCAATATGTAAGTTCTAAAATACTCCTTAATTATGTCTATTCTAAAAAAACATTTATAGTTTGCAAAATACATGTCATATTCCAGAATCTCAAGTTGCAGCAAACCAAACATGATCTAGACAAGATGTATTACCAGGGAACATGACCAAAGATGATTTTTTTTTGTTCTCTCCCTAGTCAATCCCACAAGCCAATTGCTTTCTTCCAGCATTTTTCATCAGATTACTCCTAAGATCATTGCATGCTACAAACTACTGAACTGCCAATAGACACTCAATTAGCAAGCCAAGATAACACATCACATGATGTGATATGTTACTCACTGGGCATTGGCACATTGCTAGTTGAATTTATATAAATTGCATGTCTTGAGTCATAGCATTGAATACAAATGCTAATTAAATTAAAAATGACAGGCCCATACGAACTTAAACCTCTATCACCAGTTCACCACATATATCCCAAATAATCAGCAAACAATTGGGAGGGGAAACAGTTCGAGCTTGGGGTATTCGTGTATAGGCATCCGGTCACAGGACATACCAATAATGTCAATCCCCTTTTCAGTCAGACTGTCAAGGGAAGAGTACACACAGGCACATGATCTGGAGATAAGTGTTTTCCTCACCTTGCATCAAGAAATCAACAATATTGTAGCATTCTTACTGACGAATCACACAGACATTACATCGATACACAAAACTCATAGCTGTGTAGACCTAGGCAAGCAATCCCTTTGCTAGTACAACGCCACCTCGACGAGGAGTTTCCCTAATCCCCATTCCACACGCAGGGTGCAGAACCGCGGGTGCACTTGGGATATGGAATCCCACTACCCGAGAAACCACCGCTAAGGGCTCTAATAGCGGGCTGCGTGCAAGAATCCAAGATCTGTGGCGAGGAGGGGAGGGACGTGCAGTGTGCAGACCTGGAGGGCCATGGAGTCGTGGGCAAGCTTGTAGTCCTTGTAGAGGAAGTAGCCGCCGGCAGCAGAGGCGGCGGCCGCGCCCGCGAAGAAGGAGGCCAGCCTCACCCGCAGCATGAACCCCATCCTCCTCCGGCTCTTGTGGAGTCTACCCTTCGCCGCCTCCTGCCTATGCCTTCCTCCTTGATTATTCCCCTTCCGTCGCCTCTGTGCCGCGAAGGCTTTCTTGTTTGTGCCGAGTGCGACGGACGACTTGGGTTCGGCTCGACCTTTGCTCAAGTGTCTGGGGGCCTGCCATGGGGTCCCGTATGTCAGTGGCTTGGTATTTTCTAAAAGAGTATAATATACCACAGGTACAACAACTTATAAGATGAGTGTAAGTAAACCATATAACTGTAAATTTGTTTGTTAATGTTACCGATTTTGTTTAAGTGATACAACAAGATACAAAAGAGATCCGGTGACACATTTGGGCATTGATGTGGTGCTCGGAATCGTGTGGTTCATACATGCAGTAACCCCCCTCTGGCAGAGGCTCCAGTTGTTTTTGTAACAATTGCTAACAAAATAAGATAACTTTTTCAAATAATTGCTCACAAAACAAGATCACTTCTAGTTAATGTTTTTAGCAGAGGTTAGCTGTATTATCAAAAACTATATATCTTAACTAGGTGTAGCTCCTGAGTTCATCATATTGGTGTTTTTGAATGATTGTAATATGAGTTTGTCTTATTATTGAAGTAGTTAGTTTTTCTTAAAAAAAATTGTAATGAGAAGAATTTTCGATGGAGTTACTAATCACTCGATCAATTCTAGTGAAGTTTCGATGACATTGTACTGTCTCTCGATTGATTCCCCACACCACCATTTGCTCACGTGGCTTGTGCCTGCACCATCGCCGCCCCCACGCCCTCTCCACCTGTAACCATCGCCCCCCGCGCCCTCTCCCCCCACCATCGGAACCCCTAGCACCCTCTCCTACCACGAGAGCCCTCATGCCTCTCCACCTCACCTGTCTCCCCTCCAAGACGCACAATTCATAGTATGTAGATGACACTACTCCTAGTGGTTGAAGTACCAACGCCGCCATCCGTGCACGCCAACCATATCGTCGAACCCTTCTCCAAGCAGAGTGCTCAAAGTGTTGTCGCTTTGCTAATGGGACTAGCGAATGTTTTTAGCCTAACTAACAGAGAGAATAAAGAAAAACAGGGGATTCTTTGCAATTTTCCCCACACCAAGCCTATATACACAACTTTGAGCCAAGCTAAAAGCACAGCTAGCACTACGTCGGTGCCAAATGTGTCATCACGTCTCATTTTGTACCTCTTTGCATTACTTAAACAAAATTAGTAACGTAAACAGTAAAATTACAGTTGTGTGGCTTACTTGCACATACCTTACAAGTTGTGGTACTTGTGGTGCATTTTACTCTTTCTAAATAAGAAGGCAAATGAAATGTAGTTCAATAAATGTACTAATTCTTAATTTATTTTAAACTCTAAAATACAAATTTTTGTAGTTATTTAGAGTTGTAAAAAATTAAGAATTAGTACACCTTTATTTACATCTTAATGCCAAGAATTACTTTTTCCTTGTGGGCACAAGAATGTCTTGTTTTGACAAATGGAATTAAACAACTATACAAATTATATTACACAAATATAAAAAATAAAAATAACCCTACAAAAAATAGTTGAAAATTTAAACCTTTGAGTTCGGTAACAACAATCATGAATTCGGGAATTATTCACACATTTGGTACTGTAGTGTCTTTTTTTCAAATTTGACCTTAGATGTTCGGTTTTGCAAATATAGCCCTATCTTCGAACTCGGTAGACGTGACAGATAACACATGTCTCCTGTTGTGCTGCCATAGCTCAACAAGATTGGGCCAGCGTGGCATGACGGGTGAGCGTCCAGCGCGGGTGCCAATGGGGCCCACCGGCCTACCAAATGCCCTTGGCTAGTTGGCTTGGCAGGGCGTGCCAGCTCCTGTCAAGTAGCGAGAACTCGATAGGTGGGTAGGTCGACCGCGATAACAGGCCGATATGATGCGGCGTCTCTTCAGTGATTCCTGTGGCATTCGGCAAAAGTTTTCGCAACTCACCACGCTTGCGTGTACCTGCATGGCCTTCTCGGTCATGAATGTCTTCCCATGCGCATAAAATGGGTCTCCTCTCTCTCTCTGCCCTCTCATCCAAAGCCATGCATCTCGATTCCGGAATAAGAAAGAAAGAGAGAGTAGAAGACCAATTTGTAATATTTTTTCGATGTGATTTTGCTATGATTTAGAAGATTTCGCAGTTGGAAGGAGTGTAGACCCAGTGAAGACATTCAAGAAAAGGTATGTTTCATTCACATGTGAGCAATGTGCTTAATATTTATTAGTGTTTCATTAGCGTAACAATGGTTTGGTTGTGTAAATGCGCTTGGAAACCATGTTTAGTTGACATATGTGTTGACTTCGTGCAGATGATATTTTGTAATTAGCCATGTTTAAGACGTATTAGTGGTGATAATAATGATTTTTTGTGATAGCTGGAGAAATACACACTGTTATTTTTAGTGTTCCCGGTGAGGTCACAATTTAGGAAATATATATGTAAGTATGTACATACATACATACATAAGTATGTATTGCTCAAAAAATTATAGAAAATGATGTTAGGATTGCATAATTGTGTATTGTTAGTTGTAGCATCTGTGTGTACACATGTATGTATATATATATGTACCTATATGCATGCATATAAGCACATGGCCATAAATATAAGTGGTAGCTCGGCTATGTACGCGTGCATAATTATTTTGTGTTATCGCATCATCAGAGATCAACACGTTCTTTCGAGCTGGGACAAATCTATAGAAGTTGTGCAAGCCAAGTACTAGGCTGATGTCGCGAGGGCTAAGGCTTGCATGGTAGACAAGGGAAAGGCACCGGTGGAGCTTTATGTATTCGATAACTGATTGCAAGTATAGCTTCCAAAGGATGCATATGTATCTTAATTGTAGTTCGTGTTGATGGTTCATACGTATTACCATTTGTATCGTATGAATTATGGAGCAAACATACGCACATAACTAAACTCTACGCGCCATATAATTCGCATCTTCATTACGTGTTATGTCGGGCTAAATATGATCCATTACTATTGACCCAATTCTTTTTGGCTTTTTTAGCCATCTTTTACCTTTGACTTCTTTTAGCAATAACTATTCATTAGACTAATAAGCCGCAGCTTAAAAAAATATACCCTATAATTTTTTGCAAAACGTATATATACTACTTAACAGAAGAAATTGATGACAGTGATTCATTTTCCCCTCCGAACACCCCTAGCACCTTTCTAAAAAAATCCTAACAAAAATAAATAAGAATCTACGCGACACGACGAGTACGCGACGGCCGCCCACCCACGCCACGCCGCTCCCAACGAGCCCGCGAGCTCGCCATGCCGCCCCACTCCCTCCTCCCCGCGGCGTCCATCTCCCCGCGAAGCCGAAGCCCCCTAGCCAAAACACAAAGCCCCTACCGCGAGCCACCACCTCCATTCCCGCCTCCCCGTCCCCTCGCCGCTACATGCCTCACCCTCCCCCTCCGCCGGCGGAGGCGACGAGCTCCATCTCCTCGAGAAGCCGTCCCCGTCCCCCACCGCCGCGGAGGATGCCGAGACGGAGCCCACTCCGGCGCTGTCCACGGACGAAGCGCTCGCGCCCTTCCTGAAGTTCTTCCAGGTGAAGAGCACAGACCCCGACGAGGACACGGACGCCGCCGGGGCTTCGTGGAGGACGACGCGGAGGAGGGGGCGGGGAGCGCCAGAGCTGTCGCGGGTAGGCGTGGGGTCATTTATTACTACCCCAAGCCGGGGGACCTTGTCGTCGGCGTCGATGAGAGGACGCTCGACGTAGACGTCGGAGCTGGTGGCGAGCCGGCGCTGATGCTGCCCAAGGAAGCGGTGCCGATGTCCGGGGAGGAGTTTGGGTACCTGGCGACTGGCATGCGGCGTTGTGTCGAAGGGTGCGGAGGAGTTCGCAGCGGAAGGGAGGGTGGGCGTCGTGGTCAGCAGCGGCGAAGGGGAGGGCGACCTGATGGGTGGGAGGAACAGGAAGGAGAAAGGTGCTCCGGTGATGGGCGTCGGCACGGTAGTGTTCGCTGAGGTCCTCGGTCGAACCCTTGGCGGGCGGCCCCTGCTGTCCGTGCGAAGGCTGTTCCGGCGCGTCGCGTGGCACACAGTGAGGCAGGTCCTCTATGGCTCCCCTCTCTACAGTTGTTGGAATTTGACGAACCGATCTCTTAGCAAAAAATTTGATCATGCAATCTAGGTTTAATTTTTCATTTTCATAAACTAGCTGCCCGCTCTAGAAGCTCTGGCTGTTAAAGCGTGGTGATATATCTTGGTCCTAGATTGACAAGCAAGCTTGCATCTTAGGATGCTCTAGATCAGAAGTATTTTACATAAGTTCATATAAAGAGAAGTAATTGACATCGAATCCTATGATTATGGGCCCTTATAATCTGCCCTCCGAGTTGGCACAGTGTACATGCACAGACTGTTTAAGCAAGTACACTGTAAAGTTGATGTTCCTCAGATATGTATTGGATAACATGGATGCAGGGCAGTGCAAAAGAAAGTTATGCGGGAACACTGTACAAGGAAAATGCATGCTTTCTTGATATCTTGTTTCAATGACAATAGACATGATTGTCTTATTGGCACTTTTATAAGAAAGTCTGACCTAATAAGTTTTGAGATAGATGACTAGCTTATTGTTGACTATTTCTGTACAAACTGTTCTCCAGATAAAGCAGTTAAATATACCTATCAAGGTTAAAAAATTTATTGGAATGCTAGAGGCTTGCTGTCAGGAATTGAGGTATGAGTTTACTATCCTACATTATATGGTGCACATTTGTATTTTTAGGGCTAAAACTCACTTCACTCCTCAGGGGCTCCGAGCGTTCCTAAGCCCGAGATGATGACTGGACCAAGAAATTTTACAGATCTAAAGAATAATGTAAGTTCAGCATAATATGTAATATCATTTGTATCCCATATAGGCACTTGAAATCCACATCACGCATGCCTTGGTATATCAACACGACTGATGGCGTTTAACCTATTTTATCAGCTACTTGTTAAGAAAGTTACTATTTCTTCTACACAGGTTGGTCGACAGATCCATGTCTGCATTACAAGGATTGATGAAAGGACTGACGAATTAATAATTAGTGAGAAAGAGGCATGGGTAAGTTTACGACATTTATCTCTGTTACCCAGCATTCACAGATTCACCATCATAGAACTCGTGGACCTGATCATTTGTCAGCACTTGAGCTGTGATCCCTCTTCGCTATGCAAGGGTGTCGAAGATCTGCACCACAAATTCCTCACATCTGACCATTGCTAGAACACAAATTTGGAAGCACATTTCAGAATAATAGTACTACTACTCACTGCCTAAAAATTCAGACAACTTTTAACCAAATGATTCATTGTTCAAAGAAATGCAAGAACCAGAAAGCTACTAGTGAGTAGTGAGCTCACAAATGCACTGGCCGAACCGTGACCGGAGGAGGAGGCCGTTGATGGCGAGGCGCTCGAACCTCTTGCTCCTCCTCCATGCGTGCAACTACGATGATGCAAAAGTTGTTGAGCACGATGGAGGTCAAGTCGAATGCAGCTTGGATGGCATCGAACACGGCCATGACGGCGTTGAACAAGGCCGCATTGTCCATAGGACCAGAACCATCGTTGCCTGGCATGGCTGAAGGGGAACAATCAGCTCTGATACCAATTTATTATGGTTTTGCTTTCATGGATGGTAAACACCGTCGAAAGAAAGGCTGGACTGCATCAGCGTGGTTTGGGATGAATGTAGACTAGAGATGAGAGTGAATTCTTTCTTTCTTTGCTTACTAACAATGATCATACGGCTGGCTTAGATGCTGCCGCCACTAACAAACCAACAACCAAATCTTTGAAGGATAAGAACTAATGACTAGATAAGCTAACTACCAAATCATGTCGTCTCCTAGTTGAATGGGATGTTGCTGCCGTCCCTCCATGCATGGGCCCATACAGCCATAAAACTAACACAATATTTGATTATTTGGGTGCTAGCATGCTAACAAACACTCAGGACCGTCGGATCCTAGCCGGACGGGTACAATTTTTTAGGTGGTTTTAGAGTCGATTTATGTATCCAAATCTAAGTTTGTAAAGCTGTGTATAAATAGAGAAGAAAACCAAAGAAAATGTGCAGCGATTTGAGCAACACCAAAATTTTTGTGTTCTCGTATTGTCTTTGTTCGTAGCTTATAAAAATTGACTAGGGGCGCAAAGAAAAAGTTGATCGGACCAGTTTGATCAGCGAAGACACTTAGACCATCCGATCTTCATCTGAGCCGTTTTTGACAGTTCGATTGACATTAGAACATTCGGATCACTCCGAACAGCATCACGTGCGATCGGAGCAGTCCAAAGAGTTACTTATTTTCGACCGTTGATTTACGATCGGGTGGATCGACTGCTTACGACTGATCGGACCAATCCAATCGGTGAAGTTAAGTCAAAGTCATCTACGAGCAAATAATCGAAACTAACATCTAAAGAAGATATGATCATAGTCGAAATTAGTCAACGTGAACATGATCGTAAATGTAACATTTACGGAGTTGTCATATTCAACAACGGGTGCCAGCTTGTCGTATTGTCAAAAACACCTGATGCCCACTGCTCATCTTCTTGCCCTTTTACCCTCTCTCTCTCTCTCTCTCTTCACCTGCCTGCACGCTGAGCTAAGGTTTTGCTGATCTTATCGTCGTATGTTTAAAGTTTGCGAACGTGTCATTTTTTTTGGGGATTTGCTCATGTGCCTCAAAGTTTAATGGCGTTTGCTCATTTACCTCATGATGTCTCACTGACATGTGGGCCCTAGATCTGCATATCAGTGAGACATCATGGGGCAAATGAGCAAACATCATTAAAATTTGAGGCAGAGGAGCAATTTTTCCTTTTTTTAATCACTGTGATCCACGTCCATGTCCCCTTTGCTCGAGTCTGCCAGTCCAACCACCCAAGCAATCGCAATCACGTCAAATAAATAAATAGGGGTCTTGCATTGGATTCGGCCTCTGGATGAAAACGACGGCTCAACTCGATCCAAGGAATCATTGCCCAACAAGTTTGGATCGACCTTGCCACTTTGTTAATACTAACCTGTCTTAGTTTGATGGATAATACTGCTGATGGTGAGTACTAACCTGTCTTAGTTTGATGGATAATACTGCTGATGGTGAGTACTAACCTGTCTTAGTTTGATGGATAATACTGCTGATGGTGCAGTACTCCAAATGATAATGCCAACTACTTCATCTAAATAAACAAACATGCAACTGCAATTCTTTACACGTAGCTTTGTAAAGATGAAAGCGATATCCTAACTCGATCGAGAGGTTCTTTCTTGTTGGGTGTCTAGCTTTATGTAGAGAACCAGTTTTAATACCACGAGAGATTCCTTCGCGCGCAGAAGCTTCAGTTCAATGACAAGCACGTACCTATCTAGCGGTCCTATCTATTACTTATGGAAATTACAGGTACTCTTGAGACCAAATTCAATAGATTTTTGTGAATGAATGCTTATAAAGGGAGAACAGAAATATTTTTAGCAAGGACTAGTACTGTGTGTAGATCAGATGAAGTCAAAAAGGTTTCTGTAGCGGCCTGTAGGTGCCAACTTCACCATCAATTCCATTACACATCGCTCTCGGTTGATTTGTCTTTCACCTCTCCTAGTACTACCGCTACTGCTATCTCTAATAAGACAGGAGCAGAAAATTGAAGGTGGACAATATGGTAGCCGGAGCCTGGAGTACTTAATTTACTAGTGCATTAGGACCGGGGTTTCAAAAACTGGAACCTTAAGAAATCCCAGTCGGCGGTCGGTAACGGACGGTTACTGATCGGTTACCGGAAAAACCGATTACAATTTAAAAAATTAAAATTTGAATTTTGAGGTGTTTTGAAACCGGTAACCAGAAAAACCGGCCGGTAACCGGAAAACCCGGAAAAAATCGGTCAAAATTTGAAAATCAAAAATTGCTACCGGCTGATTTTTAAGGTTACCGGTCACCATGGGTAAAAACGGTAACCGGCCAGGATTTTAAACCCTGATTAGGACAACCATGGTGGTACAGAAATAGGGAGGGCCAAAACAGTTTTTCCTTAGGTGAATAATGATTCTTTCTCGTGTGCAAAAACAGGGAGAGAATGGAACTTCAGGTATCCTTTTCCTTTCAAGCTGGCTGCATTTCCCTTTACGTTGTTGGACTCCTCTCTGCCTAGAATTCTGTTGTGTGAATTCGCATTGATAGTTTCCTTGTTTTGAAGATTATTCTATGCGAGGCCGCGACAGACGATTCTCGATCATTTCTGATCCGGCCATTTCCTCGTTTCATCCAGGTACTAGTTGCAGGCCATGTCGAGGCCGTACGTATGAGCATAAGAGCATTTGATGCCTCCCTTTCTGGCAGCTCAATCTCTCTAACCGACGGACGGTTCAGTACTACGTACATGAAGACGATGAAACTCTGCTACGTGCCACTGCTCAACGGAGGGTCGTTGTTGGGCATGCACGTGCGTGTGTCGAAACGCTGGCACTGCTGCTCAACGGAGAGTCATTGTTGGCCATGCACGTGCTGCCTGCACGTGTTAAAAGGCCCCGTTCTTTTACGGCGTGTTTGGTACCCTGCACCAGGGCGCGGCCTGACTCTGTGCATGTAGACACCAACGTTTAGTTGCTCCCTGGCCTGGCTGTAGCGATGTTTTGCACATGCATGCGCCTGACCGCGCGGAAACGAATTTCATTTTCGTTTTTCCCTGGCCTGGCTGGCGGAAGCGAGCCTGGCTGGCGGAAACGAGCTTGACTTATCCTATACAGGGAACCAAACACGCCGTTAGGTGGCGGCTGATTCTTTTGCATCGCTGTTAGTGTTTTTTGTCTGTATTTTTTAATATATGACAGTAGATGATGAAGATATTAATGTAGATAATACATATGATTTTATACTTATCTCTGTTTTAAGAAAATGATCTATTTATTTTGAAAATTAAAGAAATCAAAAGTCCAGAAGTACAGTACCGAAAGCTAGAATTTAGGACACCGGAGAGAAGTGAAGTGAATGCAATCCAGTATCCATTCGTGCCGATCGGAGGGAGGGACAGAGCCGCTGTAGCTAGCGTGCACGTACGCACATAACCCCCACCGTTGGATCAGTAACTCTGCGCGTTGAAGCCAGGGCCCGCCGACAGCTAGCTGAAGCCCGGTGCGTCGGGTTGGACCGGAAAATAGTGACTTCTAAAATTGTATGTAACTGGCTAAAATTATACTGTATCTGAAGGTGGCTTATCTGATATAATTAAATTTAAAAAAAATAAAAATAGAAAAGTATGTTAGCTCATCACGAACAATACAAATGAATATGGAGAAAAACCGGCAAAAAAGCTAAAAATCTAGAAAAAAATTTATAAATAATAAAAAAATAAATTAGATTCTTATGCCCAAATAAGTGAGGCGTCAAGCCACCGCTGGGCCTCTCCATGCCGTAGGCAGCACGATATACAATTCAGCCTCAGTGGCAACGTGCTTGGCGTCTCTGCTCACTGCTCTGGTTCCTTCCTTGCATGATCCGCCGTTCTGTGACACCAACACGTGGCGCTGAACCAAACACGTACCGACGTGTGTGCAGTCATATCGCAAGACACGACCTGCGAGCGTGACCTTCAATCGATCGTAATTCGTAAGCCTGCTCCGGCCGGCCTGATCGAGCTTTTTCACAAGTCCACAATCGCTATCAAATCAAGCAAGGACATCAGCACCGAAAACTCCATTCGTCAATGGATGCATGCATGGTGCAACTTTCCAAGATCCCCTCTCCACTACGACGTTACCACAGAGCATCACACACACTCACACTAGCTAGAGAGAGCAAAGATACGTCCCATTCCGAACAGCTTCCGAATTCCTCTCAACCCCAAAAAATTGTTTCGAACAATCATATGATGTTATTTTAACCAAAATTCACATGACTTTTGAATGGGACCATAGATTGGTGTACTGGTGAGTGAGAGCGAGAGTTCGAATCCGATGTCTCACTGGTCTGGCGTGTGTAATTATAGGCAAGGTCTAATCTCTCCCACGGTCCGACCGTTATAATTAGCGTTGCGGTGTTACTTCCTAATCAGTCCGATCGATCTGACCTGACCAGACGTACTGGAGCTGCCCGCCTGCCCGGCACGAGGTGTTCTCGCACCACAGGTGCCTCAAGGCACGGCTGCATGTATGTCTAGTGCTGTAGACGAGTTGAACTCGAGCAAAAATTTATAAAATCCTGTTTCTGCTAAAGTCAACGGTAGATTCCGCACTGTTGCAAGGCTTACACGTTGTTGATTGGATCATTGTAGAGTTTGTTCTTTTTAGCTTTTAAAATCGGTTTTTGGTTTTCGTTACAGAACCTAACTTCTAAATGGAGTATTTTTTTAACACAGGCTCTACAAGTTAACTATAGTACATGTTAAAAACTTAACATCTGTACTATTTAAAATCGTAAGCGAGTATCTCTCCGTAATCTCTGTCACAAATAATTAAAATTCAAAAATTTTAATTAAAAGTCATAAGCTATAGTCATAAAGGATATGCCCGTACACGTAAAGTGATGCAGGGGCAAAAGCGGCATAAGCACGCAAGCACACCCAAACCAAAGAATGGAAACCGTTTTCTGATCCGATCTACCGCTAACATAAGAGCGGTTTAAGGCGCTGATTACCTCACATGTTGTGGGCCCCACTACCCGACACCCGCTTAATCCACTCACGGCCTCTCTCCCGCAGGTTCGGCTAGCCAAGCAACGGTGCACGGGTACATGATACGCGCAGGTACACTGACATGTGGTCCCTATCCACCGGGGACCACTCGCTACGCTCTGCGGGCAGGGACGCGGGGCTGACACGTAGCCGGTGAAAAAAGACGAGGTCCGACCTGCCACTTTTTCCCCGCTAAAAAATCCAAAAAACTAAAAAAAGATAAAACTAAAAAACTAAAAAAAAATAAAATTAGAAAGTTAGAAGTGGTTCCGCGTAAACCCATGCGGGTCCCACACGTCATTGTCCCGCAGAGCGGCGGATGGTCCCCGCATGTCAGCTTCCGTAGACGAGACGGGCAGGTGGGGCACCCACACGGGAACGGGAGGGGAGGCGCCCAGGCGCGCGATGGGAATCGGGAAGTGGTTCCGTTGGGGCGGTGGGCCCCGCACACTGGCTCAGTCACACTCACTCACACACGCCCCACTGGGCCAATCGCCCTCGCTTTTTTCTTTTCTTCTCGCTTATTTTTGTTTCCGCTTCTGTGCTGCTCTCTTCTTCCTTCCTCTCGCCGTCTCCTTACGCGAGCTCCGCTGCACTGCCAGTAGCCTCCCACTCGTCCGATTTCTCTTCCTGGAATGGAGGCGTAGGGGGAGGGACACGCAGAGGGAGATAGGGTTTTGCGCCGCCGCCTCCTGCTCGCCTTCCTCCGGTGAGACGACACTTCACAGATCCGGCGCGCCACCTCCAGGCCGTCGCCGCCTAGATCTGTCTTGTTTGGTGGTTCAGAGAACGGTGTTTTGTGTTTGTTTGTGCTAATTTGAGCTTTTTGTCTCCTGGATTTTAGGTTCTTGGTGCTGCATTTGGGGGAGTTCCCTGCAAGCTGTTTAAAGCGTCAATTTTTTTGCTGCTTGTTTTGGGGCTTTATTTCTTCTTATGCGAGGGTTGCTTTCGCTGGGACAGTGGTGAGAATCTTGGCTTTAGCTGGTTGCTGCGTTTCTTGGTGGTTCTGTCTAGATAATAATTGGTCCTGGTGTATATCTGTGCACTGATGTGCGGTTCTGTTGAAGGGTCCGAATCCTCCGGCGTGCGGCGATTTAGGCTCCAATGAAGAAGTCTCCGGCGAAGTGGATCAAGTCCGTGCTCTTCGGGAAGAAGTCGTCGAGGTCTGGCTCTACCAAGGCGAAGGATTTATCGGTATATATGTTACCCTTCTTGTGTGCATATGTTGTGTAGGATTGAATTCTCTGAGGACTGTGGAGTCGAGTTTTGCAATTGCTGCGAGAGGGTAGAGATCGTTCTTGCAATTGATGTATTTTTTTTCCATGTTCAGAAGGCTGCGAATAACAAAGGGTATGATGCTGCTGGGGAGAAGCCTTCATTTGAGAGCTCCCCGGTGATTTCAGAGCCGGTGCTTGTCACCTCCCACAACACTGAGACCGTGCCGGAGGTCGGAAAAGGTGAGATTTCCAGCTTGCAAGGTGAAGTGGCGGTGCGCGATGTGAATCATGATTTGGAGAAGCAGAGCACTCTTGGGTCTGATGCATCCAACGATACCGAGAGGTTGAGAGAAGAGCAAGCAGCCGTCAAGGCACAAGCTGCCTTCCGAGGTTACCTGGTAATGTTTTTTCTGTTTCTGTTCGGTCTATCTTATCTTGATGTAAAAATTCCTTTTCATACATCTTAAAATGATCAGAAAAAGGACACAACATATTATTTGCACCTCTATGGTATTATTCATGGTCTAGCAGTGTTCCCGCTCTTTTCAAATCCTGCATACGCACATAATTATTCTTCCCCTAGCTGATTTTAGTAAGCTACTCATAAGTGTTTTCCTTAGCCACTTGTTTTATCTTGCTATTGTACAGCGCTAATTTTTGCATTATACTGGTCCAGGCACGTCGGGCATTCCGTGCATTGAAGGGAATCATAAGACTTCAGGCACTGATTCGTGGGCATCTTGTGAGGAGGCAAGCTGTTTCAACTCTTCGTTCAACATGGTTGATTGTGAAGTTTCAAGCTCTTGTTCGTGGTAGAAATGTCAGACTTTCTAATGATGCCATTCAAGTTAGTTGGAAGTTTGCCCCCCAGAAGTCTGCAGTAATTTCCTTCCTTGTCCTGGTTCATTCAATACCTAATATATTCACCATGATAGTGCACCTTTTTTAGTTTTTTCTCACTATTATAGTCTTCTTGAATAGAGACACTCATCATGATTGTATCACTGTGTGTGTTATTTTGAGAAATGTGAACGAAATCAAGGTAAAAACAGAAAAACACGAATTGATCACTTTTCTTGGTCTTCATTAAGGTTGTTCAAACCATATAAAGTAATTTGAATGCTCTTTTGAAAAATTGACATAATTCTCCTAATCTCCTTCAAGAGTCATTTGGAAAACTTTTCTATGGGGATTTGGTAATTGATATGCAAATTCAATTGTGAACTTCACCTTAATGTTACAATGAAAAAACCCACTGCATTTCACATTAGATATCTCTAAGCAAATGTTCTACCGATGCTTGATGAGTGCATAGGATACATTGTAGGTTTGGATGGTCATATGACACAGAGAAGATAGCAGTGGAGTAGCCTCCAACTAGCTCTATCTTGTGTGCCAAAATACTGAGGTTTATTTTTAACAGAAAATGCAGTTGGAGGAAACTACAAAGTACAGGCACAATGCTATTTTGTATTGCTTATTCCTTTTTCTTATTCTGATAATCGAAGTTTATCTCATATAATCAAATGGCTACATGCTTCATTCAGTTGTAATGAAACTGAGGAACTTTATTATGCTTCTTATCAACATTACAGTATTTCTTTGGATATTTGGTAATGCTCCACAGCTTGAATATATATGTCACTATCATAGAAGATAAAGCTGTAATTTTTTACTGGTCTCATCATTGTTTTTGTGGTCGCATTGGATATGATGGCATCAAATTGTTCCTAAATTGTCTACTATGTAGCAAATATGGATGCGTCTATATATTGACATGTTTGTACCTTCTGATTTAACTTAAGCAAGCAATAATACTACAATGCCAAATGCTCTTGCATTATTTTTATGCTTCACATTTCATTTGTTTGCAAAAGTGATTACAACTGAAAGATCTACCTATGTGACCTTCTGTTTGGCAACTTAATATGGACCAGACTATTAAATACACGATTCTTGCCTTTTCGCAGGGTGCTAAACTGGATGCATGGAAGGATAAGTTATCTTCAAACGCATTTGCTCGTAAGGTATAATTGTTTGTGCCTCAAAATATGGTCATACGAGGGGCTTGAATGTTCAAATAAAAGGTCTTGATCCTATTGTTTGGTCTTCTATGCTCATTACTTATCAAACAAATATATGTCCTATCATATCAGTATATCACTCTTTTGCTGTCTGTTTTGCAAATATTTTCTTGTTGTGCTAAGTCAAAATTTTTTGTTTGTGTTGTAGCTTCTAGCTTCACCAATTATGGTAGAGGCTCTTCACTTTCAGTATGATGAGAGGGATCCCAATTCAGCCATCAACTGGTTGGAGAGATGGACCATAAGTCGAGTATGGAAGCCCATGTCTCAACCGAAGAGAGCTGCTGTTACTGATGCCAAACCACAGACAAGGAAGGCCAGTTATGCGATGGAAACAGAATCAGGGAAATTAAAGCGTAATGCTCGGAAGAGTTCTGCCATGGCAGTTGAACCTTCTCAAACAAACCTGACCTTGGAAACTGAAAAAACAAAACGGAACCCAAGAAAATTCACTAGCGCTCCTGCTGATTCAGTGCCTGATAGCCAGTTAACTGAACTTGAGAAGGTTAAGCGTAACCTTAGGAAGGTAACTAATTCCATGGCTGAAGCCTCGAAAGTATCTAGTCCTGCAACTGAGATCCCTGACCATCAAGAGGTCCAGTGTGAGAAACCTCTGAGAAATGCACAGGAAGTTCCAATTTATCCCGAGTTTGAAGAACCTCACAATGGTAATCTATTGGAGAATGCAAAGATAGATATTCTAGTACCTGATCTCCAACCTGAACCGGAAGTTACTTCGCATCCAGTCACAAATGAAGAAATGGTTGATGAACCGACTGTAGTTGCTTCAGCAGCTGAAAGTATGCTTCTACAGGACATTAATAATGAAGAAATTGCTTTACTGAATGATGTGGAGCAGAGATCCAAAGAAGAACCTCTTTCTACTGAAAGCCTTAAAAGCGGCAAGAGGAGGTCTTCAATCTCAACTAAGTCAGAATATCCAGAAAATGGCTCCAAAAATTCTCCAGCTCTGCCCAGCTACATGGCTGCAACAGAATCTGCAAAGGCGAAACTGCGGGGACAGATTTCACCTAGACATAGCTCTGATTCAGCGGAGAAAAATGGCTTCACCCGCCGCCATTCCCTCCCTTCCTCTACCAATGGTAAGTTGAACTCACACTCGCCGCGCACACAAAGGCCAACCCATGCTAGTGGCAAAGAGGGAGTGAAAGGCGACAATTCTATGCTGTCTTCAAGAGATGCGAGTGGTAAGTACTAAAGATTTCTGAAAACTCACGATCACATTAGTAAATCTATCTCATGCCTCGTCGTATTATGCAATCAATTTTCTTATCTTCAAATATGTGTATAATGTTTTGGGCTATTTCAACCTAACAACATTGTACTAACTGATAATATCAACATAAGAGAACTTGCATGATTGATAAGAAAATTGTTGATAGGCGGCGATTAGGCGCAGGTCTGCCACCCAATTAGCGCCTTGGTGAACACTGATCATATCCTATCACCTTCGTTTTGTTCTAAATAAAAATGAGAAACTGTTCAATACCCCCTTTTTCTTTGACATAACTGGGACCTGAACAGTCGACTATCCCTTTTATTTAGTTTCGCTAAAGTAATCAGTTAAACTGACTGAAACAATGCGTAAAATCACAATGACCATACTTATGCATGCACCCTGAAACCATGAATAGTGTGTGAGCCATTCTTCCGTATTAAGTCAATGTGAAAAAGGCTTATCAAGATTTGGGATATCCGCCTTAAGTTTAGTTTGTTTGTTCAAACTTCTAAGAGGATGCCAGTTAGTGGCCATCCGTCAATGTCGCCTAAGATCACCTAAGATCCAAGAAATGAGTTCTTAAGAAACAAAAATATGACATGATCGACAGGCTTTGGTAGGTGCTGTGGTGCTACTTGTGCTCATGGAGTTATACACAGTTTATAGTATTTAAGATAACAGGGGGTGACACTTTGGCCTTGGCTTTCTATTCATGTCAGGTTTAGCATCCTCTGCTCGTAGGTACCCTTTTTATAAATGGCACGTGCTTGTTAAGATTTTGAATTTCATACTTCTGGGTTTAAAAGATAAGAATAGCCAAGGGATAATTGGTCACATGAAATTCATCACTTTGCAGCTCTATTGATCATATTGATTAAATGTGAATACGAGTGTTGCGTATGATATTTTCTCGCCTTGGTTTAATTTGGCCTTTGCTTTTCCAAAAAAATATCAACAGAGAGACCAATCAAAGCAGAGTGGAGACGGTGAAGATGCAGCCAATCGAAGGCCAAATCCACCATCTGAGTAGTGCAACGTTTGGGTGGATGACGTCTGCAGTTTGCTCCAATTGTTTTGCTTCTGATGTAAAAATGTTCTCTCCTGTGACAATGGACCAGCTTTGTTGTGGTGTACCTGGTGCGAGTTCGACTTATTTATAGGGTTTTGCGTCCTGCCTTGTTATGTATAGCTCAAGTGTTTCCGGTTTGTTTGGATCCCCCCACCCCGAGACACCCTGCTTTGTTAAAGGGAGCTGCTGATGTTAGAGAGCACCTGGATTGAACAATCTTAGCCCGTTTGGACTTCTCTGTACTGATGCGTTGAGTGCCATTCATGATACATTCCTTGTTTGCTTTTCCCGGCTGCCTTTTTCATGTCCTGCTAGTGTGTGTCAAGGAGTAAGGTTGCTTTGCTTGTATTGTGTTTGTGAGAGATCTTGTGCCTGCAACATGGATGTGTTTGTCCGCATGTATTGTCGGCAACGTGGATGTCTGCAGTACACGCCCCTTGAAGCACACACAAAGGATGCAAAAAATGCCTTGGACGGGATAAAGAGATCGTGGTGATCAGGTCCAAATGAGCTGCAGCGGAGCAAGCGCTAGTTCGCACTGGTGGTATGCTTGGATTCAGCAGGTTTGCTGTACCCCTCGTATGGATTTGGATGACCACCGTCCACCGGTCGTTCCAGGTCTGGCGATGCCGGCGTGTGGCTATCTGACGGGGATTTCGACGACCGGTTGCTATGCGCATCCGTGCGCCGGCGGCGCGTGCGTGCGCGTTCACGAACCGCTGATGCCGTACGTGCGGGCAGAGGTTTGGTTGGCGAATGACGAGTGGGATTCAAGTTCAACCACAGATCACGCTGTCTTGTGAGCAGGGCCGGCATTGGTGCTTCAGCCCACTAATCGCGGTATCCCACTACGAAAAAAAGCCTGACTCCTCCGTCGTCTCGTCCCACTCGTCCGATCGAACAAACCGACGTTGGGTGTGCGTGCTTGTCCTCTTGCTGCTGTCCCGTTGGGCGTTGGCCCGTGGAGCAGCCGTGGCAGCGTTCGGGTGGCGGCAGCTGCTGGGCTGGGGTTGTGCGGGCCGACAGTCCTACCGCACGCGCATTACGGCGAAACCGTTTTATCGAATCAGCTTATCGATATTTAGTTATTTATATAAATAATTATATTAGATTAAAAACACGGTTATAACTATTAGTTACAACTGAAAAAGAAACGCATCCAATGCATGCCATTGTTCATTTGTGCACGTGTGTTCTCATGTATCTCAATTCTCAGCGGGGAAGAAAAAGAATTTCTCAACTGGGGAGGATCAAGAATGTACCGATGCGGTGCTTACTTTGGCTAAGTTCTTTTTATTTATAATTTATGGTTTCTTCCAAATATAAATATGATAGTTTTCTTTATCGTCTTTTCAAAATGGTTTATTGGGACATATTTTTTGAAGCAATTTATCGGCTTATCAATATTTGATTCGTTCACATAAGCTCACACTAGGATAAATATCATATGCCGCAGCCGAAAAGAATTCACTCTTTAATTTTGACATGCCACCATTGTTAGCTCCACCGAAGAGAAGCGACAGCTTTCGTTAGTCAACTTCTAGAACATTTATGTGCACACTTTAGCACTAACAAGGTTGTCAATATCGCGACATGTATTGTATATTGTACAATCTTACTGGAGGTAGAAGATACATGTTGCAATATTGATCGAAATCACATGGTATCGTAGTGGGATCGCGATGTAGGATCGTTAAGATCGGGTAGGATTGCAGTGGGATCGTGATCATAACAACAAACTATATTAGCAAATAAAATTTGATATTACCTATTGCTAGTTTAAGTTGCACTAGTTTAATTTGCTTTGCTTTGCTTTGTTGTTTACATGTTATTCTAAGGTAAAAAAAGTATTATCTTTGATATATTGCATTTTTAGATTATTAATTTATTAAAAATAATGAAATAAGTTTAAAAAATAACCTTAATTCAATATAACATGAATAAGTGTACTGAAATTACAAAATTAAAATTAAAAAATCTAGTATAAACTTACATATTTAGAAATACTAGTTACCTGCTCATGCGTTGCAACGAAATTTATTAGATATGTAGAGAATCATGCTATGGAAGAGAGCTACTCTGATCAGTTAAAAAATGGAGAATGATGAGAAGTTGAGAATGGGCCGACTGGCGGAGAAAGGACGTACGACCACCAACTCGTTCTTTTTATAGTGGTAATGATAATTTAATTTTTATATAAAATATACATGCTTTTAAAAATTTGATAGAATCGTGACTCTACGATCCGATCTCATTAGACAAAAAAAGATCCTACCTAGGATCGCAATCCTGACAATCTTGAGTACTAGTGCTACTATACTACTACGTACTAGTATGTTGCATGCAGTATTCACGAAGGCGCTAGTTAGACGAACCAATGTCTAGCACATAATCGTCGCCAGGCAGGCTAGGCGGCAGTGGCAGAGTCAGGATTTGGTTACGTCCCGGGCTTAGTGGTAGAATGATCTAGGCTATTTGGGTTGGACCAT
Organism: Dendrocalamus latiflorus; assembly: GCA_017311315.1. NCBI lineage: Eukaryota > Viridiplantae > Streptophyta > Magnoliopsida > Poales > Poaceae > Dendrocalamus > Dendrocalamus latiflorus. The sequence continues at coordinate 34,023,136 of CM029614.1, read as the reverse complement.
AAAAATATTGCCTAGATTAGACTGAATTTACCCAGACTGTACACTAGATATTTTTTTATACTCTGAGCTGAAGCCTATTTCTACTTAGAGTGTAGCTCCGCCCCTGCTAGGCGGCTATATAGACAGAAAAAAAATCAGCTAGATAGATAAGACGGAAAGGTGGTATCTAACACCTAACACCGTCTAGGTGGACTAGATGGCCGCCTTGGGAACAGAGGTTGCGCTTAGAGCAAGCACAATACTATAGCCAACTAGTGGCTATAACATTTGTCCATTTCATCTATAGCCTTCAAAAAAATAGTTCATACAATAAAGTAGCTATTACAATAACTATTTGGCCCCACGTGTAAGAGAGTGAAATGCATATTTTTACGTGCTATAGTTAGCTGTAATTTAGTAGCCAGCTTCCTTCTCTCTCTTCCTTTCTCTCTCTGCCACGTAAGATTTAGGTGATATTATATTTGCTATAGCCTGCTGACTAAGCCTTATTGTACCTGCTATTAGAGCTTTATTATCTAAAACATTATTACATCATCTGATCTTTCTTTAGCTGCTTTCATCCATCATTTATGGCGTAGTTGTTGTACCTAGTCTGCGATCATAACCCAAAGTCGGCGTAGCTGCAAAAGACATGCTTCTTCTTGAGCAAGTACAATAGTATAGCCAACTAGTGGCTATAACACTTGTCCATTTCATCTATAGCCTTTAAAAAAATAGTTCATACAATAAGGTAGCTATTACAATAACTATTTGGCCCCACGTGTAAGAGAGTGAAATGCATATTTTTACGTGCTATAGCTAGCTGTAATTTAGTAGCCAGCTTCCTTCTCTCTCTTTTTTCTCTCTCTGCCATGTAAGATTTGGTTGATATTATATTTGCTATAGCCTGCTGACTAAGCCTTATTGTACCTGCTCTTAACCCATAAGGGCATCTGTAGTGTATATAACCCAAGGGGCTTTAAGGTGGGACCCATCTAAACCTTAAGGCTGACTCCATAGTGTATATAATCCAAGAGACCTTAAGACGGTCCCACTTGGCAGATAAAGAAAAATTATATTTTAATGCTTGTGGCCAGGTCTTTAGCTTGAGGACCAGCCTTAAGCCTTTTCTGCTTATAGCCTGCTTAAGGTCACCCCTATAATGTATAAGGTTGACCTTAAGGTGGCTTAAGACCCTCTATTTTCATATACTACAGATACCCTAACCCCGGTCGAAAGAAATCACCGCCGAAAAAACCCAGGGCCGAACGCCATCTTTTTACTCAAGAAAGAAAGAAGGATGTTTGTACTCACTCAGCACGGCAACCCCCTCTCCAAGAAGACGACGCACTTCAAGAAACGTTTTGCACGGCGTCTTCTTTGGAAAAATTGCTCCCATGCCACACAGTTTAATGGCGTTTGTTAAAATGCCCCATGATGTCTCACTGACATGCGGGTCCAAGGCCTACATGTCAGTGAGACATCATGGGGCATTTTAACAAACGCCATTAAACTATGTGGCATGGGAGCAAATTCCCCGTCTTCTTTCTCTTCAAGAAAAGGCCAGCAAGGGTCCAATGGAAATCGCAGCCGTCGGGAACGAATCTGGGCCGTCCATCTCGCGTCGCCACGCGCTGATAAATAGAGGCCTCTCCTGGCGGTCTCCCCCAAATCAAATCCCCTTCGCATTTCTTTTTCTTCTCCCCACTCCCTCTCGCCGCGGCCGCCGCCTCGCCCTCCTCCTCGTCCTCCACTCGCCATGGCCGACAAGGGTCCCGGGCTCTACTCCAAGATCGGCAAGGAGGCCAGAGGTCGGGATGCCATCTTCGTGCCTTGGGGACTCTGGGGACTGGGGGTTTTCTTTTCCTTTGCTTGGGTTCTTTCTTGGGGGGTGCTGGTTGGTGTGTTCCTGACTTCTTGGTGTTGGTTTGAGCTTCTGAGTTGCTAACGCTGGTTCCTGCTGTTCTTTCTTGGTGGGCTTTGCAGATCTCCTGTACAAGGATTTCCAGACGGACCAGAAGTTTACGCTCACCACCTACGCCGCGAACGGAGCTGTGAGTGTTCGCTTGATGCCTTCGTTCTGAGCGTTCCTGCAAAGTTGTATTGTTCTTTTGCGTTAGTTTGGCTTGCTGTGAGTAGAGGCTACTTGGTGGCGGTAGTATTTTGGTGAACAGTGGGTTAGGGTTTGGGATCAAGTCGGGATGGTCCGTGGTTATAGTTCGGTTAAGTTTGCAAGGCAAGATTCATGTAGATATGTAGTGACGATGGTGCACTTGGTTTCAGTTTACGAGGCAAGATTCATGTAGACAGGTTGTGATTTACGACTTTAAGAGTGGATTTTCTTCTCACTCAAGGTTTAGGTGTCTGGAGTGGATTGGCTTGTCCAATGACTAGTGAGTAATCCTAGCTGTGAATGACTAGTGATTTTCTTGTCACTCAAGGCAAATGAAGTGTATGTGGCACTGTTATTAGGCCGTAGTTAATGAGTCATGAATCTGCAGTTGTTCAGTATCCGCAAATGCTGCGGTCCGTAGTTAATGAGTCATGAATCTGCAGTTGTTCAGTATCCGCAAATGCTGCGGTGATGTGTTCAGTTGAAGTTTATAGTGTTTTAACTATATGGATGAGGTTTGGTCACTAGTAAGCTGTTTGGAAGCTTCTTTTGCTCCATCATGCCTGGCTTACCCAGGCCCAGTTTCTTGGTTTTGATTCCTGTGCGCTGAGATGAACTCATGTATTCAGTGGATATCATATGCATGTACTATGCAGCTAGGTTAGTAACATAGAGTAGGATTTAGAACTGTTAGAATATGTTATTTTGACACGATTGTTGTCTTAGAACTATCTAGAAAGTCTCTTTGGGGGTAGCATGTTTGTTCCGTTTGTGTGGAGAACATATAATTGGCCTATAGTCTCATGTAGGATCGTCGATGACAATCAGAGGAGGGTGAATGATTGCAGTACCTAGCGAAAGCTTTTCTTAAAACCTACCGTGCTTAGTTCTTCTTCAACTTGTTGCTCCTTGCTAGCCATGAGAAACCATTTGCAGCAGTGCATGCACTTTTAGATGGATGACGTTGATGCACAAGGATGCAAATTTCTTCCATGCGTGTGCGTCTCCTGGCTTTGACTAAATGTAGTTGATGCACTGGAACTGAGAAAAGACACGAAGCTTCTTTGCATGCGTGTGTCTCCAGGAGCTGATGCAGATGCCGTGTTGCTTCAACCAAAGAACAACAGACCTCTGCACTGCACTTTTATTTGATGGGTTGCTGCCCGCTGCGTGGACACCTCGCTTGCGTCATGCACGAGCTAGGTGTTGGCTTTGTTCACCTTGGCTACTACTTGTTCAGCTTGGATGAGGCAAAGCAACGTCGATGTAGATGCTGCGTTTGGCCGAAGCACACGCACGATGATAAAAAACGAAGTGATGCTGCTGTGGTCTTCACGTCGACCGAAAACCGTCGCCGCGCTTGAGATTCCTTTTCGCCGAACCGAGACGATGACGTCGCCGTTTGCGTCAGGGCGACGCGAAGAGAAACATGCCGTCGATCAGATATTTTTTTTCGAAATAGATCTAGATTTTATTTCTTAATAATGGTGGCTACAAAGTGCCCTCATGGCAACCTTAAATTCTAACACGAAATTAGTATCCTCAAAAGCCACTGGGTTAGCTCCTAACTTCATATCTATTTATATTCTAGGGCCCAAAACTTGGACTTATCCTAAGTCCACGAGTTTTAATCCAATTCCAACAACAAAGCGACCTGAAACCTTTTCTAACACGGATTTTCCAAATTCCAATTTTTCTAACTCGTCACATATCGAACCCTCCAGGACCGCACCTCCTGTAGCTTCTCCGTGTATCATCCACCACGTGTTGTAGTCTCCGAACTGCACCTTCATAGCTCCAACATTTATCATCCATCTTTGATCTCTATGCGCCCTAAGTATGAGTCTGACCATCTCATGACCTCCTTGATCGTCTGAACCTTGGATCTCCCATCTTAGTCTTGGTCCAACTTGTCACCAAACATGATCATTTTTATGCTCAACCTGTGTATGCAAAGACCAAAGAATATTTTTCCGGCACAAGTTAATTCCAACTTGTCCAATATTAGTTCACACACCTTAAGTAACAGTAAACAACATCATTAATTATTCATCACAAATTAACCATTGTCAATTATTCATCACTAAAATATTTTAGACTAAGCCGCATGGTCTAACATCTCGAAATTTGCTTGAGTTTGCGCTGAGGTTGAAAACTCTCTTGTAACATGCACTTATTTTCCGACATGTTTGATTTGTTACTGCTGTTTTTTTGGCAAACATCAGTACATTATGGATTTCCTTTTTGGCAAGTTGTATGTTTTTGTGGATTTAATCAGCAATGGCTTGGTTTCAAAATGCATTAATTTTAATATTTCTATCTGGTTTTGCTCGTTTCAATTAGATTTGATTGGACATGTATATTTGTTTGTTTCCTACTGTTCAATGAATTTAATAATTTATTTATATGCTTGCTTAACATGTGTCATGCGGTAGTCTGTGACCTTAGTACAGATATGTATCATTGCCATGTTGTATTGATATGCATTCTCTCTAGTGCTGTAGGTTAAATCTATTCCGTGTTGTTGGCCTCATGAATCTGATATGCTCAATGAAAGATCACTGAGCCTTAGTGCCTTACTATGTTGTTCGAGTTCGCATATCCTGATGGGTGCTAATTGCTGAACTAAGCTGCAACTGCATAGCAAGATCTATTCCATATAGATGTTTATTTGATTATCTGTTTTTTTTTTGTCAATCCTCTCTCTTGATTTAAAAAATGGAGTCTGTAGTTTGAATGTTGTAGTAAGCTATGGTAGTTTTTTTCTTGTCTAGGCAATTACTTCTGCAAACATGATATTTCTTTTTCAAGCTTCTCTTTTTAATACAAAAATGGAGTGACTGTAGTATTGTGTCTTTCTTAGGTTGTAATAAGTTATGGTCATTTTTATCTTGTCTAGGCAATCACTGCTACAAGCACAAGGAAAAATGAAGCTATCTTTAGTGAAATCCAGAGCCAGCTGAAGAACAAGAATTTGACAGTGGATGTGAAAGCAACTTCAGACTCAAATGCAAGTTCTTTTCTTCTTTCATCCTTTCTCCCTTGTATTTGTTAACTTGTCTATTACCATGTCTTTCACTGATGTTGCACGGCCTAAAATTGGGGCCACCATTTCTGTACCAATGACTTGTTAGTTTTTCCTTTTACCAGTTGATAACTACATTCACAGTTGATGATCTGGGCACACCAGGCTTGAAGGCAATCTTATACATTCCTTTCCCCTACCCAAAGTCGACAAAGGTATCGTGAGTTTACTATTCTAGCTTGAGCAATGTTTAAAACTCAATTTGAATCCTGTTTGATCCCCTCTCTTGTGGTTTCAGGCTGAACTCCAGTACTTGCATGACCATGCTGGCATCAATGCCAGTATTGGCCTGAATGCAAATCCTCTTGTTAACTTTTCTGGTGTATTTGGAACTAAAACTTTTGCTGTTGGTGCTGATGTTGCATTTGATACTGCATCTGGGGACTTCACCAAATACAATGCTGGAGTGAGCCACTCTAATCGAGATCTTACTGCTTCAGTGACTCTGTAAGTGGTATCTTCCAATGCTTCGGTGTATTAACCGCCATATCTGCATTCTTTCTAGTCTTTACATGTTGTTTACCTCCTACAAGTCCCAATTGCCCTTAACAATTTTTCTTGGGAACTTTGTTGGGAACTTCTAAGGCAGATTATTTGATTGCTTGTTAAGAGGGTCAAGAACATTTGACTGTTTGCTGTTTTCTTATCTTCTGCATGATCTAGGCGCTGAACTGGCCTCGTATTAGTACAAGCAACATGCATGTGGTACTAATGCTGATTGATTTGCAATTACAGGAACAACAAGGGAGACAGCCTCGCTGCTTCCTACTACCACCAGGTGAATCCATTCACAGCTGTTGGAGCAGAGCTGGCTCATACCTTCTCGAGCAATGAGAACACCCTTACCTTTGGGACACAGCACGCCGTGGACCCTCTCACCACTGTGAAGGCGCGTTTCAACAACTATGGCATGGCAAGTGCGCTCATCCAGCATGAGTGGAGGCCCAAATCACTCATCACGATCTCCACCGAGGTCGACACCAAGGCTATTGAGAAGAACTCCAAGGTCGGGCTGTCCCTGGTCCTCAAGCCTTGAGATCACCAGCTTTTGGTTCTAGCATGTTAGCTTTTGATATCAGCTGCTTCAAGTCCAGTAAACAAAGCTTGGACAAACTTGTAGGCTCAGCTTTGGTGTTGTGGCATGTCGATAACTTATTTGTTGCCTCTAGCCTGTTGTAGACTACATGAGGGGTTTCTGCTACCAGTTAATCCATACTAGTGTTTTTGCTATTCACGGACATATCCTGAAATCTGAATGTCACTCGGATGCAATGGGTTTTCGTTCACCGTTTTAATCTGCAGAAAGTTCTGGTTGATCCAAGTGCATATATCGCCCACAGTAGTCTGTGATTCTGTGTACATGAGTTTCGTATGTATGTGCCGTGCCGGCACTCCCTTCGGAGATGTCAATTGGCCATCCAACCTGTGATTGCTGCTCTGCTATTTGATTGAAGTCAACAACCGTGATGTCCAAAGGACTCTTCCCTGTTGACTGATTTTCTCCAGCATAGATGAGAACAAAAGGTAACCGGTGCCTTCTGTGTTTCTAACATTATCATAGGCTAACCCTGTTTTGGTGTCCTGATGCTCCGTTCGCGAGGTTATATTTTTTGTTCCGCACATGGATTTGATGGCAGGGGCGAAGCTAGAGCACGAAGGACCCGAGTGCACACTTCAATATACACATGTAATTATGATGTAACGCATACAATGGCAAAGTAGTGCAGTAATGTTAGAGTTGTAGGAATGCTTACCAAAATGAAGAATCTCATGGTATTAATAATTAATATAAATAAACAGCAACAAAATATCATATGTCATGGCAAAATACATCATGAAACCCTGGCCCTTGATGAGATGATGACCTATAAAAAAGTGCTAATTAGATGATTAAACATTGTTAGGAAAAGATGGATTCAAGAATTGGATAATGGTAAAAAATGAAAGAAATACGTTACCTCCTAGTATTTGCGATGTCCCATTTTCTTGAAGCGACCCACTACAACATCATTAGTAACTTTCAACATTTTTTGTTTCTCCACATAGCAAATGAGACTATTACTCATGTACTGATCGCCCATACGATTGCGCAAAGATGTTTTCACAATTTTCATGGCTGAAAAGCACCTCTCAACTGTAGCTGTGGCGACAGGCAATACAAGTACTAGCTTCAAAAGTCGATAAACCAAATGATAGGTGAGATGTTTCCTTGTCTCTACCATTTTTTGGGAAAGCTCAGCAATGGTTTGTATGTTGACAAATCTATCATCTTGTCGCACATCAGCAATATAAAGGCAAAGTTCGGTGTTAAGTTCTCTCAATTCCACAGAATCAAAGTCACTTGGATATAATTTAGCTAGGCTTATCAAACTATCCACATTGAAATCATGAAATGAATCTCTTGGATTGAATGCAGCTGAACATAGAAGCAATTGAGAGGTAGTCTCATTGAAGCGACTACCAAGCTCTTGTAGCAACCAATCAAGAACTTCATTAAAACAATCAACATGAAAATGATGCTTGTTGGTAATTCCTGTTTTTTTCCTAGGCCTAGTTGGATCAATATAAGCTTCATCCATTTCCAACTTGGAAATGTCATGTTCATCACAAAATGCATACACTTCTCCAAGTACTTTGTCCCACTCATCTCTTCTAACCTGTTCCAAATGACTTCTAGTAGATCTCACACAATTAACAGCATTCACAATATCTTGATCTTTCCGTTGCAATGCCGTTGACAAGATATTTGTGATAGTTAAAATAGTCAACATGAGATGCAAATAGAAGACAAATTCAAAAGATTGGAAGTACACAAGAACACCCCTTGCCTTTCCATCCTTGTCTTCATTTTCCACAAATTCTAGCACTTTGATAATTGTTTGGAACAAGTTAACTAAACTTCTAAGAGATTTATAGTGAGAACTCCAACGAGTATCTCCGGGTCTTTGAAGACATTGTTCTTGATTCAATCCTGTCCCAGTTTTAAGTAATCCACAACCTAAGGCCTTACTAGTTTCTTTGAGATTAATGTCTCTAATCATGTCCCTTCTCTTTGAAGATCCACCCACCACATTCAACAAGGTAGAAATCTTGCTAAAAAATTCTGCAATGCCTGTATGCTTTCTAGCAACAGCTACAACCACTAGTTGAAGTTGATGAGCAAAGCAATGGACATAATATGCACTACTATTTTCCCTCATGATCAATGATTGTAAGCCATTGAACTCACCTCGCATATTACTAGCACCATCATATCCTTGGCCTCTCAATTGCTTCAAGCTCAGCTTAAATCTAGCAAATAGAGAATCAATACATGACTTGAGGTTAGAAGAAGTCGTATCTTTCACATGAACAAGCCCAACAAAGCTCTCCTTCACAAGCCCACAACTATCCACATATCTGAACACCACAGCCATTTGCTCCTTGCAAGAGACATCTCTAGACTCATCAACTAGCAAGCAAAATACATCTTGCCCAATGTCTTCAATGATAGAATGTAAAATCTCATCTGCAAAACACTTAATGATGTCCTTTTGTATGTCAGAAGACACCAAAAGACTATTGTCTGCAGCATCAACCGTCAATGCCTTGGCTAAAGCTGGATCATGCTCAGCTAAGCAACTAAAAACTTCCCTATAGTTCCCTTTGTTGTAGGATGTCTTTGACTCATCATGACTTCGGAAAGGCAATCCTTGCTTTAGTAGCAATCTGGCAGTATCAATGGCACCATTGAGTCGAACAAAATATGCATTCTTAGAAGTCTCGAGCTGTTGTTAAAAAGCAACATCAATGTGTTGTTTTCTTTGCAACAGGACATCACATTTTTTCAATGCTACATTGTGAGGGCTGCCAACACCACCGACATGCTCCTTTAATCTATCTTTATTGTTCCAACAATTCCAACCATCTACAACAAATGACTTATATCCAGCCTCCTTCTTAGTGGGATCTCTAAACAAGAAACAAGTAAAACAATAAGCTCTATCGGTGGACTCACTATACTCAAGCCAATTTCCAAATTCATCAAACCATTCAGGATTAAACCTTCTATTTCTCTCCCCAATCCAAGTCCATGGAAAACTAACAGTGCGAGGTTGACAAGGTCCATTAACCAAATATTTTCTTCTTACCAATTCTCTAAGATTAGGATGATAAGCATGTATTTCTTTTCTTTTGCCTGGATCAAATTGGATCTCCTCCTCCCAATTGATTTCTTCTGGCGCTGAAAGACTAACATTGGTGTCTTGTTGATGAGGTTCATGAGAATTACCAATATTTCTACCATCATCTCCATCTGGCGCTTTTCTTTTCAACCATTTTTCCATAAACTTATCTGCCAGTACACATCATTTAAAACCTCAATTACATATTGAATCTAAGAGAAGAAAATAAATATTATTTGATTCGATCAAACATTCAGAAATCAGAAGCTTACTTGACATTGTTTGAACGGATGAAGGCTTGCCGCGGGCGTCGATTCTGGCGAGAACTCGAGAAGGAACCGAGCTGCAGACGCGCGGAGGAGCGATGATGACGCGGCGGCCGGAGATGGTGGCGAGCGGCGTTGTTCTCGCCTGGGAGATGGACGGCATCCAGCAGAGATTCAGGCCACCGATCCCGCAGCGAGATAAGCCACGGTCAAAGCTTCTAGCGAAGAAAACGATGCGGCAGCGGCAGCGTAGCTTCTACGCGTGTGGTTCCCGCCCAGAGGCCATCCGCTCGTAGCAGCTTCTATGCCTTGCTGCTGGCCTGCTGCAGTCTACTATTGGGTGGGCCAGAGCACATATTTAATTTGGGCCAGGGTGGTGCATGTATTTGGGCTAAGGTGGTGCACAAGAGGTGAAAATGAGGTACTAATAACTTGATTTTTGATTTTACCCTGTTGCCGGTGCACTCGGATGAATCAACGTGGCTTTGCCTCTGTTTGATGGTAGATTATCCTGACCTGACCTGGTAAATAATGTTTCAGGTGGTTTTAAATTTTAATAGCCCAGTTTGCGGCACCTGCTGGCCTACTCCTTTTGTTACTTTTGATATAATCCTTTTCCCATTTTCTTTTAACTTTACGTCAGATCTCTTTCTTGTTTCTTTAGTTTTAAGCTTGCAATCGAGGGTGATGCATCAAATCAACGGGTGCCAATGGAGGTGTTGGGAGAGCCAGTGGAGATGCACTTAATGTTGATGGAGGTGTTTTTTTGTGGTGTTGGGACCATATGTGGTGCTGGTGATGGTGTTTTTGATAGTGTCGGGCCGTGGTGGACCTACTGAGGGGTCAGAGGGCTGGCACCCACCCTACCTCCGCCCAGAGAGTAGGTACTCCCTAGCCCTCCTACCTATGGCAGGGGCGCCACCAGTCAGTGCCAATCCACCATGCGCCACCAAAAGCGATGAAGCCATGGCGCCATGCACTTGGGCCAACAGCATTGCAAGCTTGCAGTAAAGAACCGGAGGGCAAACTGGCAAAAGGCCAAAGCGGCAATGCCCACCAAAATGGCAAAACGATCAGGCTAGATGACCACATGGCAGATCCAATTTGGCATCACAGCAATGTCAAGCATTCAAGCCTAGCCACAACAAATCAACAATCTATTCGATTTCATCCCCTTCTCCTCCTCACCTCCTATACTTGCGTGGTTGGCGATGGGCGGCGTTGTGGCAGTCAGCGGGTGACTTGGGCTGAGTCGCTCGGCGTCAACGACAGTCGGGCGGTGTGGTGGGCCCGTGGGCCGACGTCAGTGCCTGCTCGGTGATCGGTGGTGGGGGCACCCAGCGCCAGATCTAGAGTCGCCTGAGGAAACAAAGGGAACCCAGAGGTCGGAGCCACCTTTCTTAGGGAGCCGATGTCCTGTCGGCATCGAGCAGCCGAGCCGGTGAGACCATGAGTCAGTTGGGAGGGGAGGGATCCGTGGTGGCAGTTCGATCGACATCGGAGCCCAGATGTGCTGTGGAGTTGCCAAGGTGAGGACTGAGGCGGCAAAAATCTAGAGAATGGGAGAGGAGTGGAACCGTGGAGGAGACCGAGTGACCGACCGAGGATTGATATTTGTGGAGTAGAGTCAGTGGAATACTGGAATTTGCTACTTGGGCTAGCAGTTGGGTAATTTCAGTTGGTACTTCGGTGAGTTTGGTCATTCCTTTTTATCTTCTATCTTTAATTCTTTATGTGTAATCTATATGTATGCATTATTCAGTAGACTATACAACAGTATAAGTATTCATATATGTGTGTGTGTGTGTGTGTCTGTGTGTAATGTTTCTATCTATGCAAAGATAGCAAAGTCATCTTGTTTTGTAACTATAAATATCAATTGGAATCATATGCTATCTCTGTGAAGTGCCATAGAGGAAAATATCCAAAATTAATGATCTCATTAACACTTGAAAGTAATACGAATTCTTGGTGTGGAGTGGAGTTGGCTACTCGGTTGTGTGGGCCTAACTGCCAGAGGGGGCTGTCGGCTATGGCTTTACATTAATAGGTATAAAACACAAATCTTTATAACTATTCATAATTGTAATTTATGATTTCATCACTAAGTTTGCTAATTTTGGTGTACATATTGCTGTTTACATATATTTACGGGATTTGAGGGCACATTACCTATTACTGAGGTACAATATTCGATGTATTTTGCATTTTTACTATATCCTTGTTCTAATTATGTATGATTTTAGATTGCAAAAGAAAGGTTGATTTATGTCTAGTTTGTGTATCTTTTGTTAGTCATGTTCCACTAGCTCCCCTAAAATTAGGTTCCTGGTGTGCCACTACTGTCGGGGCTACATGCGGTGCCTAAAATGGGTGTTCTTGATGGTGGTGGTAGAGGTGTTTTTGGTGCTGAGGAATGTGTTATTGGTGGTGTTGGGGCCAGAATCGGCGCCGGTGGAGGTCCTCTTGATGTGGGTGCAGGTGTTTTCTATGGTGTTGGAGGTACCTGCAGTGCCAATGAAGGTGTTATTAGTGGTGGTAGAGGTGTTCTCGATGGTGTTGAAGCCATGATCGGTGTCACTAGAGGTGCTCTTGGTATCGTGAAAGGTGTTTTTAGTGGTGTCGGGGCTATATGGTGTGATGGTGGTGGAGTTGGCATTGATGGAGGTGTTCTTGGTGGTTGTATTGGGGTTACAATAGGTGTGGATGGATGTACTCTTGAGTTGGTGGAGGTGTCTTTTGTGGCGTCAGAGCATGTGGTGCCAATGGAGGTGTTCTTGGGGGCCATAATCGGTGTTGGTGGAGATGTTTTTGGTGCCGGTGGTGGTGTTCTTGATGGTGTTGGTGGAGGTGTGCCAGTGAAGGTGTTTTTGGTGGTGGTAGAGGTGTTCTTGATGGTGTTGGAGCCATAATCGGTGCTAGTGGAGGTGCTCTTGGTGGTGTGGGAGGTATTTTTGGTGGTGTCAGGGCTATATGTTGTGATGGTAGTTGAGTTTTTGGCATTGATGGAGGTGTTCAGGCTATAATGGGTGCCGATGGAGGTACTCTTGGAGTCGGTGGAGATGTCTTTTGTGGTGTCTGAGCTATATGTGGTGCCAATAGAGGTGTTCTTGGGGCCATAATTGGTTATGGTGGAGATGTTTTTTGTGTGCCAGTGGAGGCATTCTTGATGATGTTGGGAGCAATCGGTGCCGATGTAGGTTGTCTAGGTGCGGGTGTAGGTGTTTTTTGTGGTGTTGGGGCTACATGTGATATTGATGAAGGTGCTTTTGGTGGCGGCAGTGGAGTTCTTGGTGGTGCTGGGGCAACTATCAGTGCAGATGAAGGTGTTTTTGATGGTGTTGGTGCCCTATGCAGTGCTAGAGGGGGTGTTTTTGGTGATGGTAAAGGTATTGGGGTGTTTTTGGTGATGGTAGACGTACTCTTAATGGTGTTGAGGGCCACAATTGGTTCTTATTGGGGGTGCTTTTGGTGTTGGTGGAGGTGTTTTTTGCGGTGTGGGGGATACATGCAGGGCCATCCTTAGGATAGGATAGTAGGGGCGCCTGTCCTGGGCCCCAAGAGATAGGCTCCCTCAGTCCATGTATTCTTACCTACATATCTTAGTGTGATCACATTAGGCAAAGGCGGGAAGTTCATATTGTTGTAAAGGCCTAAGGCAAGCATGCAGCTAATAACTTGAGAAAATGCCCAATCAGCCTGCCATTGCTCCATCCTTACTGCAACAGGAGTGTTCACACTTTTCAAGCCACAGTTGACAAATTGCGGGCTCGAATCTTCTATTATTTTTCTTCGCTAATTCAGTGATAAATAACACTTTAACACAACAATCACACTATCCATAATGAAACATAGATCTTTTTTGTAACTTTGGTTGATTTGCGATAAGATTTCTTTCAGTAAATTCAATTCTCTCGGTTCTTTCTTTGCACTAATTTTATAGACAGAATATGTGGTTGATATTTTTCATAGATTATTCTTGCTGCTGCTTAGGTTTCAATAAACTATCAAAACCCATGGCTCTCTTGTGTTTTTGGTGATGCAGCCTTTCCTTAGTAGCGTTTTGTCCTTTGTATCATGTTATAGTTTTTTAGACTTATTTGTTACTGCCAATATTAAGGTCCTCTAAAGGTGTATAATTATTTGAAATGCCCTCATGACGCCCTCTTCCATGTAAAAAACAACCAAGTCAGTGGAAAGAGGGTCCTAGGAGGGCATTTCAAACAATTATGCACTTATAGGGGGCATATGTCACAAAAGTACTTGTAGAGGGGTAATTCAAACTCCAACTGATTTTTTAGGGGTATTTGCAATTTTCCTCGTTTTTACTATTGTACTTTGTGCAAACATAAGCTTATGATTTTTTTATGATGTATTATATATTGCCTTTGGAAATTAACAAAAATGTTATATGTTTGGTTGAAATTTTGAATAAAGTGCCTTTCGCTTCTGCCTTGCCTTAGGTTCCCCAAAAAGTCAGGACCGGCCCTGGATACACGCCGTGCCGATGGTGGTGTTTTTGCTGGTGCAGGAGCAGGAGCTCCATATGATACCTGTTAGACAGCTAACTGCATGGATCTCGCTCACGCACCAAGTCTTTCGGCATGCAACTGCAGATCCACATTCTTAGCTCATTTCTGTTGCTAACGCCTGCATGTACTTACTCACTGCTGTACTACTTATATCTGAATGCAATGAGAATACTTTGTGTGCTGCCATTATACATTTATCATGGTATCAGACTATTCACGATCCTATTCCCGTCATGAGTGACATCGGTTCTCCCGCCGCCGGCGACGGCTCAGCCGGTTCCACCACACTCTCCTCCACCTCGTCTTCCTCCACTTCTTCCCAGAACACCTCTGTCTTTGCTCCTTCCACTCTTGCTCTCCAGGTCGGCAACATCAAGGCCTTTATCCCCATAGTTCTGGATCTTCAGATCCCGAATTACTCCCAGTGGAGACATCTCTTCCTCGTTCATCTCGGCCGATATTCTCTGCGTCATCACGTCGACGGCTCGGATCCCTCCCACAATGATCCGGCGTGGGTACAGGAGGACTACATTGTCCTCCAATGGCTGTATACAACCATCTCCCACGAGCTGTTCCAGATGGTGATGAACCCTGACTCCACGGCGTACGGTACATGGCGCGAGCTCGAAGGTTTGTTCCGCGACAACGAACCTGCTCGTGCCATCCACCTCGAAGCAGAACTTCGTGCTGCCGTGCAAGGTGATATGACCGTGTCCGCGTACTGTCACCGTCTTAAGTCTCTATCCGATGCATTGCGTGACATTGGTCATCCAGTCTCGGATCAGACCTTGGTCCTCACCTTGCTGCGCGGTATCAGCGACAAGTACGCCGTCCATGCCTCCATGCTCCCGCTGCTCAAGCCCTTCCCCACGTTTCTTGAGGCACGTTCCACGTTCATGCTTGAGGAACTGGCGCAGTCGGCCAAGGCGGAACTCCAACAAGAAAGGTAAACCGAAGCAGTACAACAAATCTGGGTCTTCTGCTCCGCAGGGGTCCACCTGGCGTCCTGGTCCAAACCCCTGGACTGGAATGGTGCAAGCCTGGCCAATGCCTTGGTCCCCCGCGCCATGGCAGGGAGGTTGGCCTGGTGGTCCGCGTCCTTCCAGTAGTCCCGGCCTTCTCGGATCACGACCTCCACCCCAAGCGTACACGAGCTTCGCTCCTGTGCATCCGCCTGCATCAGCTCCATCATCGCACCTGCCTCAGTCGCCTGCATGGGACCAGTCCGCCTTCATCAACGCCCTCAACAACTTGTCTGTCCAAGGTGGTGGCTCCGAGTGGGTTTTCGACTCCGGCGCATCCGCACACATGGCTTCCGATCCGGGTATGCTGTCCTTCGCCCATTCTGCACATTCCATTCCTCCTATTCTTGTCGGCAATGGATCTGTTTTACCTGTTTCGCACCTAGGCAATTCATCCATCTCTACTCCATCTACATCCCTTCAACTCAAAAATGTCCTCATCGCACCTTCTTTAATTAAGAACCTCATCTCTGTGCGACGTTTCACAACCGATAATCACTGCTCTATTGAATTTGATCCTTTTGGGTTGTCTGTGAAGGATCTTCGCACCAGGGAGGAGATTCTTCGGTGCAATAGCGTTGGAGATCTATATCCTTTGCGCCCGGCCAGCTCACTTTCGCCACCAATGGCCCTCGCCACTCCCGCTGCCTCCGTCGATGTTTGGCACCGTCGTCTCGGACACCCCAATAACTTCACTGTTTCAGCTTTACTTAAGGAATTTTCCATTCCATGTAATAAACAACATCATGTCCCTGCTCTTTGTGAGGCTTGTCAACAGGGAAAACATGTTCGCCTTCCCTTCTATCCCTCCATATCATGTACTTCCTCACCTTTTGAATTATTGCACTGTGATCTTTGGCAATCCCCGGTGCCCAGTGTTTCCGGGTGTAAATTCTATCTTGTTATTCTAGACGATTATACTCACTTCATCTGGACCTTCCCCCTCCATTTCAAGTCTGACGTCTCCTCTATCTTTCTAAACTTTCATAACTATGTCTCTACTCACTTTGCCAAACCTATCAAGTTTCTCCAATGTGATAATGGTAAAGAGTTTGATAACTCTCGAAACCGTGATTTCTTCCATCGGTATGGCATTCTCCCACGTTTCTCCTGCCCTTATACCTCCCAACAAAATGGGAAGGCTGAACGGGCCTTGCGCACCATCAACGATGTCATACGTACCCTTCTTTTGCAAGCCCAGATGCCGGCGTGTTATTGGGCGGAAGCTCTTCGCACGGCTACGTACTTGCTCAATATTCGCCCAACTAAAGCCCTACCATCCCTCACCCCTTACGAGTTCCTCTATCAGTCTCCACCCTCCTACGAACACCTTCGCATTTTCGGGTGTTTATGCTATCCAAATATCTCGGCAACCACTCCCCACAAACTGGCTCCACGTTCTCTACCCTGTGTCTTTCTCGGGTATCCGCTCGAACACAAGGGCTATCGTTGCCTTCATGTCCCTTCCGGTCGAGTCCTCATCTCACGGCATGTCGTGTTCGACGAGCACACCTTTCCCTTCCCACGTCTATCTCGTTCACCTCCCTCTGTACATGAGCCCGACCTCCACTATACCTCCGACACTCTTCCATTGCCTCTATCCTCCCCCATCGTGTCGCAGATCCAACCAACCTCGCCTCCACCAAACCCGGTACATACTCCAGCTCCAACTCTTCCATCCGCAGCGATCAGCTCACCATCTCCGCCACCCGCGATTCCTGCCAATGCCATACCTGTTCCACGCCCCACCAATCAACACTCCATGCGCACTCGCGCCAAAGCCGGTTTCGGCATACCCGTTCAGCGCTTGAACCTTCTCGCCGCGTCCATCTCTCCTATACCTTCTTCTTTCAAGACTGCTTTGCTCGATCCTCACTGGTCTCAGGCTATGCGAGAGGAGTTCGATGCACTGGTTCAGAATGAAACTTGGCGTCTTGTCCCACGGCCGGCCGGCAAGCATGTTGTCACCGGGAAATGGGTGTATCGTCACAAATTTCACTCTGACGGTTCTCTCGCTAGGTACAAAGCGCGATGGGTTGTTCGCGGCTACTCACAACAGCCCGGCATTGATTACGACGAGACGTTCAGTCCGGTCGTTAAATCAAGCACCATTCGCGTCGTCCTTAGTCTTGCCGTCTCCTCCTCCTGGCCCATTCATCAACTGGACGTGAAAAATGCTTTTCTTCACGGCCATTTGCAAGAAACCGTCTATTGCCAGCAACCACAGGGTTTCGAAGACTCCTCTCATCCAGACTTCGTATGCCTTCTCCAAAAATCCCTTTACGGCCTTAAACAAGCCCCCCGGGCTTGGTTCACACGTTTTACTTCTTTCCTCCTGTCAATCGGATTCACTGCTTCTCGGTCTGACACTTCTCTTTTCATCTATAACTCGGGCGGTCATGTCGCTTATCTCCTTCTATACGTGGACGACATTGTTCTCACAGCTTCCTCCTCCACTTTTCTCCATCATATAATCACCACTCTCAAAAACGAGTTTTCCATGACCGACTTGGGACCTCTTCACCATTTTCTTGGCATCACTGTCACCCGATCTCCCTCTGGTCTGTTTCTCTCTCAACGCCAATATGCTCTTGATATCCTCTCTAAGGCTGGTATGTTGGACTGCCATTCTGTTCGAACTCCATCAGACACGGGCCCAAAGCTTTCCGCTGCTGGCACTCCAGTGGCGAACCCCTCTCTCTACCGTAGCTTAACAGGTGCACTTCAATATCTCACTATTACCCGTCCTGATCTTGCCTATTCGGTCCAACAAGCATGTTTATTCATGCATGATCCTCGAGAGCCTCATCTTGCTCACGTCAAACGTATTCTTCGCTATCTCAAAGGTACTGCCGACCTTGGCCTTCACATCACACCTTCTTCTACCCATAATCTGACAGCATACTCTGACGCCGATTGGGCCGGATGCCCGGACACTCGTCGATCTACATCGGGTTATTGCATCTTCTTGGGTGACAATTTGGTTTCATGGTCCTCAAAGCGGCAGGTTACTGTATCCCGTTCCTCAGCTGAAGCGGAATACAGATCGGTTGCACATGCAGTTGCAGAAATAGTTTGGTTGCGGCAGCTCCTCGCCGAGCTCCAGCGTCCAGTTCAGCAGGCTACTATTGTCTATTGTGACAACATTTCTGCAGTTTATCTGGCCGCTAATCCAGTGCTCCATCGGCGCACGAAACACATTGAAATTGACATTCATTTTGTGCGTGAAAAGGTTGCTCTTGGCCACGTCCGAGTTCTGCATGTCCCGACGAGTTCGCAATTTGCAGATATTTTCACAAAGGGTCTTCCGACGGCGATTTTCCATGAGTTTCGCACCAGTCTCAGCGTTGTTTCCCCACCAGCTGCGACTGCGGGGGGGTGTTAGACAGCTAACTGCATGGATCTCGCTCACGCACCAAGTCTTTCGGCATGCAATTGCAGATCCACATTCTTAGCTCATTTCTGTTGCTAACGCCTGCATGTACTTACTCACTGCTGTACTACTTATATCTGAATGCAATGAGAATACTTTGTGTGCTGCCATTATACATTTATCAATACCGGTGGAGGTGTTCTAGGCGATGGTGTTGGGGTCGCATGTCGAGGCGGAACTGCCTTACCTGGCGCGGGGGGCTTGTCCTTGTCCTGTTCCGTGCCTAGGCGTAGGCCATGACGACGCCCGTGGACGGAAGCCACGATCAGAAGAATCAGAGGTCAGCGGACGCTATGGTTTCAGTGGCCATTGTTGCAGATGTTGGTGCGTAGAAAGGTATAAACCAGGGAGTATTTATAGGTGGCTAGCGTGCATAGTGGTTGGAGCGGCGTACGTCAATCATGGATCCGCCGCTGCCCGTAAAAGGCAATTCCTGTGTTAGAGGTGGAAAAAAATTTGTTAATGGGGCTCGTTGATTCGGTTCAAAATTATTTCAATTATACTTGTTAATTGGTTAAACATTAAAATGAGTTAATTTTAAATGAATTTAAATTTTGCTCTAGCTCGGCTTGGCTCGTTAGCTCGTTTCTAAAAATACTTTTAAATTATATATAAAATGATATTAAATCAAATTATGTCAATTTTAAGAAAAGCTCGATAAGACGAGGAGTTGGCTGGATATGCACCCTTACCTGTGTACAACCGTAGAATTATTTTTGAACGGAAAACCGTAGAATTAAGTCATGTGTACTCTGTCGTTGTTGACCAATGGAAGACTGGAACGTACGAAAGGGAAAGGAAAACTAGGCAGTCAAAGAGAAAAGGTTGCTTTGTGGAAGTTCCAACTTAATTTGCATACGATATGCTGCCCTCACCACAATTGTACAGTTACTATTATTGTAGCGATGTCATGTTTCCAAAGCCATTCCAGGCCATTCCCTCGCCGTCGTCATAGCATGCCATGTCCCCTTGAAGTCCGGCACTACGAGCATGGCCGCTGCTTGATGAGAGGAGGTTACACATGTCCGGAGAATCCCCTTGGAAAAAGTTGTGGTATTCGTATGCTTCTCCTGGCTGGGCACCCGGCTCTCTGATGTCCCCTTGTGTTTCACCTGCATCTGAGTTCTTCTCAACCAGCTGCCTGAACATTGATGACTTCAGTAGAAGGCTGAGTGCAGTGGATGAGCCTCTCTTCCTTAAGCCACTGGAAGAGATCATAGAGGCCTCTGGATTGCTACTACTGCTACTACCCAATGGTGCATTGTGATCCAGGATAAAAGGGTGGCTCCGAGGGTCCATCTGAGCTTCGATTGGGAGGAACTGTTCAACAGGAGTTTGCATTGCAAGATGTTCAGGATTCACGACGAGTGGAGAGCTTGGCTTTAGCCATGTGATGTATGATCTCAGGTCGAAGTTTGTGACTGCGTTTACGCCTTTGTACTCTATCGCGGCGATGTCATAGGCACGGGCGGCCTCTTCTTGAGTGCCTGAAACAAAATTCAGTAGTGCTGATGTTAGGATCTGAAGTTACGCACTGAGATAGCTCAAAAGGTAGAGTAGAAACTAGAAACATTGTTGATGTACTCACTGTAGGTCCCTAGATAGAGGTACTTGTTTCCGAAAACCCGCCCAATTCTTGCTTCCCATCTTCCATTTTGATGATGCCTGGCATTTTGCATTATCTTGACATTCAGTGTACAGATGTATTTTTAGAAGTACTGATTGATAAACTAAGGATTTCTCTGTCCAAGTTTACCTGGCAACCCCTCGGTACTTGGACACACCTCTTGAAAAGCCACTGCTCTTCCTGGCATCAGATTAAACATGTTAGAGTTGAACAGGTGGCATTCAGAATAGCAGTTGGAACATGCTGAGAGTTTCTATGGAGATAATACGTACCTCCTTAATGATGCAAGGTACTCTTCCTTTGTAAGGTTCTCCATTATCTTTAACTCCTTTTCATAGTCCATAACCTGAAACATATCAGCTGAACTAAGTCACTGACATTATGATGGAAATCACAGAGACTTCAGGAATCCATTGCTCAATGGTGTACAGTAAGTAAATCTGTCGCGAGGTGATATACCGGAAAATTCGTGTAGGTGGTGGTTCCCCAGTACTTGAGAGCAGCAAGGTCGTAAGCCCTTGCAGCTGCCTCCTCCTCGTCATACGCTCCAAGATAGACTGTTACAAATCAAATAACATATCCAGCATTAATCATCTGATATGTATATAGCTCTTGTGGTAGGCATGTCAAGAGGGAAAGAAATTCAGAGCACTGGAACCTACCCTGCTTGCCCTTTTTCCTCTGTGTTGGATTCCAGGAGTTCTTGTCCCACAAATGTGCTTCAAAACGACCTGTCCATCGATGCCTGCATGACAAGATGCTCTTGTCATCGATTTTCTTATTCTGAGCCGGTTACAAGGATGTCAAGAAACATGCAATCCAAATGTTCAGAAACACATGCAGTTGCATGTTTGCCTCTTTTACCTGCTAACTCCACGAAACCTGGAGCTCCTCTTAACGGTGATGCTTGGCAAGGACTTGCCAATGCAGCCGTCGTTGGTATTGACATTGATCGGTGTGAGCAAAGCCGGCTCCCTTCTTCTCCTTCTGACAGACTGGCCTGCCTGGCCGCCGTCAGGCGCATTGACCATCACGGCAGGAGATGATCCTGAGTTGTTTTTAATCTCACTCTTGACCATCATGATGTTATCCATGGCTGCAGCTTCTCCCTGCTTATGGCCTTCAATGTGGAAACCTCAGGACCGGACGAATAGTAGAAGCACTGAAGCAGCTGTGAGCCAGGTGAGACGCCACTGCCTGCCGGTGTGATTATATACTACTGCCTCGGCTGGTGACGTCAGTTTTTGTCTCCTGAAAGAGAGAAGACAAGATGTTGATGATTTCATGGCTTCTGAGTCATACTCTGTCTGTCTTCACTATGTGGGTTTTGTCAATATTTCGGTTTGGAAACATCGAGTATAACTGCAGGGCTTTTTGTCCGATGGCGGCTGAGAGACGTTTGGCGCGTGAAATCGAGCGTTTCTTTTTCTATCTTCTGAAGAGCATATTTGCGTTTCCAACGGACTGTTACAAGAAGCCAAGTATTATTTGTTAAAAATAGGCCTATACGAGTGAGATATGTTTTCTATAATTCCAAAATATATATGGTTTAATACTACGCTGCTAAGTCAAAGTAAAAACGATCAATTTATAAGGTGGAGTCTTTGACACTCCTTGAAATTTGTGACACATGGATAAGGATAGCACGAGAAAAACTTTGGTTAAACACGCACGCACGTGCACCTATGTATTCATGTATTTTTACATGAAAATACGCAACTAGTGACTTTCACAGCAAAGTGCCCAGAAGCACTACCTCCATCATGTCTGCAAAGTGTCTAGAATCGTTGTTTCCTCCATATCTTTTCCTTCCTCTGCCTCCTCCCCGTGCTGTTATGTTGCACCGTCTGAACCTCGTTGACTCTACTGAGCTGTTGCTCCCGTGAAGACCTACAAGGGGGCCACAAGAAGGTTTCTAGACAACACATATCTGTGCGGCTTCTCACTTCATTGCTTCATCTACGTTTTGTACTGCATCGAGTCTGTGCGGCTTGTTGCTCTTCATCAGACCCAACTGTAAGTCGTTCGTGTGACCGATCAACTTGTTTAATTCTATTTCTGCATATATTTTTTAAGTACAATGAGTTATCTGCTATTAGTATTTATTCATATATCATTATTTATTAACTATATTTGACTTTTAATAAAATCTAAAATTAAAATATTACCTGCATTTTAACATCATTTGCAGACGAGTCCAAAACCCGATTTGGCCCTACGTCATCGGAGGGCAAATAGCAGCAGCGAGCTGAGAAACCTGTGCTCTGGCTTGTCTGGCCTACGCTTGTCTGCATCTGTGTCGGCAAAAAGGTGAACTCTTGTGCAACTCACCTTTGAACAACCTCTTTCTTAGAATAATAATTTTTAAATCGAGGTTGTAGGCTATGTTTTATGATTTATAATTTAAAATTTTGAATTTTTATTATTCATGAGAGGCAGTACGTAGAGAAAAATAGTCATATGTGATTTTAACCGGTATAGTTAAACTCAGTACACTTTTTACTACAATTTTCTTATTAACTCCACATTTGAAATACATCATATTATTATACTCCATACAAACCAAAGCCGACTGAAAGTCCTTTCAAACCTGGCCTAAAACTGTCTCTGATTAGACGAGCTCCGTCGGCCGGTTCACTGTCCTGCAGGGTGCACGCACCGCGCGCAGCCATCCACAGTGCCGACGCTCGGTAAGTAGTCACGCACGTACGTAGCATTAGCATTCCCGCGCTATCAGCGGTGTAACCAAGATCTTAAACATGTGGGATCAATTTTGCATTAGTATCTTTATAATTAGTTGAACTTTGATGTACAATTTTAAAGGTTTTGGAGTTGTTACACAAAAAGTTATGGGGTCAAATGACCCACTGATTCCACGTACGTACGACCATTCGGCAATGCCATGCCATGCAGGCCCTAAGTACGAGATTTTGCCTCCAATGCCATGCAGTATTGCCGGTGCCCGGTGGGGTGATTCGCACATTCGGCAAGAACTACAGATAAATGCTGCAGTCCTTAAACAAGAAAAGCATTCACACATAGTGAAGTTGCACAGATATTGCTGCACATTCAAAGGGTGATTCTAGCTACTTACCCTTCAGATGCATCGAAGATTTGTGCAACTCTTATTGCTACGGTGGTGCATAGAAGCACTGTCTACTGCTTAATTCTACCAAAGTAAATCTGCAAACAATATTTTTCACATTAAACTGATACGTAGTTCCAAAGAACATTACAACCACTATAACATTCGATTCCTCCCCTTTATTATATTCTTGGGGGTCAGAGAACGCCTGATTGCCTAGATGAGGCAAATTATTCAAAACGACTCGCTTTCAGTTCTTGGATCATTCAGTCCCGTTGGTCTCTCCTCCTTTATTCTTGAGATGAAAGTTCTTTTCTTCTAGCTTAGCTAAGCCTCGCATATTATGTAGGGGATGGAAGTGCCCAGTTCTTAGGCAAGGGCCCAATGTCATATATGATCTCCCTATGGCAAGACCAAACAAGTTTAATGGCTTCAGGAGTTCCAATCCCTGCACCTCTTGGGTCACCAGCAGGACCAAACCTGAATTACAAAAGAGCCAAAATTTTAAATTATTCAATAACATACACCAATGATCATTGATATTGGCACCGGGTTTTAGCTCACCAATGGTTCTGCGGAGCGCCAGTGGTCCGTGCTCGAATTCCAGCATATGTTGTCCCGTTAACTGATCTCCCAAGTACTTCCTGAAAACCGAGATGAGAATAGCGAATCATTCACCAAGCTGATGTCATTTAAGTGTTTTCTTCTTGATGACAAAAAGACCAAAGGATAGTGTACATATTGCTAGAAGATGACGAGAGAAATCACAACTTTATCTAACTGGTTTGGTGCCGGGAATGAAGAGTTTCAGGATAACCAAGCAAGTAAACGAATATAGATGTCAACACTCAAAAGACATGAAAACGAACTTGCCTGCAGGAATAATGGGTCGTTTGAAACTACTGCAGCTGTCAGATGCGCATTCATCCTTTCACAGGCTTCTAATACCATTTCAAGCTGATCCTCAGAGTATTCTGTAACCACCTGAATTATGCACTCAGAATAGGTAAGTACATTACTTGAGAACAATGCCAAAGAAATCTAACTTAAAACCAAGTAATAATATCTATAGAATACATCAATACCATTGGAACCTAGCAACCCTCAAAGTAAGCATACGTCAGTAAGGGTGACAAGAAAAAGGATGACAGTAACACTAGTTTTAGTTTGCTAAAGAACTATACAGTTTACGATGAACGTAAGCAAGAACTACAAATAAATGCTGCAGTCTATAACCAAGAAAAGTATTCTTCAGCTATGCCACAAGCCTGTAACCATGGGTCCATGAGCCCATCCAAATATGCGCTTATGGAGGTCAGTAGGTTAACAACACTTGCGTTAGGAAAGCCAGCTGCCATCAAAATGAAGTTGTATTTTTACCATGACAAAAAGAACCCTCTGAATCTGAAGTATATTACCTGGAAAGGACCAAATATCTCCTTTGTCACAAGCTCAAAGTTGCCACTTTTAAGGATTTCCGCTAGAGGGACAAATACAGCAGTTGGCTTCAAGGCACCATATATTTCTGGGATAGAGTGATTCTCCAGAGGTTCACCACCAAACAGAACCTTTGATCCTGGTATTTTGAGAAGGTTGTTAATGTGCTCTATCATGCTTGCTGTTGTAGCCTGGATAATCAAGAAGATCAATGAAATCAATTCTATGAAGAAACTTGAAATCACTGATACTGGAAACTACCTAGACTGCTCATGCAGATGTGCAACCAGATCAACAATTTAACAGGCAAAAGTAGGTGTTGAATGATTACATGTTATTTTCCTCCATGCATATTGGCCTTTTAGTGGGACACTTGTATTGTGAAAGTTCCTTTCAGTTTTGTTCATTTACGCACTATTTGATGTTTGGATATCACAGCAACCAAAATAACATGGAACAATTATTGTTAACTGGCTCCGATTTACTGTTTGGTTCACCTTTTTAACTACTAAATGCTGCCAAAAACCACACCATGACAAGAAATTAATTAAAGAATAAGATGTGATTACTGATAAAGATGGTCACTCACAGTAAGGACTGGGCCAATTGTCAAGTCTTCAAGCTTCCTTCTTTCAGAAAGTCTCTTCATTTTCTCAAGTAACCCACTAGAAGACCAATTCTGCAAGAGTGCAAGGTAGAAGAAAAACATCAAAAAAACCAATAAGAAAGATACAAAAAGCAATTTGATTGCAATCTGTTGACGGGGAAGTGCAAGCTCGTAACAGCTTCCAAAGTTCATAAACAACGATTGGCATTTTCTCTCTCTGGAGCATTAGACATATTGTCTTAAAATAACAAAGATCAATGTGATAAGAGAAAGCAATTAAACCTATTGTTGATCAATGCAAAAGTGCTCAATGATATAAAAAAAATTGGGCCCGCAAGTCTTGGATTAACCCACAAAAGAAAAAAAAATGGGCAGCACAAGTTATATGCATATTCCACAATCACAACCCAAGACCTCTAACAAGCAAGCAAGTACGGCACATAAATACCATTCATTAGTCTTTACCTTGTGCATGAATAGAATAGACTGAGCAGAGCATTTCTGACCACTGCAAGCGTAAGCATCCTGGTCGCAAACCCATGCAATGTAATCAACCTGTTTGGGCAGAATATAACATAAAGCAAGTCAATTTAGCTTCGTAACTAGACAATACTAAATTATGAATATACAACGTTAAGCATTGAACAAAAGTGACTAAATACCTCTTGAACATCTGGACCAATAATTTTCCAATCAAAACCAGCATCTTCCAACTTGATTTGGCCTTTCAAATCAGCAGCCAACTTCTCTGCTACACGTGAGCTCCCAGTGAAGAGGGTCATTTTTGGATTTGCCTAAAAGATATCATGTGAAGAACAAACTCAAACCATGAAATGTGTGCTCACTATTTATAATTAGTTTTGGCACCGACTAAAAAAGCAGCGGATGTATTTTGTTATGCATTAAACTCCTTAAAACCTCAATGTCGAACATGATGTACCACATACTAACAAACAGAAACAATGGTTGAATTGCAGCATACTGGTGCTTATCAATAACACGATGAACAACATGTTGCATGTATATGTCCAAACATAGAATTTGGCTGTCACAGAATGATTAACTAGTTGTATCTTACTATAGCATGTATTCTTCCAATAAGTAATAGAAAGATAATCAAACCTCCAACAGCAGCTTGTTCATTGTGATACCATCAGAATTTATGAAGTCCACATCCTCTGCAGGCAACCCACAATAATGAAGCAACCTGAGCATTTGTTCCATCACAATGCTAACTTTGCTGTCAACTTTGAGGACTGGTTTATTTCCCATATATAGTGCTCCCATTACTTGAAGTAAGGGAATCTCTAATGGGAAATTAAATGGTGTGATTATCGCAACCTGCTCAAATTTAGATATATATTAGAGCTGACATGTATAAATAAAAAAGAACCTGATATTTCTGAAGAAGTTAACATTCAATTACATTGTTAGAGCTAACATGTGGTAGTTTGCATGTGAACATTCAAAGGGATCTATAAAACACCGCAGCACTGTGTAATAAGTTATGGAATACAGGCATTCATCCATGGCAACAGTCAGTTTCAAAAACATAGTAATGTGCAGGTCCCCAAGTTCTAACTCCAGCAAACACCTATTAGAAACTTTTTTGAACCACAAGTCTACAAAGGTGAAAAACCTATGCATCGGAATTGATAGTGGAATATAGCTGAACAGAACAACTGCTGGAACAAGCCAAGCAGATCTATGAATTAAACATAGTTGTCCCGAGTAGATCAACTTCATCCTCCACAAAGCGATTGCACTAATTAGACTTGTTTCAAAAGGTTATTCATGTTGCCACTACATAAATCATCATGCATCTACAGTATGAAGTAACTCAAGACAAAATCATCATGCATCTACAGCATGAAGTAACTCAAGACAAAATCATCATGCATCTACAGCATGAAGTAACTCAAGACAAATTAAACCAACCGTCCAAGCTTACTTGAGTTCACTTCGGACATAATCCTGGCATGCTAAAGAGTTAACGGAAATCCTGACATTTATGAATCCAAACATTTTCTACATCCATGTGAAAGTTCCCTTGTAGCTCACAATGCTGCTGAGTCTCACACTACTGAGAAATAATCAGATTAGGGATGGAACTTGATGTCTTTTGTTCAGCAGCTTCACAATGGGTCCATTCTGTTGAAGCATAAGTGAAATATCCGCCTTCCTTATCAGTTTAAGCTTTTAAATGAACTGACTAGTGCATTCAATTCAATATAGCATCAGAGTCAAGAGGTCTTAAGTTCAAGACCCGGTTGGTGCAATTAAAAAAATTGCAGGCCACTTCTATTCCACGTCTTAACCCTAAGAGAGTCTACACGTGAGGGGGAGTGTTGAAATATAAGTGAATTGCCCATCTTTCCTCATCAACTTAAGTTTTTAAGTGAACTGGTTGATACATGCAACTCAATACATTCATCAAATACCATGTTTAGGAAGAGATAAAACACTAGCAGATCATGTTAAACTTATTTTACCTGTTGTGTGCCAGATACAAATCACATTTTGCACACTACTGATATCCACAAAATTGAGTTCCTATGCCAAATTGCCAATAGCTCGTAAATCAGAGTAACAGACATTCAATTACATTGTACCCGTGCATAAGAAGTGCTGGTATGTACTGTAAAGACAAAAAATCCAACAAATCTCAAATAACATATTTTCCCAACCAAAGAAGTTTAGAGTACTTACCGGGCCATATGGCCAACGGTAGCCATTACTGACTTGTCCAAGATGATTGCCAGGTACAGCAAATGACCGAGCAAGAAAGCGTACCTGTTATACCAGACACAGAGAAGATGCAAATGATGAAAAGGTATAATTGGGAGGTTCTTTAAATTTGCAGACTGGAGCATTTCACAAGCTCCTTGGTAATGATGCATGCTTTCAACACACTACAACTACTGAGAACAGTACTAATGGATGCATTTATATAAAGTTATATCATAATAATTGTGAACATGCAAATGAAGAAACTGATTTGTAGATCATACTAATAGAAGCAAATGGAGATTCACATACCTGATCTCCAGAAAAGTTCTCCAAGAATTTTTGAGAAACTTGAACTTCTGCAAGGGCTTGTTGATAGCTCTTTGGAGAAACCCTTTGGATAAGTTTAGCAAAGAAATCTGAGACCTGTCAATAGCCAATAACAATAATCGATGATGAAAAGCAGTAGATGAGAAAAACAAGTGCTAGTTTTTTTCTCTCTTTTTCAACGTGACTTATTTTTGCATTCATAAAAAGTCATCGTAAGGCATATCCGTCCATGCACAAGTAGAGCCATCTAAAAAATGCTGTGAATAAAAGAAAACTGAAACATTTTGGTTTCAATATGGCATACCGCAGGTTGACCAAGCAGGTGTGCAGACTTTGCAGATATATCTCCATACATGAGATACCTGCATATTGGAGATTTCAAAATTCATCCAGGCACATATGAACGCTGCTATTGGAGATTTCAAAATTCATCCAGGCACATATGAACGCTGCTATTGCCAGCCACTGCCACTACGAGCATAAGTTTACATAGGGCATGTGGTTTTGTTCATACACCATGTTTGCTGCCTACACTTTCCAGTCACAAAAACATTTTTACAGTGGGAAGCTTGTGTTTAAACCTTGTGATCTCTCATCAATAGTATCTTTTTAAATGATGTGTACACTTTTGCCATTTTCACTTTTATAGTTCTTAAAAATATTGTGGTACAAACTAATAGTCAAAGTTGCATCCCAGAGATTGAGAGAAATGCAAACATAAAGAATTTGTGGTCATAGGGAGTATAAAGTGTGTATTTGTATCACTTGTCTT
The DNA here is from genome assembly GCA_017311315.1 of Dendrocalamus latiflorus. Taxonomy (NCBI): domain Eukaryota; kingdom Viridiplantae; phylum Streptophyta; class Magnoliopsida; order Poales; family Poaceae; genus Dendrocalamus; species Dendrocalamus latiflorus. Next base: position 33,993,958 of record CM029614.1, on the reverse strand, counting down.
TTGGGAGGTGGGGACTGGGGACAAATGTGCAAGAATTAGGATACCACACAAAATTGTTTGTGCAGTGCAGTCATGTAGCATAGAAACTTCAGTAACCAAGTAAAGGGTGAGCAAAACCTTTGTAGCTTGTGATTTCGATGAGAGATTAAGAGGGTGAATAAGTGGATCAGGCAAATAAATTCATGATGTTAGTTTTCCTTCCTGGGAACTAAGTAAGCTGGTTCAAAAACATTGGGCAGCCAAAAAATCAGCATTGGTATGAAATATGTTATATGCTTACATTCATAGTACAAGAAAATTACACAAACCTCTCTGGAGCTCTAAGTGGATTGTGAAGTCCATGCTTCGGGCAATTAGATAAACTATCCACAAATGGCTGCACCACAAAAAAATATTGCGCATTGTCTGAGAATGCACTTCAGTGTAGAGTCTACGACAGATTCACAGTAATATGAAGCAAGTTTAAATATAGCGTCGTTGCCTTAAAAAATATATAGCAAAGTTGATATTTGCATTTTAAGTAGAGGAAAGTTGACAACAGCTGGATATAACTGAATTACACTCGTACCACTGTAACATGGAAATAATAAGAGAAGCATCCCAAAGCATACCTTTATTTCGGATCCCTGAATCTCAGCAACTTTGATAAATTTATCACCATTTAAAGGATCAAGTAGCCAACTCCAGTTAGCAGACGCTGTCCATCTGCCCTGCACTGAACTTAACTTTATTAACAGTCTGATCAGAACTGCATTTGTTGAGCATTTAAATGGCCGTGTTAAAATAACATGTTTACCTCCGGTAGGGAACATAATAGTAATAGGTGAAGGCTACAAAACAGTCAAATGATTCCATGTTTTCAAATTGGATTTAGGTTCTGTCTTTTAATAGATATTTGCTCAATAGAATTGAATATTCCTGTAGCTGGAGATTAAACACATGCATTGCTCTGAAAAGCCACTAGTAAGAAGGGGTGGCATCAAGCAATCATAACATAAGTCTCTAAATAATGTACAACAATGACCAAAAACGTTTTTCCCGCTAGGAATTGTGTAGTCATGACATTTGATAGTTCAAATCAGACACGCTGGAAACCATTTCTTAAGTAAAATTATGTCCGTCCACCTCAACCATGGCAACTACCTGCGCATTGCCACAGAACTCCTATGCATTGCTTTTAAAACATCGCAAGCAGTAACTAATAATCCACCTGGATAGAGCCAATTCTTAAATGTGTACAAAACAAAAACAACAAGCATAGCCGACACAAGCAGATCCCCCAAGTGACAGTAATCTTACCAAAATTCAGCACTTCCGCTGGGCTCGAACCTGAAATCTCCTGGGGAGACACCGTTGCAAATGCCGGCGTGTGCAACCACCTGCGCATCACCCAAACAATGAGTTGCAGCCCCCCCCCCCCCCCCACACACACACACAAAACATATGATCCTGACAGCTACCAAACCAGATCGAGTAGCAGCAACTCAATCGCACGCCCACACAACCCTGACAGCTACTAAACCAGATCACCCTAAAATCGCAACCGCACAGTGAGCGGTTCGACCGCTCGCGCGAGAAATTCGCACCCAGAGATCACCCAACGGCGTCCAAATCGCCACAGTTGATCCACCCGCGCACGCCATTGATGATACGATCCGTTCCGACGGGGGCAAAAAAACAAGGAGCGGGACGAGAGAGGCAGATCACCTCGAAGCGAACGCGACGGGAGGGGACCGCCGGGAGAGGAGGCGGCTCATGTGGCCTGTTCGATCGGCAGGAGAGGGCGCTGCGGCGGCGGTTCGATGGAGCGGGGTGGCGTCTTCGGCTCGCGCGATGCAGTGGTACGGTCCCCTATCTTGTTGCGGGCGTTTTCGTAGTTCTGCGGGGAGCCCTGGCCCCGGGGCATGTGCCCGCCCACGTGTGAATGTGTGACGTCATCGTCTTGCTGTGCGGATCCCGAAGGTTCCGACCCACTACGGACAAGTCACTTTTTTATATTGGGCCGGACCCTATTGGCCCGTTAAACCTGCAGAACTGGCCCACGAGTGAAAAATCTCGGCAGTTGCGTCTGGCCCAGCTTTTTTTCGGCCGTTCGTTTTCTTTAGTTACTGGCAGTTCCAAGTTGGAGATGAGAAAAAAAAAAACAGGCGGCGGACAGAATCCCAGATCAAATCCCAGCTCGGCTGCTCGCCCTCCCGAGTTTCTTAGCAGTCTTCCTCTTTTCCCTCGCTCCCCGTGCACCTCGTGATACAAGATAAGGAGGGGGAGAAGAGGAGGAGGAGATCGCCGCGTCCACCGCTCGCTCGCTCGCTCCCATGGCGATGGCGTCGTCGCGGAGGCGGACGCTGCTCAAGGTCATCGTCCTCGGCGACAGCGGGTCAGTCCCCACGTCCCGCCGTTTCGTCTTCGCTTTTCGATCGTCGTTCCTTTTTTTTTGCCTTTTTTGTGCTCGATTTGGGCGTGTTTATGATGGTCGCTTTACTGGTGGCTTTACTTGGATTTGTTTTGTGTGCGCAGGGTCGGGAAGACGTCGCTAATGAACCAGTATCCTTCAGCTCGGTTGCATCGATCGGTGCTTCCTTGGTACCTGCGGATTGGCTTTTCTTTTCTATCTGCTGAATTCTCACACGGTTTGATCCATTTCGTTTGATTTCTTGAGCTTTTGCCTAAGTAGGTAGCTTAGGTTTGAGAGTTCGAAAGCTATAAATATCGTGGTGAAATCTTTGGCCCATCATAGTAGTAGGTGCGTGTTAGTATGCTTCATTTGGGTGTTGGGGGTGGGGCTGTTATAAAATACACGGTAAAAATATAAAACAATGAAGAATAATTGGGAACATATGACAAAGATTTAACGTGAAAAATTCTTTTAAGAAAAAAAACATGGATGCACAATCAACAAAATTACTATATAGAGGAGAAGCTACAGAACACTCTTGACATATTACATGTGTAGAGAACTTATGTTGTACACTCTATTTATCATGAGGTCTACAGGGAAAATAAATAGTTTTGAAAATAAGAGTCTTAGACAAGAAAGTAACAGAGTCTTAGTAGGCAACAAAACAAAGGCTTACTTGGAAACTAGAATAGTAATTTGCTCAGAGACGGGAACAGCACCCTGCTCGGAGACGGAATAGAGTCTCAGAAGATGACGGTGAAGAGTTGTAGTAGGAAGCGCCTTGAGTAGCCATGTTTGACTCCAGTTGCGTATAGTCTATCATGGACGCGAAAATGATCCCAATCATAACCTTCGATCAGTTCGCATTGTTTGAGCGAAATTCGATTGGACTCTTCAAGCGATCGGAAAGACCAGCAGTGGTTGGATTCGACAAGATTCAGATAACAAAATACAACAATCTTCACCTTAACCTGAATTCCTCCTAGCGCTTATAAGCCACTTCTTGTGCGATAATCACCTACAAACTTCCTTTGTCATCATATCAGCTGGATTATCATGGGTACTGATTTTGCAAACTTTAACATCATCTTGAGAAATAACTCCTCAGATGAAATGTATATGATGTCAATGCGTTTTGTTTTCTCTTGGAATATTTGGTCTTTTGTAAGACAAATAGCACTCTGATTATCACAGTAGATATTGATGCAAGATGTACTTCCACAAAGCTCAATGTATAGACCTTTTAGCCAAATAACTTTTTTACATGTTTCTGAAATAGCCATGCACTCAGATTCAGTGGTCGAAAGAGCAACAATAGATTGTAGACAACCTTTCCAGCTTACGGCATAGCCTTCAACAGTGTATATATAACCAGTAAGAGATCTCTTATCTAATTCTCCAGCGAAGTCAGAATCCACATATTCGACTAGTCTATCATTGGTTTTTCCAAACTGCAAACAAGCATTAGAAGTACCCCTCAAATATCTGAAGATTCACTGAACTGCTCTCCAGTGGTCTTTCCCTGTATTAGCCATATATCTGCTGATAATACTTAAAGCATGAGATAGGTGGGGGCGAGATCAAACTATGACGTACATAAGTGATTTGGCTGTACTTGCATACGAAACACTTGATATGTATTCAACCTCTTCAACTGTTTGTGGACTTGATGCTGAAGAGAGTATGAAGTGTACAGCTAATGAAGTGCTGGTCGGTTTGGCTTTTTGCATGTTGAAACGGGAAAGTAATTTTTCAATATACTCTCTTTGACTTAGGTATAACTTTCCAAATCCATGATCGCTTAAGATTTCCATACCAAGAATCTTTGCTGCACCTAGATCCATCATCTCAAATTCACTGCTTAGCTGTATCTTTAATTTTGATATTTAAGTCTTATCTTTTGCCGTGATTAACATATCATCTACATATACGAGCAAGTATATAGCTAAATCGTCGACGGTCTTCACACAGCTATCATAGTCTAATCTCTTGAGGTCTTGAGAGATCATAAATAAGTCAAATCTCTTATACCATTGTATGGGTGATTGCTTCAATCCATAAAGAGACTTCTTCAACTTGCATGCAAAATTCTTATTCCCGAAGCAACAAAACCTTCCGGCTACTCCATATAGATGTCTTCTTCTAACTCCCCGTGTAAGAGCGCGGTCTTAACATCTAGTTGCTGAAGCTCATAATCATGTGTAGTTACAATACTAAGTAAGGTCCAAATAGAACTATGCTTCACGATCGAGGGGAAAAATCTATAAAGTCAATTCCTGGAATTTGGTTACATCCTTTAGCAACAAGTCTTGCCTTGTGCCTGACTTGATCGGTCAGAAGGGTGCCTTCTTTCTTCTTGTAAATCCACTTACAGTGTATGTCTTTCTTTTCAATCGGGAGCTCGGCCAACTCCCAAGTGGAATTCTTCTTGAGGAATTATATTTCTTTATGCATGGCAGTCATCCACTTCTCTGATTCATCAGAGTAAATGACCTCTAAGGCTCTAAATAACTTGAAGGTTCAGCAGTGCCTTCAATGTCTTCTGTCATGTTCAAACAATAAGCCACAATATTGGCTTCTTTAATGTTTCTCTTTGGAGGATGGATTTTCCTCCATTCCTGACCAGCTGCAACAGATTGATGGTTTCGACCAGTTCCTATTGGAAGATTACTGGTCGGAGCTTGAACAGGGATATCTTATGTATTTTCCTTGTCAGCCTCTGGTGAGAATCCTAAATCAATAACGTGCTCCATCTGCATGCTGGACTTCTGCGGCTTCTCAATGGGAGAATCACTGGTCGTAATTTCTTTCAACAGAGCAGACTCATCAAAAGTAACTCTTCTGCTCACAACTACCTTTCAGGTCTCAGGATTTCACAACTTGTAGCCTTTAACTCTCGGCTTATAGCTGAGGAAGGTACACTTAATGACTCTTGCCTCAAGTTTACTTTTATCAGTATGAGCATAAGTAGGATAACCAAAAATCCTTATGCTCGAATAGTCTGCGGGAGAACCAAACCACATACCAATTGGAGTTTTCTTGTTGATGGCTGTGTTCGGTGATTGATTGATCAGATGACAGGCAGTGAAAATGGCTTTAGCCCAAAAACTTTTTGATAGACCAGGTGTGGACAACATGCAGCATACCTTTTTCATTATGATTCTATTCATCCGCTTGGCTAGACCGTTCTGCTGAGGTGTGCTCGGAATTGTGTAATGCATTACAATACCCTCTGATCGGCACAAGGCTTCAAATTCTCCCAAATGGAATTCTAGGCTATTATCTATTCGGAGTTTCTTGACAATTTTGCTGGTCTGTTTCTCGATCATAACCTTTCACTCTTTAAATGTCTTGAACACTCAGACTTGTACTTGATGAAGCATGCCCAAACTCTTTGAGAGTAGTCATTGATGATGGTCAACATATAATTTGTGTCTCCAAGTATTGGAACGTGGGACTTACCCCCACAAATCAGAGTGAATATAACCTAATATGCTTTTTAAAGAGTGATTTGCAGAGCTAAAACTCAACCTCTTCTATTTACCAAAGACATAATGTTCACAAAATTTAATTGGTTGACGCCTTGACCATCAAGCAAACTTCTTTTGCACAACTCCTTTAAGCCAGGTTCACTCATATACCTGAGACGCATATGCATAGACTTGTCTAATCAACATCGGACAACTTGGTTGAGGCAACAGCAGCTTTCCTGACTAGGGTAGTGTCTCGCAGATGATATATGTTGGCAGCCTTCATATCACCGTTCATCACAACAAGAGAGCATTTGGAGATCTTCATAAATCCACCTGAAAACTCGTAGCCTTTGACATTAAGAGTACTTAACGAGATATGATTTCTCTTTAAATTTGGAATGTGTCGGACCTTTGACAAGGTTCTGATGGTGACATCAAACATCTTGATCTAAACGGAACCGATACCTGCAATTGCATGGAGTATTATCTCCAATTAACACTGATCCACTCAGAATAGCCTCATAAGTAATCAACTAGTCACGGATCGGGCTCATGTGGAAAATGTCGGCTGAATCAACAATCCATTCATCGCTGGTTTTGGAATCACAAGCAAAGGCAACAAGAATCTCTCCTTCAGAACCTTTTTCGTGATAATGGTGGCCTTAGCTTTCTCATCTTGTTGATTTTTTCTTGGAATTATTGTTCCGCTTCTCTTTATTTTGGAGTTTCCAACACTCAATTATCGTGTTCAACCTTCTTGCAATAGTCGCACAACTTTTTGGTCTTCAACTTTGAACAATCTTTGTATCTACTCGAGCTTCTGCTATTGGAATCACTGGTCAGAGACCTCTCGACTAGTCTACCCCGACGGACAAACCTTCTACATGCGAATTTGAGCTCTTGCTCGAAACCATACTTTTCATCTTTCTTTTACATACAGGGATTCATAAGTATTCGTTAGAGTATCTCGACTATAGAGAATCAAAGCAGGTAGCGAACAGAGCAGAATAAGATCCAAATCTTCATCATCATATTTGATCTCCATACCTTTAAGGTTGGTGACCACATCTTTAAACGCGGTCATATGATCTTGCATCGATCTGCCTTCTGCCAACTTAAGTGAGAAAAACTTCTGCTTCAGATGTATCTTGCTAGTCAGATCCTTAGTCATGCAGATCTATTCCAACTTTAGCAATAACGTAGCAACGGTGGTCTCCTTCATAACTTCCAAGAGGATATTGTTAGAAAGATGAAGATGAATTTAAGAAAGAGCCTTATAATTTCTCCTTTGCTTCTCCTCAATGGACCATGTAACGAGCATCTTGTCGATTCTCAATAATGCATCATTCAAATCAAGCTATAACAAAATAACTCGCATCTTGGCTTGCTAGAGAGAATTTTGTGTCACGATATAGCAGCAGAAGATTATACTTCATTGACGCCATATCGAGTGTACCCTAGATTGATCGGGCAAAGAACCAAACTCTGATACCATATGTTATAAAACACACGGCAAAATATGAAACAATGAAGAATAATTAGGAACACGAAACAAAGATCAACGTGGAAAGCTCTTACGGGGAAAAAAACACGGACGCGCAGTCGGTGACATCACTATATGGAGAAGTTACAGAACGTTCTTGGTGAATTACATGTATAGATAACTTATGTTGTGCGCGCTATCTATCATGAGATTTATAGAGGAAATAAATAGCACTGAGAACAAAAGTTCCAGACAAGAAAGGAAAAGAGTCATAGTTGGCAATGAAACAAAGACCTACTTGAAAACTATAATAGTAATTTGCTCGGAAACGGGAACAACATCCCGCTCGGAGATGAAATAGTCTCAGAAGATGACAGTGAAGAGTTGTAGTCAGAAGCACATCGAGTAGCCACGTCTGACTATAGCCGGCTCAGAGTCCATCACAGATACGAAGATGATCTCAATCATAACATTTGACCAATTTGCATTGTTTAAGTGAAACCTGATCGGACTCTTCAAGCGATCGGAAAGGCTAGCAGTGGTCGGACCCAACCAGATTTAGATTACAAAATACTACAGGGGCTTTATAGGTGCTGTCTGCAAGAAGTTCGACCAATTGAAGCATGCTTAAGATCTCCTTGACATTGATTAGATATGTGCACAAGAAGTTTAGCCAGCAGTACAAGGCGACAATCGGTGCTGATTTCGTCACCAAGGAGGTTCTCGTTGAAGATAGGCTTGTCACCTTGCAGGTCAGCCTCCACTGATATGGATTCTTGCACAGCTAAGACGAAAGAAGCCATGAATTTTAATGGTTAACACCATTGTGTACTGCTCTGATGTAGATCTGGGATACGGCAGGGCAGGAGAGGTTCCAGAGTCTTGGTGTGGCATTCTACAGGGGAGCAGATTGCTGCGTGCTAGTTTATGATGTCAATGCTAAAAGATCGTTTAATACACTCAATACCTGGCATGATGAATTCCTCAACCAAGTAAGTCACTTTTATCACAGAGTGCTGTTATCATGTCAGATTTAATCACAGATGCCAAGAAATTCAGCATTAGCTAAACAGCCTGACATGATGCTGTCATCAAATCATCCACAGGTGTTGCCATGTTTTTACTTCTCTGTTTTTTTGTTCGTTCTGACAAGCAACAACTCATGTTTGCAGTATCGGTTAGTCATGTGCATAAGATGGTTATAGTACATATATGTACAGGAGTCCTTTGCCATCAAGGCAAATTGCCTTCAAATGCTTGGTTTAAATAAGGATAAAAATAAAGGTTGTTAATCTCTCTGGATTGTTGATACGCACAATAAGGTATTTAACTTTTGTGTACACTAGACAAGTAGGGATACACTAGGATCTGCAATGATATCCTAGTAGTTCCCTAATGAAACACCAATGATATATGTCAAACTGTTTAGGTAAACAAAAAGATATATGTCAAATTGTAAATACAACCTGGCCAGCTCTGCAAATGAATATCGCACTCTCAGTGTTGGATTTTTGGCGTAGGCTAGTTTGATATGATCTGATGTATCTGCCATATTTGTGCGGAATGACATGCCAGGTTTGCACGGCCTTCCCCAATACTATATAAGTTCCTTAAATTTGATAGATGTTATGAAAGTATGAAACCATCTGTCTGATTTAATATTCTTTTGTCGTGGAATATAATAGCCCATTTGTTACCATATTCCTAGATAGAACAATTTCCCACCTGTAAGGGGGTATGTAGCAAGCAAGCAGCAAACTAAAGAGCATAGATCATGCATTGGTATTAATTTCTATCTTATCAAAATGATTACTGCAAGCTGAAAAGTGAAAACTCATGTTGCTTGGTTAACGTCGACCAAGTGTTTTGCTATTTATGAAACACCTCACAAGTTCATTTAGATTGTGAAGGCTTCATGGTTTTTTCTCCAAGATCAAATGTACAGGTCAAGTTTCTTTGTAAACAAACACGTTAACGACTGAGCCTTTCTTTGAGCCCCTCAATCTACTCTTTGGTGCAGTATTTAAAGTAACTGCCTCAAGCTTTACTACATTTTTATTTCGTTGCTTATGGATCCCAGTTGACAGCATTTCTGTCCTTGTTTTAGTCTTTGGCATCGGAAGACTGTAACTGAGGTATTTGCCATATCCATTTTCAGGCTAGCCCATCAGATCCTAAAAATTTTCCATTCATTTTAGTCGGGAACAAGATTGATGTGGATGATGGAAGCAGACGAGTGGTTAGTTTCTTGAACATTCAACTTTTGTAGCACACCTATTCTGCAATTTCTTTACTGTCGTCCCACAGGTTTCCGAGAAGAAAGCAAAGGAGTGGTGTGTCTCCAAGGGAAATATTCCGTATTTTGAAACCTCTGCAAAAGACGACTACAATGTTGACACTGCTTTTCTATGCATCGCCAAGCTTGCTTTGGAGCATGAGCATGATCAAGACATGTAAGTAAAAGCATCTTCAGTTTTTTTGTTTGCGTACAGAGAAGCTGAAGCCATGTTTCTGTTTGGCTTATGCGCTAAGAGGCTTATGGCGTTAATTCACTATTTAATCATTTACACCTGTTTCTTTTCTATCCCCAGCTACAAGACAGCTGCAGAACCAGTCCCAGATACCGAACAGACAAGCGGATGTGCTTGCTAGCAGCTAGCCATACTTGTTCATTGGCTGAAATTATTTTCAAGCAATGCTGCGCACTCTTTACTTGTTACGGTGTACAATAAGCTCGCATAGCAGCTGTTTAACTCGCTTATGTAGCCATTCTTGATTGTACAGTAGTTAGTGACTGTGTGGTGGGTGGTGTCGTTTGATACCTAGAATACTGATGAACCGTTGCAACTTCTGCTTGCATCCGCTCCCCTAGGACAATAAAAAGTAGTACATCCTTGCAGACAATTCTGGCGAATTGAAGTCGTCATGTGTAGCAGTCGAAGTGTTTCCAATCTCCAACATGCTGAATCCCGATGCAAACATCTTGTAACAGAACGTATGCACTCTAATTCACTGGAATAATTGAATCCTGAGTTCTTCTCGCTCTCCACAGTGCGAGGGCCCGTGGATGTTCGCTTGGCAAACCTTAGCACATTTGATGGTTCAGACTGTTGAGAGTTGGCGATGATGACTGAGGGTGCCTTTGGTTGAGCTTTTGGGAGCTGCTTTTGTTTCTAAAAAGTCAAAAGCCAACCAAAGGGGTGGAAACCAGAAGCTGTTTTTTCAGAAGCAGCTACTTTTGGGTAGTACAGTTTTGAAAGCACCTTGGACCCTGCTTTTGGCTTTTGGCTTTCTGCTTTTTGAAATGGAGAAAATAGAGATCTGTTTCACAGTTGTTTCAAGGAAAATAGAGATAAGAGGTAAGTTTTATACTTGTTTGAACCAAACAGCTTACAGTTTTTCCATAGCCCACAACCTACAGCAACTTTTCCACAGCCCAAAGCTCACAGCAGCTTTTTCAGAAGCCACAGCTCAACCAAACCCACCCTGAAATGTTCAAATACTGTAAAATCTGCGATACTTTTCGAACACTGTGAAACCTGTTCAGATTAGTATCTTGACCCCTCATTATGCTGCCCTGATGTGATATGTGCGATCCAAAGTGGCAATTATTAGGTTTGGCTTATTTCGACTTGTGCTTCTGATTTTTTGTTTATTTTTCACTATTTATAAATTTTATTTTCTGAACTTTTATCTTTTTAAGCTTTTTTGCGGATTTTTTCCTCATATTTGTTTGCATTATACGTGATAGGCTAACATGTTTTTTTTTCTATTTTTAATTTTTTAAATTTCATTATACTAAATAAATCACCATCAGGTACAGTACAAAATAAACGAGTTACAGTAAAAACTCAACCATAAGCCAAGCTTATTTAACCCAAATAAGCACAGCCTAAGCCACAGATCCTGAAACTCGAGGACGGCTTGTTGCGAGACCACGCAGCTGTGGGATTTGTCCACGGCGATGCCATAGCGTCGTTCGCGAGACGTTGCTCTCGGTCCATGTGATGCCATTACCGGGTCGTCGGGTTCGGCCGCAAGACGGCGAAAAAAGTCGAGCGGGACAAGCTTGACCCCCCCTTCCTGGACCTTGCTGACCTCCTTCCCGGACCCTGCCGAGTTGCCGGCGAGAAGCTTCGGAAAAGGCAGGAGAAGGTCAAAGCTTCTGAATGCGACTTCGTTCTCGCCGTCTTCCTCCTGCCTTCAGAAAAAGGCTCCCCTCAGAGTCAGCGAGCCTTCACACATTCAGCTCGGTGAGAGGCTAGCCTAGCGTACGCCGGCGTGGTTCTGCAACTGCCGCCGCCATGTGTGCATGCGACATCTGGTCCGGTGTCGTTCTCATATCCAATTGTGACTGCTGAATACTGCTCTGATCGGCGGCGGCAGCACACGGAATTGAACACAGTTCATTGTTTGGAATTTTCAGCAACCGACCAATGAATGTAACATGAGCAAGGTAAGGATTGTTTAAGGTGACTGCGTGCGAAAATTGATTTATTTACAATTTAGCTTCGTTGAATTCTATCCCAAACGTTTGAACCTGCCTGTTTTAGTAAAGTCTGTAAGACTTGTTTAAAAAACTGCTTATATTATAGCTGCACTCATATGAACCATGCGTGTACTACGTGTAGGAAATTCGGAGATATATCTTATGATATAAGGTAGCTCCATTAAATTTTACTGCGATTTGTTTGTATCAACCAGGATTTTATATGTTTTGAGGTAAAAAAAAGATGATCCTTTATCTTATATTTTTAAGAATATTTTTATGCCATAATATGTTCTGTGTAGCCACTAAAATATCACTGAAGTTTATGCAAAATCTTTGGAAAATACGGTATCTGTTGAAAGCGATCAATTACTTCTGGCCTAAGTATTAACTGACTGGCGAATTTGTAGTATTTGGACATGACCGTTGCTCCCGAGTCCCATCTTTTGTGGTGCAAGAGCCAAGACCAAGAGATGGTTAAGCTGAGCAAGCGTGGGGCCGTGCATGGGGGGTCACCGGATACATGCATGTAAGAAAATGGCTGAGGGACCGTGCAGATTTCGTTATCCGGATGTACCAAACAAAGTTGCCATTAGGCTCACTTGTTTCGGCTTGAACTTCTAATTTCTGGTTTATTTTGCACTATTCATAAATTTCGTCTTTTTCTATACTTTTGGTTTTTTGAGCTTTTTTACCGGTTCTTTTTTTCTCGTATTTGTTTGCATTATACGTGATGGGCTAGCATGTTTTTTTTTCTATTTTTAAATTTTTTAAATTTAATTATGCTAAATAAGTCCCTGTCAGGTACAATATTTTTTTCAGCTAGCTACAGTACTTTTCAGCCATAAACCACTCATAAAAAACTCATTTGAACAGGGGCTGAAGGGGTATTCAATCCTAACCTTCCATACCCGAAGGGATATCAAATTTTAACATACTATATCTCTAAGAGCTAATTTAATAGTAAGTAAACTAACAGGCTAAACCTCTCGCGGTTCCAATGAACCAGGTTTGCACGGCTCATGGCCATGGCAGAGACAAAAAGAGCCTCTTCTCCAATGGTACTACTTGCTTACTGAAAAGATTAAGATATTCATTATGGTATACACAGTCACTGATCACCAGCTCATCTATAAATCTAATCCCTTAAGTTTATAGACACACCAAGAACAGAGGTACAAACGTGGCAAAGCACCACCCATTTTTGGTTGTTTTTAATGAATCTGGTCCTTATTTTACAGGAGTAGGTGCAACTTTGCTAATACCTTTTTTTTAACGACGTTTGAAGTGGGTAATTTAGTGCAAGCAGATTGGATATTTGCGTGTTCGCTTGTAATATTTTGTTAGCTTTGGTCGCTCACAGATGACTTAGTAGTGGTGCTGCTTGGTTGGGCTGAAACAAACTGGCTTATGATTGAAATTGTATTATAATTGACTGAAATTTCATTGTAGTTGTGATGACTTATTTGGTGTAATTAAATTAAAAAATTAAAAATAGAAAAAACATGTTAACTCATCATAAATAATATAAACAAATACGGGAAAAAAGAACTGACAAAAAAACTCACCATCGGCCGTGGTTGATGGAGGCGGCGGTGGCAGTAAAGACGTGTGGAGCTCATGCTGGCCACAGGCTTAGAAGAGGGCGGTGGGTGAGCATGACGATAAGGAGAAGTGAATGTTAGGTTAGGAGGGACTGAGTCAGCGGTGGCGGAGAAGAGGAGGTGATGCGGCAAGAACGCTGCTGGCCGTGGATGATAGAGGCGGCGGCGGCAGTAAAGGCGTGCGGAGCTCACGGGGAGAAAGAAAAAGACAGACGCGATGGGGTAGAAGCTTGTCGTGGAGGAAGAAGAGGCGCGAAGACAGGGGCAGGGGAGGACTCGTCAGGGACAAAAAGGCCATGCGAGCGTGTCTATAAACATAAGTAGAGTCATCGACGAGCAACCCCATCGAGCTCTGTTGAACTCACATCGATCTTCCGTCTTATAATGACTGGCTCTGCTCGGACTCTCGCACAGCGGCCTGCTCTGTCTATAAACCCAACTCAGTAACTCGCTACTACTAGCTGACGAGCGATGAAAGCCAGCGAAAATTATTGTATGGTACGTACTCGTATCCGTGCGTGCGTGCGTGCAGCCTGTCGTTGTTCTGGGCGTATCGGTCGGCCGGAGCCTTCCAAGAAGAGAGGAAACGGCGAACTGGGCGGGCAGCGTCGAACCGCGCGCGCTCCCCGGCACTTCAGTTTCTTCGGCCACCTGGATCTTAAAAGTCGTGGGTGCGCGGGTGGAAGCTTCTAAATAATAATAAATCAGGGAAGAGTGAGGATGGTTGGTGGCTTGGCTTGTTGCGTACTGCGTAGCCCTTTTGTTGCCATTGCTCTATCGCTGCTACAGTAGTACCTCATCTGGACTATATTTTTGTCAGTATTTTGCTTGTTTCGCTTGGAATAGGACAGAAGATCGATGATGCTGATTGATTCACATACTGAAAACATGCAAACTACTTCTCTCAAAATATAAGTCATTCGCTTTTCACTTTTGTTCCAAAATATAATGAATGCAAGTGAATTTAATGATATTTTCTCTCTTTTACCCTCATTTGTTTCTATAAAATTCCTGCAAAATTCCGAGTTGTTTTTTAATCGGTGCGTTATGACAAAAAAAAATGCATAGTAAAAAAATAGGCTTTGTTTGAAATACATAGAAAATTGAGAACATATTTTGAATGCGTGAATTTCGTAAGATTTCTCTTAAGTTTATATAGTTATATATAAAATTCCTGTGGAATGGTACATTCCAAATAGCCCCAAGGAGCTATAGGCGTGTGCCGCGCATCGTGATGTGCCAGATTTATCTAGACCTCCACTAGTCCTTGCGTGTGTTATGTGTAGTAGGGGACACGTATGTGTATGCGTGCGAACGGTGTGAGTGGTTTTGTTAGTGTGTTCCCTCCATTGTGCTTCAAAAAAAATATACCTTTAATCAAGCTTGCATCATTTGTTTTTCTTAAGACTGTCTGATATATATATATATATATATATATATATATATATATATATATATATATATATATATATATATATATATATATATATATATATATATATATAGTAAAAATATTAAGTGCTACTAGGTGCCCGGACTCCTCAATCGTGAGGCGTCCGATCGCACACGCACAGTCAGCCGGATAAAGTTGATTAACGGGTTGGGAGCTAATTGAATGCATGCAAACCGGATTATTACATTCCTTCCGTAGCCATTGGGACGGCAGATTGATTAGTGCAAACAGGAATATTTTATGCCATAAATATCTAGCGTGTATGTGTGTATTCCTTTTGAAGTATGTGTGTACAACCTTTTGAAGTAACGTGAAAATATTTATGTGTTAAGATCATTATTTGCCATAAATAGATTTCCTGCCATTACCGCAGAGTAGGTATGTGTATTGGTCATGTATTACTTAACATGGAGTACATGAGTAGGTATGCAAAACCGTACGGCATTTAAAATATACTCGCTTGTACATATAAATATAATATCTTATGGTGCGTGAAAAATATCATTACGTGTAACATATGATGAATTATTGTGATTAAATCGAGTATTATACTTAGAAAAAAATTTAAGTGGTCTACTTACGGTATAATAAAAAAATGTGTTGACTTTCATTAATTTTTATTCAACGCACAAAATGATTTTGAGCGGCGAATTTATACGAGATGTTAGCAGGTAAGGGGAGAATCTTTTGTGAATTTGTCAACTCAATCGGGCAACAAAATGCTTTATTAAATGGATGGTGCATACGAAAGGCTTTTTTAATAAAGAGTATGTTGATTTGCATTATTTTCATTAATTTTTAGATGTCGCACGGAACGATTTGGAGTGGCAAAATTTCACAAGTTGTTATCATTTAAGGTGACCAATTTATGTGATTTTTTTATCTCAATCAGACAACATAAGCTATATATATGTGTGTGTGTGTGTGTGTGTGCACGCGCGCTGTTTTTGGCACTGTATTGGCTTCTAAAAACTGTTTCTCTACGTTAAATTACTTTTCTACAGTATCTAACTTTCAAACTACTAGTTAATTGTAGTGCACAGTATAGTGATTTTATTTATATCAGTTAAAATCACATATAAGCATCTCTTTCTAAACTTCTCTACAAACTATTATTATTTATAAACTAAAATTTAAAGCTAAAGCCAATATGAACCGGCATGCACGGCCATCCTTCAAACAAGAAACACACAGTCAAGATTGTTCACACACTTCAATCCATTGATATGTTGCGTCGGACGCCTTGCGACCCTTTAAGGCTACGTTCTTTCCAGCTAAAAACTGACTTATACTCGTACTGTCTATAGTAATTAATTTTTAAATGGTGGTTTTTTTAAGACGGGTCAACAGAAAAATTGTAGTAAAAAGTGTATTGAGTTCAGCAGTACCGACCGAAATTACATTCAACTATTTTACTATACGTACAATCTTTTACAAACAGTTAGAATTTAAATATTTAAATTATAAACTATAAATCATCAGTCAAAAAAACCAAAATTGCTTGCTTTCCCAGTGGTTAGGGTATCTGGATGGACATGCAGGAGAAAAAAAAGGTGATGTGAGCGGTTTGAAATGACGCCATTAACAAAGGTCAACCATCCTCGCCAACCATAGAGAGACTCGGGGACGAAAGGTCTTCCCAGACTTCGGTATCATGCTGATGGGCACCGCGAGCCTGCAAATTGTAATCATCGCCCAGGAAGCTGCGCAGAATCCGAGTCATATAATTATCGTTCTATTTATCTTACAGTTTGTAGCTTAATTTATACTATAATAACTATTTTTTTATCGAAGTATTTTTTAAAATAGATCTACTATTTAATTATAGTAGATAATGTACTGACTTCAAATATACCGATTAAAATCGTACGTGACTATCACTCTCCGTACTTTCTCTCACGAACAGATAAAATTTAAAAGCTCTAAGCCAAAAGACATAAGCCGCAACAAAATACACTCATAATTTCTAGATTGTGCTTTGCATGGCATTGGGGGGTCTCAGTTCTAAAATTTAAGACGAAAGTGACATCCAAAATATACACATACAGTGTATGCACGTCGGTTGCGACGTTGACACGTGGTTGCAGAAAAAGACGTCGTTTTGGACGTTCAGGATGGAGGCTTCTCTTGAATGATTGGAACTGCGCCTGGCCTTGGTAAGTTGCGACGGCGATGAGCCAGTGAGGCACCGGTGGGAACAATACTGTTGGACGGTGGACATGACGGCTACTGGGGGTAAGGCTCGATTGTGGCTGATGTGCATCAGTGTATGGAGGCAGTTTGGCATACCATACAGTTTTCTTTTCTTCGTGTATACTCATGAACCTATTATACTAATCAAATACCCGTACGTTGCTATAGAACGTTGCATATGTGTATTATCAATCAATTGGTGTGTGTGTATATATAACATATAATAATTGAAATCAAATGTGATATATAAGCATCTCAGTCAATAACAATAAGACATTGCACAAAAACAACATACACATCACAACCACATTTCTGTTGTAAGTCAACTTCTAAAGTTGAACAAAGCAAATAAATTGTTAGTTCTACGTTTGTGTCTAGAAAGTGAAGTGACTGAAAAATGGACTGTCATTCATCAAGTTCAGAATATGAGCCTGAAACAAATAGAAACATCCACTCATTTTTCTTTTCATTCACTACCTTTATTGTAAAAGAGAGAGAGAGAGAGAAATCATCTCTTGAGGTCCACCTTTCCAAATTGTAAGGTCAGTATCATGATCAGTTTGAAAGTTACAACATTAGTTCTACATGCACACAGTGGTTGGTTTGAGAATATACATTAGACAACCAGAGTCTCACATACAAATATATTCACTCAGTTTGATTTGATCAAAATTATATACACTACTGTCAAGCATTTCTATCAACTTATAAGTAATGTGCTTATGCATTGCAACGGAATACTAGAGCTTATACTAAATAGAATTTCCTTTCACACATCAAGCGAACCAATCAATTAAAAAATGCTCATATGTAAGACCATGAAAACTAATCTCGTCCGCGAGCCATCCAAACAAAAGAAAAATAATGACATGCTTGAGAAAAAAACTAAAATAGGCATCTAAGATTATTTACATACGTACGTCAGTCTAAGTCATCACTTTCTAGAATTCGCCCCTTTTTTTAGTTTATTCGCACGAAGGGAACAATTCGGCCCCATTTTTTAACCGTTGCGGCTATAAAAGTTCAACCTGCCACGCGCGAGGCCGTCGCAGAGGAAAAAAAACGTGCTGCCACGAGGCGGACGGCGCGATTCAGTGTATCCGAATTGCCAGAAACCAATTCCACGGAGCAGACATAAAGAATTCCACGGGCACTACGTGGCGAAGACCGTTCAAGTCTCGCTCCCGGAGACGATTCCGCCACCTTGCTATAAGTGGCACGGCACGGGCAGGCGTGCGGCGGCGGGCGGCAACTCCCGCACCAGCTCCGAACCTTCTCACTCTGCAGGAAGCTCACTGCGAAGCCGACCAAATCCACCGGAGAAAATGAACGCACCCAACCTTCTTCGATCAACTACAAATCCACCCGCCGACAGCACATCCTCCATCCCATGCAGCACACCAGCGATTTGATCCTCCTTATAAATACGAAGCTTTCGCGCCGGATTTGTACTCGGCCATGGCGGCAGTCGGGGCGCGCCCAGTGCTCTACCACCAGCCGGCGCGGGCGGGCGACGCCTGCTTCTCCATGTCCTCGTACTTCTCCCACGGGGGAAGCTCCACCTCCAGCTCGCCGTCCAGCTTCTCCGCCGCCCTCGGCGCCCCCCCGCCGCCACCGCCGCCGCTCGTCGACCCCGCGGCGCAGTTCGACATCTCCGAATACCTCTTCGACGACGGCGCGGCCGGCGGCGTGTTCTCCGCTCCGCCGAATGGCCCGCCCGTCGTCGTGCCGGATGGCTCCAGCCACGGCGCTGCTGGTGCAGGGGCAACCACTCACGCTAGGTGAGACTTCGTGGCGTGCGCCGTTTTGTCAGCTGGTATTTTAACACGTTTGGGTTTTCGGATTCGTGTCTTTGGTCCGAACTTTGAACTCCTGATTGTGCATTTCAGGAGCGCGGCGGAGGCGGTGCCGGCGGCGGTGGAGAGGCCGCGGACGGAGCGGATCGCGTTCCGGACGAGGTCGGAGATCGAGATCCTGGACGACGGGTACAAGTGGCGGAAGTACGGCAAGAAGTCCGTCAAGAACAGCCCCAACCCAAGGTACCCAACCAACAGCACTGCAAAATCAAACCAGAATAGATCAATCTTGCGATCATCGCATATGGTACAATAATCAATCCACCATGCAAACTGTCTCCTTCCAGCACAATGATCAACACATTATTGCTACTTCCCAGTTAATCCAAAGATTATACAGTATTAGCGACGATTGATTGTGCGTGTGTGCAGGAACTACTACCGGTGCTCGACGGAAGGGTGCAACGTGAAGAAGAGGGTGGAGCGGGACAGGGACGACCCGAGCTACGTGGTGACGACGTACGAGGGGATGCACAACCACGTGAGCCCCAGCACGGTGTACTACGCCAGCCAGGACGCCGCCTCCGGCCGGTTCTTCGTCGCCGGCACGCAGCCACCAAGTTCACTCAATTGAATAGCTAGAGTAGATGATCAGGGGGTCGGTTTCTCGATCGAGATGGGTTCTTTTGGATCTAGCGCGATCTTTTTCCCCGTCCTTTTCCTCTGTCGACCATGGAAAGGCCTGGCTGGTTGTAGCGATCAAATGCTGTACTGCTCTTGTGTCGGCTCGGGAGGTTTCACACTAGCTCGCCCCTTGAGCTTAGCTAAAATAGTGTGGGACAATGTAACATATATAAACTACTTAACCGTGCAATAAAAATGTACATAGCTTGTGCGATTTTCGTCATACGGACTACGGTTTGATCGACGATGCTTTTTTAAAAAAAAACAAAGTAAAGTGCTGCAAATTACCTTAATTTCTTTCTCCTTTTTCAGAATTATGTATCAATGCATTTACAACGCGTGCAATTTCTTGCTCTTAATTCTGCGGGTCATTGATAGATTGGCCGAAATCATGCATGAGATGTCACGACCCGCCGTAGGGTAAAAACACTGGTCAACGAATTATCATTCGCTTTAACTGATAGAACGTCGTTCTACTGAATAATAAGACGTTCGCAGTACTGTAGCAGAACAATAATTAGAGACAGAATACAATATTACAATAATACAACCACGCAGGGCTCGAATATTACAATATTTAGAGAGCGAAAGGATCTGACTACCAACTATAAAAGATGAAGACTAGAGTCTAATTATACCCTTCTGTATCCAGGTTCATCAAGATGACTTCGGACCCCTATTTTGAGTCCACGATATTCCATTCGGGAAGTATTTCAATCCATTTAGATAGACTCTGCCAGATCTTAACTATTCTTCGAACTGACATACTCCTAAATAAGGGAAGATAATAGCAAAGATGAGTACAATAGTACTCAGCAAGTGTTAACAAAATGCACTCTATGCCACTACTGCAGAAAGGATCATTACAGACCGTTCAAAATCGTCATCACAGACGGTTTCATGAGCTGTCTGAGTTTATGGGTCAGTAATAATATGAGGTCATCACAGATAACTTTTGAACCGTTTGTGGTGTAGATTTTCACAAATAGTTTCTACTAAGGTGGTGATCGGTTCGGCTGAAAAGCTCATGGCTTATGGCTGAAAACACTGTAGCTGACAGAGGCTTATTTAGCATAATTAAATTTAAAAATATAAAAAATATGTTAGCCCATTACGTATAATACAAACAAATACGGGAAAAAAGAACCGGCAAAAAAGCTCAACAAAAAGCCAAAAGTTCAGAAAAAGACGAAACTTATGAATAGTGAAAAATAAGCCAGAAGCCAGAAGCCGAAGCCGAGTTGATCAGGGCAGCCGTCTGTGATAGTTGACTGTCACAGACGGTTGGTATTAGAAACCGTTTGTGATAGCTGATATATCATAGATGATTTCAATTGCAAACCGTATGTGATATGTCACCATCACAAATCGTCTGTAGTAGAAATCATCTGTAGTAAACCATATATTACAAACGGTTTCTACTAAAAACCGTCTGCGATAGTTAACTATCACAGATGGTTACGAGTTAATAACCGTCTGTGATATTCTTTTCTATTCATAAATTTATTTATGTTAGTTGACTAGCCTCAGAAAACACTAGCCATACTCTCTAAAATAAACAGATCAATACAGTATATATACATCCAATTCTTATTCGTTCTACAGGACGACGATCAGACTCATGATGCTATATGAAGCAGAATGTTGAGTGACTAAAAGACAACATATACAAAAAATGAGTGTAGCAGAGATGATAATGCTACGTATGGACGGACCCACAAGGTATGCCAGGTGGGCCACGGCATACCCTGGGCCCAGCCGGCAGCGCCTAATCGCCTGCAGGCGGTGGGAGGTTTCCGAGCGGAATATCTCTGCGGATCCGGTGCGCGGCGCGTATAAAAAGGAGCCGCCTCTATATCTTCGCCATTTGCTGAACAAATATCAGATTGCTACGCTCACCGCCGAAGGCGAAGCCAATTCCATTCGGGCGTCTCCTCTCCTCTCCCCGCCGTCCTCTTCACTCCTGCTTGTTGTTCTTGAATTCTTGGGATTCTTGAAGGAAGCAATGTAGAGCAACTGCTGCGCTCTTCTTCGCATCCCCAGTTGCCGGGATCTGGTACTAACTCTTCCTTGTTCTTTTGTCTTGTAATTTGTAAGGTGTCTAATGTTCTTGATTCGTATGTATATGCAAAACTCGATCTCTAGGGGCTACTAGATTTAAGTGTTCAGTTTGATTATGGAAGAAAGATATATTCTTTTGTATGTTCATGCCACTTGCTCCGTTTAGATTCATAGTACTCTCTACAGTTTGGGGGGGGGGGGGGCGGGGGGTGAAAATTTTAGATTTCGCAGGACTAGGATCTTTTCGTAGTGTATGTGTGGGAAAATTCTGATCAACTAGCTGTCTTAGAAACTTGGACGATTGCATTTGTTTACGGAATCTGAGTTAAGGTTCTTCGTGATACGGTTAAGGGACAAAAGTTAAACTTTGACAATTTTGATTGGAAGGCATATAAAACTTCTTACTATGAGAAGAGCATAGAAAACTTTCTATTATGAGAAGAGCATAAAAAAGCCATACAAGTAGTATTGTAAGTCTCTTTTATGTACATTTGAGACTATTAGTATGGTGTTTGAACTATTTATATTATAATTTGTGCAAATTTCTAACTTAATCCTTAAATTTAAGACTTATCATATTATTTAGTGCCTGTATACCAAATTACGGTGCAAATTTTACAATTATTTACCGAATTACACATAAAAATTTTAGCGCGGCATACCCTTTGATAAAATCTTGGGTCCGCCATTGCTACGGTGGATCAGTGGTCACACAAGATGAGATTGCATCTGCAATGATGATATACGTGATAGGGTGGGGATAGCACCAATTGAAGAGAAGTTTGTCCAACATCGCTTGAGATAGTTTAGATATCTCCAACAAAGGCCTTTTGAGGTATCGGTACATAGTGGAATTTTAAGGCGTACTAAAAACGTAAGAAGAGATAGAGATCGACTAAAATTGATGTTTGAGGAATAGTTAAAAGAGACTAGGCCCGCCAGCAGCTTGCAGCAGGATCTCTCGGCGAGGGCGTGCGACGGGACATCTTGGGGGCTCAACGGCGGCGTACGGGTCGACTCGGCTATGGCGCGGTGTGGCTGACGGCGGGACAGCGGAAGCGGTGGCGGGAGTCCAACGAGGCAACGAGAGCGGGCGTGCAGGTGGACGTGCTTCGTACGAGTGTTGTACAAAAGGACATCGTGTGCGTAGCGGCATATTGGGCCGTGCGCGAGGAGGCCCACTCCTAGCCCACTGCGCGCTGTGACAAAGGGCTCGACGACGGCCGCGCGTCTCTCTCAGCCGTCGTCTTCGTCCATGCCGCCGGCGAATTCGCCGCAGCCCCTAGGTATTACCCCCCCCAGCCCTTCTCTCTCTCTCTCTCTCTCTCTCTCTGTGTGTGTGTGTGTGTCGCGTGCTCGCGGCTGAATAAGGTTCCTGGTGGTTGAATCCCGACGGTCCTGCTCCTCAATTGGTTTCTTTCAACTGCGATGATGCAAAATGACGAGAAGATATAGCATGGGATCGGGAAATTTTACACGCTTAGGTCTTGTTTAGGAGCCCAAAATCCCTGATCTATCCATGTGGATAGCCCAGAATTTGAAACTAAAATCCAGTCATAATGAGAAATTTCGATATTTGACACTGAATACGTGCGCCTCTCAACTTTTAACCTCCAATTCGCACGCCTTTGAAAATTTAACCCTGTCACTGCGAATTCTTTTGATTCAAGGGATTCTCCTTATTTTCTCTCCTTTTCTATTTTTTGTGCCACCGGAAATGACCGTAGTGCCCTCTGCCTAATCTCCGCTTCAATGGAGGCCATCCATGCAGGCCGCCGCCGCCTGCCCCATGGGGCGCCGCCGCCGCCGGCCGGCCGCCTCCACCTCCGGCCGCCTTGGATCCACCCGCGCCGGGCCCTCCACCGCCGCGCGCCATGGGCGCCACCTCGCCACGCCGGCCATGGGCGCGCCGGGCGCGCCATACGCGTAGCCGCGCCTTCCGCCGGGTGCTGCCGGCCACATGCGCCGCCGCCTCCGCTCGGGAGCCGCCGGCCGTGGGCTGCTTCGGGCTTGGTCGCCACCGGCCGGGATTCGCCTCGGGCTTGAGCGCCGCTGGCCGTGAACCGCCTGCCGCGCGAGCCGTTCTTGGCGCCGGTCTGCGCCGCCGCGCCTCGGCCGTCGGGCCTCCCCAGACGTTGATTGCAGGCAGAGGGCACTACGGTCATTTCCGGTGGCACAAAAAATAGAAAAGGAGAGAAAATGAGGAGAATCCCTTGAATCAAAAGAATTCGCAGTGACAGGGTTAAATTTCCAAAGGCGTGCGAATTGGGAGTTAAAAGTTGAGAGGCGCACGTATTCAGTGTCAAATATCAAAATTTCTCAGTCATAATAGGCCAGTGATTTTAGACTGCCAAACAAGGCCTTAATTAAAATGGGGAAAATATAGAGTTCATATGACTCATTCCTGTCACGCGGGGTAGGTTTTAGGATGCACGATTGGCTGTCTTTACTTGCATCCAAACGTTTATGTTGTCATTTTGGTCAGGTCTTCAAATTTTGTTAGGTTGTGGGTTATTTATGTACGGTAGGGTACTTCCCCTACTGTTTCTCTTCAAGAATATGTCAGGTTGTGGAGTGGGTTTAGTCAGATCATCATCTGAATGGATTGTTTGGATGCAGAAAATTCTTGCAACGGGTCGAACAGCGGTCCTTCTAAAAAAATTCATCATCTGAACTAGGTCCAACTAGATAATTTGTAGACCTATGTGATGTTTACCCAGTTAGATGGTATTGTGAACAGCTGTAAGGCTTTAGCTCTCCTAGCTGGTGTTCTTGTTGAACATTTGGCCACCTGTAAACGAGGAGATCACATTCATGAACATTGCCAGACATACACACTACAAACGCCCATGTGGTTACATAGAATTCTCGAGAGCTTGGATGACCTTATGATAATCATTCACCAACCATGAGATGGCTCACATGCATTAGCTTGCCTAATCATATATATTTCATTGTCAAAGACCTTGATTTATACTTGATGGTATATTATGTTTGTCGACTTTATTTCCTATTTGATCTTATGTGTGCTTGTACCATGGTGAATATATGGCTTACAGTTGTTTGTGAACAAAGGGTTCTAATTTTGAACAAACATGAGGAGAAGCTTGTTGGTTTATTACATCAAACACGTTCAAAGAAACTTGTGACCCTTTGTCATGGATTCCGAGCTACAAAGGCAAGGGTGTACCATCCATAGGAAACATTTATTTGTGAAAGACTTATGGGTTAGGATATTGCTTGCTATGGGTTAGGGTATTGCTTGCTAATCGTTATCTTTTTTCTGTCCTTTTTAGATGTAACTTTGTACACACTTAAATGGCTTCACATGACTGTTTTTGCAAAGTTTTACTTTTGCATATTTGTTTCGCCTGTGATCTAGAGTCTATTGTCTCAACATCAGTATGATGCAAATTAAAAGCACAATATAGATCCTATTAGTCATATCATAAAAGCAGTGGCGGAGGATAGTTAGGGCCAGAGTGGGCCGTAGCCCCCCCGCCCCCCACAAACAATTCAGAAAATTTTTAGGGTAACACTGAGTATGCAGTAGCATTTAGGTTCATTTACTACTCAACCCTTCAAATGGCCATCCCTGATGTCCTGCACCTCCAAAAGCCCTGTTAAGTTCGATCCACTCTGCTTCAGCTTCTTCCTTACTAGGCCAGGAATCACTGACCCAATTTCATTTCCCCACTAGTCAACAATTCAGCCAATTAGGTTTAGTCATTCACTCATTTTGGTAGCTCAGTATAGTCAGTAGCTAACACCCACACCGCCACTGCTTTACTTGCTCGTCACCTTCATCTCATGCTGCGGCAAAAAAACCACAGGACAACTAGACAAGGCATTTCGGTGGAGCACCCACTCGCAACTAGAGCTTGGATTGGTCTGGTAATTTGGCCATCAACCTAAGAAGTGGATGCTGCTTTCTTGTGCCTGGCATCTCTTCCTCTGTTTTTTCTAAGAGTAAATATCAGCGTTCACCTAGGTGCTAGTCGAGCGGCAGATTGGCACCTAGAGTAGGAAGACTAGGTGGATGCCTAGGAGAACAGTGGTAAATATGTACATATATCTTGCCAAGACGTGGTATTTTATAACCAAAATGCGGACAAGATTAATCAAATTTCAATGGCTACAAATTCTACCATATCGTAGTAGTACGATTTGGCATCCCCCCCCCCCCCCCCCCCCCCCCAATTTGGCTCAAGCTCTGCCACTGCGTAAAAGGATGAGCAACACACTGCAACCATTTTCGCTTTGACTTTGCTGGAAATGGGTAAGCCATTTGTGAACACATTGTGTGGCCATGCCGTAGCAGCATAGCATGACATCACTTCTCATGGTAGACTTTTACTCCTAGTGTGGAGTTAAATGCTTCTGAACCATGGATAGCATTTCGTGCATTTTCTACTGCAACAGCAAGTAGCAACTACCATGATTCTCCCATTAAAATTAGTATATCAATTACACAATGCTCCTTGAGTACCGTTCTTGCTGACTACCACATTGTCAACTTATGGGTGTTTGTTCTCTTTTCCAGGGAAAGTGAGGGCGAATTCCAATATGGAAACTACCGAAAAGAGGCAGATGACTTGCGCTCTGCAGTATCATATTTCTTAGAACAGAAATATGACATAGTTGCTCTTGTCGGGCATTGCAAAGGTAGGTAAGATGCTATTATATGTAAATACTGTTTATATCCGTCATGGTCTTTTTTTTTTCATGCCTAATAGCACACTAATCTATATGTGCATGTTCAGAGGGCCGCATTTCATGCATAGATGGCATCAAAAGTTGGTAGAAATGCATACTTGGATCCCTTTCTGTATTTGTTGCCTCGTGGTGGAAGAACATGTACAGATGTATTCATATATGATACTGCATATCCTGATCTGCCTTCATTTGTTCTTTGTGCTGTCTGAAAGTTTGCTGATCTTGGTAGTTGCCACCATGGCTTGAGGATTATTTCTGACTTGTTCAATGGCTCTCATTATTCAGAATACTTAGGCAAGTTTGCACAGCCTTCATTTTCTGATTATATGCTTTCATCACTGAGATAGTGTGTTACTCATGCTTTTCATCTAGGCTACTTTAGACAGTTACTTCCTGTGTGTTGACTACCTGTATTTCCAATTTCTAGGAGGAAATGTTGTACTTCTATATGCTTCCATGTACCATGATGCTTCCATCGTTGTGAATATTTCTGGTCGCTTTGCGTTAGAGCGAGGTATTGATGGGCGCCTGGGGAAGAATTTCATGCAGAGAATAAAGAAAGACGGATACATAGATGCCAGGAATAAAAAAGGTATAAGCTTGCTTCACTTGATACTTGTTAAATAAATCTCAAGCTTATCACAAGCCTCTAAATCAATTGAATATTGCTAAGTATTCTTAGTAAAATAGTCATGTTATGCATTGATTGAATTTTGCTGGTACTGTACCTGCATCATAGGCTTTTGCTGGTAATGCCCATTAACAAGGTCAAGGTACTACATGTGATTTGGCATCAATCTTGGAATTATCAAAGTTAAACTATAGGGTGGGTTGGTGGGTGATTCTGCTCACTCTTTCCAAGCTAGGACACTTGGGAATATGGCAGAATCATCATAAAATGGGTTTATTGGCACTTGCACTTCGCTAGACAGCCCTTTGATTATTGATGGCTGTACCACCGTCATGATGCAGAAGATCTTGATACCAATATCTGCATTTCGATATTTTTTTTGGTTCATTGCAAATGTTTCAAAGTTGTCTATTTTGGTAGCTTAGAAACTTGATGGCAAAAGTTTCAACCCAAGATGACTTACAACATGTGACGGTCCTTTATGAGAAAATTGCTTCTTAGATATCCATACTTATTTATGCACTGAATCGTAAAGGAGCTGACTATATTACTTTTGAGCATCATTATCCTTTTGTCTACGCTAAGCTCCGGTCATGGTGTCAAACATGGATATAGGCTGGAGGCATTGTTCCGCATTTCTGTTTATGTCCAAGATAGATGTAACACCTCGGCCCAACTTCTGAGCCTGGAATGCTACTACTACTCCAAAACTGTACCATTTACATTTACTTATACTAGAATCCAGCAACAACTCCTTTGTTCCACTCAATTACACGATAAGCACACATACTTACCTGTGAGCGTTGAGGTAACTGTACCTGTTTACCAACTATCAAAAGAGAGGCATCAGCCACACGACATGAAGCATATTCGATAAGGCACATTATTAAAGCTGACTGCTAAAACCCGACATTGAGGTCTGATCATGACAACTAAAGGTGATATATGAATTGCTGTTGCACGTGGGATAAATGTGCTATTCCCGTCCATGCATGTCACCTTCATCGCACATCTAAAAAAATCAACAAAGCAAGCGTGAGTCCAAAGACTCAGTAAGTGCATATTGAAATAGTGTTGATAGCATAGCAATTCAGTAAACTCCGTATCCGAAACCTGTAAAACACATATCTGTAAACTATAAACATAATCTCTACATCTGTTTCACTGTTTTCTGTTCATTTTATGCAATGCAATACAATGTCCACATGCATTTTTTGAGCTCATACCGGTATAACTAAGTGTTCACCCGTCAATGAATCACCCTTGCTCTGTCCTCTTTCATACAGGGTCTCAAACTCCACTCCTGTTAAGTGCCTACCACAGTAAGTCTTACTCATGAGCACTCCAGATTAGTCATATATCTTTCTCACCGACCTGGCTCATGCACTCTGGACTAGCTATATGACTTACTGTCGTGGCTCATATGCATTTTGCATAATGCAACACTCTTTCAGCATTAACAATCAACTCCACTCCTATGGAGTGCCTACCAAAGTAGGTTTTTATCTTCCCACTGCTGTGAGATGCCTACGCGAAGTAGGTCTTATGTATTGAGTGCGCTACACGACGCATCACTCTTTCAACATTAACAAGCAACTATACGCATCTCTTATCACCATACAAACAACAAGCAAGTAGGGATATCATTTCATAAAATGCTGTAAAACATGGCATGGAAGAATAAGTACCATGCATTCATCATAATTCATTATTCTACCATGCACTTGCTTGTTCACCCTTGTAGACGATTCATGGATGGCACCAAACCCAAAACTCCACTTGAACAAGCATTCAACCCATCTCAATACATCATAGCCATACATGTGAACATATGGATGACATTGTTTCTACGCGTAACTCAACACGAACATCCCCCATTTCTGTCCCAAGGACATGCAGTTCCATATCGGACAATATCCGACTTGGACACCAACCTTCCAATCCGAGGTGTCAATAATGGCACTTCGGCATTCTAGAGCTTTAGCAATCACCTATGTTAATTAGTCCACACTAATTAATCAATACTAATTTATCCATACTAATCATTCCCTTACCTCATTAGTCACATGCGCTATTTACTTACTTACACTAATCAACCACTAATTAGCCATCCACTTAATCACTCCTCAAAACTTATGGTCCTGATGCACTCGACCAAAGCATCTACTAGCCATTGACTCACTAATCAATCACTGAACACTAGTCGGTCACACATGCACCGACACAACACCACACAGCCAATGCTCTTTACTAGTTCTACACACATATGGACACAACACTACTGTACTGTATATGAATTCTAACGACTAGCCGTGCTCTAACCATTGTATACATCTGTCTCGCTATTCGACAATTTAACCTCTACATTACTCAATAATCAAGCAACGAAAAGGAATCGAGGTGTTACCCTAACTCCGAATAACTGGATCGGAGCTCCTTCTTCCTTGTCTTGGTTGGATTTGGCGGATCAGACGCCGAATCAATCCTCCCCTTCTTCTCCTTTTCCTCTTTTCCCCTCTTTCTTCCTTTCTTTTCTTTTCTCTCCTCTTCTTCCCTTTCTTTTATTTTCTTCCTTCAATTCGTTTCTTCTCTTCTTTACTCACGGCTGGCTCCTTACTCTTCTTCCCCTTCTTTCTTCCCTCACGGCTGGCTCTCTGTAGAATCAAGGATACCGACTAGAGGGGGTGAATAGGAGGTTTTGAAAATTTTCTTTTCTTCTAAATTAGTTCTCTACAATTTTAATAGCAAGAATGTAAAGCAATTAAGACTATACAATTTTAGTCAAGTAAGTAACAATACTAGCTCTAAATCAAGCAAATGATCACAATAATGCAAACAAATAAGAGCTAGAAGAAAGCAAGTGAGAGATGTACACAATCGATGTTTTTACTGTGGTGATCGAAAACTTACTGGTTTCCCCCTAGTCCACGTTGAAGTTAGCCCGAACAAATCGGACCGGCTCTACGAATTAAGTCGAAGCACCTCGATCACTAGATGTAGCTCTTTCCCCCTCCGAGTAGCTGAGTTCTAATCTTCACACGAACGTCGGGTCTTCTCACAATCTCCTTTGAGAAGGTCACCGATTAATTTTCCACCCAATCGTCCAGGTGCCGGCAAACCAGAACTTCACTTGATTTGCAAATGAGTCCCAATGGATCAACTAATGAATGCAATGCACTATTTGCTCAACCACCTCAAATTTAATGCATAAAGTGAGAACAAGTGGTGGAGTGAATGCTCTATGCTCAAGAAATGTTTACTGGATCTCTTCTTACTGTCCTTGAGCAGTGGTACGGGTATTTATACATTTCACCTACCAAAACTAGCCGTTTGGAACAAATTCCAAAAAAATCAGGGCGAGCGGAATTACCGCCGATCTAAGGCCGGTAGTACCACTCCCATTTCTGGCGCGGCAGAACGGCTATGTCAGAGCTCTGCAGTGACCGTTGGAAAGTCGGCGCGGTACTACCGCCGTTGAAAAATTCGGTACTACCGCTCTGCGGTAGTTTCGCAAAGTCGGCGCGGTACTACCGCTTGAGCCGAACCCCAAAAGTCCCCAAACTTGGCGCTCTCTGGAAAAAAGGCTCCGTTCATCCTCCGGAGCTTCCGGGTTCAGAAGTACCGCTCTGGATAGCGGAACTACCACACCCTACGGTAGTTCCGGCGTTAAAATCGCCGGTACTTTCGATCCCGCGAAATCTTAAATTGCATCCGGAGGGTGCTCTTTGGAAAAAAGGCTCCACTCGGGTTCCGGAGCTTCCGGTCACCTTTAGTACTGATTCTGAATGCGGTTCTGCGGTAGTTCCGACGTTAAAATCTGCGGTACTACCGCTCTTCCAGACAGAGCACAGTTTCGGGTTTAAAACTGATTTTTGATGTATGCATGCTCCTAGTTTGATCTAAATGGCACATAAATTTTGCTATCAAGTTACTTGTCATGATTCCTCTTTATGATACGATTATTTATCCTATAATTTGGTCTTCTACCTTTTCTCCTAAGACCGGTAAAAATAAAAATGGATCATATTCTAAGTATACCTTTGTCTTGAGCTATTTTTGATCTTCACATTCATCCTTTGGCTTGCATCTTGTCAACCACATATGGACTTAACCTTTAAATACTCATTAAACACGTTAGTCCCATATTCACATAGATTCATTAATTACCAAAACTATTTTTAGAGGCCTAGATGCTTTCACTCTCCTCGACAAAATCCTCTCTACCTCTCTTCTTTCCTCCGGCTGGCCCTCCCTTCTTCCTCTCAGCTGGCCAGGCCCTCTCTTCTTAGTGCTGGTTGGCTCCTCTCCCTCTCCCGACTGACTCCCCACCCCCTACTTCTTGGCTAGCAAGGGAGCACGGAGGGGCGGAGGCGATGGCCGGTGGCTAGGGCGAGGGCAGCGGCTTGTAGAGGCACGCGCATGGAGGGTGAGGGCGGCACGTTGGCATCAGGGCGGAGCGGCGCTCGACGAGGGCGCGGCCGGGCAAAGCTGGCGAAGGTAGGTGGCTATAGCCTGTCCGAACGGCGAGGAGCAGGCGGCGGCGGCGTGCGCGAGTGGGGGAGACGGCGTGCGGCAGCAGAAAGGGGATGCGTGGAGTTCGGCACGGGGGAAGAGTGAATCGATTTCTCCTCCTCTTGGCTTTGCTGATAAGAGGGGGGGGGGGGTGGCTTGGCATGGGCTGAGCTGGACTGGGTCAAGGCTGGCTTAGCTCCCTTCTCACAGGAATTACAATGGAATCCTGCAAAACATTATTAATTCAAGATTTATTTTAAAGATCACAGTCCCATTGTTATTCTTACGCACCCTATTGCAACATTTTCGCTGTTATGCAGGGGAGTGAGTACAGGGTGACTGAAGAAAGTCTACAAGATCGGCTGAGCACTGATACCTTTCTTTCGAGCCGTTCCATAAGGAAAGACTGCAGGTCACAAGCTGCTCTCTTACTCCTGTATCAACAGGTCTTTTAAAGAAACAATCCTAAAGGGAATTTTGTACCGATTTGCAGGGTCCTCACGATTCACGGTTCCAAAGATAAAATTGTCCCAGTGGAAGACGCCCTGATGTTCGCAGCAAACATCCCAAACCATCAGTTGCACATAATCGCAGAAGCCAACCATCGTTATCCAGGCCATGAGCAAGACCTGACTTGTATTGGATTTCACCAAGTCCCATCGTCAAAGCACATTGCCCTTGCGTCCAAAATTGTAACTGTTTGACCATTGTGAAGCGTGATTGATGTGCTCATTCGCCGCTCCCATCCTTGAGGATTGAATTTGTTTGCTACTCACTTTCCTCCATCCATAATATAAGTACGACACAAATATCTAAAAGATATATTATTTAATAAATTAGATCAGATGTTTTTAGCAGAAAAAGTTGTACTATATCTATCTAATATGAACAAATATGATCAATTTTATTAAATATTACTTAAATAATATATCTCTTAGGTATGTGTGCCAGACTTATATTCCTTAGGTCCCGCTCGTTCTGGCTTCTAGCTTTTAGAAGACAAAATGAGATGCCAGAGCGAACGTATTCTAAACGTGTTGGTTTCTTAATTTTGTTTTGTTTTTTGTTTTTCTTTGTTTTTCTTTTTTTGTGGAAATACAATAATTTTTTTGATTAAATAACTCAGAAAAAACTAAAAACCGTTGTAGTATAATTTTAGACAAAACTAATCGTCAGAGGGTTGTTCTTTTAGGCTGTGGTCGGTGGCTTTTGGTTTCGGTTGATGAATAGTAACAGCTGTTAGAGAGGTCGTGAGAGAGTATGGAGTAAGAGTTAACTTACGTGCTATTTTGATTGATATAGATGAAGTCGTTATAGTATCTACTGTAATAAATTTATAGATCCCGTTATAAAAATATTTTATTTAAAAGTTAGTTATTGTAAATATATACTTTATATAGAACAAATCAAAAGCTGAAGACGAAAAAGAGTGGCCTAAGAGTCCAAAAAACGCCGGAACAAACGCTGTCTAATTTCCAGCTTTTTTGTCATTTTGAGAAGAAGTTTCCAGCATTGGAACTACTAGAACAGCTATCCAAACCACGGTGACTCTTCAGTCAGGACCAGCCATCTAATCCATCGCACGCTACTGGCCTAATCTGATCAGGAAGACAGTGCTCACTCTCCCTTGTCCTCCTCCTACTACAGTGACACATGTGAGAGCGACAGTGGGCCCCACACCACCTCTCATTTTCGGGGACGAGCACGCAGCGCAACGCAATGGCTGCCTCCGGCCCTGTTATTTTCAGTTTTTAAAAGTTGTTTTTTAACATAGGATCTACCAGTTAATTGTAGTATATTTTTTACTGATTTTATTTATATCAGTAAAAATCGCACGTGAATTTCTGTTACTATATAATCTCTCATATAAATAGCTTAAAAGTTATAATAGTAACCAAAAGCCACAAGCTGCGGAAAAAAACAGGCCCTCCGATGCGAAAGCCCATCTCGACGTGATGGGCTCATCATCGACTCGCCACCGAGCCCGACCGAACCGACTCAAGTGGTCGAGCCCAGCGAGCCAGACCAACCGAGCGAAACAAAACTTGTGGACTGCTCCGGCTGGAGACGCCCCCACGACGCAGGGGAGGAAGGAGGCAGCCGAATGAGGGAGGAGGCCGCGGCGGCGGCGGCGGCGGGGCGGCGAGCGGGAGTGGAGGAGTCCATCGGGAGGCGGCGGGATGGGGGCGCGGCGGGGAGGGTGTGGGAGTTCGAGCGGGATATGGTGGCGGGGGCGGTGATGGGGGGCGCGGTGCACACGGTGGTGGCGCCGATCGAGCGCGTCAAGCTGCTGCTGCAGACGCAGGACGGCAACGCGGCGCTGCTCGGCCGCGCGCGCAGGTTCCGCGGCTTCTCCGACTGCGTCGCGCGCACCGTGCGCGACGAGGGCGTGCTCTCCCTCTGGCGCGGCAACGGCGCCGCTGTCATCCGGTACTACCCCTCCGTCGCCCTCAACTTCTCCCTCAAGGTCCCATCCCTTTCCTTCTACCCGACCCCGCACCCCATCCTTCCTTTTTTTTTCTATTTCTTTTCTTGAGTTCTTGATTCGTGCATTTCAACCGCCATTTCTTGTGTTGGTGTGAGAGGGCGGTGAATTAGACGCGATCTTGTGATTATTTCGTTATTACATTCCTTGCTTGATTCATGTGCTTAGAGTAGTTTGTCATGTGAGAGGTATTCAGA
Organism: Dendrocalamus latiflorus; assembly: GCA_017311315.1. Lineage (NCBI taxonomy): Eukaryota > Viridiplantae > Streptophyta > Magnoliopsida > Poales > Poaceae > Dendrocalamus > Dendrocalamus latiflorus. The sequence goes on along the minus strand of CM029614.1, from coordinate 33,959,783 downwards.
CTTGAGAGTGTGGTGATGCCGGTGGTTGCTTGGTTTGGGGCATCGGGTGCTATGCATCTTCATGCTTCGGGTACTATTCGTCTTGATGCTCGCAGCGTGCGACAAGGCAAGTTCTTGAGGATGGAAGATTGGATTCCATCGTGAGATTGGATTTCTACTTTGTAGGTTATGTCGTTCTTTACTGACAACAGATGAGATTTGGTAGGATCTCCGCTTTGCCGCTAGAAATGGCGAAGAATCAAAGAATAAAGTGCTCGTGAGTCTTGTCTCCAAGAGCACTAGAGACTAGTGAGTAATGAATATTTAAATGGTATTATTGGTGCATATATTCTTGCATTTTTTAGGTTAATCGTATAATTATATTAACAGCGAGGCTGGTTAGGATATATTTGGTCAGTTCTTCTGTTGAGGATCAGCAGGTAGTAATTATGCATCAGTAGAACTATACCATTATTAGGTGGTGTCTTGTAGGCTGACCTATAGTGAACATTTGGTTACATCAACGGTAGTAAACTGGTAAAACAACATTATAGGGCTTTGCACATGGTTCATCACTTATAAGGTTACACATACAAGCATATGACATCATCAACATGTAAAGGCATGTAAAATAATCCTATATATATATATATATATATATATATATATATATATATATATATATATATATATATATATATATATATATATATATATATATAAGGAAAATTACATAAGGCACCATGGTGCCTAGGCACCAACATCCGATACACGTGTCTGAGTGATAATTTTTTTGAGTTTGGGTATGAAAATGTTTTATACCCTTGATATATTTATGGTAAGTAAGTTTTGAACTCAGTTCAAACTAGTTTGAACTACTTTTGAGTTCAATGCAACTACAGTGAGTATATACCATAAAAATAGTTCAAACTAATTAAGCTGAAGTTGAATTTAATTTTTTTCGGAGTTTGACATCTCAAATATACTTTTTTATGGGTATATGAAGATACCCACATCAAACGTTGCGAATCTCAAAGCAAATCAACGGGTATTGATATGGGTGCCTAGGCACCATGGTGCATGAAACACTCGTCCTATTATATATATATATATATATATATATATATATATATATATATATATATATATATATATATATATATATATGAAGCATCTTTTCTACTCCCGGGTGTAATTACACCCTATGTCGTATCTCACAACATAGGTAGTATCTCGTGTAACGGAGAGTATGTACGTGTAGTATACGAGTATTTAAGACCATATAGGTGGTATGAACAATTTTTCAGAGGTGGTATGCATATTTTTTTTTGACATACTCATTTTTATGTACGTATATAAAGGTATTTATAAAATACGCTAAAAACTATGGACTTCCTTGCAATTTTTTCGTGTAGTTCACATTGGAGTATCTTATAATTAGTATATGAGTATACCTACACGCGGGAGTAAAATGTATTTTTCCATACCTATATATATATATATATATATATATATATATATATATATATATATATATATATATATATATATATATATATATATATAATTGTCGAGTAGCTTTTGAACAAGACGGCAAAGAGTGATTTTCAAAGATAGCAAATGATATCAATGCATAATCGATTTTCAGAAATAGTTATTTGAGCAGCTATTGGATTTGGCATGTGCTACCATAGGTTAAGGTAGTAAATGGCATATTGTGTTGTTTGATTGCAATATGCACTAGCTTCCTCAGCTCCCTTTTGGTTTAACATGCTGAAAAATGTAGGTAGGTCAAGTTTCAATGTGAACAGGGAGTGGTTTTATGGTGCAGTAATAACTACTAAGGCCAAACTACAACTCATCATTTAAAAGATAATCGAAGTTGCGCCAATGGCATGGTTTAACACACTAGATAATATATCGTAGCCAGACAACCTAAAGTCTCGGATGCCAGAGAAGTCCATTATGCATCATAGCTAGATGTTGCTCATTGTATGCCCTTGCTAGTTGTCGTCTTTGGGATGATCATTGCATTGGTTGGTTCCTAGCAAGTGCCCTGTTCCTTGTTCCCTTTTAGTCCTTTCAAAAAAGGTAATGTCAAATGCGTTAAGAAGTACCTGTCTGCAATATTATGTCTTGTCTCCATCTACTTAGAGAAATGTACATGATATGGGCATTTCAGGTCAGTATTGGTGATGATTGTGTGAAGATGGCCAACCACTGGTCATAATTATGCCTTTGCCCTATATTCCTACCTGAAACTCAGATGTCCTGTAATCTGTACGAAAGGCCTCTCTGACTTGCAGTAGGGCACTATTTTTACCAAAAATGATAGCATTTGTACCAAATTGCTGTTAGGAATTCTCCATCAAGGGGGTTAAGCTTCATGCATCTTTTGTTGGTTTGGAGTTAACCTCTCTCCAGATGTGTCAGCTTATTTACTTGATGTTTTTTGTTCTGATTTGAGAGGGAAGTGGTTGTGAGCTGAAGTTGATGTCTTATGTTTGTCTTGATACCTGATTATGGGGAAGCAATAACTGCTCATCTTAGATCTTAATGGTGAAAGACATCGTGTGTCATTAAATAACTCATAAGACCATAATAAATAAAACTAAAGAGACAGAGCAACTTTTTCTGATTTTGTCCATTCAAATTATTACAGAGAGAGGTATCTAAAATTTCACAATCAGGACACAATTGTTTTTTAGATGATGCAACCTTGGTAACATAGTTCATTAAGTACAACTGAAGGGAGTTACGTAAAGGGCCAAGCATGAATATACACCAATTCTAAATAATGATTTGTATGATTTGGATTTGCTATTAGCTCTGGAGGATTGTATAATGGTTATCTGATATCTCTGATCCCTCATCATTATTCTTGCAGGATCTGTACAGGAGCATACTGAAAGATGCAGGAACCTCAGCAGACAACAAGTTCACATCTATTGCTCTCAGCAATTTCATTGCTGGTGCTGCTGCCGGATGCACGACTCTGGTCATCATTTATCCACTCGACATTGCTCATACCCGTCTTGCAGCCGATGTTGGCCGGACAGACACCCGCCAATTCAAAGGTATTCGCCACTTCCTTCAAACCATCTACAAGAAAAATGGCATCCGGGGCATCTATAGAGGATTACCAGCATCACTCCAAGGGATGGTCGTCCACCGGGGCTTATACTTTGGAGGCTTTGACACTGCCAAGGATGTGCTGGTACCACTAGACTCCCCCCTGTGGCAGCGCTGGGTGACTGCACAGGCAGTCACTTCCATGGCAGGGCTCATCTCGTACCCACTGGATACCGTACGGCGGAGGATGATGATGCAGTCGGGGAGGGAGGTGCAGATGTACAGCAGCACCCTTGATTGCTGGAGGAAGATCTACAAGCTGGAGGGGGTCAAATCGTTCTACCGCGGGGCTTTGTCTAACATGTTTAGGAGCACTGGTGCAGCCGCCATACTTGTTTTGTATGATGAGGTCAAAAAATTTATGAACAGGGGTAGGTTGTGACAGGTATAGAGGGGATCACAGATTTTTGGATTCAACACGGAGATTAGACCAAAGGTACAGGGAGCACCAGCTCGAGCATTTTGTAAGAGAGTACTGGTTTCCTCCTGTTTACTAACCAGTAGCGCTTCATGGTCTGAGGATTGTAGCTCTTGTTCATTTCTTTTTATCTCTTGTTCTCTCTTGCGTGTGGTTGGAAGTTCCAGCAACGTACCTGCCTGTGTGTTCTCTCTCTAGTATGGTTCAAACTGCAAAGGTGTTCCATTGACACTGCTGCTTTCTTATAAATATATTTGCACAAACTTGCTTCATGGCAGCAAGACCTTTGTTTTCTACTCCAAGACTGCCTAGGATACGGAAACTGGACGCCGGGGTCATGCATTAGTCTATGATCGGTGTAGCTGATGGCTGCAGGATGTGTAAGTGCTGGTACGTTTGGAAAGGCTAAACAAGACCATCATCGGCTTAAGAGTCGCACGGCCAAATGTCAAATCTCCTATCCAAAAAATTCGATCACCCTAAGAAAACATAACAGCTGCATCACCCGTTACCATCGATCGAGTCTCTGGAGCGTACTGAACAGCTAAAATTGTTCTTATGTTTTTTCACCTGAATCTCTGATCCATCATTTCCTGTATATAGAACACAACCGACAAGGACATATAGCAGTCAGTCTATCAATCAAGCACACATAGCAGTTGGGAACAGTAAATACTGGGTACCGCACGACAATCCAAGCAGCAGCAACCGTTTATGAGCACGGGAGACACCATTTCCCCGCGTGTAGTTTGAGCAGCAACATTGGGAAACAGCATAACAGCAGTGCTGAAGACGATGCGGAGATGCAATTCGAAACAATATAGCACAAAAAGGATAAGCTTTCCCTAGACCAAAATTTCTCAGCAAAACACGTGAAGAAACAGAATAGACTAGACTATGCCAGTGGTGTTGGCAATACATGATATACCAAACTGGCAACGTTTATCACTCAAGCATAAGCAGCGCACAGAATGTTTGGCCCCAATACTACAATGGAAACGCTACCAACATATAATACCAAGTCCCGAAAAAAAAAATCCCCCACCAGTTCCACAAAACCAACTCAATCCCCCCGCTGGCTAGACAAAACCAACTCAATCCCCCCACTGGCTCGACAAAACCAACTCAATGACATGGCATCAAGCAGAACCAAACATTCTTCACTCCAGAACCACTGACTTTGGAAACGCTCAAATATGAAGCACCTCACTGTTGCTTGCACTCAGCGGGACGCTCACCCTGCTGCCCTTCCCCTGCTGGAACTCGCCCGCCCTTCTGTTCCAGACAGCAAAGCAAAACAAAAATGGTAAGAAATAAGGCTCTACTGAAACTATAAAAAGAGCATAACAAAGGACCTTAAGAGGCTTCCATACCTTTTCATCCTCATCATCTTCGTCTTCCTCATCATCCTCATCTTCGTCATCTTCATCCTCATCATCCTCCATGATGCCTTCAAAATCCTCATCTTGAGCAGCCTCTCCGGTGAACCATGAAACAGCATGTGGTATAATCTTGTCTCTGATGGTAGATCTGGGAAGTGAAAAGGGAAATTTAGAGCTAGGGTCACAAACTTTAATGCATAGGACTGCAGCTACTGCATATAATAAAATACACACGAGCATACCCGATATCATAATCTTGCTCCATTTGGTTCTGCAACTGTTCAGCCTATTGAAAAGGGGAGAAGCATAACTCATGTTCATGCACAAGTTCCAAACATAAGCGCAGGCAAAAAAAAAGGAGAAACTTACTGTATCCTCATCAATTTCCTCCTCATCATCAGGAACTTGAGGTGGACTGAAGAAGTTAAAGAAGCTCTCGCAATTTTCAGTTTTTGTGATAGGTTTAGTGTTCTTTGACCCCTTCTTTGGCTTCTTTTTTAGCACCTTTTGGGTCAAGCATTTCCCCGGATACCATTCAATTTCCGTACTGGAAATCAAGAATTTGCCAGACAGAGACATTAGTGAAATCATCTATCCATCCAAAAAAATGAACTCCACAAGATGACAAGAGCTGAAATAATAATTACCCAATGGCTTTCTCTAGGATTGGTTCATCTTCATCAATCATGTGATATGTTTTTGTAAGCACCGAGTTCTTGAAGAATGGATTAGTATCGAAGTATAATTCAAGCTTGAAACCCTTTGGCTCACTAATTCTGTACCATTTGATGTCCTTGAGGTACTTAAGAGCTTCCTCGTCCCTCTCCTGGATCTGAATACAGGTAAACCAGAATCATTAACAGCCAGCCAAAAGATGAAATTATGTACAAATGGATATGAAGATAAGTTGGAACAAAAACTACTGACAGTTCAGAAAAGGAAAAAAATTACAAACATGCAAGGTCTCACCTCCTCAGCCAGGAGTTCATGGTTCTTCATTGCATTAAGCCAGAAATCTGGCACACCTTTTTCCTCTGCAGGTAAGTATTTGAACAAAGTCAAAAGAGAGGCTATATTCCTTCTTTACTAGAGGATTTCTTCCAGCATGGAAATACTCAAACATATCTTAGTACAAGTGGGATATATGTTCACCTTTCTGCTCTGCAGGGGTTTCGTCTGCACCTTCTTTCATGGCACCTTCTACCTCAACCACACCATTGACAATTTCGTAACGCTGTCAATTTGCAGGTGCAGCAAATTTATCAGATGGATCATGGCTTGCAACATCAAACATGATGCAGGCTATACAGCAATGTTAAAGGGAAGAGACATCTGGATTATATGAACCATGCAAAATAGAAAAGCCGTCTCTTGCCTATATGCTAATATACCAGTTATTGCTACAGTTCAGGGAGTTGAAAGTAAAGTTTAGCAATGGGATAAGACAGCAAAACAATATAGCACAGAAGATAGCCAGACATCAAAATTAGTTTACCTTTGAGTACAGCGGTTCATACATCTTCTGATATTTAGCTTCAAGTGCAGCTCTCTCCTCGAAAAACTTTGCCTCAAGTTCATCATGTTGGCTCTGGCAAATGGTAAACAACTAAAGTAAGGAATTCGCCACCAGATACAACTAGATTGTTCCCAAATTCAAACATCTAAAGTTATGCTTCATAAATACAGAGTAAAGATTGATTAATATAACACAGACAATCAATAACAACAACAAAACCTTTTGTCCTAAACAAGTTGGGGTAAACTAGGAAAGAAGCCTCCTCAAGGTCAAAGAATCAAGAGCCTTGTAATAAAACATAACACAGACAATCAAATGAACAGCAAATTGGTGATAGATCGTAGCAACATCAAGGTGGTGGAAATATTCACACAAAGTAAAAAAAGGGAAAATATGAGCACACAGGCATAATGAAAAGACTGTCAACAAATCAAGGAACAAAGCTTCAACTAAAACTCACAACACCAACAACAAATATCCATTGTTTGAGTTCAGGAGCTAAAACAGGTCATCACAGCCAAAAAACTAGACTAGGCATCATCAATAGCATCCAGCAGATTGTAAACCAGTGGCACACACGTACACAGTTGCAGGTACTTTTCCAGAAAGTCCGATAAAATTAGCAGCACGGCAGTAGCCACAACTTGTAAGCAACCCTGCAACCTATATTAAACACAGTCCTTGCTCCAATTAGGCTTGGAATTTCTTTTATTAATACACACCAAGCAGTCCCGTTTACGCAAGTGGCAGCACAATCACAGACTCCGCACTTAAGACACAATTAATGACATAGGATCGCACAAAGCCCCTCCTACCAAAGCATGCCACAACCACCAAAACCCATCCTAAAAACAACAGTATCGCTATCGCACGACGAGCGTCGAAGCATCTTATACCTGGATCTCCCTGAGCACTTCGACGCGCTTCCTGACATTGGGCTCGAGGCTCTCGAGCACGTCCGTGTGCCGCGCGGCCAATCCCTGCAGCGAGTTCTGCACGAGCGCGACATCGAATCAGCACAGGTCCAGCACAAAACCCTAAACCCAACCCCCGAAGACCGCCCAAACCCGATCAAAAACAGCAAAAAAAAAGGGGGGGGGGGGGGGGGGGGGCAAAAATGCTGTAGAAACCTCACCTTAATCGATTCCACGAGGTTGGCCTTGTCCTCCGCGCTGAGCTCTGCATCAGAACCTCCGCAGCCAATCAGACACGACACCCCAGCAAAAGTCACAGAGGAGGCATAGAGATCGATCGACAGGGCGAAGCAACAAACCTGCGGTGTTGGGGACGGCGGCGGCGAGGCCGGAGAGGTCGAGTGAGTCCTTGCCGTCGCTCATGGCCGCGGGAGGGTTCCGGAAGCTTCGGAAGGGGGTTCTGCACCGGGAGGCGGCGAGGGGAGAAACCCTAGCGGCGGCGCGTGGGGTCGCTGGTACAAAGGGGAGGGGGAGGGAGGGGAAGGTGGAGGCGGGGGAGGAGGGGATAAAAAAAGAGATGGGGAATCGAGGGCTGCGATTTATAGCCGGCGCGTGGGAACTCGGTTTGGAGTTTGGACTCGAGAACGGCGCGGTCGCGGGGTGGGAACATGTCGGGCCCACTGTCAGTCGGAGAGGAGCCACTGTGCTGCTGTGACTGCCATGTGAGTGGTCGCTGCCCCGTTGGGCAATACTCCCAGCCGTCACAAATGCGTATTGTTTTCATGCAGCGGAAACGGAGAAGGGGGCAGCTCGGGATAGCTGATGCATGGGCCGTTTTTGGGCCAAAATAGGAATGGGCCAAGCCAAAGGCAGGAATACGCATGAGAACCGAATTTTTTGTATTTAAGCCCTTTTTTTGAAAAATATTCACATTTAGACCCCTGGTGGTTTTAATTCCGTTTTTGGACTCAAGGGGTCGGAGCCGTGACCCACGGCGCCGAGGTAACACGTCTCGGCGCCGTGGTCCATGGCTCCGAGGTCACAGGCTCACTCCAGCCTGGTGGCCTGCGTGGCGCTGACGTGGCAGCACCTCGGCGCCGTGGATCGTGGCTCCGAGCTCGGAGCCGTGGGTCGTGGCGCCGAGCTCGGAGCCGTAGATCGTGGCGCCGAGATGCTTGCCACGTGGCGCCGAGCTCCCTGCCACGTCTGCAGACACTCGGCGTCTAGGGTTTGCACCGATCAGGCTTTACGTTGTCGCAAAAAGAATTACTAGTTGTATTTTGTTAATTTGAACTGTAATGATTATAAGTTTTGTTAATTTTGTAGTTGTGAATTACAAAACAATTTGAAAAAATTGTAAAACAAGTTTATGTTGATTGGCTCGTTGTAGATGCATAAAAAAATATGGTAATTTTTTTTAGGAACGATTGTGCGTAGAACGGTCGATATATAAAATGGTAAGTGTCTTTTAAGATTTGATATGTTTTAAGGGTTTGCAATTCCCGTGGTTTTTGCAAGATTTGGTAATTTTGTAGTTGTAATATGGGAACGAATCTGATGAAGTCGTAATAAAAATTTATGTTCATTGCAGGTTGGACATGCAAACCAAATTAAGCTAAATTTTTTTGCCGAAGGATTGAGCGTAGAAATATCGATGCATATAGTGGTAAGTGATATTTCGAAGGTGAAAAGTGCTGGCAACTGCAAGTACCCATCTTCCCAGTCCCCATATATCATCTTCCAGATGCGTTGCTTTGCCCTCCATGCTTTTCCATACCTTATCTCGTATCCAAATTTCTCCTTAACAATCCCAGCAAGTGTCTTCACCTTCATATTGGGTTCTCCCTTTACTATGTGACACAGTGACTTGGCAATAATGGTAGAGGTCAACTGCCGATGCTTCTGTTTGAGCTCTGCTTCGGCACAAGTGTGTGGGCCAACGATTCTTGTGATCTTGAACTTTCCCGTGTCCTTCTGTTTCCTAGCACAAACCCTCCATTCACATGTTTCCTTCTCGCACACAACTGTGTACCTCCGCTCCAAATAAGAATGCCTCACCTTGAATGGCCTTTTACGAATCACTGAATACTCCTGCAGCCACCTTCTCAATGCAGACAAGTCCTCAAACATCATGCCCTTCTCAATTGTCATGCTTGAACCGGCCTCAGGAGCATCTAGCAGCTCGTCATCCCTTCCTTCTGCATAAGCCCCATGAGAATGCCTAAGATCGCTGAATTCATGAACTGATGGATCCCGGCCAGGGCAATAACGCCTGATCAGCTCAATATCACTTTCGGTCAGCTCTCCAAAAGGGCGGTCATCGTCAGATTCAACGGCCCTTGCGATCTCGTAAGGCTGCAGATCATCCACAATTTGAACATCCACACTATTGGAGTCCCTGCAAACTTCTTCAACGTTGCTAGATGGAGCAACGGGAGGAACACCAACATTATCAGGAATGTCTTCTGCATCATAAGCACGAAAACGATGGGATTGAGACAAAAAAAAAGCAATGACGACAAAAGGCTAAAGTGTTGCTCGACACTTACTGGGATGATTCTGGGTCAATCCCATCTCCTGAGGGGCCGCCACGACATCATCAGTCCGACATTCAACTCGAACTGGTTGAGAAATCTGAACCTCGTTCGGGGCAGATAGAGCATCGGGCACCTCAGGCACTTCTTCCACATCCACCGCAAGATCCAGTAACGGAGGGTCAAAGGGTGCCTGATCACCTAGTTCTGGTGAATAACCGTGAGGGGTTGGTTCAATAGACACCTTCCGCACAACAAGGTCCAAACATTTTAACTCATTCCTCATAACCACTTTGACATATTTGTCCCACTCATCCTCACAACCAATTAAGATCAACCGCCTGAGAATTGTCTCTTTCGAACCGAAGTGAAGTAACCCCTCAACCGTGATGCTCTCCTCGTTTCCATGACAATGTAGCTTCTCCCGGGCCCTAGCAACCAACTCACTAAACGACGGCCGATCACTGAACATCAGAGGCACCCTTTGCATTTCAACAAATTGAACATTTCCATAATCATCACTTGTCACACTGCCTCCATGATATAGGGTCACTACGTTGTCCATCTAGTTCATACACAAAACCAAACTCAATACCTTTAAGCGAAATTTTGGATAAATCACATGCATACTTGTTTAAGCAATAAAATATCTAAATGAACCCTTTCCCATTCAAACATCTATATATCTAATACGATCCAGATATAGTCACATGAGATTTTCAGTTATAATATGCAGCCTACAATGTCTTTTTTTGGAGTCAAACAGAACCACCAATATTTATCTAGATATTGTATTAATCACACCAAAAGTCTAAAATCATTATGCCTTCTCGTAGGTACCATAGATATGGAGTGAACATTAAGCGACAGTGTGTAACATATGTGGAAAAAAATTCACGATATACTAGAGATTCACCTTGAAGGCTTGCGGGGGCCGGGGAGGCGGTGGCGGCCGGGGAGGCGGCGTGGGCCGGGGAGGCGCTGCCGGCCCGGGGAGGCGGGGGGGAGGCGGCCGGGGCCGGGAAGGCGGCGGGGAGACGGCCGGGCCGGGGAGGCGGTGGCGGCTGGGGAGGCGGCGTGGGCCGGGGAGGTGGCCGGGGCGGGGAGGCGCTGGCGGCGCGAGCCGGGGAGGCGGTGGCGGCCGGGGAGGCGGCGGGGAGGCGGTCACGGCAGGAGTCGGGGGCTGAGGGCAGACGCGACGCGAAATGGCTCGACCCGGCCGACTGGGTAAATGCCGCTAGCTCGGCGCCAAGATCCACGGCGCCGAGGTCGGAGCCACGAGTCACGGCGCCGAGCTCGGAGCCGTGGATCACGGCGCCGAGCTTCTGCCACGTCGGCACCACGCGGGTCGCCACGCTGGGGTCGGCCTGGGGCCTCGGAGCCATGGATCACGGCGCCGAGACGTGTTACCTCGGCGCCGTGATCCACGGCTCCGACCCCCTGGGTCCAAAAACAGAATTAAAACCACCAGGGGTCTAAATGTGAATATTTTTCAAAAAAAGGGCTTAAATAGAAAAAATTCGGCGCATGAGAACAGGAAATAGGATTTTAATTATTTTTATTTAATTTAACTATAGAAAATAAGATTGATTTTTAAAATGAACTCCAAAAAAATATGATTTTTTTTGGGAATGCTCCTTATATTATTTAAAACTCAAATAAATTATTTTCAAGCTCTGGTCAAGTTTTAATTAATTGTAGAAATTATTTTCAGCGGCTGAAAAATAAAGAAAACTTTTTCTTCAATGGAGTTTTTATTTTTTTAAAAAAGCATGAAAAATGCAGAAATGATGATTTTGAAATTATTTAAATAGATTTCTAAATTTTGAGACGTTATACATGTGCTTTCAAAAAATCAGTGCATAAATTGGGGACCAATATTTTTGAAATCTAAATGCAAATATTAGATTAAAGCAGACGTTACATTGCTAAAGAAGCTGGAAGCTCACAACCTGTGTCCGTAGGTCAAGCAGTGTGAGTACCTTGTTCCGCAATTCAAGATTTGAACAACATTGATATGGTGTCAGCTCATATATCTTTACGTACGTTAAATTTACAGGTCCGTATTGCAAATTGATAATTACACTAATTACACTAAAACGACACTTGAACAACGTTGTTTTGGTGCATGTCAAGTACAGACTGATGTCAAGAAAACAAACCCCAAGATCTTGTAGTCTGATCAACTCTTTTGATTATTCTAAGGCCAGCTGAGGCACTTGCTGCTTGGACCATTTGGTCAAGTGCTCGGGTTCTCACAATTTGACAAGTACATACGAAAATCAACAGACATAAATACATGTACATAAATTATATTTGTAATGCCATCTCGATGAAAAAAAAGATGAGGAACATCACAAGCGCAAGTACATCTAAGAAAGGCACACAAATATATACACCCTGTTAAAAAATGTTATAGCTTTTGATTTTTTTTGATTGTGACTCTTGACTGAAATAACACTGCAATGATTGTTAGATTTTTCTAAGGTATGTAATTAAAAGAAAATAACAAACACGATTATACCTCATCAGATAATGCAAAGGAAAAAAAAGAAAATAAAAAACACGATTATACCTCATCAGATAATGCAAAGGAAAAAAACAGCGTTAAAAAGCATATGCATTCTAAACAGTTTTTAGCTTCTGAAAGCTAGATGCATCACTGTTTAGAACGGAGCCATAGAGGCATTAGCCATGTTTTATTAGAAATCATCCGGTCTTACAATAGAAAAGCAAAATAAGGAATAAAGGGCAAGTCTGGGGGAAAACATGAGTTCAACACACACTGCACGCAGGCAGCATGGCCAAAACATATCCTATACCGCTTAAGCTCTACGAGTGACAAAAGAAACAGTTCTTGAAATGACAGAACTGCACAATTACATTATGAAAAACCAATAACAATTTCGGCAGCAATAAAACATAAATATCACGTCGTTAAATTATAAAAACTTCAGTTACACTGCGTGCCAGCAACACTTTTAAGTTACTGTAACAAGATTACATCCAAATATGTCCAACACGACCGCCCTGTCTGACGCTGGAAATGATGGGCCCGTTACAAATGGTTTCTAAAAACGGCATTTGGTTTTTATTACAGTAACTAGCTTTTAAACAGAATGTTTTTAAACAGGGTCTACAAGTTGATTATAATACACACTGTAGTGGTTTTATTTATATCAGCAAAATCACACACAAATTTCTGTTACTTCGTATTATTTCTCACAAACAGCCTAAAAGTCATTAGCCGCAGCCAAAACCATTAGCCACAACAAAAAAAAACAGGCCCGATGGCTTTTGATAAGGTATCAGTGTAGTACTTCAACACTTGAACTTTGGCAGCACCGGGATAATAGGCTAGGCTCTCCTCATATAACATAGGAACCAGGGGTAGAATTTTCGGGTTCATTCTATTTAGCTCGTCCTTAGATTGGTCTCTGGAGTACAACAATTTTTCTCCAGATGAAGGCTGAGCAAAGGTCCCATGCCCAGCCACAGATGGTTTCCATCGAGAGAACTTCCTATGAGCATGTTCGCATTTGACAATGTAAGATTTTCGATGAACTCCAAGGCCCGTTTCTGTTCTTTACATGTCAAAAGTGGCGCCTGATCAAGTGTGAACACGTTTTCAATTGCTTGTTTCAATGGATTATATAGACCTAGATTCCTTCCAGTATTCAGTAGGACCCTCCCATCTGTTGGGTCAATTGCCAAAGGCGCCACAACATTTGTTCCAAGGGAATAGTCTGGCCAGAATTTCAAATAGATTGTATATGCTCTACCCCATGGACCATGCTCCCACTTCCATATATCTAACTCATCTGCAACTGGATTTGCAAGAACAGCACGCGGCGTTCCCTCAAGCTCTACCACAAATGCGCGACAAGGGCTTCTTCTGCACCATGTCGCGATGCATGAAGGGCAAGGGATAACATCAAACATCTTAGTGGCAATGTCAAAAGAGACAGTGGCCCGCTCATAACTCTGACCCAACCTTGGCACTCATCCAGTACAGAACCCCTTCCAGATAGGCAGGCGGCATGTCGTTCACAGGCAGAGGCGGTGGGGGTTGCTGTTGGGCATGCCTAGCGCTGCAGCTCCACAATGAGCATGTTAAGTAATACTTACGAGATTTGGAGTCTCTCCGGTGACAGAAAATTTCCACAACAACATGGTCCTGAATCAACGGGTTGAACCCCAAGCCAACATTCTTATTGCCGACAACAAAAGGATGGTCTTCTGGTTCACAGCAATCAGTAGGCGTTGCCCACAGTTGGTGCAAATGCGGTCCTAGGTTCCAGTATATCCTGTGGAAACCTATACATGGGTTGTACAGAGAGTCCTTTGCCTCAGTGCTTACCAGATTCAACACATGGCAAGGCTTGGAGCAAACTACCTTTGTGTTAAGAAATGACGTACCTTGATTAGATGCCTCTTGAAGCCATTTATCTAAGGGAATAAAACTGAAGCCTGACCGTCCGGTGCCCTTGCCCACAAGCATGATCTTTGGCCTCCTGTCCATGTTCTTATGCACAATGTATATGAACAAAGCTTTCACTCTTGATCAATCTGAGCCACTGCTTACAAACAAGTTTGAGCTTCAAGGCTGATTCAGCAGGGAGTTGGAGTAGGATCTCCTTGGTTGCCTTTGTCAGGGGAGATGAGAAGGCCATCTCTTCCTTTGTTTTATGCACTGGGGCAAGACTCTCTCTAAATAAACTGAATAATCGTATATCCGAGGGCTCCTTTTGGTTAGATCTATGGGTCGCTGTGATTGAGAGGATGGTTTCTAGAGTCCCAGAAAGAGGGTCATAAGCACACACCTTGTGCTTCGATGTAGCGATGATTGTCTTCTTAGCAGATCTGCAATTGCCAATGGAACCAATAACTTTCACAACCTGTGGTTCAAATAAATCTCTTGGCATATGCCCTAGCAAATCGATTTGATGATCCAATGACCAATCACCAGAGCTATAGTCCTTCAGCTTCCAAATCTCCAACATACTGCCAGTAGGCGAGCCATTACGAAGGTCTCGGACCATACACAGGTTTCCATCAAGCTCTACCAAGTGGACTCCTGATACAACAAAACGCGGTGCCCGGATCCATCTGAAAGTCTCATCTGTGATAGAAAAGGATATAATAGCAGCTCTTGGCGATTTGACGGGAAGTGAAGGGTTGATCAACCAATGCAGAAATCCATTTGCAAACACTCGCGGCAGTCTGTTAAACACCGCATTCCAAATAGCAGAGCGAGCAAAACTGCAGAACCTGAAGGGTACTCCTCCGGCAGCCGGCCTCCAGTGATCAATTGTCCTCACCCCCAAGCTTGTACTCCCTTGTCCTATAATCAAACCCCAGCCCAGCAGTAGCGTATGCCACATTTTGGCATGGTGGCAGCTGTGTAACTTCCCGTGTGGCTGCATTGCAAACGTAGTAAGCCAGCGCAACAGCATCATACAGAAGGGTGAGGCCACAGCACGGTGCGGGCGTTACTTCCACAGAGTCGCCACGGGATTTGTCAAGGGTGAACAGTAGATCATCGACGGCCCCCGATGGTGAGCATGAGTACACTGCAGTGGAGTCGAATCTTGATGTAGGTGAGACAAACAGCAGCTTTGCGTCACCTCAAGCCATTTCCATGTGGAGGCTGCAGAATTCCTCGGAAGAGAGCACTGCAGCCCAGGACCTGCAGACGGCTCGGAAGCGGAGGATGGACTTTGACGGGCAGTCGCAGGAACACCTCCGTCATCAACTCGTCTGGCAGCGCCACTGGATGGTGCCGCCTTCCTCCTCTTGTTGCTCAGGACCTCCTCCATCATCTCGTCCGGCACAGCGTTCCCCCTCTTGTTGCTCCGCGTCATGTCACCCCCCACAACGTCTGAGTCCAATCGATTTATATTGGTCAAGGACTTACACCTAATGGAAAGCAGTGTGGAATTGTAAGATTCAATTCGTGCACGGATGTTTCGATTAGCTAACATACACATACACTGCTCGCGGCGAAAGCGGAAAGGAAATCGACAGCACCGATATTGCAAGGGAACTACTTGAATCCAAAAAAACGTGAGCACAGAGCAAGCAGATCTGAAGAATCTAGAGAGCGAGCGAGAGAGAGGAAACGGTGGGGTACCGTGCTGGCGGGAGATGGGGCACACCGATTAGGGTTCTATCGGGCTTCGGCGCCCGGTTGGGCAAAATTTTCTTCTACGGCTTTACACTCTTGACCCTTTGGAACCAGTTATCAGGGTATATAATCGTCTGCGCCGTACGCCGAACACGCTCGAAAGCCCAGGGTTGTTTTTCCTTCTTTTTTTTTCTTTTTTGCAAACCGCTGGTGTGGTTATTATTTTTCTTAAGAGACGCTGGTGTAGTATTTAACCGGGTCTATAGGCCTGTTCTTTTCCTCCGAAACTGGTAGTTTTTGGTTTTTGTTATAGTACGTAACTTTCAAACGAAGTATTTTCTCAAGACGGGATCTACAAGTTAACGATGTACACGTTAAAAACCCAACATCTGTACCAACAAAAATCGCAAGTGAGTATCTCTCTCCGTAATCTGTACCGTAAATAACCAAAATTCAAAAATTTTAGCTAAAAGCCATAAGCCGCAGTCGTTGCCAAACAGGCCCTGTTCGTCTTTTAGTCCTACCTCTTATGTCCGAGTAGTACTTGCTTTCTTTTCCTAGTAGGATTATGGATCTATTTGATATAGCTACATCTTATAACTGTTGACTAAATTTTTTGAATTTTAACTATTTGCGACAAAGATTACGGAGAGAGATACTCGTTTGCGATTTTGGTTGATATAGATGTTGAGTTTTTTACGTGTACTACAATTAACTTGTAGACCGCGTCTTGAGAAAATATTTTGTTTGAAAGTTCGGTATTGTAGCAAAAGCCAAAAATCACTTTTAGAAGCGGTTAAAAACAGGCACTATGTCCACAATCCCAAAGCAACCGGAGTAGTCCCTCTAGTTCATTAAAAACATAGCGTTTTAAATATATACAATCAAAATTTAGCTATTAATACCTTTTAAAACATTTAGATTAGTTACATTAAAATTATGTATAGATTTATCTCAAAAATAGATTTATAATATTATAAAATTATGTGCAGAGGCAGCTTGCCATGATGCTCAAGTGCATGCAAGCGCTGTTGCATGTGCACGAGCACGCGTGGGAGCAGCGCGCGCTGCTCTGCCGATGGTCGGGACTCGCAGGACGCACTCTGCGAGCGTAACGACTGTGTCAACCCTATCAAGGAAGCTGAGGTACACGGGTCATAACTTATAACTGTTATAATTAACCTTGATAACTTGTGTGGTCGTAACGACCATAGTCTATGTGTGGTCGGAGCGACCTAAATCTGTGTGTGATCGGAGTGACTGTCCTTGTGTGGTCATATACGACCAGTCTGCGTGGTCGTAGGTGTCCTAGTTGTAGGCACCTTGATCGTAGGCATAGTGGTCGGAGACGTGGTAGAAACAAGCCGTGGTCAAAGACAAGCCGTGGTCGAAAACAAGCCGTGTTCGAAGCAGCAGTTGGAGATGTGGTCGAAACTGCAGTCGGAGGGCTACGAAAGCAGTCGGTGATTGAAAGATCAGCATGGTCATAATCGTAGCAAACCGGTCGTAGCTGCACCGAGTACTGTAGACGTCATACTTAGAGGACTACTGTGGACGTTATACTCGGTAGAGTACTGCAGAAGACGTGTACGACCTGTCACTGTAGCGTTTGTGTGCGGCCGGGGCACTGTAGCAGTCGTGTGCATCCAGTTACTATAGTAGTCGTCAGCACAAGAGGTCGTGGAATGATGTGGTGCTTCAGTCAGTTGACGAGCTACTTGGTATGGACCGATAGTCGTTATCAGAGTCATAGTGGGTAAGTGACATGTATGGCTCGGTTGTCTATATATATCATGTAATCTATTGAGAAGAAGAGTAAGTCGAATAAGAGAAAAGATAAAAATAAGAGGAAAAACGATGTAAGTTGAGTTCACGTCGGAAAACAATTCTCTTTGTGTCTCTGTGTTTGTTCGACTTTCTTATGTAGTATGTGTCCACGAAAAACCTGGTGTATGTGATCCTGGTTGTGTTCCAACAATAACATTACGTGCTTTACTTCGATTGGATGTGCATTGCAATATCCTTGTTGCGTGTATTTGTAAATGCAAATTTGCATTAGAACTTCCTCCATGCAGCGAGTTGAAGACTTGAAGCATTTGTGCAGTACTTGGTAATATTTCTAGGGTGTTGATAAATATCACCTGAATATTTTCTTTCTAATTATCATTTAGATTTGTGACTGTTGAATTAGAGATCCAATGGTCACAAATTTTCCCCTCTTCAAAAAAAGAGATCGTTGGATCTTTAATCCAACGATCCTAAATTTAGATGATTGTTAGAAAAAAAATATTTAGGTGATACCTAGACACATCTTTTCTGCAAATGTGATGGAAATTGGAATTGCTCCATTTCGTGCGAGTATAATTAGGTGGACATCGAGGTTGAAGTGTGCCTTCCTGTAATATGGGCCTCTAGTTCTTTAGTGTGGCCCATGGGCTATGTGGTTGAATTCACTCCGTTGCTGGTTTTTATATTACAACTTAATTCTAATTTTCCTCTAAAAAACAAATTATAGTTTTAGATCCATATTAAAGTTCTGAAGCAATATTATTTTCATGTTCACATTTTAAATTCAGGTGTTGACAATTATATTAGGTGTTCACAACAGGGTTTTTTGGGATATTTTTCAAAGGAAGTATACTAGGTTTTTATGTTTGAAATCAAGTCTAATTTGAAATGTTTGTGCTGGTGCTTTATTGTGATTCTTTATGGAGAAAGGGACGTGTGATAATATTATGGGCTACTTTTACTTGAAAAAGGACTTCTATCAGTAACACTGATATGGACAATTAAGCTTCCTTTATTTTTGAGTAATGATTGAGTCCATTAAAATTGTTATTTCCGCTTTCACATTGACAATGCGTGTTTGCATCCATTTTTGTAGTGATGATGTTAGGTAAGAAAAGCACTAGTGATAACACCATTAATGCCTTTTGCACTTAGTTATGCCAAGTCAACTTTCAAGTTCAGGACACAGTTTACAGATACAAAAAATGAGTTCAGAGGACAATATGCTGTTTCTGTAACTTAATAACTAGTTAGCACATAACATACTTGGTTGTTTTCATTAGAGGAACATTGTGATGTTGATTAAAAAATGTGACATCCTATTAGTGTGTGAAATATTGATTGACATTGGTAGTATTACAGGAACAATGGTGCGACAGTCAAGGTTCTGTCAACGAAGTAAGTTAAAAAAAATACACATGAGACATGAAAGTGCAGTGAAGAGAGAAAGGGCAATTGCTTTTGCTCTTTCTCACCAGGTATATGTTGCAGCAATGAGTGGATCTCTAATACCACGCCTTAATTTGATATAACATGCTGCTTATATTCCTTTCAGCCTCGGAGTTTAAAACACAGTGGAAGGCCAAGCTCCCCTGCTCGCTCTCTTAGGAACCATGAGCCTTATATAGAAGGATAGAATGCAACAAAACATTGGGAGAGCAGGCTTATGGAGCAAAACAACAGTGAATCGTGTTGTCTAAACAACTGTGAGGAGCTTAACTTTGCAGGCTCCAAACTTTCAGAAGAAACAATGTCACAACTAGGGTGGCAGCCAAGCCTCCTTCACTGCTATCAGCTTCTTCTTCTGACTTTGTGTGCGATGAGAGCATTCCTTCGACATCTTCCATAACTCCGGCATCTGCTACCAACATCTTAGCATCAGAAGCAAGATCTGACAGTGGTCATGGTGGAGGGGCCGAACTACATGAGCTTGGCCAAGTCTGCCAAAGCAAGGCTGAACGGTTGCAACAGTCATAGAGGCCAATTTCAGATTCAAAGACAAAGATCTGGAGGCATGTCATCTTACAAAAAGGGTGGCACTCTCTTCATTAGATGCCCAAAGCAGGCTCGGAAATTTCAGTCACCTCAAGGCGATTGAACGGCATGTCTTTGAAAGGTCGGAGCATGACAAGAAGCTTGGACAAGGAGAACGACAATTGATCCTAGTTCCTTATTTATGGACAAAATAGTTTGCACCTTACATATTTCCCTCAAGCTTCTTCTTTCTCTAGTGTCGTTTGCATACATCCAAGTCCAACGCCTCATTGCTTCAGTTGATAATCATATCCATAAAGGTGACTTGTCAAAGGTTGAAGTTTGAACCTGTATTTATCTGTACCTGCTGTGTATTATAAAAAGCTGCCGTTCTAATTAGAGTAGTGCTGGATGGTGATAGTTGCTTACATGGGGTTACCGATGATGAATTTGATAATCTGGGACAATGAGAATGATGCAAGGTTTATCTTGTTTGTTCTGACAAACAATCGCGTGTCCTCTTCCGTAAAGATCTCATGACATGCCTTAGGCGATCGTCTAATCCCCCAAACAACCGTGTCGTCCATTCCGATTGGCCGTCTCATATATGGTGCCCTCATCAGAATCGCGGGGAGCATTCGGGGTTGGTATAGCGATCGTCCTCGACTTGTTTATTTAGCGTGCCTAAACGAAGGGGGCAAAAAATAAAAATAAAAAATAGAAATCCGCGGACGATGAGATCTCGCAGCGCCGCTGCTCTAGTGCCGTAACACTCCCCGGCCAGTGCACAGGCGACGGAAAGGGACGTGGTGAAAGCTATGGCGAAACCGAAGATATTAACCGCATCTGCAGTAGGTGATGAGCATCTTTGTGGTAATGTCCGGTGCCTCTCGCTCGCACCTGCCCAAAAGTCCAGTGTGCGTCAGTTACCGCTGGTGCTGTCATGTGATGGTAACCTTGTCCTCCCAGGAACAGCAGCCTTTGTTCGCTCGAGTGACGCCTGAACAATTACGGCAAGATCCAGATGCCCGTCGTTTCAGGGACCCGACGCACGATTGGACGGTCGAGATCGCGTCATGTGGGGCGACCCAGGATGGACGGGACAGGGGCGGATGGTCCAGGCGCGAGGAACAGGGCCACGCATGCCGTTATCCGGAGGCATTCACTGGAGACGACAGGGGGGGCAGGCAAGATTCTCGGAGACGGTGAGGGGGACAATTCAGAGTTACAGGCTTTCAGAAGGGCCCGGCGCTACGGTGATATTGGTGGTTGCTGTGTGTGGTGACCGCGAAAATGACAGCGGCGGTGGAGGGGAGGGGAGGTGCCCGCTTTGACCCACTGGAATTAAAAGAGGCGATCATTGCACCGCTGGCCTGGCTTAGTGCCGCCATCACTTCGGAGGAGCTCTGCGGAGGCTAGAGATAACGCACGCGCGACCAAACACGACACCACCGAGCTCCTCCCTCCTCGGGGTGTTGCTACTGGGCTACTGGGCTAGTGCTGCGTGCTCGCCGGCCATGGGCGACGCAGAGGCTGCGCCGAGCAGGTTCCGCACGATCTGCGTCTTCTGCGGCAGCAACGCCGGCCGCCGCAAGGTGTTCGGCGACGCCGCCCTCGATCTTGGCCACGAGCTGGTGGGTACATGGCCAAAATACGATCTTTGCCGCGCCGGGATGCGTGGACTGGACTGGCTTTGCCGCCATCTCTTTATCAGGTTCTTGGTTTCTTGGTCGTGCGATTAGGGTGTGAGTTGCGGGCTTGTTGCAGGTGAGGAGGGGCATCGATTTGGTCTACGGCGGCGGCAGCATCGGATTGATGGGCTTGATTGCGCGGACGGTCCTTGATGGTGGCTGCCGTGTCGTTGGGTAGCTTCTGCACTTGTGTTCTCTCTCCTTTTCGCAGCAGCTGCGGCTTCTTCTTTTGGAGGCGCTCTATCTAATGCAGTGGGCGTTTTCTTTTGATCTGTTCGCAGGGTTATTCCTAGAGCTCTCATGCCTATTGAGGTATCCCTGTAATTTCATTACTTCGATCTATATGTAGCATTGTGCAGTCTTCCAGGGTGGGAAATTATTGATCAATTCAGCCTTTTGTCGTTGTACAAAGTAGGGTCTGCGACGTTGTGCTTCGTTGGAAGCCACCCTTTGATTCCTGTGGTGTTTGGATTATAATTTAGGCACGCTCTGTTCCATATTCAAATTGAACTGTGAGAGAAGTGATCAAGCTGGCTAGGACTAGAATTTCTGGCAATTTGGCTCCTATCTTGTTTAAGTGGTAGGTAATAAGGTATAGCAGCTTGGAGTTGAAGATTTAGCTGCCGTCAGAATTTGACAGTACACTTGCTCTGAGCTGAACTTGAATTGTGTCGCCAATCATTCAGAAGTTCCTAGTGGAAATGTTGACTGTATAGGCTTGGAGTATGGAGATTTGGATGTGAAAATATTGTCCAGTTTGTGCTGACATTTTTCTTAAGGAAAATAGTCTATATTGACATTTGCACGCGGGATCTTTTTTAACAGATATCAGGTGAAAGTGTGGGAGAAGTAAAGGTCGTAGCTAACATGCATGAGAGGAAAGCTGAGATGGCTCGAAGATCCGAAGCGTTCATTGCTCTTCCAGGTGCCAGATGTTTAATGATTTCCTGCTACCATCATTGACCACACTGATAATTCAATAGAATTTCCCTACCAAATTCTGTCAGGGGGATATGGAACAATGGAGGAGCTGTTGGAGATGATAACATGGTCACAACTTGGAATTCATGATAAACCAGTAAGTAAGCATAACCCATAGACAGGTTTTCCCAAACAGATCAATGTCTCAAATCACATATCAAAACCCTGACTTATCAACAGGTTGGATTGCTAAATGTCGACGGTTACTACGATCCAATGCTCGCGCTGTTTGATAAAGGCGCGGCGGAGGGTTTCATAAACCCTGACTGTAAACAGATATTTGTTTCTGCACCAACCGCTAGCGAACTGCTGACAAAGATGGAGGTAATTCGACTGCAATATCCATCTTCAAATCCTCATACTTCTATGACAGCAGCATTTACAAAGGTTCCTGCAATTTCCATGTCCCTGTGCGTTCAGCAATACACCCGGCTGCACCAGGAGGTAGCCCCAGCGACGAGCTGGGAGATTTCAGAGCTTGGCTACGGAAGAGCACCGGCCGATGAATTCTAGCACTAGCTTCCAAAGTGACGTGTTCCACTGATGTCTTCGTTCTTCCTGTTCTTCCTGTTCCTTCCTTCCTAAGTGTCAAAACTCAAAACCGTTCAACCTGGGTGTTGTCTCGAGAGACGGTTTCTGTTGCGTCTGGCTTTCACGTAATTTGCCGGTCCAGTTGCTACTCGGATCTGGCGACGAGCCAAGAAGTTGTACGTACTCGTCGCCATCAACAATTCGAAGTTTGAATTTGCATGGTTGTGTAAAAGTTGGTTTTTTCTGTGGTCCTCCTCGGGGCGGCACAAAGGTTGCTGGGCGACGTCACGGGCGAGTGACCACTGATTGGATTTGTACTCATTGAAGCTTCTTTTGGTTAGAAAACACAAGGATAATGCGAGTGAGGATTCGTTCTCTCACTTCGCCTTTCCATGGGAGCGTACTTTGTTGCCATTGGGGGGTATCTTTTGCTTTGCAAGCTGGTGTTCATGTTATATACTACTTAAAAATATAAATTGATGGTTATAGTCTGGTGTTCTCTTCCCTATAGAAAGCGCAATGCTAACAAATAGGCATGTTACCCTGCCAATCCGTTGCGTGTGGCATCGTTTTCCTCCCTGAATCCTCGTCCACATCACCTCACGTGGACGCCTATCCCTCTTCTCTCAACTGCTCCACCAGAGGAGGATCCACCGGATAGGCTTCATCAGGATTTAGCCTACCCTCTAGCCGACCCTATAAGCTATTAATGTTATATGAGTTCTTTACTATCACAGCAACAAACTTGTTCACTTGATTAGCATAGGTGATCTTAAAGCCTTCCAGCTGCAAACTCCACTCTACGCAATGTTTTTTTGGCAGTTATTCCCACTTCTTTCACCTACTAAGTTTACCACACTTTGATTCCAATTTTTTTTATGTCAAACTGTCGGTCCGATCTAATTTTAATAACTATGTATTTTAGAGTGATGTATTTATAAAAGTTTGAGTTCTCTCGTTGAAAGACGACTATAAATACTTTGAATAAGCATATTGGTGGTCCAAATAGCATCCGCAACATTGCAAGGGGCGAGTTAAATCTTTCTCAAATGATGGTCGGAACTAAAAAAAAAGATAGAACTTTCTTATTGGTATATCGTCTCATCGAGTTGATATTGATCTTCCCAGTCACAACGACATCTATTGAGAGAATATTTCAGCAATAAATATTATAAAAAAAACATATTCACATAACAAGATAATCAATGAGTATATAAACATTGGTGATGATAAAATCTAGGGATATAAATGGATTAGATTTTTCTCGACTGATCCGGTACAAACCGGATTTGATAGACCGGTTAGTTTTCTGGACGGATTCGGCGCAGTATTCGAATATTTGTTCCCGATTCGGTAGCGGATAATGCTATCCAACCGAATTACCTCGGTGTTCGGTAAATATGGTTATATCCGAGCGGATATCCGGCCGGCCCACTGCTTCTCTTCTAGTCCCTCGACGGACCGTCACACAACGCAAAGCAGAGGCATCTATGGAGGTGTTGGGCGGCGTGTCGCTGTCTCTGGCGCGGCTCCGGCAGCTGACACCCGGCGAGGTCGGCGCGGGCTTCCTGCTGAGGAGGCAGCTGGCTCAGACCGTGAGGTCGGCGAGGCGTGCTCTAGTGGTGGAGGCCCGAGGGAGGGGCTACTCGGACCGGCAGATCTAGCAGCGGCGCCCCCCGCCGCGTCCAAGATCGAGGACGACGGCAACCACCGCTTCGTCATCTTCGTCCGCACAGCCATTGTCCGTGCCTCCAGATTCCTATTCACAACCTCATCAAGAAATCGTCTTCTCGATACTCCGCAGTTGAGTCCACTGCGAGCAATTCAAGATTTGCGCTTTCTGCAGGTGTACTTCTGGTACCCGTTCAACATCGTCACCGGCGGCACGACCGCCAAGATTATGCTCGCGGCGAAGAACAACTTCCTCGGCAAGTACATCTACGAGGACACGCTCGCCAGGAACCTCGCCGCCGTCATTTACAAAGTAATAATATCAACTTCCCCCCTGCTTTTGTTTGCCATAGGCATCTATCTACTTGTTTATGTAGAGCTCTAACACGCAATTAACAACTGACTGCTTTGATGTGTCTGTGCATGATGTATGAAAGGATGAGGATGACATAATAGACACAGCGAAGGAGCAGTACCGCGTGCTGAGGACCGAAAATGAGTTTCGATATGGCTACAAAGTCGTGGTAATTTTCTGATCCTTAACTGCAGAAGGATAGGTTGTTTGGTTAAGTTTTTAGCTTTTCAAATGGAGTATTGCAATTTACTCCTCATTTGCGTGAGCAGGAGAATGGGAACCTAAGGGCTGCCCGGCAGGTTGGAAACCTGGGGAGAAGTCGATGAAGCCCGACCCTAAGGGCAGCAAGGAGTACTTCGCTGCTATTTAGACATGCCCTTTTGCATCTTCTGTCAAGTTTTGTCCTAGTCATGGTTGGGTTCCACTTTGTTATTGTGACCTGAGTTGTATTGTGTTGCCTGGTGTATTACCTCCCTCCATTCCAGAGTCTATGTTAATGTCATTTGCTGTATCTCGTTGTGATTGCATACCTTTCACTGAATTACCTTGCTCTTCAATCGATTCACCTCCCTTTAAGTTTGTATCAGATTCCCTCCATTCTGGACAAAAATCCCCTTGTTCTATCACATGTCTTTGATCTGTGCCAACGCCTTCAGTTTTGTCAACCTCTTCTTGCTCTCCCTGCTGTATGTTATTTTGTTCTTTCTATTGCTTGCTTTCCAATTCTCTCAGGGATGCTTGAGCAAATTCCTGAGCTCTAAAGACGGATAGATGCTGGCCAAAATCTCCTTCCCCTTGTCTAACAATAATCTTACTAGCAATTGCTACCTTATCTAATTGTTCATCACAGGCATTATTTAGAACAAGAAATTTATTAGAGGAACAAAGAGATGTACCTGGCTTCTCAAGGTTCATAATTCCTAGTTTCTTATACACCACATTTTTCGATTGCCACGTGGCTCGGTTTTTTTGGAAAGTGGTAGTCATTTGTTTTGGAATTCAACCTCCTGCTAATGTTGAGATGTTGTTTGGTTCTTGGCTTAGAAGTTTTTCTAACAAGCTTAGAAATCAGATGCTTGTGGGTATAGCGGCTTTCTGCTGGGCTCTGTGGTTGAATAGAAATGACGCCGTTTTCAAAAGGACCAATACTCACTCTTTTGTGCAGTTCATTTTCAGGGGGACTTACTGGATCAGAAGCTGGTCGCAACTGTTTAAAGAGGAAGCGAGAATGACTCTTTTAAAAGGATGTACAAGCCTTGAGAAGGTGGTGATGGAGTTTTTCAGCAAGTTTGGGTGGAGTGCTGGTTTTAGGCTAAAGGATTAGGTCTTTTTGGCTTTTGTTTTGTGCTGAGGTTAAGTCCTTTTGGGTATGTGTTGTTCTAACGAGGCTGTGTAACATCATTTGGTAGTGTGTGATCGGATGGATCTATTTTGGTACTGATCGGTTGTAGTCATTCAATGGAATGATCAAGGCCGGAATATGGTTATATTCCGTTTTTTTTAAAAAAAAATCAAAGCACATGTAGAATATGTGGTAGGCGGCAATTACATCCTCTCTCAGTACTGAGTAGAGACTAGAGAGTACTGACGGCACTGAACATTCTCGTAGTTCTTTATGCTAGATGAGTGCCTACCAACCTGAAGTTGAGTGCTTTGCTCCACACAACTGACTCGAGGTTCTTCGAGGGCCTTATGCTCTGGAATGACCGGTGGCTTCTGTGTATTGACCTATACGTGTTCATAGAGGGACAGAAGTACTGGCGACCATGGCAACAGCGGCACGCCAGCAACCCGCCCTAAAAAAAATAAAATAAAAGCGAAACAAATAGCAGACAGCAGCACCCCTTGATCTCCTTGACCACCTCAAAAAAAAAAGCACGAAATATAAACACATGAAGTCAGAAGATAGGATTGCGAACAGAAAGATGCATCTTTCCATACAGAAAGATACCAATTTATGTTGTTAGGTGTTAACAGAATGTCAATGTTCCACGGACGTTCATAATTGTTACAGATGCAATAACATCAGAGAATTAATCCAAAAACATCAGAGGTTAGATCAGTTTTTCAGGCTCAACAAATCATAGGATTTGCATCTTACAGAAAATGCTGGACTCACCGGTTACCGTAAAATATAACTATATATAACCGGGCCTTTCAATCTTGACCTCGATTGCAGTAATCCAAGATAAGTTACAACATGATCCAACATCACTTTAATGATTACCTACAGATTCCCTAAAAAAGGATCATCTACACATAAAATAAAATACAGCACTTCAGTGATGTATTATTCACATAAAAAAAATGTGGATGCATGGGTAGTCATCACCACCTGCAGTTGCACCACGGAATAAAAAAGTATAGAGAAACACAAGTAACGGAGAACAAAAGGAGAAATGTAAATGTCAAGCGGTGCTAAGCAACACTGTCTTGTAATATCCCCATTCAGCTTCCTATCTATAAGATGTTCTTTTGAGTAGAGTGACTGAACAATATTGTCAGCAGTCATCAATAGAAAATATGGGAAACAGTGTATGACTCATCTTACATTAGCCTGTCGAACCCTTACGTCCAATCACTGTCATAAACTAGCTATTTACACAAAGGATTAATACATAATGCATTGAATTGGCCCCCTCTTAATCTTTAGTCAAGCCCCGCCACTGTCCAATACAGGAAAAATGAAGACAGGTAACTATAGGCTCTAGCTAAGTAATATCTTTTTTATTTTTATGTGACAATAAGTTATCTTGTTATGTTTTTTATAGTCTTAGAAGAAGCAATTTCTCACCTTTTTATTCATTCGGTGGGCGTCATCAATTTAAGCAACAAACCAGGATGCCTCATACAGGACGGATCACACTTTGAGCTGCGTCTACACGCTGATTTCTGACGGGCCTTGTGGAGAGCCCTCGTCTACACGGACACGGCGCCGTCGTCGAGGTCGACGGTGTGCCACTCGAAGGCGGCGGGCAGGCGGTAGCGGTCGGTGCGCACGTCGGCGAGAGGGGCAGGCGGGTCGATGGGCCCAGCCCGTCGGGGAGGGACGGGTCGGAAGCGTCGGGAACTGTCCCACGGGCTGCGTCTCCCAGAACTGGTGGCCCCGCGCGGACGCCTCGGCCGTGTCCTCCCCCGCGAGCGGGATCGTCCGAGGCCTCGCCCGACGGGACCTGTACGCGAGCGCGGGCGTCGCTGCCGTCGCGGCTGGTGGCGGCGGCGTCGTCGTTGTTCGAAGTAGCCATCGGGGTCTCCGGCGTCTGATTAGGGGCTGGAAATTTTTGTACGGATAACCCATTTTTTATTCGAAAATACAGAAATATACCCGCGACAAAATTTTTTACACAAATAGGCTCGAGTCGCCAAACCATTGGGCGATTTACGCTTGTCGCCCCACCAAGACGCGACTTAAAAAGAATCTGGTAACCGTTGGGCGATTAAATGCAATCGCCTCCCCGTTAAGCGATTCAATTGAATCGCCCCCCCCCCGGTTCGGCGACAAAAAGGAGAGTCGCCCAACGGGGGGGCGACTGCATGTGAAACAGCCCGACGGTCGAGCCCCTTTTCTTCCCCACGTCTGCTCGCGACTGCATTGATCCTGTTAAGGGTTTTGTGAATTTTGTAATTTGAAACTCGTAAAAAATGTGGTATAGTCACATGTACTGGTATATGTTACATTATTTTTTAATTTCGTAATTAAGTCTCACAAGAACTGGTATTTAATATTTGTCACATTACTTGATATAGAAATAATTTTCTATACGAAAATAATTTTCTCCCCGGGCCACATCGAGGTGGACCAGTTTTTTACGGACTGGTTTGGGCCGTCCTCCGACGCAGCACTGGAACCGGACGTTCTCTCCGGCAGTGGCCTCCCCGGTGCACCGGATGCCACACAGCCGGAGGTGCAGGTGACTCCACCGGCGCAGCCGCGGGTGCGAAACCCACCTGCTCGTTTTACTTTTTTGGACCCTCGTCACCCGCCGCCTCGTAATCCGTTGCACCGGAGGACGGCCAAGCGGGGCCGTATGGCAGGACGCGGGCGCGGTGATGGAGCAGGTGATGGAGCACCTTAGGGTGGGGAGTGAGGGGTGTATGTCATGCATGTAATGGATAAATACGCGGCATGTTACTGCGTTATATTATAAAGTTCATTTAAATTCAAACAATGCTATTATCTCTTCTTTTCGTATAGAAAATTATTTCTATATCAAGTAATGTGACAAATATTAAATACCAGTTCTTGTGAGACTTAATTACGAAATTAAAAAATAATGTGACATATACCAGTACATGTGACTATACCACATTTTTTACGAGTTTCAAATTACAAAATTCACAAAACCCTTAACAGGATCCATGCAGTCGCGAGCAGGCGTGGGGAAGAAAAGGGGCTCGGCCGTCGGGCTGTTTCACATGCAGTCGCCCCCCCGTTGGGCGACTCTTCTTTATGTCGCCGAAGGGGGGGGCGATTCAATTGAATCGCTTAATGGGGAGGCGATTGCATTTAATCGCCCAACGGTTACCAGATTCTTTTTAAGTCGCGTTTTGGTGGGGCGACAAGCGTAAATCGCCTAATGGTTTGGCGACTCGAGCCTATTTGTATAAAAAATTTTGTCGCGGGTATATTTCTGTATTTTCGAATAAAAAATGGGTTATCCGTACAAAAATTTCTTAGGGGCTGTGGGTTCGGAGAATTGGAGAGGCTCTCGGGTTTGG
Source organism: Dendrocalamus latiflorus (assembly GCA_017311315.1). Lineage (NCBI taxonomy): Eukaryota > Viridiplantae > Streptophyta > Magnoliopsida > Poales > Poaceae > Dendrocalamus > Dendrocalamus latiflorus. The sequence continues at coordinate 33,930,071 of CM029614.1, read as the reverse complement.
GGGTGGAAGAAGTTGCAAGAGGCGGGCGGAGGAGGGGAGACAGTTTTGGGCCTAGTTTGTGCGTCTTTTCGACACATTCATCGCAATTTTTGCCGTTTGGGCCTAGGATGTGAGCTGGGCAAGCGCGTCTTGGCATCAAGCAGACGATGGTCATGTAGGCTACAGTCCAAAACATGGTCATCCAGATGCAGCCCAGGCTGGAGCGGTCCAGCACATCGCGATCCTTTTCGTCCTCCGTCTGTTTCGGCGCGCGTAAGGTCGTAACGGAGTTAAAGCACTGTTAGTACTGTTTCATTTCGTATTTATAAAAATAGTTACATTTAAAGGTATTAATAAGAATATCGTTTCTATCGTTGTTTACTAATTAGTCAACTTAATTATCTGTCGCTCTCTTATTGGACGGCAGACAAGTCTGTCGTCCCCTACCGGGCGACAGACTGCCTGCCGTCTGGTGAAGGGGCGGCAACGTCGCGTATCGCCTCGTGGGCGTTGTCGTTTGCCCACAAGACAACAAAAAAAATATTTTTTAATACCGTTCTTATATACCTACTTTTGTAAATATGATACGAAACAAGATTAAAAATGGCTTTATCACGCCGTAACGGGGTTTGTTTATACCGGTAGGCCCGCCCTGCCATGTCCCACCAACCCGTGCGTGTGATCCCACCGTCGGAGGGCGAAAAAATCCCAACGGTAGTGGGCCTGCGCTCACCGGACGCGATGCTATTCTGTGGGTCCCATCCAAATCGTACGTGGCACCGAGCGGCGGGGACGGTGATCGATGCGCATGGAAGGAGCAGGAGCGTAGGACCACCGACCCTGCTCGCCGTTACGCTCTTGGTTTCTAGTTTTCAGTTTTCTTTTTTTTTTTCTAGATTTTTTATTTTTATTTTTTATGTATACTTTTGTATTGTCTATGGTAGATTAGTCTGATTTTCCTAATTTTAGAGCAAACCATGCATCAACGTGATAAAAAAAATCGTATGACTCGTATCGTAAATAACGTACACACTACAACACACGACTCATAGAGTCGTAGACTCGTATCATAAATAACGTAATTCTACAACACCCAAGACTCATAGAGACACTTTGTTTGCTGTATAGAGGTCCTTTTAGGTGTCACCAAATTTCTTCGTAACCCTTTCTAAAGAGTCACGTGATGAAAAGTCAAGAAAAATTTCGTGACCATTTGTAATTTGTCATCATGTGGTGACACTTGCTTGGTGACTTAGGGCGTGTTTGGCAGGGCTCCAGCTCCCGGATTCATCTTTGGTGGAGCTGAAGCCGTGCCAAACGGACGGAGATTCGCAAAAATCTGGAGCTGAGCAGGGTGAATCCACTTCAAAAATAGTACTACAGTGGTGGAGCAGGGTTCAGGCCACTTCACAGCTCTAGATTCGTCAAAAGTCGCAAAAATTACCCGCAATTGCCATTGGGGTAATACCCCCACTCCTCCCACCGGTCCCCTTCTCCATTCCCGCACGCGACTCCCGCTCCCCCCATCTCTCGCTCCTCTCTCGCCCCGCCGTCGCCCTCCCGCTCCTTCTCTCGCCCCGCCGCCGCCTCCCTCCCTTCTCTCGCCCCGCCGCCGCCCTCCCGCTCCTCCCCTCTCCCCTTCCCGTCTCCCGGCGCCGCCCTCCCCCCGCCCCTCTCCAGATCTCCGCCGCCGCCCGCCTCCTTCCCCTCTCCCCTTCCCGTCTCCCGGCGCCGCCCTCCCCCCGCCCCTCAGCACCACCGCCGCCACCTCCTTCCCCTCTCCCTCCGCCCCTCTCCCGGCGCCGCCCTCCCCCCGCCCCTCTCCAGATCTCCGCCGCCGCCCTCCCCCCGCCCCTCTCCAGATCTCCGCCTCCTCCACTCCACACGGCCGCCTCCCTCCAAATCTCGTCCCCAGCACCGGTACCGCCTCCTCCCTCTCGCGCCGGCCGCCGCCTCCCTCCCGCCTCCTCCCTCTCGCGCCGACCGCCTCCTCCACTCCACACGGCCGACTCCCTCCAGATCTCGTCCGACGCCACCTCCTCCGGTCGCCAGCTCAGGACCGCCGCCTCCTTCCGCACCTCAGGACCGCCGCCGCCGCCTCCCCACTCCCCTCAAGACCGCCGCCTCCCCCCTCCCCTCAGCAAGGTGAACACCTAACCCTAATCTCCCCCCTCTCTCCTAACCCTAGATTTGGGCTTGTAATTGTTCATGGTATTCACTTGCTACTGTAATTGTGCTTAGCTGTTGTATGCGTTTATGTTATTCACTTGCTGTTCATGGTATTCACTTGTTGTTCATGGTATTCAACTGGCTGTTCATGGTATATCTTTTGAGCTGTTCCAGATGAGTAGAATACACTGCTCATTATCACCGACAATTTCATGATTATCACACAACAATTTTATGAAATGTTGTTTTGTATATCAGAGTGGCACAGTGGCAAATTTTAGAATACACTGCGGCACAGTGGCAAATCAGAGGAAGAACCAAGTTGATGGCAGTGAAGTAATGGAATGTTTTGTATTTTGCATCCATACATGGCATCCATACATACAGACAGAGGTTCTTGGCATAAATTTGAATGGCAGTGAAAAATGATTTTGGCATACATCCATACATGGCATCCATACATACAGACAGAGGTTCTTGGCATAAATTTGAATGGCAGTGAAGAGGTTTTTGCACATGATTCACCTATCAAATTTGGGAACCAATTCTCCCATGCTCATTTCTCTTACGAAGCTGGCTGCTCTCAATGGTTTGCTGCTTTCTGTTGAGAAGAAAATGATTGTTGGTCTATTTATGGTATACCATCTATTGCCCTGTAGTGCACTTGTTTCTTGGTCTTGTTCTGAATTAAGTTTTACTAATACTGATGTGATCATTACTTGCGGCTACTTTTGCGATACTAATTAATTTTAGTGCCGTATGTTCCCGGGTTCTAATCGGTTGGAAAATGCTACCAATTAGCTTGCAGTAGTATCTATAGTGCCTATGTTCTTTATTTTTGGGGTATGTGTGGGGGTGGGGGATGCTTAACACTGCCGATGCCGGTCCCAAGCCCGGATAAAAGTGGAGGGGGCATGAATTCAATGTTTTAAGTTGTGGTAATTTCAATGTCACGGTAATTCCTTTGTTTCCATTCACTTGAGTTATGTCATCCAATGTTAACAATGAACATCAGAGTTAAAAGGTAAATCAATCTTAGCAAGGATGGCCATGTTAACAAAAATCCAAGCAATCTACTGTTCTGGAATTGGTGATGGTTTGCATATATTCTGGAAACTGCGAGTGTTTAGAAATTAAAAGGTATTTTCGTGTATTTATCATATCATAAAAAGTATCATTATTTATCTATTTTAATCATATTCATTTTCTTTTAATCATGTATCCGAAATAAACAAAAAAACAAGCAAAAAGATAATTGTGTGAAAACTAGGGGTAACATGGTCTATTTTCATCAAATCCCCCCTTTTATGAATCTGGAGCTAACCTACTAGCCAAACGCTTTTCAGTGGCAGCTCCAGATTCTCAGAGAAGTGGATTCTCAGAGAATCCAGAGCAGAAGCTGAAAAATGAGAATCTGGAGCTCTACCAAACAGGCCCTTATAGAAGTGCCACCACTTGTGTTGTCTATTTACCATGATATGTTACTTACTGACACGGGTGTCTGAGCTTATGAACCCGGCGACGGGCGATTGGGACGAGGCTTTGGTGAAGGACACCTTTTGGGAGTCGGATGCGAAAACCATTTTAGCCCTACAAATGGATGCAGAAGTGGAGGACTGGCCAGCCTGGCAGTTTGAACCAAAAGGGGTGTTCTCAGTTAAATCAGCTTATAAAGTGGCTCTGTGGAAGAGGGAACATGAGCAGGCGAGAGATGCCTCTGGGTCGGGGACGGAGAGGAGAGATGATGCCAGTTTTGACTGGAAAAAGATATGGCTGATTGAAGCTCCAAATAAAGTGAGGATGTTTGTGTGGCGCTTTGCGCACAACAGTTTGGCTGTTGGGAGGAACATAGCTCGGAGGGGTGTTAAACGTGACACAATTTGCCCGATGTGCAATAGAGTTGATGAGGACTGTGGCCACCTCTTTCTGAAATGCAAAAAAGTGAAGGAGTGCTGGCGACTGATGAGTCTGGAGCAAGTGCGATCCAAACTTGTTAGTTGTCGGACGGCAAAAGAAACAGTGAAGATGATATGGAGCCTTGATGCGGGGATCCAGATGCAGGTTTGGGTTCTTCTGTGGCGTTGGTGGTCAGCAAGAAACAAAGTCAATGCAGGAGAAAGAAGAGCCTCGGGTCCAGAAATCTGTTCCTTGATTGACTATTATGTTAAGGAGTTTGAAAAGCTTAAAAAAACAAAATGCTAGAAGGGAGCGAAGGGATCCTGGAAGTGGGAACCCCCTCCGGAGGACATATACAAAATCAATACAGATGCTTCTTTCAAGGCCAATACACAGGAGGGCGGTTGGGGCTTTGTTGCGCGTAACAACAATGGTGAATTTCTGGAAGGGGGCTGTGGGAGGCTGGAGAGAGTTTCGAGTCCCCTGCATGCTGAAGCACAGGCAGCATTGATGAGCCTTCGTCGTGTTGCTGAGTTGGGAATGAGCCGGATTATACTCGAAACAGATGCAACAAACCTGCAAAAAGGGCTGACCTCAACAGAATTGGACAGGAGTGTCGACGGGTGTTTGCTCCGTCAGATCAGAAACTTCATTGCGGAGACGTTTGAGTATTGTGTGATCCGGGCGTGCCCAAGATCATGCAACAAAGTGGCTGATAGCCTAGCTCTGTATGGGGCGAGTGTTGTTTGCTCGGGTTCAGCGATGTTCATGAACCAAGTCCCCGCCTTTGTAACTGCCCTGGTCTCGGGCGATCTGCCCAGAGTCAATGGTTAATGGAAGACATGCTCTTCTCTATCAAAAAAAAAATTCTTAAATAACATTCTTTTCCCCCCTAATTTTTGGCATAAATTTTAAATCCTAGCATTAATATTCGATTTTATTTACTTTTTTGGCAAAATATTTCTATAAAATTGGGCTCTTATTTCTGATTTCATTTCATCAGAGACATAATCAACACAATAGTTTAGATCAAACTATTGAAACAATCCAAATGTATATTATGAAGCCAAAAGTAACAATATCAATTATTTTCGATTACACCATGATACAGATCACAAAATTGAAAAAAAGAGGGAATGAAGATGACATCTCTAACTTCGGATGTCCACTGTGCTCTCTACGTATGAACATATTTCTAACTTGCCAAATTCTTCAAACCATCAGCTGAATGCCTGAATGCACATCTAACTCTTATTTTTGAATTCCTGGTAATTTGCCAAATAAAATCCAGTCAGAAGAATTGAAGAAGCATTCAATTCAACATAATTTGCTGTAATAGGAAACGAAACATTACTTGTATACTTTGGATCCACATGTCATTTACACTTGACAATGCACCAATACTTCTGTGTCACCAACAATCCTCCATCATCTTCCTGACAAATGAATGGACAAGCACAAGCATTACTGGTATGAGGCAACGCAATCAACATAACAGAGCAAAATTTGTTAATTTCTTCCAGACTAAAAGAACAATGGCGCATGTTTTAGGCATTCAAGCATTCTATCGAACTCATTTAAGCAATAGAACACAAATATTTGCTCAGCTAGGGATGAAGAATGAGTAGCAGATCGGATTACTTAACACAATCATCAAGTTTTTAATTCTATAGACTGAATTAAAATACATGTGTTAGTTAGCCTTTTAACTGTTGAGGAACCGTCGCTGGCGACCAGTCCGAGCGATTCCTCTGTTTAGAACAAGAACGAATCAATCACACAATCACATAATAATAGATTGAACACACAGAGAGAGATAGAGAGAACTCCTGGTCTTTCTTTATTGCTTTCATTCATGTGTACATAATGAGGGGGGTCTAGGTCCCTATTTATAGTCTACGGTGGGGTGCCCAAATATGCCAGGACTCTTGGCCATGGGCCCAGTTTCCTAACACTCCCCCTTGGGCACTCACCCAACATGTTCATGCCTCATCAAAACTCCATAAAACCCAGTGGGAAAAATTTGGAGAAAGAGCACGTGATACATGTGATGCTGCGATGCACGAATTGCCTCATTAAAAACCTTGGTCGAGAAACTTCATGGAAAACTCGTCAAGGGAAAAAGAGTACAATTCACCCAACTTCATTCAGTCTTCAGGACTTTGCTCATTTGGGTACTTAACCTTCAGGATTAAGATTTAATAATGGGCTTGAGAGAATTCTCCCCCTGAATTCTGCACTTCTATAAGTCTTATCATTCCAATCCCTCACACGCACCTTTCATAGCTAGATGCGGGGAGTGACTTAGTGAACAAGTCTACATGACTTAGTGTGCAGTACTTTAATCTTGTCCATCTTTGCAATTCATGAGCATAGAGGAACTTGGGGTTGATATGCTTACATAGCCCGTCTGCACTAGTGCAACGCAAGCTGCATTATCTTCATGGATAATTATGGGGGTTTGCACAATGTTCATTCCACATGGCTGCTGGATGTGGTGATCCGTTCAGCGGAACCAAGCGCACTCTCGTGCGGCTTCATACAGTGCTATAATTTCTGAGTGGTTCGTCGAAGTAGCTACAAGGCTTTACTTAAACGATTTCCATGAAATTGCAGTTCCACCACACAGAAATACATAGCCTGTTTGCGACTTAGCGGTATGTGGGTCAGACAGGTACCCAGCATCTGCATAGTCAATCAAGTTCAGATCTTGATTCTTTCTGTAAGACAATCCAAGGTCTTTGCTTTCTTGGAGGTATCGGAAGGTGTCCTTTATGCCCTGCCAATGCCTTTTGGTGGGCTCTGCACTGTACCTTGCTAAAAGGTTCACGGCAAATGTAATGTCCGGTTTAGTGCAGTTTGCTAAGTACATGAGTGCTCCCACTACACTCAAGTATGGGAATTTCGGTCCCAGGACTTCCTCCCCCTCTTCCCTAGGTCGGAAAGGATCTTTTTCTTGCTGTAAAGACCTCCCGATCATCGGTACTTTCGATGGGAAATGCCTTCTCAAAGCCAAACCTTTCAAGCACCTTCTGGGTGTAGGTCGACTGATGTACCAAGATTCCTTCAGGGACATGCTCAAGCTGCAGGCCTAAGCAGAACTTGGTCTTGCTCACATCTTTCATTTCAAATTCTGACTCCAAGTAGGAGCTTGCTTCTCTTGCTGTCCCGATGATATTCAGATCATCTACATACACAGAGATTATACAGAATCCATTCTGGGATCGCCGTATAAATACACAAGGACAGTCTTCATTGTTCGTGTAGCCTTTCTTGCAGAGAAAGTCGCTCAAGCGATTATACCACATTCTTCCAGATTGTTTCAGTCCATACAGTGACTTTCTGAGTTTCACACTGTATAGATTTCTATTTGCTCTGTCTTGGTTCGGGAGAGGTATTCCTTCAGGGACTCTCATATAGATTTCCGAATCCAAGTTACCATAAAGGTATGCATTCACAATATCCATCAATTTCATTTCTATGTTCAAGTTTACTGCCATTGAGATCAAATATCTAAAGGTAATTCCACTCATGACTAGGGAGTAGGTTTCTTCATAATCAACTTCAGGACGTTGAGTGAAACATTGGGCTACTAGCCTTGCTTTGTATCTCACTACTTCATTCATTTCTCTTTCGAACAAATACCCACTTGTGCCCTACGGGGTGCACATGGGGAGGCGTGCGGCATACGGGCCCAAACACCTCTCTTTTGTTCAGAGACAGCAATTCAGTTGCTATTGCCTTCTTCCAATCTTTCCAATATGATCTTTTCTTACATTCAGCGAGCGATGCAGGCTCAGGATCAAGATCAATGATGGAGGCAATTTTCTTTGCGAAGTAGATATCGATATTAGCTGTTGTCCTATTCAGGGACTCTCCCGTGTGCACATAATTTATAGCTATTTCTTCATGAGTTGCTACTTCTGGAGCGATTGCTTCTTCTGGAGCTTCACCTTGCGCATCGCTTCTTTCAATTGCGGTGGCAAGTCCCTTTAGTTTTTCGGCTCCGATGTGTGCGCACACATCCATGCCGATGGGGATGTTCAGATCCGGTATGCCCTTTTCTGAAGGTGTCATACTTGTGCCAGGTCTCAACTGGCTCCCCTTCTCATTCTGAGGGACTTCAATGATCGGCTGTGATAAATCCCTCTTATCCTTCTTCACCAGGCGTCCCCGGTTACTTAGGATTCGAGGAACCGGAGTTCTCGTCCTCTTTTTTATTTTTCTGAGGCCTCTGGACGAGATTAGGGATACCTTCTGCTTTCTTTGGTATTTCAACCCTCTCCGGTGCAGTGCGTGCAGGCACATGCGACTTAGTCACGCTCTTCAAATCACTAAAGTGATCAGGCAGCTGATTTGCTAATGCTCACAAATCAATTGTCTTCTGGACTTCTCTTGTCTTCTGGACTTCTATTGTCTTCTGGACTTCTCTAGTGCGCGGGTCATCTGCATGGATTCCCCAGGCTTGCCACGTAATTTCCCGACATTCTCCATCAAGGGGTTGATTTCCTCCCCCTAATGTTGGAAAATTTTCGGTGGTGACCCTTGCGCTAGTTGCATAGGTGAATGGATGTTGTAGGCCGAAGGTCTAAGGTTGATGAGATTCGCTGCATGTAGGACTGCGGGTCCCCGACATGTAGCTGGCAAATTACAATTATGCAAGAGGGGTCAGGCAATAAATTTAATTTTCTTAATTAAAGTCTCTGCCAAACCATTCTGGGTATGGACATGCGGTACCGAATGCTCAACTGTAATTCCCATCGCCATGCAATAGTCATCAAATACCTTTGAAATAAATTCTTCGGCATTGTCCATTCTAGTGGACTTGATCAGAAACACATTTCTGATACAAATGATCTGCGAGATCAATTTGGCAAAGGCGTGGTTTCTTGTGGATAACAAAACCCACATATGACAACTTCGAGGAAGCGTCAATGAGCACCATAAAATACTTAAATGGCCCTGAGATGGGCTTAATGGGACCGCAAATGTCTCCCTGGATGCGTTCCAGGAATGCAGGGACTTCATCCTTCACTTTCAGAGTGGAGGGTCTAGTTATTTGTTTCCCGGTGGCACATGCAGGGCACACAAAATCTTCATGATTCGAGAAATTTTTTGATATTAATATTTTGCCCATGCGAATTATTTATTATGTTTCTCATCATCATAAGACCTGGGTGGCCTAATCTGTCATGCCAAAGACAGAATAGTTCAGAGCTTCTAAACACTGTCTTCAGAACAGTGTACGCTGCAGGCGCTTTAATATTGGTATAATATAGCCCAGTTTCAAGTGAAGGAAGTTTTTCTAATATTCTTTTGCATTTTCTTCGCGCTTCGTAATGAGCAGGTATTCCTTACCGTACTCTTCTTTGGTCTCAACGTGGAAACCATTGGCGCGAATATCATTAAAACTTAGGAGAGTTCTAGTCGATTCTGGGTACAATAAGGCTTCTTCAATTACCAAAGTTGTGCCCATTGTGGCTCTTCCTGAACCAATTATACATGCATCGCTTCTGGCGATTGTCGTAAGGCTGCCAATGCTCTTACGAATCGACTGAAAATACTCAATCTCTCTTAAGATGATATGCGTTGTGCCGCTGCTGGCTAAGCACACTTCCTTCACAGGGCGCTACACGCGTTCTAATATAGGGTATTTATTGACATGCATGAGAAAGCAATCAGCACATAAAATAAAATACACCAATATCAGAACATATCATGCCATCATAAACTGAATAAATGAATGAATTATTCCAAAATCATCCAACCATCACGAGAAAATAACAATTCTTAAGTACCATCCATGCAAATTCTAACATATTCTTCCACACAAAATAAATGACAATTAAAGTCTAGATGCATTCTGTGCACTAGACTTCTTCTGCTATTCTCTTAGGGGTGACATTCTCTTCAAGAGAAAACATGGTGTTGACTGCTTCTAGGTCGAGAGAGGTGCTGCTGTTGTAATGGTCTCAAACACCATCAGCGCGGGTAGCTGCTCAGAGCGCTCCCCCTCAACCGATGCAGAGTGGGCTTCATGGTGCCCTTTGCCATCCCATTTTGGCTTGCTAGCCTTATTCTCACGTGGAGCATCTGATTTGCCTTTCTGGGCTGCGGCCTTACCCTTCTTTTCATTAAGAGCTTTTTGCACCTTGTAGCTCCCGGCGTTGGCTTCATGGCCAGCGGAGCTCCCAGGTGGCTGAGTGACGTAGTTCTTACGGAGAACTTTGTCCTGAGCCTCCGCAACTTGCATCATATCAGTCAATTCGGCGTATTCCTCATAGCCATCTTGATGATAGTTGCGTGCGGATTGTGCTACATTGGGGTGGAAGGTTTTTTCTCAATTTTCTGTATTGGGGTACAAATCCTGTGCGAAGCAGAATTGTATTCCTTGACCGTCTTAAAGTCGGCAAACCTCAGTCTGATCCATTCCTACTCTGCTTGAGGAAGAATGGTGTACTTTAGCCTCTCGAACCTGCTTCTTGAGTGCGGTCCAGAGTGCTAGCGCGCTCTTCTCCGCCATATACTCATTCTTGAGAGTGAGACAGAGGTGATGCCTGAGAAAATGAAGTGCCTGATCATTCTCCTTAGGTTTGGGTTGAGCGTCATTCAGTTCGCTAATCCCAATAGCTGCGCGGAGCTTCCGGCCCCCAAGTACAATCTCGATATCGGATGCCCATGTCAGATAGTTTTGGCCATTCTGGGCCAGCTCCTCGAACTTCCAGTTCGTGATGCTAGTCATCTAAATGTGTATAAGTCTACTGCTGGTAGACATGCACGGAATAATTTACTGCGGGTAAACAAATGGCACAAAAGGTTTTCGTAATGTTCCAGAATTTTCTATGCATTTTCTATAATTTTACTGCTAATTTCAGTGATTAAAAGCAATTTTCAGCAATTACAATTAACCAAAACAGTAAATAAATACAGAAAATACAGAGAATAATAAATGGCATAAATAAATAAGCTTCAAATGCTAAAAATAATTCAAAAATCGGATTCCCGAGGCCCTTTTATGCAAGAATATGAAATTTCTGCAATTTCTGAGGGTTTTTACGCAAATTTTCAGTTCAGAGAAAGATTCGCGCAATTTTCTGATTTACCGAGGGGTTTTCTGCAAAATTCTGGACCCACTCGTAAATTTGAGGGCTTATACGTAATTTTCAGAACTACGAGGCCTTTCCTGCAAAATTTGGGGCTCAAATGCAAATTTTAGGGGCTCATCGGTAATTTCGGGAACTCAGAGGGCTTTTCTGAAAAATGTCCGCCCCCCGACCGGGCCACTTTCTCCGCTGGCCCATTTTTCTTTTTCTCTCCCCCGGGCGGACCATCTCTCTCCTCACCCGCGGCCCATTTGGCCCATCGGCCTGGCCGGCCCGCCGCCCGGTTTATCCTTTGGGGGTTAGGGTTTCCCCCTTTACCTAGCGGCGGCGGCGGCTTATCCCGGGCGACTTCGGGCGCGAGGGCGGTCACGGGTGGCTGCCGGCCGGTGGACAGGCGAGGCGGCGCGCCGTCGGGTGAAGCCGGCTTCGGGGCGGCGGTTCGGCGGCGCCGTCGTGGGGAGAGCGGCCGGCGACGCCATGCGGGGCGACCAAGGAGCGCGCATGCGGGCAAGGGTGTCACGGGAGCGGCGGCCCGAGCTTGGCTCGGGTGGGGCAGAGCGGCCGGGTCAAGCCGGCGGCGCGAGCGGCTGGGGCCGGTGGAGGCGCCGTGTGGAGCGCCGCGCAGGTCGCGGTGGCTAGCGGGCGCGGGTGGCGCGCGGGGAACCCAGGCGGGAAGGTCACGACTGCGGCGGAGGGCCAGCGCGCGCGCGGGCGCGGCGGGGAAGCCGAGGTGGCGTTCGGGCCGGCGACGGCGGCAGAAAACCCGAGCGGGCGGCGCGCGGGCGCATGCGGGCGATGGCGGGGCCGCGGCCGGGGGCGGCTCGTTCGGGGCCGAAAACCGACGCGGCGGGCCGGGGCCGGTGGCGGCGCGTTCGGGCACCGGTGAGGCGATGGCGGCCGGCGTGCTGGGCGCGTGCGGGCGCGGGAAGGCGGCGGCGACCGGAGCCAGGCGTGTGCGGGCGCGAGGACCAAACGGCGTCGGCCAGAGCTGCGGGGTGCGCACGGGGCCGACGGCCATCCGTGCGGGGAAGCGGCGGCGTGCGCGGGCCGGTGGCCATGCGGGAGCTGTGACGGCCAAGGTGGCGGCGTGAGGCCGACCGCATGCGGGCGGTGGTCGTCAATCCGGCGGTGGGGGCCAGCGGCTCCCTGGTGGCTTCAGCCGGAAGCCGAGGCGACGGCCCATGCGGGGGCGCGCTACCCGGTGCTAACTCCGGCGACAGCGGCAGCGGCGCCCCGTGCGGGGGGCGACGGCCCGTGCGGGGGCGCGCTATCCAAGGCGAGCTCTGGCGACCGGCGGTGCTGTTACATGCGGTGGCCATGCAGGGCCGAATCATGCAATTTTTTTTCGTACCATGGTCATGCAGGACCGAACAGAGGAGGATGCAAAATTTCCTTTTTTTCATGCAATGATTGTGCATAATCAAACAAAATCAAGCAAAATTTCATCTCCAATCTACGATGCAATCAACATCTACCCCGTTTCGCAATCTACCGATCGACATTGTGCCGGCGATTTCAGATCTGCTCGCGGTAGATTGGGGCGGATTTGCATCGTTTCTAATCTACAGTGCAATCAACATCTACCCCGTTTCACAATCTACCGATCGGCATTGTGCCGGCGACTTCAAGTCTGCTCGCGGTAGATTAGGGCGGATTTGCACCGTAGAATTTCAATCTAGAACGCGAAAAGAAAATACAGATTCAAAAGCGATCTAGAAAATTCAATCTGTGCTTCGATGATTACCTCGTTCACCAGAGCGAAGTCGTGCTGATAACGTGTTGAGGAACCGTCGCTGGCGACCAGTCCGAGCGATTCCTCTGTTTAGAACAAGAACGAATCAATCACACAATCACATAATAATAGATTGAACACACAGAGAGAGATAGAGAGAACTCCTGGTCTTTCTTTATTGCTTTCATTCATGTGTACATAATGAGGGGGGTCTAGGTCCCTATTTATAGTCTACGGTGGGGTGCTCAAATATGCCAGGACTCTTGGCCATGGGCCCAGTTTCCTAACATTAACAAGTCCATCGACATGAATCATTTTATGTTTTAGTTAGCCTTTTTACATTCCTTTTCTAAGACCTGAGCAAAGCATGGTTAACTATGCAGCAGATTTGTGGTTCGTTAGGCAAACTAACAGAGTAATGAATTGTGCTAGTAATATTCTTGGTGCCCATCAAATCGAAACTTTCTCCATAAACTAAAAACTAAAGATTACGTAAGCATTTTGGTAGTTTTTGACTCGGATTTTCTCAGGGGAGTCACTATCAGCTGCCACCATGAATCGTATCAATTAGATCTATGCAAGACTTGGAAAATCCTAATCAAACTCGTCGTCCCTCTGCTCTACTAATCAACAAAAACATGTGTGCTCAAACCAAGAACTGAATCCATCAAGAACGTGGCCGAACCAAAGATTGCAGAAAGGATTGGGGTGGATGACCAAACCAAGGGAAAGAATGGAGGGGAGACCAGAGTGCCCATAAGTCGCATGGTCGGTGCTGCCCTTCGTCATCTCCGTAACCGGAGGCTCCACCCGGCTAGGGGCCTATTTTTTGGCTAAAGTTTATAGTTTTTGGCTGCGGCTTGTGACTTTTGTACTGTTTTTGTTAAAGATTACAAAGTAATAGAAACTCACGTGCAATTTTTACCGATATAAATGAAGTCAGTACAGTATATACTACAATTAACTAATAGACCCTATTTTGAAAAGATACTTTGTTTAAAAACTAGTTACTGTAGAAAAAACCGAAAAACAACTTTTATAAGCTGAAAAGAACATGCCCTAGATCTGGCGACGTCTATAAGGGTTTGGCAGGAGGGAGAGATGGGGATAGGTTAGGGTTACGCTTTCGGAGTGAAGGGTTGAGGTAGTCTGGGAAGCGATCTGACGGTGGAGAATAGTTTGTCCTTTTGATTCAAAATAAAATAGAGTTGAAGGTATTATGTTTTATGTAAAATTTTGATGCACTCCAAGAAAAAGTAGTGCAGTTTTCCGGACTACGTGGAATTTGTGTAATTTACATAATTGAATCTTCTAAATTATTTATTTATGGAAATTAAATTTATTTTGTAATTGACCTTGTAAGAATTTTTAAAAAATAACTATAAAAAATTAATAATTAAACTATAGTTTTGTGCTTTCTTAAAAATTTTCCTATTATTCTTCTTCTCAAAATGTTCATTTTAATAATATTCACCTATATTCTTTTCCCTAAAGTTAATTTATACCATATGACACTTTAAAGGTGGTGATCGGTTCGGCTGAAAGCCTCATGGCTTATGGCTGAAAACACTGTAGCTGGCTGAAAAAAACACTGTAGCTGACAGAGGCTTATTTACCATAATTAAATTTAAAAAAAATTAAAAATAGAAAAAACATATTAGCCCATCACGTAAACAAATACGAGGAAAAAAAGAACCGGTAAAAAAACTCAAAAAAAAGTCGAAAGTTCAGAAAAAGACGAAATTTATGAATAGTGCAAAAATAAGCTGAAGCCAGAAGCTGAAGCCATATTGATCAGGAAATGTCACCAGGAGTGCTAGTCGGTGATGCCTCCCAGAAGAGTCATTCAAAGTGTCACCAAGTGTAATAATATCGTGACTCTTCATTGAAGAGTCACAAAACAACAACTTGGAAAAATCTTGGGCCCCGTTTGGCACAGCTCCACCACCAGCTGCTTGGAGCTGTTTTGTGCCAAACGGGGTAAAACAAAAATAGCTCCACTCAAGGAGTTCCTTAAAACCTGCTGAGACAAAAGTAACTCCACCCAAGGAGCTGAAAAAAATAGCTTCACTCGGCTCCACTTGTGAAGTAAAAAAAAACAGCTCCACTTATGAAGTGGAGCCGTGCCAAACGGGGCCTTGGTGACCACTTGATCAATGTGTCTCAAAAAAAGTGTCATTAAGCTACCTATTTTTTTTCTCGTAGTACCTACCTCTTGCAGTAGTCTACCTACTAGTTTGCGTGGACGTGCACTGCATCTGGATCAGCCAGCAGGTAGCTAGTGGATGAACACAAGAAAGCGTACGTACCAGCCGGAAACACTGTTGCGGCAGTCGAGGGATTGAGCTGTAGGTTATGGCTACACTACTGCATGGCGAGTACTATTGCATCGCCTAACATCCCATGCCTATCCCCATATGCCGTATGTACACACCGAATAGTAATGGCACCGATCGATACAATGAAATACCGTACAAAACCTACAAGGAATGTCGGAAATGTCAAACCGTATGTACATGTGGTGCTCTTGAATAGCCTTTGATATTCGCTCCCACACCAATTTGCAAGAAAGCCCATCACCTTTTTGTTTCTCCCCCTATCCTCTCCTCTTTCTTCCCCCTCTTCCGTCTCTCTTCCTCTATCTCTCTCTCTCTCTCTCCTAGCTTGACCCCACACAGCCGCTAGCCCGGAACTACGTGGGATATATACAGTCACAAGTGTAACAAGACTGAAAATCAAATTAAACTGTTGAGAGATGTTTGCACAAGAACCTAGCACCTTTTGTCTTTGCATGTGCGCATACCTTACATCTTGGAAGAGACGTAAGTGCTAAAGAAGAAAGCTACGTATCGCGCACAAGGTGCGTCGATCGGGACGGCCGCGGCGGGTGGTGGCTAAATTCCTACTACGGGTCTGTTTTTTGGGCTGTGGTTTATGGTTTTTAGCTGAAATTTTTGAATTTTAGTTGTTTACGGTATAGATTACGGAGAGACAGATATTCACTTGCAATTTTAGCTGGTACAGATATTGGGCTTTTAATGTGTAGATCGTTTAACTTTGAGCTTTAATTAATTGAATCATCGACAAATGTAATTTCGTTTTAGCGGTACATGAGAAGTTTAAATCCAAATCCAAGACCTTTGATGCCATTAATTGAGCAATAATAAGGGTTTATGCATGGCATGCACAGTACGTAGTCGTTTCGCATCCAATTCGATCGATCCATGCTTCCGTATCATTTGACCGAATTGAACGAGCTGCACGTACGTACGTACGTTCTTTCAATTAAATTGGAAATGATTGCGTTGTGGTGCAAGTTTATGCATGCATGGTAGGTGCCAAACTAGTTGTCAGAAATAATACAACCAGCCGGTACAATATTCCTAAGTTGTGTGTCACGTCAAGATTAGGAATATGCTCTTCGACATTTCCGTATGTGACCGGTGGCAGCTGCAACGCATCAATGTGCTAACAGAGACGACACCACACAAGCACACACCAACGTACGTACTTAGCGCACACCCACTAGCGGCTACAGGTTAATTCCGTAGCAGTTATTTACAGATCATGGTGTAGGATATATCAGTTTACACTTGAAGGATCAATGCAAAAGACATACGTAGACATGTTTAATAGCAGTATATGAGTGCGATCACTGCAAGGACAGAGAGAAGGGTTTTTACCATGATATATATAGCTCATGTGTTATGAGAGCGCGATTAATTTACCGCCACATCCCAGTCCGCTTAACCGCATCTAATTTAGTATTGCCTCCGCTTTTCTAACCGATCGTAAAACCTTCGACTATCGATTGCGTGGTCTATGACAACTGGCTGAAAAACTAAAGACAATGATAGCAGACCGCGAAGTCTACAACTATGACAACAATCCTTAAAGCCTACGACCATCGATCATAAAGTCTATGACTATTGAGTATCAATCAGTTACTGTAGCTACCACCATAGAAAGCACTATAGTTACGACCATAAAAAACACTGTAGATACGACCATGAAAAGTATTGTAGTTATGACCATGAAAAAGTATTGTAGCTATGATTATCTTCAGTGATTGTTCTACCATGGTCAAGGTCGAAAGTGGTCAAAGCCAGGGGAAAATCTTTCGGCACAGGAAAATTTTTGTTGCCCAGCGAAAGGACCGAAAACAACGAAATTTCGGAATTTCGTTGAAGATTTCGTCCGAAATTTTCAAATAGAATTTGAATTTTGATGAAATTTAACCAAATTTTGAATGAAATTTACATAAATTTCAAATACAACCAAATTCGGCCAAAATTTGGCCGAATTGTTTTTCTTTCGTTTGCCTGACGAAAGAGCCAAAATTTCGGACCCTTTCGGACGAATTTGTGAACCCTGGTCAAAGCCAGACGTGGTCAAAGTCGGATGTGATCGAAGATTGGCGTAGTCAAAATGCCGTGGTCGAAGTCTGCAGTGATCGACTAAGCATGATTGTAAAGTTGTTTAGACCTCCGATGGTTATTGAACACAGTTCGATCCCCCTAGACCACTCGAACACCATCCAATCCTGGATGATGAAAAAAAGATCGCTCTATCTTTCGGACTGGTCTGAACAATCGCAACCAACTGATCTACCCGATCATAAATCAACGGTCAGAAAACAAGTAACTCTTCAGACTACTCCGATCGCGCGAGCTGGTGTTCGGATTGGTCCGAACGTTCCAACGCTGATCGGACCGTCAAAACGACTTAAATGAAGATCGGATGGTCTGAATGTCTTCAGTCTTCACTGATCGAACTGGTCCGAACGTTCCGACGCTGATCAGACCATCTAAACGACTTCGATGAAAATTGGATGGTCTGAATGTCTTCGCTGATCAGACTAGTTCGATCAGCTTCTTCACAACTCAAAACCACTCGGAGCCAAAACATTTGACTGCGATCAACCGAAACTTTTGCAAATATAAATTCTAAAACAATCCAAATGTCAATTATTCATCATCACTTTTAATCACGACCACACATAGTCTAACAGTCTTCTTATCTCTAATACATCGCATCTATTTAAGAGATATGTCGTAGCTTTCTCACCATCTTGTTCTTTTCCAAAAACGGACAGGAAATCTTGCTATCTTACTGGACCAGCCAAGATTCAGCTTATTGCATAGTAAAAAACGACTGATGCTTCATAGTTATCTCACAAAATCCAGCAGAAACTACGTGAGTAGTCCTATTTAATCATTAGTCTTGTCACATGAGGAAACCAGATCATAAAACTCCAGAGTTTCATGTGATGTACCAACCAATAGAAGTTTCCAAGCAGACAAAGAACAAGCAGACAAAGTTTACCTCCGAAGCAGACAACAGATGAGGATGTGGCATTCATCATTAATCTTTTTCCCACCAAACATCTACTTTTCCCTCATGATCATGAAACGATCATGAAACGAAACAAAAATATAAACCATTTATCCAATAGATATCACGAACTTATCATCTGTACAACAGATACTCTTACTAGGTAG
Organism: Dendrocalamus latiflorus; assembly: GCA_017311315.1. Classification (NCBI taxonomy): domain Eukaryota; kingdom Viridiplantae; phylum Streptophyta; class Magnoliopsida; order Poales; family Poaceae; genus Dendrocalamus; species Dendrocalamus latiflorus. Next base: position 33,911,691 of record CM029614.1, on the reverse strand, counting down.
CTGAACCTATCATCAAAAGACACATAATCTTTTACCCTGCATAAATAAGGACAGAAACATTACTACTACAGGCAGTGGCGAATCCAGAATAAAAAATAAGGGTGGGCTGAAAAATTATACATTCTTATGCTAGATCATAAGGTTTTTTAGAATTGTTGGCTCTATACCTTGAATGATTAAACTACTTTGTAAGAAACATAGTTTTGTATTCTTGTGCAATCAAATTTATAGTTTCATACATGAATAAAAGGAAAGTAAAAGAGAGAGATACAACAAAGGTACCTCACTAATAGCAAGTGAATCCCAAAAACATGTAAATATGGTTCCAGTAGATAACAATCTGTACATCAAAAATAAAAATATTAGTAATACAATAGCAAATTGTACTTAATTACATAAATGATTATGAACATTTCAAATAAAAGAACCATACCACTAGCTTGAATCACGACTTTCACGAGGCAAATTCATTCTGCAATTTTTCATGCCTTGAAAGGATTTTATGATTGCATCATCGTCAATGGATCTAAATATGTCTCGCTCGGTGTAGCACACCATTAAATCATTCAACCAATCATCCCATAAAGTTCTCTTCTCTATTTTTGCAAACCTATGAATTAAATTTTAATTGAGTATATACATTAAGAAATGTCAATGTTCTAAAGTTAGAGGACTAATTAAGAAATGAATTGTAATTTGCAAATTGTAAACCTAATAAGTAATAAACTATCGGTGTCTCGGTCAGCCGGTCAGGGGCGGGCGAATCCAGTCGGACAGTCGGTCGGTCAATCGACTCACTTCGTCGGGGAGCCTCTGGACGAGGCGGGCTCACGCAGAGGCAGCAGCCAGCAGAGGCGTCTCCGTCCGCGTCCGGGGCTCGGGCTCCCCGCCGCTGCGTCCCGCCTCCGGCCTCCCCGCCGCCGCGTCCCGCCTCCGGCCTCCCCGCCGCCGCGTCTCGCTTCCGGCCTCCCCGCTCCCGCCTCCCGGCGTCTCGGGGTCCCGCCTCCCCGGCTCCCCGCGATGCCGCGACGGCGCGATCCCGCCGGCCCGCCCCCGGCAGCCCGGCTCTGCGCCTCCGCTGCTCAGGCCCAGCCGGCAGCCGCCCAGGCGTCCCCGACCCCCCGCGACGGCGCGAGTGCGCGACCCCGCCTCGGCTCTTCCCCGGCGTCCCCCCCTCCGGATCCGGCGACCGACGAATCCAGATCTCGTCGTCACTCGTCGGCACGCGGCACGGGTGAGCAATTGATTAGGGATTTGGGCATTTGGGGGAACGGGAGCTCGGGAAGATTTGGGGAAATTTGGGAGCACAGGGCAAGATGTACTGGATGTGTGGTGTGGGCGGTGGGCCTGCATTTCTACTTCTTCCACGGTTCGGCCTTGTTTCTTCTGCCCTGGCTGGCTGGCTCCGTGATCTTTCTTTCTTCTCGTTGGCGTCGTCGCCACTCGCCCGCAGGACTGCGGTCTGCAGGAGGGCCGCCGGTGGGGGGTGGTGTTCGGCAAACCAGTGGAGGGTAGGCTTCAGCCTGATGAAGCCTACCCCATGGATTCGCCCCTGACTACAGAATTGAGGGTTACTAGGGCTATTTATGAGCATGCAAATGTAAATGTCGGTTGGTACGTGTGACATTGCGCTAATGCGGTGCTAGTACTTTGCTGTCCCCCGCCATCTCCCCCAACTGAAATGCCCCCACAGAATGCAAGGAAGAGAGAGAGAGAAAAGGACTTATCTTGCTTTCTTGTAAGGAAAAGAATCAAATTTGGTCAGCTACAGCTTAGCCCACAGCTAGCTCAGGCCTCCTATAAAAGACGCCCATATCCATATGCCGCCCAGCCATCCGAAGGAGGACCATCCTATATCTACACTGCACTTAAGCGTGATTCGTCCCCAGCAGTCTTCAGAATCTCGGTGCAGCCCGGGCAGGCCGGCCCTGGATGATCAGATCCTCAGTTAGGCGAATTGAGGTACGTGGCTTGCATTTTTGCTTTGTTGTGTTCATGTTAATCTCGGCAGTAGATTCTCTTCAAACTACAACTCTAGTATATGTTAATCATCGTTCAGTTGGAACATAGATACGCAAACTTATTGCTAATCAATTGCATGATGTATTTCCACTGTCAGGAGCTCACTGTACTTGCATTTTTTGCAATCAGTACAGAGGTAACAGGCTAACAGCTGCTAGCAAGGTACTAGCTTACAAGAGTGCTACAATTGTGAGTCTTGCCGGCGCGCGGCAGCCACATATATACACATGGACACCTTCGGGTGGAGCACGCAATCTCCAGCCGCGCCATGCCCGCCGAGCTGCCCGAGCGATGACGCCCTCCTCGCCGCCTTCCTAAGCGCAAGCGTGGAGCTCCACTCCGACGGCGGTGGCAACGACACCGTGGGCTCAGACGCCTACGGCCTCGACTTGCCGTCGTCCCAGCACGATCTGAGCACCCTGCGCTGCCAAGACGGCGTAACTCTTGCCAATGACGCATCCACGGCATTCATGGACTCGGTGGATATGCTCCCGGACATCGCCGCCGCGCACGACGGACTCCTTGACAGGTTCTGGTTCCCGAATGTCGCCGAGGAGCCCGCAAGAGCCGCTGTCTCGAACACCGCCTTCTCCGGGTACAGCAGCACCACCGGCGGGTGCAACATCTCCTCCGGCGAGTCCAACACGTATGGCGGCCATGACATGGAGGTGGCGTCGCCGTGCACCGTGTCACAGCCGGCGCCGCCTCCCGCGAAGCGGAAGCTAGGCGCATCGGCAGCAACGACGACGACGACGACGGAGGCAGCTGCAGAACGGTGGAGTACGAAGCGAGCCGCCGCGCCGACGACGAACAGCATCACGTTCGGGCTGATCAGCGGCCAGCCTGGGCCTCTATACCGCCGGTACGAGCCTGACACGGAGGCGATAGCGCAGGTGAAGGAGATGATCTACCGCGCCGCGGCGATGCGGCCGGTGAACCTCGGCGCGGCCGAGCCGCGGCCCGAGAAGCCGCGGCGCAAGAACGTACGGATATCGAGCGACCCGCAGACGGTGGCGGCTCGGCTACGGCGGGAGAGGGTGAGCGAGCGGCTGCGCGCGCTGCAGAGGCTCGTGCCCGGCGGCAGCAAGATGGACACGGCGTCAATGCTCGACGAGGCGGCCAGCTACCTCAAGTTCCTCAAGTCGCAGCTCGAGGCACTGGAAACCCTAGGCAGCGGCAGTGGCAACAACGGCAGATTGTTGCAGCATTACATGGGAAGAAATCCTTCTAGTGTTAGCAATGGCACTGTGCTTGCCTTCGGAAGAGATGGTATTACTGGCTACGTAAAATCCAATAGGAACAAGCAATTGTAGTGTAGCACGCACGAACGTTGTGTTCATGTAAGTAAGATATGAGACACATGAGACAGTTCTCTTCCCTGGTGTTTGAGGTTAATAAACGTGTTCACTTTTTACTATTTCGGGAGGATTAATAAAAGTTCGTAATTTGCACACTGATGAGAAACTGGATAGTGAATGTAGATCGATCATCCTCAAATTTAGAGCTAATTAAGGAGCTCATTTGTACTAACCAATCAATGATAGATCTAGTGTATAGAGATGGTGAGTACTTAATCACCTTATTTTCTCCTTGTGAACGATGTTATCCCAATTCCAAGGGTAAAAACGAGAGAGAGGTATGTGTACAGTGTACTCGTCTCTATCTGACATGGCTGAACATTTTCCATGTTGACGATGAAAGGGGGATCGGTTAGACAAACACAGAAAGACTCTTTTTCTTGTGTCCAAACTTAAAAACTTCTTTTGCAATTCATTCATGCAGACGAAACCATATACTACACCATGATAGGTGCGATGATTCGTACGAAGCTAAAGATATCTGCTATCATGTACTGTGGAATGGAATCATGCCACGTATGATCTAGTCATCTAGACCCCATGGTCTGGAAATTTGGACCAGAATATATATATAGTGGCATGCATGCATGTCCCTCTCTTTTCCATCTCTTCAAGTGTTGTTCCTATCTAACAATGCCCGCTCATTTTAGCTTCAGCTTCTGGCTTATTTTTTTACTATTCATAAATTTCATCTTTTTATGAACTTTTGACTTTTTTTGAGCTTTTTTTACCGGTTTTTTTTTCTCGTATTTGTTTGCGTTGTCCGTGTTGAGCTAACATATTTTTTCTATTTTTAATTTTTAGATTTAATTACACTAAATAAGTCACCTTCAGCTATAATAAAATTTCAGTCGCTACAGTGCAATTTCAGCCATAAACCATAGCTTTTCAGCCTAACCGAGTAGGGCCTATATCCGGGTCTAGCATGTGACATGGAATCCAAATCTTCGACCTATTTTTGCTCGCTTTTGGGGTTGCTAAGCTAGGGGAATGGCATTGTTGTATTGGTACCACACTTTGGGCTGCCCAATGCCAAAAGACATTCCCTTTGGGCCTGACCTCCATGTGTGGCAGCGTACATCTGTCCCCCTCCTCTCTCTCTCTCTACCTTCTTCTTCTTCCTCCCCTGTGGCCTCGTTTGGTGCCCAAAGCGTGGGCCTTGAGAAGACCGCCCTCTGACCAAAGGTTCATTCCTGTGTGACTGCTGATCATCTCATGCACATCTCTCTCTCTCTCTCTCTCTCTCTCTCTCTCTCTCTCTCTCTCTCTCTCTCTCTCTCTCTCTCTCTCTGAACGTTCACCTGCAATTCGTGGTGTTACTTTCCAAGCTCGATCGCGACGCGTCTGCACGTAACAAGCTCGTTGCGTCACTGAAAAGGCCGTCGAAGAACGAAAGGGAGGAGTTCGACTGAAAAGATCAGATGAGGGAACTACGGGCTGAACTTAATTTGGGCGCGTCTGGCTATGCCGTCGTCTGACGGGATGCCACTGGCTGGCTGGTGGTTTGATGATGCATGCCTGGAACGGCTGTCTATAAATTTGAGAAACAGAGCCTTATCGCTGGCAATTTATTTCTATTTGTTTGGGGGAGGGAGGGGGATAGTCGTATAGAAGCATCTCTTTACAGCTTAAATCTTTAAATGAACCAGTTATCACATAAGTTTAATTTATTGTAAATCGATATATATGCTCTACTTATTTCAATTTCAGTTTCTAGCTTATTTTTCACTATTTCTAAATTTCATCTTTTCTGACTTTTTAGCTTTTTTGAGGATTTTTATCGGTTCTTTTTTTTTCGCATCCGTTTGCATTGTCCATAATGGATTAACTTGTTTTTCCTATTTTTAATTTTTTAAATTTAATTACGTTAAATAAACCACCACCAGCTCTAGTGTAATTTTAATCAACTACAGTGCAATTTCAGTCAAAAGCTATATTTTTTTCTAACCCAAATAAACATGTTCATAGTAGTATTGTTTGGGGTCGTGCCGGTAAGCTTAATTGGCTCTGAATAAGCCTGTTACTGGAGATTTCATACAAGCGCCGCACTCTGGCTTCATCTTATTTAATCATTGTTTCCATTCCACTAAACGAAGTCGCAGAATTCGGCCCTGATCAACTCGGCTTCGGCTTCTGGCTTATTTTTCACTATTTATAAGTTTCGTCTTTTTCTGAACTTTTGGCTGTTCGTTGAGCTTTTTTGCCGGTTCTTTTTTTTCCCATATTTTTTTGTATTATACGTAATGGGCTAACATATTTTTTTTATTTTTAAATTTTTTTAAATTTAATTATGCTAAATAAGCCTCTGTCGCTACAATGCTTTTTTCAGTCAGCTACAGTGTTTTCAGCCATAAGCTACGAGCTTTTCAGCCAAACCGATCACCACCTAAGCCTGCAAAGGCTCCAACCTGCTTGGCTTAAACTTCGTGCCTGGAGCTAGTGGCCGTGATTTTAACACCTAGCAAACTCATTTACTCCTCTTCTTTTATAAGTGATCTTTTTATTTTTTTTAGTCTCCGAAACCTGATTTTAACCATTACTTTTATAACTTTATTTTATGATATAGTAATAAAATTATAATATTAATAAAATATTTTTAGTAATAAATCTAATGTTATAGTTTTCATATAGCTAATTTAGATAAATTTAAATATATTAGTGGTTAATATTTAGAAAGTTTGATGGTATAAATTTTAGGACATCATTTTAAAAAAAGAGCAGAGGAAGTATTATTTCTCTGCCAATTTAACGGTGTCAACGAAATGTTTGGCTTGTACTCGGTCGAAGAATGGGGAACGGAGCGCGCGGGGGGCTATGGGTGCTACGTGCCGTCTCCGATGCCACCCGTTCAAAGTGTGGGGGACAGAGCGTGCACGGGTCTATGGGTGCTACATACCATCTCCGGCAACACCTGTTTGAATGGTGGAGGACGGAGCGTGTGTGGGGCTACGAGTCCTACGTGCCATCTCCGGCGACACCTAGTCGAAGTGTGGGAAATCAAATTTACCCATTTTGGTTTTCTGACGGTCTTTACTACAAGGTTTGCTGACTTATGACTTTTGAATTCTGGCTATTCGCACAGAATTGTAGAAGATCGGAAGGGTTCTTTTGGGCTGTGACTTATAGCTTTTGAATTCTGGCTATTCGCAAGAGAGATTATGAAGAGAAAGACAGTCACATGCGATTTTGACCGGTACAACTGAGGTCGATACAATGTCTACTACAATAAACTTGTAAATTCCCTTCTTTAAAGGATTTAAAAACGAGTTACTATGATGCCGTACAAAAGCAAAAAATACCTAAGTTCTTCCGAAAGCAGCATGTCTTTGCAAATTTTCTAGAAGATGAGACGCTGTAGCTGCTGTTAACTGGTGTGGTGATCAGGTGATGAGCGGCGTAATGACCTTCTCAAGAAATTAGAATCGGTCGCGCCAGCACCTGCTCCTTTTCTTTTGTGTTCAATGGACAATTTGGAAGATCGAAATGTTCCTCCAAAAGGTATGTAGCTAGCACATCCGCCTTGGGCATATCCAGGATCAAGTGTTAGATAGTTAGCTTTCCAGTTTTCCCGCTCCCATATCCATGGTTGGTTGTGTCATATAGGGAAAATTTAACTATTTGCCACCCTTATGACTCGGGTGGTAACAGATTTGCCATCCGGGCCCATTGTCAGTGACCCAGGTTACCCAACATGTAAGTGACAGAGTCTCGGTGTCAATCTTAAGGGTGGCAAAAAATTGAATCTCCCGTGAAAGATAACTTTGTGCAAGAATAACCTTGTTTTCGTTTTGGAGCACTTGTTTTTTAAAAAAAGATTCATACTGTTTATGCACATTTATAGTCATTAATATGTAATGAGTGAAAGATAACTTTGTGCAAGAATAACCTTGTTTTGGTAGTGTACATTCACCAATCACCAGACACCAGCAACAAGGTTCAAAAGTGTGTTCATCTCAAAGTTACAGGGTTCAGATTTAATAATGCTGTTTTGTCATTTTCCAGAATGAACCTGAAAAAGACACTAACACTAACATTTTCTCGACAGGTAGCAAACCATTCTTGTTTGCATGCGTATCAATCACACCATTGCTTCTTTGCAAGATATCTCTTAGGAGCATGGAGATGTGCACACTGACAGCCAAAAGATTTACGTTCTTTATCTACAAGGCACCTTTCAGGAGAATGCAGCGTACGGCAACAGCCACAAGTTCTTTTCATTTTTCAGATTCATGCTGGAAGGGGATCCATTATCCATGGTCCATGGAGGCATAACCATCGACAGGCCACTTGGTTACAATACAGTATAGGTTTCCCTGAAGAATCTAGTTTTGATTTTTAGTTTGATTGCACCCCAGGCATGATTGGGTAGCATTTGTCGCAGAAAGTCTTCGTATCCATGTACGCCATACTTTTGTCTCGGAAGATGTCTGGCTGTGAGTGTCGATGGACTAGCAAAAGAATTTTTCACAGGAATATTTACACATACGCTATTGCAAAACCGGCCATTTTTTGCAGGAACGATGTTGAGATGTCCGGCCCAAAACTCTAGGCCCAACAGGCTCAAATCACGCGAGAACCACCGTCCGCACGGCACGGGCGCCCGTCTCGCATTCTCGCGGCATCGAGCGATGCAACTGCCCGTGGAGCGGAGTGGTGCTGTGCCCCCTGCACGCGCTAAGTGCGGGGGTGCGCCAGGAGCCGCCACGTGTCCCCAAAAATTCAAAAAACTTCCGAAAAATTCTAAAAAAATACTTTAAAAATCCGAAAAATTGTAAAAAGTATTTTCTTACAAATAAAAAGTATTTTTTTGTAAGTACTTAAATTTTTTTCTTGATTTATACTTTTATTAAAAAGTAAGTATTTTTTTAAGTACTTAAAAATACTTTTTAATAAAAGTATTTTTACAAAAAGTACTTTTACAATTTTTCGGATTTTTAAAGTATTTTTTAGAATTTTTCGGAAGTTTTTTGAATTTTTGGGGACACGTGGCGGCTCCTGGGCGCACCCCCGCACTTAGCGCGTGCAGGGGGCACAGCACCAGAGCCCGCTAAGGGTCAAGGATACGAATTATCCATTATTTATTATTATATTTAATAAGATATAAATATGATATAGATTTTTGTTCGATTAATAATTTTTATTCTATTTATATTCGAATTCGCATAAAAGTATAAATGCAAATATGATATAAATATTTACCATTTTAAATATTATTTTATCCAGATTATTCGTATTCATATATACATATTTTATTACAATACAACTAATTAGTTGAACATATTTTTAATTAAATGTGAATTCATGTTTCTTTAAGTAAAGTAAATGAATTATAATGATTAAAGGTGACTGTACGAGGATAAATTATTATTAATGTCTTTATACTACATAAAATATAAGGATATCTAAATTCAATCGAATTAAGTAGATATTTAACTCGAATACATATTTATTACAATATTTAATTTATATTTATATATAATATGGTTTATACACTATCCGAGTCGCTTTCATCCAACTAACCGTACTGCACAACATTTTTACTGCAGCGTCCGGTCTGATCTGATCTGGGCGGTCGATCCGCAGATCAGCGGCTGAGGGCGGCTCGGCGCTGCGCTGATAGGATCCGGTTTTGGTGTGCCCGAGGGGTCCCGGCTTCTTCTTCCTTCTCCCACTGGAAGCCAGAAAGGAAGCGGAGGAAGGAACCAGAAGAACAGAGGCGTTCTAAAATTCCTCTGATTCCATCCACCGCTTACACCAGCCTGAGAAAATCCATTCTCCCACTTGATTGACCTCTCTTCCATCTCGAGGGGAAGGGAAGGGCGGGATTCTGGTTTTCGAGAGTGTGGATTGGAGTTGTGCCAGGAAAGCGCGCGGTTTGTCTGGGGGTACTGGTCTTTCCCGTTTGATCTGTCCGTGTTTTCTTGTTTTCTCATTTCCTTGCTCATTTCTGTTTCCCGGGGTAATTTTGGTGCGGGGTGTTTCGGATTGGACCTGGAAGGTTTACGCTCCGATGAGCTTTTCGTTCCCTGTGAATTTTTCGTTGATTTTTTTCTTGGAGATCTAATTTGTGGATTGTTCGAATTATTGGTTTCTCAGGTTTGTTTATTTGATCTGAAAGATCCGTTTCCCTCTTCTTCTTCCTCCTATTTTCCCTTTCCTGTGCTGGAATTATTCTGGTTCTGGGTTTGCCATCCGGAATGAAGCGAGCGATGATCTGGAGTGGATGATTTCAATCGAATTCTCGCGGAAGTTGCGCTACGATTGAGCGCAATCTGAGCTGCTTGACTTGGGATTCGCGCGAACCTTGCGCGATTAGTATCGAACGATTTCGCTGACAGTCTTTCACTGCTTGTTTGCGAGTTGCGATTTTTTTTTGTACCTGTTTCCTTTGTTTTTTTCTCCCGGCTAGCTCGATCGGTAAGGGCGAGTTGAAATCGGGAGTTGTTTAGGTGGGTGTGGTGATTTGGATATGGATCATCGCCCCCCCCCCCCCCCCCCCCCAATGGGCAATGGTGCTTTTGTATGGCATCACCAAGTTGGCACATTTTAGTCTTATTTTTCTTCTCTCGATTGGTCTCTTCCCCCTGCTTGTTGTCACGTTTTCTTGTTCTCATCTCAAGTGTGTCTGATCTGCTGCCTGCCTTTCAATTTTGCCTTTCCATTTCTACGTCGAATTTGCAAGTGCGGAAGATTTTGGTCCCGTACTATGGAATTGGCCAAATCTTACATTTGATTCGTTTTGTTTTTCTCTCTTTTCTCTAATTTAATTTATTACGAGTAAATAAATGAGTTAAAGTGAGCTGAATTTCCACGAGGTGATACACTTTTCACCTCGGATTTGATCTGTTAATTTCCCTGATTTTTTCCTTCGGAGCTCACCTTTTCTCGTACACAAAACTCCCAAAGTCTGCAACCTACTTTGGTTAATTTGATCGGCCAGTTGAAGAATTGAGCTGAATCTTGAGTGTTCATCCCATTTTGTTTCGATGTTTTTGATCGGCCAGTTGAATCAAGTAGACAAATTTGGCAACTTCTGTTCATTTCAATTTGACTGAAATTTCAACTCCTGTCCCGGCATGAATCTTCTACCTTCCCTTCTACTGCTGAATTCTTCGTTTCTTCCGTGCTCTGCATTACCGTTCGCTAAAATTCTTCAACAACTTGCTCTCTGACTCGCATGTGATTGTGACACGTGCAGCGCGGCGCTAGTCCAGCAATGGAGAGGGAGGCGAGGAACCACTACCATACGCGAGGCTCCACGCGCGGCGGGGGCACGGCGGCGGAGCGCGACCTGCTGCTGCAGTGGGGCAACCGGAAGCGTCTGCGCTGCGTCAAGGTGCAGCGCCGCGACGTCGAAGCCGCTGCCACCGCGGCGGCCGAGAAGGCCGCCGTCGGCCAGCGCCGCGCCGCCGCCGCCGCCGCCGCAGCCGCTGCCGCGCAGCACCACCCAACCGGCCGCGCCCACCACCACGCCCTCAGGTCTGTATCTCCCTGCTGTTCTTTAGCCTTTTTTTAATGGAAGCTGCTCCGGCGTGGTATGTAGTCAGGATGTCTCCCGACGGTATACCTCCCTTGCGCCGTCGCTCCCCTCCCTCGTCCTTTGGAAGCGTCACCACCGCTCCCCTCCCCCTCCCCCTCTCTTCTTCTGCCCCGGAGCAGCTTCGCGCGCCTCCTACACCGGCCCCGCCCCCTCCACCACCACCACGGCCAGCGGCACCGTCACCGCCGTGCCGTGCTGCCCCCCGAACCCTTCCGCTGCGTCGTCCTGTCCAACCTAACTATTACAGCCGTCGCTGCCACCGTTCTCTAGCTCAGCCCACCGCCCTCCTACCCTGCTCATCGTCCCCCTGCCGCCCACTGCCGAGCCACCACCTCCCCCGACCTCCTTCTATGTCCGGGAGAAAGGTAAACCCGTAGCAAGGGAACCGGATCCGGCGGCGGAGGAGAGTAAGGGGATGACGGCGACGAGGAGGGAGGGAGCGGTGGACAGGAGCGAGAGAGAACATGAGAGGGAGGGAGCGGCAGTGCTTCGGGAGGGAGAAGGCGCATGAGAGAGAGAGAGAGAGGGGAGTATACCGTCGAACGGTATATCATTCCATGGTTTTGTTTTGTGTGGGAAACATGATTGACGTTGGTTTTGGCTTATGGTGGTCGTTGGGCCAACCTTCTCTTCTTCCAGAAATGGAGTAATCCTGGTCCAACATTGCTGAATTTGGCTAGTGGATGTGAAGACCGAAGACCATGGTGTCCTTGTGGTCTTCTCCATTTTAACCTTGGTAGATATTCTTGGGGCATGTACTACTTTGGTTCATTTACTCTGGGATTAAATACTGTTGTCTTTTGTGGCTCAACTTGGGTCCTTGAAAGGATAAACTATAAGAGAACCTGATTTTATTAGGCTAAAATCGGAGGGTTATTTTCTCTCTTCAAGGACAAGCAGATTGGTGCTTGTTAACTGTCTTTTCGTCAACCCAGCTCCAAGGCTTCAAGTCAGCTGGCTGTATTTCAATTCAAGGTCTGAATTGTCAAGAGTTCGCTTCTAAAACGCAACTATTGGTTCATGAATACTAATTTGGTTCCATTTTGATTGCTTCATCCAGTACCTGTGCTTTTTGCTGGTGCGATGCTTCTTAGTTTGATATATAATTTTGCTCTGTTGGAATTGTTTGTGAAAACTGTGAGAGATGAGGTTTTCGTTAGTGGTTGATGCCAATAGCTTGTCGGAATTACAGTCGATGTGCTTGGATGCCAATAGCTGTTTTTTCTTGACTAATTTTGGCTTGAGACAGAAACACCATATTTATCTCAAATCAGTCACCACCGCTCGTAAATTGGATGGTTACAACCTGTTCATTCATTGTTCTTCCCTTCCCTTTCCTTTTCTTCTTGTAATCCTAGTTTTGATGAAGCCTGACATAGGTAATTGCTGGAAGTTGTTGCTTGTTACCTGTCCCTTTCCCCTATACGTGTGTGAATCATGAATTTTTGTAGTCTTCAGTTCTTCACTCTTCCCTTATTTCAGCATTTAAGAACGATTTGCAGTAAGAAATTAATAGAGTTATTTATTTGTTTATCCCATTGTCGCTCTGAAATCAGTCACCACCATTGAATGGTTCCCTTTCTTTCTAGCAGTAGATAAGTACATTACCTATTGCCTGATTTGCCTTATTTGTTGACTGACAAGACTATAGACATGATTTCTTATTGATGATTAAACTACCCCTTGCTGTACTCAATGACTAGCTATATTTTAAGAACTTGTGCCTGTGGTTAGGCGCACACACTTTTCCCATAAAGAGAATAGAATGAGCAATTTTTTGTTCAACTAAATGTTTTTTGTTTGATGAATTCAACATGGCCGAACTTTTCTGTGAGTTCATGTGATGGAACCCTTTTTGGCTGTAGATTGTCCTTTTCCATCCTCTAGACAAGCTTCAGGATCATACACCGGTTGCTTGCAACCACAACCAGACCAAATTCACAAGAAAACAATATCTATATAATTCACCATTCCCATATGTACACATTTTTTTGTCTCGTTTTGTTGTCATTGTAACATTACCATTTTTCTTTATCGTTTTTAATCTTTGGTGTTACTGAATTGGTAGGAATTCTGAGGAGTCCGGAGCAATGAGGTCGCCAGCACAGCAGCAGCAGAACAACGGGATCCGCACAGTGGTCTCACCGGACAGGGAGCGCCCTGCAAGGGGCAACAACAACAGCGGAGTTCCGCCGACCTCTCCAGATGACATGAAGGGCTCGTCGTCAGGGAGCGAGGGATCAATTTGGCCCAAGTTTGCAGTCACCCTGACGAACAAAGAGAAGGAAGAGGACTTCTTGGTGTTCAAAGGATCCAAGCTGCCTCAAAGGCCCAAGAAGAGAGCCAAAGTCATCCAGAGGACCGTGAGTGTATGACCCTTTCTTCTTAGCTTTCAATTTTAGAAACTGTTTTCACTATATTCGAGCCTCTTGGTTCACATCAATGCACATAGGATTCTTATCTTGGTACAGAAAGTAAATAAAATTAGTTCCTTGCTAGTTGCACAGAGATTCCAAACTCATTGCACAATATTACTAATAGACAGTAATTATGGAGTTCAAACATAAGTGCTAGATCAGCAAAACAAAGATTTACCAGGGGAGTAAATAGATTTGCATGTTTTAATAGATACAGCCATACAGGGCATGAGTTCACATGGACTATAGGCCCACCTCTGTTGTCATGTGGGGGCTCATATACACCAGGCATAAACGGCAAGCGCTGGATCAGTTGGCACCGGCTCCGAATGGGGATGACTTGGTGGCAACGGCGACAATAGCTTGACCCGCTACAGTGCACAGAGGCTGGTTTGTTTTAGCGGGCGGTTATGAGCATTAGGAAAGAGTTCAGCATTAGGAAAGTTTTGGTTTATCTACGCATTAGGAATCTTGAGTTTGAGTCCGGATGGAATTAGCCTATCCGGTTAGATAAGTTGAGTCCGTTTGTAATACTTTTAAATAGAAGTCTCTCGGCTGTTACGAGGGGAGGAAGAATCAATCTAATTGGCATTCTATGCTTGTGACAGTATTATAGTTGTTGTATCAGTGAACTAACCTGGTAGGCCATTGGCCAGAGATGTTGTGCCATCTGCCCATCTCTGTTGAATTCCATTCTAACATATGGTGGAGCAATAGTTCTTGTGTTCGAAGCATGCTTGGAGTTAAGCTTAAGAAAATTGATGTGTATTTACCGAGAACAGAACTATTGATGTTTATCATTTTATTCGTACGTTTCTTTTGAAATTGCATTACACTGTCACCATTCTGCAATTCTTACCTAAGGATTGTTCATCTTTGGCAGCATGTATGCCCTGGAACATGGCTTTGCGACTTGACTGTGGAAAGATATGAAGTACGAGAGAAGAAGGTTTCCAAAAAGGTGAGTGAACTGACATGTCGATATCGATTTCAATCCTGCAACTTCTAGATCATGCGCTAGTAGTAACGCAATCACCTGACATTGTTATCTGATTTTGCAGCGCCCCAGGGGATTAAGAGCAATGCACAACATGGACAGCGACTCGGAATAATAGGACCGCGAACATGAGCAGCTGAACATTAGAAAGAGGACACCGCACAAATCCAGTAGCCCAAGATTGAAATTAAGCTTTCCGAATGGAACGATCAGTGGGCAAGTGTAATGCCACAATTTCTAGGACCATTAGAATTTTCCGCAACTGTCCAAGATGTTCAGCTGTGGAATACTATAGACGAGTGTGCATTATACCAATACAACATTACAACATAAAAACCAAACTTTATTACACGTTTATGACAAGCTCAAAGTTATATTACATCACAAAAGAAAAACCACATGCGTGCCTGAGCAAGGGCAAGATTTAAAACCAGAGATCATCTGTACCAAATGGATTCTTAAAGTCTTCCTCGAAGGATTATTCATTATCATCCTAAGGTTTTTATGTTGATGGTTTAGCAAATATGAGTATGACCTTATTCAACAAGTCACAAAAAAAAATTACCAATTATCTACGTGCCAATATTTCAAGAAATGGACGGGTATTGTCTTCATTACTACATTTGTGGATGCATGTTTATTTGTAAATGACTTTCTAAAGCAAAAGCTAACTTCTTAAGGGAAGGGGTTTAATCAACTTAATTACCACATTGGAAACATTACCAAAGCTACTTATGCATTGCTGCTAGATCCACCTATTAAACAACCTTATTTACCGAAAGCACAGTGTATCTGAATACTATTAGTTTTACTATACAGAGTTACCCAGCTTTACCCACAAGATATCTTAAACTCCCAATATCATGCAATAAATATGCAACTAGATAGTATGCGACTATGTTGAGAAGATAATGTATTTCACTGCTTTTCTCTTTCTAGCTTCCATCTGGTAGGCTATTGGCCACCATCTATTGGTAAACCACTGGCCAATGCAAAAACCATGAACCGACTCTAAGTGGACCTACCATTGTGAAATATGCATGATATGTTTTGTAGGGACCCAGATTTTACCATCTGGAATCTTCTGTGATTCCACCGCACTATTCCCTGGATCAGTAAATAGTGCTCACAGATTACAGTTCTGAATATCAAGGTACATATCATGCGGAAGCGTAAATATAATAGTAAACTTACTCATGGGCCGATTAGGCCGAAATCAATAAATTGTAGCAGCGGAAGAACGAAGCACACAGGTGGGACCTACAGGACATGCCCACAGGCAGCCAACTGGAGGTTCGCGACC
Organism: Dendrocalamus latiflorus; assembly: GCA_017311315.1. NCBI lineage: Eukaryota > Viridiplantae > Streptophyta > Magnoliopsida > Poales > Poaceae > Dendrocalamus > Dendrocalamus latiflorus. Next base: position 33,896,054 of record CM029614.1, on the reverse strand, counting down.
TAGCCCTTGGCATCTTCATTTTCTCTGCCAGCTTATCCAATCTTGTTGCTGAGGCGAGGTGATTTGATTCCTGATTCTGAATTTTATCGCAAAAGCGAGTGTGAGCACTCCAACCCCGTGCTCCGCGAGCCAATACACAGAATGCAAATAAATAGTATGCATGGCTTAACAAAGGAAAGGCTCGGGTTATTTTATTTTGCGAAGAGTGCTTTTGAATACAATTACTTAAAATTTCCTAAGACCTAGCAGCTTTGGAACAAATCATAATGTTCAAGGAATACTAACATGATTTTCCATACATATGACATCACACCATATGCCTAATATCATCATAATTTTTCCATACATATGGCATCACACCATATAACATCTTTCAGCATTATAGCCGCTTAACTTACCACTGGGACGACACCCAGGACAACTCAAATCAGGGCTTCCCACTGCCCTTCCACTTTTTCATTCCCATTCATAAAGCATTTTGAAATAGAACTATATCTGGTTAAGTTCCCATGTCTGCCATTGACCGTGGGCACGGCTATTCGAATAGTTTTGACTCTGCAGAGTTTGTACACTTTCACCACAAGAGACAATCAACTCGTTGCCCCCACACGATTCCTTAGTCATGTGGTTGAGCAGACCATCACAGTGACTTTTCTAAGTACCTCGCCCCTTCCATCATTTCACCCTATGGGTCGCTCCCACTTGCGGTGGGTCCCATACGTTGTGCGGGATGTTCTCCTTCTGAACGTCTAGCAGCTGGCTACGTCCCCTGCTAGCCCGCCACAGCAGAACTTCACCCTCCGCGAGTGTCTCATTCAAGCCGTCACACAGACTGCCGCTTGCACTATCCCACACCTCCTCCTGGAAGGATGACTTTCAGGGTCCGGTAAATCTACTAAGCCAAGTTGTATTTTACAGACTTGTGGTTGTACTGTTTTACACGGGTTGACATGACAAGATGCAGTCCTTAGTGATATCTGGACGGTTCTACCACAAACCACACTTTCGTGCACACCTGCACCATACCCCCGAACCATCCGCCCAGATAAATAAGCAATTCGAGGTTTTTGGGAGTATAAAATAGCCATATCCAACATACACCAGTCATTACCACCATGACTGCCCAACTAATTTTTCTCAGGATTAAAAGTGATGTTTGGGCGCTCTCGCGCCCATGAGTATCTAAACAATACTAAGCATGGCATATATTTATAGACTTATTTTCGAAATGTTACTATTATAATTTTGCTAGGGCGATAAGGTTCACACATTAAAATATTCCAAAGGAGGTGTAATATTATTCAAGGCAAATGATAGGCATGTAACTAGAATCTTAAATTAACATGTATTTGCATATAACATAACAGCATGCAATTTGATAATTTAAACTAAAATAATTTGCAGAAAATGTAGGTTCAACATGATCAAAGTATTGACTCGCCTGGGGCGGTTTACCACGGTCTTGAGCTCACACGATGCTTTCTCTTGAGTTTTTGGCGTTTATCTTCACTTCGAGCTTGATCTCGCTTGATCTATTGAATCTTCACGACTTCCGATTTCTAATTACGCGGCAAACGACTGAATCCAAATAAAAGCAAATAACTCAAAATATCCAAATAAATCCGAATAAACTCATTTTAGTTTTATTTTGAGTTAATGGGTGATTTGGGTGGTGGTTTGAAGCAAAGTCGGTGGTACAACATGATAACTTGATCCCTCTTTATTAATCATCTCTTTTTATTATTCTTGTATTTATCAAGGACGTTCCATGAGTCGGGTTAGACCTATAGACTGGTGCAGGAGTTTTAGTATACAAATTTTATCTTTAGGGCATGCATTCCTTGCAACTCAGGTTATAGTACAGGCGATTTGGACTGATGGATGAGATTTGTACTTATTTTATAAATCTTTTAGTCAAAGGTATTATAACACTTGGATATCTTTATTAAGTTTTTAGAATAATCTCTGGTATAGGCCTTTACTTACTAATTAGATTAATTAAAATTTAAATCTCTAATAATCCCATTATCATATTTTATGTATCTTCATTCATAGCTAAGCTAAGTTTTAGTTGAATTAGGATCCATTCATATGGGTCCTAACTTGTTATGTATACAATTATGCTCAATACTATTATATATTAAAGCTAGTGTTAATATTTAATTAATGGCACTATTATTAGCTTGCTCATACTTTAGCTACTCTTAGGCTTAGCTCTGTATTCATTTATCTAGGCAGAGATCTTTGTACAAGGTGGTATTCCATTGTTCTTTTTAATAAGATACATCACTGAGATTTATTAGGTGTCAGCATGTTAAATATTGAACATATGTTTTAATTGTGATTAAGAGCATCTTTACTAAGTTTGGATGTTTAGCCAAAGTTGTTCCCCTTCATCAATGCCCTAACTAATATTTAGTCTTTTAGACTATTGCTCAAACCATATTAATTAATCATATAGTAAATAATCAGGTATTAAATTTTAAATAACCTGGTTTTACATCCTAATTAAATTCATTACATTCCCTAGATTATTCCTAAATTTTTCCATAATTTTCTGGATTTAAAACGGGTTGCAAAAATAAAATAAAAATAGAATGGAAAAGTGCGACCGACAGGAATCGAATCAGCGACCTGATGGGGAGATGTGTAAGTCACAGGCACTGGTGCCAACTGAGTGCTGCCCGCTTTGTGATAGGGAGTGGGAATTATATTAGTTGAAGTAAGCACTGGTAGCTACCTCCAAAACAAAACAGCCGGCCGAAACAGAGGAGGTGGGGGCGCACGGCCGGCGGCAGGGGTTCCGGCGAGGGAAGGTTAGAGGAGCTGGGTGAGCTAGCAAAATGGTGTCCCGTGAAGTTGTGCAAGCCGGTGGGGAAGGCGACGCGGTCCAGGATGGTGCGGGTCGGCGGGGCGGCTGCTCGGGCGACGGCCGGTGAGGTGGGAAAGAGGCGCCGGCGGCCGGGGAGGTGAGGGAAGGGGGCGGCGTGCGCATGAGTGGGAGGGAGGCACCATGGAGCTTACCCAACGGCCGACAGGGGTGGAGAGACTCCGAGGTGGCTCGGCGGCGTGAGCCCGGGGCGGCGGCGAGGAGGCTCCCGTGGCGGAGGGAGCTCGGGCGTCGAGGAGGCCGGGCGACGTTTGGGGAAGGTTGAGGGCGTCGTGGAGATGCTCTCATCGCATGGAATTGACCCGGCGTCGACCGTGGGGAAGGCGGCGGCGAGAATGGCGGTGGTGGCCGGAATCGAAGAAGGGCGGCCGTGCGGTGGACCAAGGGCACCGGGGTTCGATTACTCGCGGGAGGAGGAAGGAGGTTCTTGGGGCGCGCCATGACGCGGTTTTGGTGCGGGGAGTTCGCCGAAGCGGCCGGGGCGGCGTGGAGGCGCGACGGCCTGCGCACGGGTGGAAACGGGGAAGGACCGGGAAGTGGCGCGGAAGCCATGGGGAGGACCGGGTGGCTTTTATGGCCGCAAAGGGGCGGGAGAGGCGCGGAGGGCCGGGCTGCATGCTCGCCACGGGGAGGCCAGAAGCTGCGCGCAGCAGAGCATGCGCGGGCGCACGGGGGAAGAAAGAGGAGGGAGGAGAGGCGCGGGGAAAACCAGGGGCGACGACAGAGAAGACCGTGGGCGGGGCAGGCGCATGGATGCCACGGGGCGGAGGGAAACTGTGCACGGCGGAGAGCCAGAGAGGAAGAAAGGAGGAGGAGGGGGGTCCGGCGCACGAGAGGAGGAGGAAAGGAGGAGGGAGGCGCACCGCGCAGGAGGGCCCGCTGGGCAGGGAGAGAAGGCAGGGTGGGGGTTGGGCCGACCGGCAGGAGGGAGCGCGGGATGGGGGTTGGGCCGAGCCAGTAGCCTGGCTCCCTCCGATTTTTCTTCTTTTTTTTTTGGTTTAAGCATTTGTACACATATATACATATATGTATCTATATATATATAATTCAAGTTTTATTTGCTCTTTTTCTTGTTCCCCCTAGATTTCTGTATCTGTTATTATTATTATTATTTAACATTAATTTCATGTGTGCCAATTTATTATTAAGTGTAGCTATATATATATATATATGTATATATATATGTATATATATATGTATATATGTATATATATATATCCATGAATGTTGGCATTTTTAACTTGCTTGCTTTTGTGCTATTTAAACTATTATTTTCAGAAATGAGATTTTATATTTAAACCCCATTCCTTTCTTATCTTTTATGGATCATCTTTTCAGATTTGCATTTTAAATCTTGATTTTCTATTAATTAAATATGTTTGCTTCTTCTGGATCCTTTTAACTTTTGGAACCTTCACCGAATTTCTCAGAAAAACATCATAAACTCCAAATTCAAATAAAACATATTGCAAAATAATTCAAAAGCTTCATATTTTCAAATTTCAAAATTTTGGGATGTTACATGTTTCAAGTTCAGCCTCCATACCACCTTGTTATATACATGTCGTTCCATCGTAATGGAAAAGCTAACCCTCCTCTAGATATTCAATTGAATCAAGCAGCTATTAAACCAGGTCTGATAAGTTAAAACTTGTGGTTGAGTGATTTCTATGTCATTTACTTAGCATAAGGTTCTGATTCTTACTTTTCACAAATAAGGTAACCGATCATAAACCCAATACGTTATGACACTACCACCAAATCATATCAAAGCCTTTACCCTAGGGTAAAGTCGTGGATTCCAATCATCTAGTGGCTTTCTATGAGTTTTTCTTAACCCTAGTATCATTTTATAAATCTATCAGCAAAATGTGGAAACAACTTAGTAGTGTAAAATATTTGATTGTAGTCTACTGGTGATTAATTACACAATAATTTATTATTATTAAGACTGTCAAGGTGAATATGACCTTCAAGTAGAACATGGCTTTTACAGTGGTAGGATATAGCTAATTATCATGTCATTCTAAATAATTATTTTAAATAAATAACAATGCCAAATAATAATAATAATGAATGTACTGATAATTAAATAATGTAGGTTTAATATGATCAAAAATATGTAATTTCTTATTGTTCAAAGTACTCAACTGGTTCGAAGTCTGTTGTGTCTTGACCTGCCTCTGGGACGGATGGCTCGACGTATCGGGGAGCTAGGGCAAAAAGACAAGCAAATAAATTTGTGCTTGAAAGAACTCAAGCTAGGAAAATAAAATCAAATAAAAAAGGAATAAAATTCAAGAAAAACCAATGTAGGTGGGTTTGGGTTTTATCGAAGTTTGGTTAGGCCGAACAGAGCTAGGAATGGTTTAAACAGGATCAAAATGGTCGAAATAGGGATAAACTTGCTAAATGGGTTTTGAATGAATAGTAATAGGTTGGCATTGTTCATAATGGGTCAGGTTCATGAACAATGATGGGTTTGGGCAGCATAGTAATGAGCTAAACAATGTTGGGCGGGCTTATATAGTGTTGGGCTATCACTGTGGGCTTAGCCTAGTGGCTCGGCTAGGCTGACTTAAAGCTTTTGGGCTGACTTGGCTTGGCCTATGCACACGGCCTACTTCGGCTTCAGCTCGCTCTGGCGCCATGGCCCCAGTGTAGAGAACCACAGCAATGAGCTCATGCTCGCACACGCGCCACGGTTGTCACCGACGGCAAGCGAGGATATGGATGGGATCTAGGAGGTGCAAGTATTCTATTTTTGCGTTGTGCACTGATTGAGGTTCACCGAAGCTGGCTAACGGCGGGAAGAGTTCACCGAAGCTGGCTAACGGCGGGAAGAGTTCACCAAAGCATTTCCACAGCACGGCAGAGTTTCGATGGTCTTTCGGCAAGGCACTAAGGGTTTTGAGTGTCTATGGCAAGCTAGGAAGCTTAGGGCGGTGGTGGTTGAGGTTGGCTTGGGTCCATGGTGGACCAGCTTGGATGGCTTTGGGTTTATGGTGGCCCAGAGATGCTATGGCTACAAAGAATCAGATTATGATTGGCCACGGTGAGGAATTGAATGCAGAGGCTCACCAACACAGGGCACAGCGATGGCGGCGATTGGAGGTCAGAGCTAGGGAAGGAGAGGTTCAGGGGCACGATTGGGGGCTTACGAAGTTGGATGTACAATCAGTGACACTTTATAGCATGCACAAAGGCGATGGGAGCAAGGCACGACAATAGCGATGACGGCGCATGGACGACGAGCTAGCGGATGAGCGGCTTCATCGGCGAGCTGGCTATGGCTCTGGAGCTTTGAGGAGGTTGCATTGCGTGCGCTCGCAGGGCAGGGCATGGGCACGAGCACACGTCGGCCAAGCGGTGCGCGGGCGGAGCGGTGGTGTGGTCAACAGTGACAAGGTGATGACCCTTAATGGCACGGTCGGCAAGATAGAGAAGGGCTGAGCAAGCGCTGACGACTGGTTGTGGCGAGGTGGCACACGGGAGCTAGCGACGGCGGCGAATGGCGCATGGCCGTGTGGCGTGGCTGCACAATGGAGGAGGCGAGTTTGGAGATGGCTCCAATCGTCGGGAGAAAGGGGGAAGCGGCTTGTTTGGGAAAGCTTCCAAATTGGGGGGGAATCAAATTTGGCCAAATTTCAAAGAAATTCAAAAACTTCAAATTTTTGGGGGCATTTCAGCTAACCACTTGTCGTGCTTACTTTGGGAGATCAAGAATGACTGAAGTGTCAGAAGCTGCACAGAAGAACACGGAGGGGCTGCAGGTTATTTTCATGCCTGCTTCTGTTTATTGTGAGCATTGGCTATTATCTGCCTTCTGCCTCCCAGTAAGGCAGCTCTACATGTTTCCAAGGCCCTCTTGTTAATACCACTTGTCACTTGAGCACGTCTTGGTATGTCAGACAAATATCACGTACTCCGGTACAGGTGGGTGTGTAGTTTGCCCTCTGCGTGCATTGACAATAGTACTTACTACTTAACATGAATCTGAAAAGAGCCTTCAATAATTTATCTCCTGGTGCTGTATACATCCACTGTGAATCCAAATTTGGAGCATCATATGATGTCAAGCGTTAGCTGATCAGGCAACACAAATGGATGTGAAATTTGTGGCTGGTCTGTGGTTGGGCCTCTTGTGTAATTCAGGACAAAGTTGCTGTTACCTTTTCAATCTGAATGCCAGTGTGTGAATCTCGTCGTATGATTTGTCTCAAATGGATCCCTTGCATTGCGGTTTGAAACTGACTGGCAATTCTAGGTCCGGCGATCGGTTATCTATTGAATTGTTACGCCATTGAAACTGACTGAAAAGAAAAGCAAATGTTTTTTTCTCATAGAGATGACCTACAATTTAGAAGTTGCACAAGTTTTCTTTGCAAGCTTTGCTTGTGTGGAATAAACGGGGTCCCCTCGGGCACTGAAACGCACGCAAACTTGGCAGCGCGAGTGTAACGCCCCGCAACTACTCAGAACTATTTAGTTGCGAAGTACTGTATGTAAATGAGTATCAGTTCAACATATGTTTACAACAAAAGAACCAAACTATTACAGAAGTATGGTTTAACAGACAAGTTTAGATGCAGTGGACGTACAAGTCCAAAATTATCTTACAACACAAACGAATTCCTCAGGCATACTTGAGTGAGGCTAAGACCTAAAACCACTAGTCATCGACGAAGTAGAACTCTTCCGGTTCTTCATTAACAGCTTGTTCATTGTTGTCCCACTATTCTTTTGTTTGTTGTTTAGCAAGTAATGAGTACAACTGTATCCAGCAAATCACAATGGTGAATCCTAATTTTACTATTTGACAGGATTGTCAATGGATGAGAATATATTAGTTTTATTAATAGGAGTGTGAATGCAATTTTATTTGTAAACATTTCTAAACATGAAATAACAAAACTACAACTTCTTAAGAGTAAAGGGGTTTTCAACATTTGCTTACTCAAATTACTCAGATTAAAACATAAAGAAATTTACATATGCCTTACTATTGGAATCATCCATTAAACATAGCTCCATTAACCGGGAGCACGATATATTCGAATACCATTTATTTTACTCTGTAGAGTTGCTCAGCTTTACCTACAAGATTTCTGAAACTCCCAATGTCATGCAATAAACACGCTTCAGTTAGCGTGCGACTGAGTTGAGAAAATAAGGCTTTTCACTGCTTAATTCTTTATATAGCCTCGCCCGGTAGATCACCCACTCAGACCGGGTATCCACTGGTCAGTCTAAACACTTTCACCCACCATGAGTGGTACCTACCATTGTTAGGTATGATTTTACCATTCCCATACCAATGCCCTATCACACCTACCTCCTGTAGATATTCAATCGAGTTGAGTAGTTACTAGACTAGAATGGACAAGTTAATACTTATGGTTGAGCGATTACTGTATCTTTTACTCAGCATAAGGCAGCCATCCACACCCAGATCCTCAGTTCTCTACGGCACTGCCACCCATCTACTCATGCAACCTCTCTAGGGTAAGATCGTGAACTCCAACCAGCTAGTAGCTTTTCGCAATTCATCCTTACCCCTAGAACTATTTTGAATAAATCTAATGGCCAAATTCTAAGTCACTTGGTGGTGGCCGACGGCAAGAGAGATAGTCTTAGGTTCTTTTATGACTCTAGGGTTCTTCGATGGATTTTCGGCGAGGATGAAAATGGTTTGACCATCTAGGGTTCACAAGAAACACGAGAGTGGTGGCTATTTGGGTTAAGAAGCTCCCGGAGAGCTATCCACAGGAGAGGCACCATGGCCGAAGGAAGCTCACAGTGCCTAGGCTCTAGGAAAATGCTCATGTCTGAGCGAGTTCTCTATTGTGTTCAGGGTGCAAAGGAGATGCTATGGGTGAATGTAATTGAGTTTTAATCGAGGGAGGAAGAAGATTGTATTTAGGGTTCACCGGGCTCAGGGGAGGTTGGGGGAGGAGCTACGGTGCAGGTCAGTTCAATTGGGTGGCTTTGTTATGCAATTGGGAGTGGTATGAAGCTTTCTGTGAAGGCAATCGGGCTTTAAGGGCAAGGATTTACTGACGTACATGGTAAAAAATAACCTGTCGTGGTAAAAATTCAAATTTTGAATTTTGAGGTGTTTCAGCGAGATTTACCGACGTACGTGGTATCCACTATCTGCCGCGAGCCTCCCAATCCCATGGTCCACGGAAGAGGCAGACGCGAGCCGCATGACGAGGAGCAGCCGGCTCGTTCGGCGCATCGGAACAGCACGTCGCGATGGGACACACTATCATGAATCAGGCAGAGCAATCCCATACATGATTTGGAGGAGGGAGCAAGACTTCCAATATGACGGCAAATCTTCAATGGTGCATTTACGGGCACGTTTTTTACCTCACAAGCTAACGGCTTTTGGTTTTTGCTATAGTATCCAACTTTCAAACAAGTATTTTCTCAAGACAGGGTCTAGAAGTTAAATGATCTATACGTTAAAAGTCCAACATCTGTACCAGACAAAATCGTAAGTGAGTATCTGTCTCTCCGTAATCTATACCGTAAACAACCAAAATTCAAAAATTTCAACCAAAAACCATAAACAATGCTTATCTTTCCCAGCCTAAACAAACACCAAAGGGAATTCGACGATAAGTTGAACAGCACTAAAAAAGGTAGGTTAGGTTCCATTGTTTACGTATACGCCTGCTTTACATCAATGAGATGCTATTGCTAGCTGCTTTACTACCCGCTCTTACGCTTTATCCCATTTGTAAATTTCAGCACTGCGGCTAACCACTTTTTTTATCCCAACTGAAGCGCAACTTTTCCCTGTGAAATGAGATGTAAATTCCCCCAAAAGACGATGCGTTCGTACGTGCTTTGTCCGAGCAGAAAGAATAAAGCAAACTACGAAAGAAAGAAAAGGGTCACGAGCTATCTGGAAAAGAATCAGAAATTCGCAAGAAAGCAACCTGTCTCGTTATCAAATCACTCTCTCAATGCTCAAAAATCTGCCAGACTCTTTGCAAACATCATAATCAGCAGAATGAACGAATGCTGCTACAGAAACGGTCTGAACTGAATCGAATATAAATCCATGGGATAGTAGTACAAGGACGCACAATTCAGAAAACAAGCAGGCAGATAGAAGATATCATGCAACGCATAGCATGCATGTTGACAGCAGCATTCATCTATGTGCCTTTACGATCCACTGCGGGCTCGGTTCAGTGGCGCAGGTTGCCGAAGAGGAGCGCCACGGCCGGGCAGAGAATGGCGGCCACGAGCGACGAGGAGACCGCGGCCGCGCCGGAGGTGGGGCTCGGTGCGGGGGCGTCGGCAGCGTAGGCAACCCCGGCGAGGGAAGAAACGGCCGTCGCCGCGACGACAGCGGCGTAGAAGACCTTGGAGTCCATGATGCTGCGCACTACAAGAGATTTGTGCGTGCACAAGGTTTGTGGACAGGTGATGAAAGAATTGGAGAGTTGTGAGAGATCAGAGATTGTGTGTGCCTTTTTATAGGTAGGAGGAGAGAAGCTTTGGACCCCACATTCACAGTCTGGCCTATTTCCATCATACAGCACAGCTCATAATCAGAGACTTCAAGCCAGAGCTTAAAGATAGGAAACTGCTATTTGTGAATGATACAACGTATCAAGCTATAATTAGCAGCTCCTAATAGGTGTATGACAGGCTGAAACAGAGGCAAAGCAATTGGAATTGTGCTTTCAATACTTGGCAGCCAATGCACGTAAAGAGCATCATGGTCCAAACTGAGTTCAGACAACGATACACCTGTCAAAGAGGATTATGATGTTCTAGGGGGGGTCTCACTCTCCTTTTGGGTGCTTGAATTTTGCTAGTCCTTTGGTCATCCCAGCACGGCACAGATCAGCAAAGTTTTAGGTAGCAGTACACTCTGGTGTAATGAGATCAATGCATGCATGCATATGCGAGTGGAATGTGGGTGTCACTCTTGTTCTTGTTTCTTGGCAAATTGACCCTATATTGATTCAGGAATGGAATGAAGGCATTGCCTGCCCTGTAAGCACTGGCTCTGATATGTGAGGAGTAGATGATGGATTACACAGTTGAACAGCTACAAGAATCTTACAGTACAGTAGATGGATGGCAGAATGTCAGAAGATATGGACAATTTGAGCTACTCATAGCACAAATGGAAGTGTGGAATGGATGCCTTACCACAAACACTTCAATCATTTGTCTTCAGATTGGTGCATCTCAGGGGTAAGCGGCTGTCGAGAGTCGAGATATATATTTTTACTTGAAGCCACAGGTGTAATGACCTGATTTTTCAAAAATTTGAAAAACAATTCAATTCCCAAATTCTATTGCAAAATCTCAAACTAGAGCTTAATCCTCACCAATCTCAAGCAAAATTTTCACCAATCTCCAAGCAAGCTCTGCCCTACACCTGTTTTTTTCGCGCAACACTGTAGCATCCGAAAATATCCACCGCCGCCTCCACCTCCCGTCCGCTCTCGTGTCTTCCTCTCCCCTGCCACCTTGCCAGTCGCCACCCCACCCTTCGGGAGCCCTCCCCGCCAGCTAAGGCCCCAGCTGCCCCTTCCCGAATCGTCTTCCCCGTGAGTCACAGCCGCCGCCATGGCCTCTCCTTGCGCCAAGCCGCTTCCAAGCTCATAGGAAAGCCAATGACCCCTCCGACCTCCTCCTGACACACCAGTGAAGCTCCCCACCCACCTAATTCGTTTCCGGTCTCTTCCATCGCCGGTAATGGCCGAAAATCCCTACGGTGCCCTAACTTTCAATTCTTGTACTCCAGCCAATGAGAGTCCAATTCCTCTCTCCAGTAGCCCTCCTGAGCTCCCAGGAACCTTTCCCAAGTCTTGCTCTAAGCTCCCGAGCCCTCTACTCCCTCAACCCCGAGCTCCTCTGCTCGGCCATGGCACCCCACTGTGGCCGGCCTCGCACAGACTTCCCCGGGCCGAACCACCACTCCCATGAGCTTGCCTTGGTCCCAAGGATGCTCAAATGCCAGAGCCCCGACCCCCTTAACCCTAGGAACCGGCCATAGCCTCCAAAAACCGACCCGAATTCCAGAGCTCGCCGCCGGCGATAGCCGCAGAAATAGCCGGTGCCGACCCGAAAAATGGGTTCCCGGCATCTCCCTGAGTCCACCCATGTCTTCAGTTGGCGTCGCAAAGCCCTGTAACGCTGGCAATCGCCGTCGCAAACCTCCCCTGTTCGGCTGCTACAGTGCACGCGCGGAGGTAGAAGATGAACAGTATCCGCCCGCTATGAACAGTGTTTCGCCCGGTTTGAACAGTATGTATCCGCAATGAACAGTAACCAGACCCGTTAAACCATTTTTAAGCCCAAAAATACAAAAATATATCCGTTTCGACCGTTTCGAAGCCGCCAATCCATTTCTTAGCTCCAAATATTCATATCAAACCTCCAAAAATCCCAAACCTATTTTATTTGAATTTATTTTGTTATTTACATTTCTTTATTCCTAGCTCATTTTTCGTCGAGCGTGGAATTAAATTGATTTTCTTTATTTTACGCTAGCACGTGACGTCGAGGATTAGCTAATTCAAGAATACGAAGCCTCGGATCAAGGTCAAGGCCAAGAAGATGAAGAATACGAAATTGTCGAAATTATAAGTCCGCAAGGCAAGTCACATGTTTTTGATCATATTGAATCCCATTAAATTACATTATTTATTTAATGTATTTTCATTATTGATAGTTGTGAACTGATAATTGCTTAAAACAAAGATTTAGAATGTCATGCTATCTAGATAATCCTACCACTGATAAAAAGCCATGTTTACCTTGATGGCCATATTCACCTTGACAACCTTAGTAAGAATTAACATATGCTATAAGTGTATACAAGATCATTTCATTCAGCATGATACACTACTAAGTGACTCTGGCCGTTGGCCGGTAGAATTGAAAAACCCGGAGAGGGTAGGGTGGTATGGGACACCGTACCCTAGGCCGGTGATGCTGGTATGCATTCTAAGGTGTTGGTTGTGGGCCAGTAGGATTTGAAAATTGGTACTAAGGTAAACGGGTGCTGTGGGAAATCACGTGGTGATCTACGCCCACGACTTTACCTTAATGTGATAAGTGATGAACTGAATTTGTTAATGAAAACCCCCTGATCTTAGGAGCAATTGTTTTAAGTTTTACTTGATTGCAAATAAAACTGCATCCACCTCATAATAAAACCACTATACACCCTCCACCCGAGAACCCTCGCAATTAGTTATATAGTATTTCCACATGTGATTTGCTGAGTACGGGGTGGGAGTACTCAGGCTTGCCGAATTTTCCCCCAACAGATACCAGAAGAAAAAGGAAGCAATTCAAGATTTCGCATTAGGGTTACGACCGCACTCAAGCGTTCCTGTGGAGTTTTCTTCGGCTCTTTTGTATGTAAGTTAAATTTTGGGCTTGAATGCCCTTATTGTCGTTAAAGCTGGCCATTAGGTCTTACTTTAATCCAATTAACTCTTTTTGAATGGCTTATAAGCAGGCATGATACACTGTTAGGCCGCAACAGAACTCCTGAGCTGTTGCAGGCCGTACGACGTCCCTGGTCTCAAAAATTGGGGGCGTTACAACAGGGATCATAATTACTGAATATGTGTTGAAGCACATATGTGAAGTTAGAAAATGACAGCTATCGAATTCTTGGCATCTAGCCATGAGATAGTGGTTCTAATATCTGAACTTCTACACTCGATCAAACTGGCTATACTAATCCATTAAATCCCAGTTTTGTTTTTTTAATACTATATACATGATAACAGCTAAGATTCTCCTGCGTGTCGGTTTAGTACTACCCAATTAGCCATAAAAAGAATGTTTGATAATCAGTTCATATTATTATTGGACACATCAAATAGAGATGTGTGGCAAAAATATGTTATGCCAAGCGATCAGACTAGTATTCAATTCATTTGCTTTTCAGTCTTCCTCAGATAGGAATAATCTGTCCTCAGATAGGAATAATCTGAATTTTCACATCTTTCCTGCACATTTCTCCGTACCTAAGTAATCCTATATCGATGCATAGATTGCTCAACAACTCATATGTTCCAGTACTGAATATTTTTTCAGTAACAGCAACCTCAGAAGAAGATGGTTGTGTCAAAGAAGCTTATGAAGGTTGGCCCATGGGGCGGCACCGGAGGAAACCCGTGGGACGACGGCGGCCACACCGGGATCCGTAGCATCACCATGTCGTACGACCGGTGCATCGATTCCATCAGCGTGGAGTACGACAGGAACGGGCTGGCCGTTCCCGGCGAGCGACACGGATGAGCCGGCGGCAATCACACTACTCAGGTACACATCACATATATATATAATGTGCTTGACAAGATTGTGTGATGGCATGGCTCGGCTGGAGTTTCTTGACTGAATTGCGTGCGTGCTTAGATCAAGCTGAACTTCCCGGACGAGTGCCTGACCACCGTGAGTGGCCACTACTCCCTGATCGCGCACGACGGCTCGCCGGTGATCCGCTGGCTGGCGTTCAAGACCGACCAGAGGGCTTACGGGCCGTTCGGCGCCGCGGAGGGCACACCGTTCACGTTCCCGGTGGACGGAGGGGTGATGGTCGGGTTCTGCGGGAGGAGCGGCTGGCAGCTCGACGCCGTCGGGCTGTACGTCGCGCCGCTGCGCCCGGAGACGACGTACGACAAGGTGCAGAAGCTGGGGCTCATGGCCTACCGGTCGGTCAAGTACCGGATTGGGCCTCAGCAGCAGGTGCAGGTGCAACACCAGAACGGCACCGTTCAGACAACTCGCAAGACTTACAAGGCTCGGTCTCTGTACAGATTGATTCAGCTTGGTATGAATCTAGTGCACCTGGAATGCTTAATATAGCACGAGTTTACTACATTGCGACATGCTTTGGGAAGATTAATGCTAAGGCGATCGCCGCCGGCGCCATCAATTCAGCGCTCTGAACTTGAGTTGGCTCTTATATACCGGGCTAGATGCTTGGTGCTCCACAAGCCTGGAAAGAGTTGTTTAATTACACGGTTTCTTCCAGGATGATCCAAGGTTTCGCTTCCAAGCCATTGCAGACTTCCCAGGCAGCTCAAACTAACGTAGCCATTCCTGCAACACGGGTGAAGAGGTGTAACACCCGACATCTCAACAAACAAATACGAATGGAATACCAAACTTTGAGCTCCAGATTGAGTGATAGCACAAGCAAAGTACTAGCAGCGTAGTAAAAAAAAATTGAGCTCTAGCTGAGCCACAGTATCAGTTCATTCGTTGTAAGAAACGATATACTGATTGTAAGCATAAGCAGCGATCATCAAGTGCAACGCAAATGATAATTATAGCGACACGCAGCAGCCAAACACAGTCAAGAGTACAAACCACCTGGTAGACTTGTAACATGGCTCTAACAAGAATCCCACTCACGTCTCAAAACTGTTGGAACAGTGATAATAAGCTGGAAATATGAACTCAAAGAGGCCCTTCAGCAAAAAGCGAGCATAATGCGCTTTACAGCTTAGTTGGCTGCCTGTTCTTCTTCTTGGCACCAGACTTGGCAACCTGGAGGCTGCGGTACACTGAGCTCAGCCTAGCAAGAGCTGGCTTTGTCAGATCAGGCCTGTAGTAGTTATCGCTGACCTGGCGGGCAGAGAAACAACTCATTAAAGCCCACACAATTGTCTTCAGTTATCAAAAAAGTAATTTAATGATCCAGCAAATCCAGAATGCAGTAAAAGACTGAAGCACTAACAATTTCTTCTAAAAGGTACATGCAAGAATGCTATTGTGCAATAATACAAAGTGGCCTGCAGGTTCAGCTCAGAAGCCAAGCGTAACAAGTATATTTCATTGAAGAACAAATTGATCGGTTGATCTTCTTATGTGTTATGGCTCATCACAGCATTATCTTGAGTTAGCAATGAAACCCAGACAGACAAACAAAACAGACCGCCTAAAAAAAACAGCTCTCACCTGATACCATACAGTGCACAAAGCAAATAACTGATCTCTCAAAAACAAACGAATATCAACAACATCAGTGTTAGAGCTATCGAAAGTTCCATATAAGAACCAGAAGGTTTCAGCAATAAATCAACAAGAATATGATGCATACAATAAAAGAGTGAAGCACTAACTATTTCTTCAAAAAGGTACATGTAACAATGCTATTATTCGTTAAGACAAAGTGGCCTGTGGGTTCAGCTCAGAAGCCAAGCGTAACAAGTATATTTCATTGAAGGACCAATTGATCGGTTGGTCTTCTGACGTGTTATGGCTCATCACAGCAATACCCTGGGTCAGCGATAAAACCGACACAGAAACAGAACAGATTCTCTAATAAGAACAACAATTCTTAATGCTACAGTAGAACTCACAAAACTAATAACTATCTTTCCACACAAAGGAATATCAATTGGTGTAAATATTGGTGGTAAGAGCATTTCCAACAATCCCCCTAAAAACCCACCCCAAAAGACACCTTTTAGGGGCAGCTCAAAAAATTTGTTAACCTATTTTAGTCCCCTCCTCCAACAGCTCCCCTAAATATATCCTAATAGTATGTTGAATCTGGCCCAACATTAACAACCGGCCCATTTACTTTGCTCGATACCTCATTTTGATCGTGAGCGATCCGGAGAGTTGGTCGCGTGCATTGGCGGCCGATGTGCTAGCTCGTCCGTGTACGATGCGATTACGGTTTGACCGCTGCACTCGGCCATCGCGTGTACATGTACAAGGCATGAACTCCGTAATCGCATCTAGTCCTGTTCCGATCGGTACACGTAGTGTGTTCTCAAAGAAATATTCCGTCCGTCCGTGCATGTATTTATACGGTGGCGGATACTACTGCGGATCAAAATCTACATCAGCTGCGGATACTAGTTTGCACCGTTCCATTGGACGGAGGGACGCAAATATTTCCTTTCGAAAAGAACCAAAAGAAGCGAAATCTTTTGCAAGGTTGCACCGCACAGAACGTCGCCCAGCGCCCGCGCCCGATTTCGATCTCCCGATGCGTCAGGGCATCAGGCGTCGGGGAGACTGGCCGCGAGGCGTCAGCGCGTCTGGAGGCCGCGGGCGACGTCGGGCGGCGTCTAGAGGTTTGGGGCGGCGGGCGGGGAGATGTGGCTGGGAAAAAGGCGGGGGCGGCGAGCTGTGAAGGAAAAGTGTGGCGCGAATTTTTTTTCCCAGCGCGCGTGACGGCGGGAGCGAGGATAAGGGACCCCTGAAAGTTCCCGGTTTCTAGCTGGGTTTTGGGAGAGTTTTGGGGGGGAATAGAAATAGGGGGGTGTTTCGGGGAGTTGTTGGAGAAGACTTTTTACACAATTTCCCAATAATTTGATTTAGGGGGAGATTTAGGGGGATTGTTGGAGATGCTCTAAAGCTACCAATGTTCCATAGGAACCACAAGGTTCCAGGCCTATTTATCACAACAGAAAAGGAGTTTTGACATATGGAGGTAAAGACTACATGGACAAATAAACAATGTCGCAGCTCAGAAGCCAAGCATAACAACAGCATTTCATGGAAGACCCAACATGATGGATGGCCTTCTTATGTGTCAGGGCGAATTGCAGCAATAAATAAGCATAAATAATTTGCAAACACAATATTTAATGCATTACATTCATAACCTGGCATTATGGCCTCTGGAATCACAAATAGAATCAAAGCATAACGGTAACATGAAGCTATGCAATTAAGTATTTTTCTCATTGTACTACCTGGTTCTTGACGGCCTTGGCCATTTTCCGGAACTCCTTGCGCATCACAGACTTGTGGTAGAGCTTTGCAGGGGCGTTCTGCTTCTTGGTCTTGGTCGTGGAGAGGACCACAGCCATGTCCTTTCCGCCTGACGGCTGGATAGTCACGGTCTTCTTGTTCGCCAAGCCTGAGAAACCACATCAGCCTCAGTTAGCTCTTCAAAAATAGAGTGGTCAGTGGGCACCAAAAGGTAGAAGCAGAGCAGGCACCGACCAGAGTGCTTGTAGGAGTGGACGTTGTAGAGGTTGTTGGGCTCCTTGCTGAACTGCACCTTGGCATTGCCGTTGCCGAACTGCTTCACCAGGAAGGAGTTGTTCTTCTTCACAATCTCCCAGATCAGAGGCCCCGGAACCGTCGCCATTTCCCTTCGCCTATATCCACCAAACCAACGACTAAACATAAGATCCTACGGCTAAATAGAAGCGACAGGAAACAAGAAAATTACAAGAGTATAAGGTGACATTTGGCCATTTGCAGAGAAAATGGATGCCGATTGCAAATGGAAGCTAAGGTCACAACTTTTTTTTCGCGCGAGTGGAGAAGTTTGTGCCTTTCATCAGTATTTCTAAGCATGAACATTCCTGCGATGTACTAGATATAACTTGTCGGGGAATCAAGCACAGTGGTCAAATTTAAACCTAAGAGGCGATCTGACCAACGAAAAAAACGAAACCCCGAGCTGATTTCGCCAGATCATACAAATAATCCGAACAGCGATAACTCAGCGTGGAGAGAACCACTACAACAGCAGCGAACGGAACAGTCGAAACTAGAATCATCACGAGTGTACCGGGCCAAACGCCACCAAAGCTAAACAAATCGCCACAAAAGTCGCGAGATCCGTACATAGAGCACATGAGATGAGAAGGGGATCGTCTCTACTCACCGGAGAAGCGGGTGGTGCTGCCTGCGGTGTCGCCTTGTTCTGCTCCGGTGTTTGTTTGGGTGGTGGCTGCGGAAGGTTGGGGCGGCTCGGAGCCTTGCAGGTTGTTGGCTTTTATACCTGGTCGCACTCATAAACCCTAGCTTTGGTCGGCGCGTTGTGGGCTAAGTTGGGCCGGGCTCGAATGTGTATGACTCCAATCTAGCCTATCAGAGCCGGACAATCCATCGAAGTGGCCCGTATAAATAAATGTGTAATCCCACCTCCACAGCACGGGCTGAAACATAAGCCCATGCATCCGCGTGCGCGTCGCCGATTGCCCACTTGCCGGTCCGTGCAAGTGCAATCGAGCGTGACTTCTAGCCCTCGGGACGGCACGGACAGACGCCGGAAGGCAGACCGGGCCACATAGGCGGATCTGAGCTGAGATACGGTACGATTTGGCTACGGCACCATAGAAACCCTCTGAATTATCGGATGTGCGGTGCTTAGACAAGCACCTCGATAGGATGAGCCAGACACGACACGAGTTAGTCTGATATGAAAAGTATAGTATCATACTAAGCTATTGTCTAATCCCAAACCCTCCTAATGCAGTAACTCTCATGTGATAGTATAGTAAAATTACTTATGGTTGATAATAAAATTATTTATCTTAAGGTTATTGAACTCTTCTGAACGCGGATGAGTGACTTGACAGTAAAATTACTTATGGATAATAAAATTACTTACGATTAGCAGTAAAATTACTTGTGACTGGTAGTAAAATTACTACCTTGCTCAACAGGTTATCAGTGGCCTGTGGTCTAAGCATACCTGGGCCAGTCCGACCCATCTCTATGCCTACCTAGATTGGATGGCAGACACATGGATTGACATAATACGATAACTTATTCGGACAAACTTTGCCGGACCTAATAAAACCATATCTAGGCATGTAAACAAGTCGAGTTCAAACGAGCCTAACCTCCCAAGCTCAAGTTCAGTGAATCTCAAGCTAAGTTCGAGCAAGTCTGAGTTGGGGTCCGAGTCTGGACCTAGGCTTGAGCTTAGCTCGAATAATCTCGATAACAGTTAAAACAATTTAATATGCACTAATTTTTAATAATAAGAAAAGCTCGAGCTCGGCTAGAATAAACTTGATAACAGTAAAAAATAATTCAGCATACACTAATTTTCAAAAATAGAAAAGCTCAAGCTCGAACTCGGCTCAATTAAGCTCGGTAAGAGTTAGTATGGATCAATATTTAAGGTCGAATTGAGCCCTAACGAGCTATTCCAGCTCGGCTCGTTTAGAGTTCGAGTTGAGCTCAAGCAGATTGCGAGTTTCGAGCTTTTTATAGCCCTAACTGTACCCTATCCAATCAAATCATACCCCATCCGAGACCATGCCGACTGGCCCATTTGGCCAGGTTTGTCGACTATGGTGGAAACGAGCCGACCCAAGCTGGCTCGAGCCGGGCTCGATTGAGATCGCCCAGAGTTGCGGCTCGGCTCAGCTTGTTCAAAAAATGAGTTAAAAACCTAGCTCGGTTTGACTCGAGCCGACTTGCGAGCCACATAATGTTTTTCGGCCACCAGCAGCAGTTGTTTATGTGAGTCTACTCCATGGTGTCGGATGAAATAACATGCTTTGCCAGAGTTGTGATGCATGTTGGATATACCGTCTGTAACCAGTGCTTACTGCTTGCTACCTCAACAACTAGCTTTACACTAGGAAGTAGGAACTACAAGCTCAAGCTTATCCATCAAAATCACATCTAGTATAGACATGCACTAAAAACTTATAGGACGTGTGTCCACTAGGAAAACTCTTGCATCCATCCTTTAAGAAACTTTTTTCACCATGACAAATCACAGTGTCTGTCACTTGATCATATAACTGAGATGAACATGCCAAGAAAGTGCCATGTTAATTTCAATTAGCAATGAAACATGCAACATTTTAAAGTGTGAAATTATCAGCACACAAGCACACAAGGAAATATGTACCTCCTTTGCATCAGGAAAGCATCGCCAAAAGAAGTCCGGCCTAGGTCTCCCTACTGTATTTTTTATCACATCAGTTATAACCGTGGTTATCAGCACAACAAAAAGAACACCTACAAAATTCATTCAAATGTATATAGCTTCATAACTTTTGCACAGAATAACTGAAACATAAGAAGAAACTACAGACAAACGTCACTCTCCTAGTGTTGCATGATGAAGATCATAAACATCCTAGCGATATATATTGATGCGAAGCATAGGACACAGTATAGAGATTATCTGGCAAGAGGTCCAATATCAAGAACCAGTGATGAATGATTTTGAGCTTGTATCAAACAAAGGAACTGCATAGGTTCAGAGACATACAGAAACACCCCATGCTGGTATAGTACTTGGTTTTACTGGGTACCTAATATCAATAACGATATCCTTCCCAATGGAGCGGCTAAACGGAGGTGCATAATGCAAGGCAAGCACAAATGCAGCTAGAAAAACAAGAACAACCCAGTCATGTGTGTGCTTTCTGGCCAATCTAGCTTCATGCGTCTGAATTGTGTGCGAGCATCTCCTTGTCGACAAGGCTACGAGGTACCTCCACAGTCCACACCTTAGCCCATTATTACCTGGTAGTGGGAGGTGGGGGCGCTCCTGGAGACATTTGAAGTTATCGGATTGGGTGAAGTAGCGCTCGACGACGTCGAGGAAGCAGTTGTTGTCAGTGGCGAAGCAGCGGGGATCCTTCACCAGCAGCACCCTGTGTCCCGAGGCTGGTGCTCACCGCCTCAAAGAGCACCGGCGTCAGGCCTTCAGCGATCTACAGGTACGCGCAAGATCCACCACGGGGAGGTCCATGGGTAGGGCGAGCAGCGCGGTGGGCAAGGTAGAAGAGGATGGGGAATGCCAAATCAAGATCATGATTGGGGTGGGACAAGAGCCGAAGAGGATGAGAGAGGATGCGAAATGCCAGATCGAGATCAAGATCACATGAGCTGTAAGTTTGGGGCACGACCGACTGGAGAATGCGGACAACAGACTGGAGGACTGTAGACACGAGCCAAAATAGGCTCGCGAGCCAACGGCTTGAGCTTTTTACAAGCTAAGAAAGAGGCTCAGTTTAAAAATTAAGCTAAGAAAGAGGCTCAGTTTAAAAATTCATAAGCTCGAGCTGAGCTAGCTCAGCTTGTAACGAGCCTAAGCCGACTCACGAGTCTCAAGCTATTTTTCCAGCCTTACTTACTGCCGGCAGGACATGCCGCACAGGAAGGCCGACGAAGGATGGGGAGACGTCGGCGCCGGGCAGATTACACGGCACAAGCGCGGGTCCGGCACAAAAGCACAATTGCGGGCACATGGCACGTCTCCCCCACTGTGCCGGTAAATCACTATGACAAGATTTTTTGGGGCATAAATGACCTCCCGTTCACTTTCTTAAGAGGCTAAAACTGTGTCACATTGCAGACTTGCAGTATGGAGAAAATAAGTTCAGATACAACGATTATTTGTGATGATCC
Source organism: Dendrocalamus latiflorus (assembly GCA_017311315.1). Classification (NCBI taxonomy): domain Eukaryota; kingdom Viridiplantae; phylum Streptophyta; class Magnoliopsida; order Poales; family Poaceae; genus Dendrocalamus; species Dendrocalamus latiflorus. The sequence continues at coordinate 33,874,021 of CM029614.1, read as the reverse complement.
AACTACCATCAAGACTGAGAGCGCCTTCCCATCTGGGTGCCAAAAAGAAGCGAAAGAAAAGGTTACGACAACATTAGCAAGTGAAAACGATGCAAATCACTCCTTTTTCTTGCCGGTGACACCTGCGACCACCTGCGTAAGTACCAAAGGGCCACCAGTTAAACACTGTCTCAACCAATAATCACGATTTCAATACAAACTATCAAAGTATAGATGCAGCAGGGGTGATTGTATCTAATCAAGATTGTTCAGAAGTATGAAACCTGATAATGGCCAGGTGAACTATGGCAAGTCCTCAAGACTAACACACAAAGTAGCGGTTATGCAATGCAAATTATCAAAAGATGCCATGTGATAAGTCATTCTAAGCTGCCAGTCAACTATTTAGTGTTCCTTTCCTGGCATTTTGTAGCCAAGTTGATATGGAGTAACCAAATAGCCAAGTTGATATGGAGTAACCAAATAGAAAGTTACTTTAAGGCTATCAACTGGCTGTGTCACACGATGAACAAGATAAAATTTGAAATGATAAACAGTGTGGTTGGAAAAATCAGATACGGCTGCTGTTGGGGTAGTGGCCCCACCTTGACCCAATTGGCCCACTAGATCAAAGGCCCATCACATGTATGATCATGTGGCAAGCCTGGTATGGCTATGCGAAGGAAAGGACGTGTTTGCTCTCGCTGTTATAAACCCCAAGAGAGGCATTTATGTAAACAACCCCCATGGCTATAAATATGGCCACTAGGGCACCATTGATGAATAATAGAATAGAAATTATGCTCATTTTTTATGAACATAAGCAGCATACACAAAACAACCCAAAAACAGAGGAAATCACATACATCATTTAGTGCAGGTGGAGGAACTTGTTTAGCAGTTTCCCAAGAATCCAAGATTGGTCTAACAACTGCCGGAAGAAATAGACCTGAAATTGCAAATTATAAGGTCAGCTGAAGATATTTGGCAGAAGGATGGAGACTGCTAGTTCTTATGCCAGCCAATAATTCCAAAATTTCATGCAGCCAAATCAGAAAATCTTAGGAATCATGCGCTGAGCTTGCTCTAGTTTCTTCCTGAAATGTCAAAGAGTGACATAACACTAGTTCGGTTCATGACTATAAAAGGCAACAATTAGCCACCACTCATAATGTGATGTCCTACCACTGTACCACACCACAAAAGCCTATAGTTTGATTGAACATTGAAATGGGGATTAACACAAAGTGCTTTCGAAGTTTTGATTTTGACCACTTTTGTGCTGGAACTTGTTGGGTGAAAAGTAGAATGGCAAATAACAAGTGTCCACTGCTTGATGCAGCACACTAAATTTTAACCGCGCTGGTTGCCAACGAAATGCATCCAGGTTGCCACACTCTTAATTTCATAACTGGCAGCCTGACACAAACTACATCAACAAGCAAAATAAGAAGTTTAACAATTCCAGAGGATGAAGGAAAATTCCAGCATAACTACATTTTGGGATGAGATTCAGAGCAACCCTTGTCACCTCTCACCTGTTCTGACCAAACGCAGCAGACAGAATAATCCAAGCCGAATCGGCAAGGCCTATATCACATAGTCCAAATCCAATTCGTTTAACTAAAAAGTGAAAAAGGAAAGTAAATGGGTGCATGGTTCTTGAGCTGAAACCGTTGCTGCCGACTGTGTCCTCCAGTACAGTCAACTGCTCGGCTAAAAAGGAACAGTTGGATCTTTATCCTGAGGGGGGGAGTGCGTAGCTCATGAATCATGACTTACGAAACAAGCTGAATCATGTGTCATGGGAAGTGCAGTTGAAAAAAGCTAGGCCAGTGATCTCGAAGGCCTGGATCTGACGAACAGCAGCAGAAGAAAAGCACATCGAAATGTAATTAACCCCCACCCCCGACCAGTCCGTGGAAATCAAACACGCGTCTGCGAAGCCGAGCTTAACGGAGACGCCCAGGGCGGAGCAATGAAGCCTGCGTCCTAGAGGCGACGTGCGCGCGCGTAGGTACTAGGGTTTGGGTCGGAGCGGGAGAGAGAGAAACGGAGGGTACCGAATCCGGCGATGAGGCAGGAGGCGGCGACGACGGGCTCCTGCACGACGAAGATCTTGAGCTTCTCCATCACGCCCATGGCTGCGCCGCTTCTGCTCCGGGACTCCACTCCTCCGTTGCTTCCTTCCTCGCCGCCGTCGCTGGAGATCAGATGAGGCTATGAGCGAGCGAGTAGCGTTGTGCGATCTGCGGATGTGGGCCCCTTACGAGAATTCCACCCCCGGCCCGTTTACAAGCAAGGCCCAAAGCCCATCTTTAGGTGGTGGGGAGTCGATCATCTTGACGCCTTCGTGAGAAAGAAACGCACTCGCCAAATCAAGCATCGCCCGTAGGAATATCCTCTCGCAAGTGGGAATATTTTGCCGCGAAGAGCGAATCTACCCCCCTCTGCTTCCCTTTCTCGCTTCGTCTTTGCATTGCAATTTGCGCGGCCACCCATCCTCTCCTCTCAGTTCTCTTCACCTCTTCTTTCCTTCGTTCGTGTGTACACTTCCCTTTCAATTCTCCAATTTCATTTCGTTTGCCTCATCGTCGAAGCCGTCGGTCGCCGGCCGGGAGCAACTGTCCATCATGATTACCAGGTTAGCCCCTCGTACTGTCCCGCGCTTGAAACATCGATTCTGGTTCATCTTTGTGCGATGGTGTTGGTAAAATCAGATACTTTTCTCCTGCTATGTTCCCTTCTTACTTGTATGCAAGCCACTAAGCCCTTTGCAATCTGCGTATATATTATAGTGACACCCGTTATATAGTTCCACCTTGGGATTGGTTCCTTACACCATGTCAGAACCAGCTCTGATTCGAAGAGCAGTGAAGCAGCAGCATCGATGATTGATGAGTCCATGTCCTGATGTGCCATTGGCTTCGATTTAGGAATTACCAGCTGAATCCCGCCGATCCATTGTACCAGTGGTAGTTAATCATGTTATGTTTATCTGTTTGATCATGTGCCTAACAATAATCTCGACCGAGACTTCCACGTTGAGATTTGAGACGAGGCACTTGGCCGATCTTCCCATCATTCAGATTCCAGACCTTGAAAAATGGAAGCGGAGGAACCGTTCTTTGTGTCGACGTTTGAACACGAACACCTCTCGCGCAGTCACCTTCTATGCACCGCAGAGGCGGCGGACCGGCAGTGGAGCTCGCCGGAGCCGGATGGGCAGGCCCGCGTGTTGATACATGCTGCTACTACTATACGCACACGCACGTCTCTTCCTTCCAAGAACCAGGCGATTCCGTGGCGTCTCCACGGAGACGCTGAGGCAGGCTACGCAGAGCAGTATGATGCATGCAGATGCAGATGACATGCCTCTGGGACCGGAGTAAAGGATAGGGACGCGGGGTACGGCCAGTGCGGGGATGCGGCGGAGCGGCGGCGAGAGGTAGCAGAGCCGTTCTTCCTGCCGAGCACCTTGACCCGTGGGCCCACGTACCCCTCGTGTCATAGAGGCCGCAATTGACACCGGTGAGCCGTCCGATCGGATATACGCGGTCCGGACGGGGACAAGGGAGACCGACGAGCCGGTGTGGTCAGACGCGTCCGTTGGATTCGCCGGGAAGAGCGGTTTAGCATCGACATTATTGCTCGGGCCGTAGCCGCTCCGCAGCCGGCAGCACGGCCTATCCGCGAAACATCTCTACGTCTGGCACCTGGTTTTGCCATTGGCTTTACATGCTTTCTGTTCTAATTCTGCCCGAGTAATTTGCCCATCCGAATCGGATACACTTGTATGAGCTTCTGAAAGTCTGTAACATAGCTTACCCACAACTTACGTGTGCTGTATGTCGTACAGGAAACGAGATTTTTAGCTACGCCACATGGATACAAAGCAGAGAAGAATCGATTTTATTCCCGGGAATGATCACAGTATGATACAAAAGAATGGCGGCAGCACCAGCACAGCATGTGGCCGTGATATGGTTACAACTCAGTCTTACAACAGGTACATCAATTGTGCATCTGTGCCCGGGGACACTTATGTCCACGTGCACGCTGTATAGTTCAGCAATGCTCTTGTGTCGGATTATTCCGCTAGGAGCAGACGTTTGCTCGAAAGAAGTTTTGAATCTTTGGAGATGCTACTCTAAAATCATCTCCACAGTAATGAGGAGACATGAAATATCGTCTCCTTCACGATTTTGAGAATAATTTACATGTCTTTGTTTCTGAAAAATCAAACACAATGCGGTAAGCATTTGCCAAAAATTAGGAGATGTCGTGATTCAAGTAGAAGCGATTCAGTGTGTTTTGGGGATTTTACCTTATGACTCAATTGCTGCGACCCTTACTGGCTTCATTACTCTTAGAATGTTCCTCATATGCTCAAACCCCATCACTATTAGTCCTATGACATAAAGAAAGCTTAGTTGCAGCTTACCAAGCAAGTTATAGACTGCTACAGCAACATTTCCACCTTCATCTGTTCGTATCGTGACGGTAACAGATCTTGAAGAAATAAGTGCTCCGGTTTCTGATAACGATGCAGGGTAAGAAGCATGCCGTGGAACATAGCCTCCGACACAAATTTGTAGAAAATTCGGCCATGTTAAGCTTACCTGATGCATTCTCTGGCTGGGACGACCACTCCTGAGGTTTCATCATGGATTTAGTGGCCTTTATCAAATCCATTAGTGCATCGTTGACCTGCGATAGAGCAATAGTTGTATAAGTTATCTTGTGCTTTAGTGTAACTGTAAGGACGACAAAACGAAAAGAAATCAGTGTTCATATTCTGAATTGTATTTTCTCTTTTTCTTTGGAAAACCATCTCAATGACAAAGAAGGCTGGTTGGTTTGCTCTGCACTTATAAATATATTACATTATAGATGCTTCTCTTTCTCAGAAGAAATCTTCTTTTTCAATTGTGATGCCCTTAAAGTGTCGAAGTCTGTACATCATTGTCCAAACATCAAGTTGCCAACTTGCCATAAGCTAAATATGTTCAAGTCTAGACTACTATTAGAATTAGTGTAGCTGGTAACTTCACGTAGTTGCCGTAGATCCACTGCCAAAGATTCTCAGTTGTCTAGGATAAATGCCTAATATCTTTCTCAAATATAGTGGCGTCTGAAGGGAAAGTCATTTGATAGTGCTGGGTATATTGCTGATGGAATGATGAGATGCATGCCTCATCTTTTAAGTTAACATTAAGGCAATTTAAAATCTGGCCTGGGATAGCTATTTTACTGAAGCCCATAAGTCGCTTTAGAGCTGACCAAACAATTATCTTCACAAGTAACATGTTCCCTTGCACAATTTAGGTGGTCAATGATGCTTTCAGAGAACCATAAGGTCGCCTTTGTTCAGTCAACAACTTTGGAACTCTTTGCACAAGTTACAACAACATGCAATAAGATTCTCGTACATATAAGCCTTCTTCTGAGTTTGGGAACAAAAAAAATGCATTTGTTAGCGCATTTACATTAGTGAGAATGATGCTCGAAGAGAACCACAACGTTTGATATTGTCTGGTTTGATCAGCTATTTTAGGATAGCCCAATTTGCAAATGTTATCAATATTTTAGTTGTCCCATGTTCTAGCATTTTACCAACGTTCACGCTTACCTCCTCTGGTCTTTCATGGCTTACTAGATGTGCACCATGAAGTTCTACCATTCTAGCAGCAGGAAGAAGTCTTTGTGCAAGTCGTCTTGCATGACATAATTGTGCAATAATATCATACCTGCATTATTTTTAAGCAGGCCATGAGAAAGGGAGGCGCACTATGTTTGTGAAAAAGGAATGTGTGTTATTCTCAAGATCGTGCACAACTAACCTTCCATGAATAACTGAAACTAGAAAACCAGCAGAACGTATTGTATCTAGTTCTTTAGTTGTCATTTTGTGAGTCCAGCATGCATTAACTTGCCCTTCAAAACCACAGTTAGATTGCATCCCTGTTGATGATATGCCCTTCACATATTCCTGAAATACAACGTACATCACAAACAAACTTTGGTAACTAAATGCAAATGAATAAAGCTTTGTTACATCAGCCAATAGATCCAAAAGCATAATGCCAAATTTTCCGTATGCGCTGTATCCTAATCAATATGCTTATATTCTGAACAGGGGATGCAAAAGCGTAATGCCAAAATTTCCATGAAAGAAGGCCTAGTCAAAATGCTATGATCCCATGTTATGAGAATCTTTACAGAATTCTCAGATGAGCTTGCTAAAAGATTACTAACATACAGTAAGCATTAAATGTGTATAAGCAACAAATCTCATCCATAATCAATTTTGGAGGCACAATAAAATGGCATTAGAAGATTACTGGACACTCCATGCGAGTATGAGATAGATACATATCTAGCAGATACACCATTAACTACACATAATTTGTTACCAAGCATCACCCTAAAATTAGTAAGATCACTCACTTGATAGAGGATTGTTCTCCTTGTGCATGATCCAACTTGGTCATCAAGGTATTCCTGCATTGGTACAGGGTATATGTGAACACTAAAGCTCAAATCCACAGGAAAAAAAACTATTTTTTACATCAATTAAGAAATCACAGTGAATTCATCCTCACCTTTGTGTAGTGGGTTTCCAAATCTACAAGAGCTCTTTGTTCTGGAGTTCTCGCCCTTAAGAAACGGAATGCAAGAGAGAGCATCTGCCCATCTACCTGAAAAGGTGGACAAGCTTCATTGACGAAACTATTTTTACTTGCAACATTCGAGATTTCAAACCCATAGCCTCTTCTCAGTTCCTCAAACTCCCCCCAAACAAATAGGCATATTTCAACATCCCAGTACCTTTGGGAAGCACTCAAATCCACCCCCAGTGACATTGAGCAACGCCAAGGAGCATAGCCTGTGAGGCGCCATTGCTGCCAGTTTGCAAGAAATCATCGCGCCTGTTTGCAGAGATCCACGGAGTCAAGTGCCTAATCTGTACAGCTGCCAAAAGATAAAGCATCAAAGACAAGAGCACATGAAGGATTCACCCATGGAGTGGCCGAAGACATGGGCTTTTTTCCACCCCAAATGATCCATCAAGGCCAGCGCGTCCTTCGCCATGATCGCCGTCCTGCCAGAGATGGACGTCCACATGGTCAGTACTCAGTACCACCGCCCGTTTGACTTTTCCAAGCTTCAGCAGCGTTTGATGAAAGATATCCCCCCTCTTTCTTCTCCATCACACATTTTCTCATGAAGGCTATCGCGGCAGCAATTGAGTAAAACGTGAATTTATTCTCATCGAAAGCTACATGCAGCGCAGCTCTTATCCCCTTCCAGATCTCTCTCTATCTACATCTTCACGATTGAGCTACATCTCGAGAGGAGGAGAAATATCATCCACCTAACTCCCCCTCCGATCATCGAAACCGATGGGAATTTGGATCTATACGACGATGAGAGATTGGGGAGGGGGTGCAAAACTCACGAGTAGTAGGATTTGTGCGGGAGCACGGAGCTGCGGCCGACGCCGCGGTTGTCGAAGCAGCAGACCTCAACGCCCTCGCCGTCGTCCTCCGCCGCCGACGCCGCGGCGGCGCCGGCCTCCTCGTCCGTCCGCGGGACCTCGTCGTCGGCCGGCTCCACCGACCCGGTCAGCCCCTTTATCTGCGGACCCCACGAGTCGTGCGTCCCAGCCAATCCTTCCACACCCAAACCAGACCATTTCTCAGAACAACCAAAAAAAAAGGTTGCCTTTTCTTCACACGAGAACGAGAACGCAGCACGCGAGAGAAGCGCAAGCGCGGTCGCGGGGGATCTTACAATTGCACATACCGATGATGAGGAGCACCTTGGTGGCGCCGCGGCCGTAGCGGCGGTAGAAGAGCCGGACGCCCTCCCACTTGTCGCCGTTCTGGTACCTGTCCACCTCGCAGTAAGGCATTGCGCTTGCTCGCCTGCGATTCCTCTTCCTCCTCTGCAGATTTAGCTTCCGGTTATCGCCGCGCGCGATTGTGTTAGCGTCGCTTGAGATTTTCGGGAATGGGGTCGTGGGATTATTATTAAGCGTGGAGAAAAGTATGAGGGGTGTGGAGCGGAGCTTTGGAGGAAGGGGCGGTGTTTTTATAGCCGTCGGACGGGAGCGCGAGAAAGGAGGAGGAAGGATTCACGTGGATGGATACCGGACGGACGGACCACGCCGGCCGGTCGCCGTCTGCTGAGTCGAACGGTTTGTGCTTGTGCTCGCGGATGGATGGGATAAATTTATGAGATTGAGGTCCACAATTTTCGGAGCATTTGATCGTGCTGCAAGGTCATTCACATTACCTTTGATTTTATAAATAGGAAAGTTTATATAGAAATAAATATTCATGTGTGATTTTAGTCATATAAATGTAATGACTACAATGAGTACTGTAATCGATTAGCAGACTCTATCTTAAAAAGATGTTCTGTTTGAAAAATAAATATCTAAAAAAAAGCTTTTAGAAATCAATACAAAATAGCCTTTGATGAGAAAGAGAGTAGCAGCAGTCCAGCATTTGTTCTTGTGAACAAGAGCTGGGTAGATAAAGCAAGCAATGATGTTCACAAAGCGGTGCACCTTGTCAGTATTTAGCAAGTTTTTAGGCGTTGTTCATATAGAATTCTGCATTTTGCTTCTGCTTAGAAAGCCAAAGTCAATACAAATATATAAATTTTAAAGCGGCTTCTTCACTTCTTTCACTATCATCTTGCTATAGCGATAAGGCAAGAGGTTACGGATACATCACGCACTCTACTCCTCTTGATCCCATCACACGTACGTATCTTTTTCTTATTTTTTTCTAACTCTCCTTTTAAAAGTCATTTTTTCTACCATACTATTTATTTTCAGGAAAAAAACCACAACCTAAGGTCATAAAAAAAGCCAATACAAATGTTCCTTAGTAACGCTGCTATCAAAAAACCAATATAAATGTTCCCTAGTAATGATCGAGTTACGTGGTTCAGAGAAACACAAGATATGATTGGACACCCAACTGTTAGGAGATGATACTAGATCATGAGACGTCTCAAGCAATTCTCGAGGGAAAAAATGTCTGTTTCAAGCAATTAAGATAGAGTAAGCTGCAAGTTCTTTCGCAAGATGTCTTAGACTAAGATTAAGAAACTTTTATTTTCCGCGGTGTTTTCTGTTTAACCTCAATATCATCACATGATTGCTATTTTCCTTGGCACATCGTCCATTCACGCTAGCTACCCAAGAAAATAAGGTTTCTGTGTGTTTTTTTATTTCTCGGTATCAGTTCAAATGGATCTCTTGATTTTTCTCACTCTCCATGCACATCACTACATTATCTGATATTCTGATTATCACATGTTGGAAGGAAAAGTTTAGTTTTTTTTCGATGAGGAAAAGTTCAGTTTTATTATTGTTCTGTACCAGTTCAACTGTTCAAGTGGATTGCTTTATTCCCCTTTTAACATGCTCCAAATAACTTTAACTTCTAGTTTTTTCTGGCTTCCGACTTATTTAAGCCAGAAGTTGCTCAAAACGTGTCTGCTTCCAATTTTAGTTTTTTTGTCTTTTGTCTTATTCATTTGTATTGTCTATAAAGGTATAATAATTTTTTCTCTTATTTTTATATATTTTTTATTTTTATAAAAACTAGCAACAGCTATAATATAATTTTAATTAAAAGATAAAATTATAGCAAAAATTTAAACTAAGAACTAGCTAGAGCAGAACTGGCATTCGGCTGCTCTAGTGACTTGTGACACCGTTGGTTTTTACCTGTGGCCCATCAGTCGCACAGACCGAGACCCAGTCCAGCACTCCAGCTCCTGTCCATCGACGCGGTGCGGTGCCCACGGCGAAATCCATGTGAAGCGCGTGCGCGGGCAGGAAGAGCGGAGCGGGCGGCGCAGGCACAGTGGGCGCTGACGAGGCGGGTCCGTTCGGTTGGGCGTCGCCGCCCCACGCACCGTCCCTGACGTCCGCTGCATCCTCGTCTCATCTCATCTGGGCCCGTGCCGTGCTCCATCCATGCATTCGGTGGTGGTTGTTAACCGGTTACCACTTGCTACTGCCTACTGGCGTTCGCTAGCTGATCAGCTACTCCTTTTCACGCTAGCAAGTATAATAGTATAGTCAACTAGTGGCTATAACACTTGTCCATTTCATCTATAGCCTTCAAAAAAATAGTTCATACAATAAGGTAGCTATTACAATAACTATTTGGCCCCACGTGTAAGAGAGTGAAATGCATATTTTTACGTGCTATAGCTAGCTGTAATTTAGTAGTCAGCTTCCTTCTCTCTCTTCCTTTCTCTCTCTGCCACGTAAGATTTGGTTGATATTATATTTGCTATAGCCTGCTGACTAAGCCTTAGAGCAAGTATTATAAGAGGCTGTAAGCTGGCTATATGCTGAGGTGGAAGAGAGAGAGGAGGAGAGAGAAGAGAGGTGGGCTGTAAGCTTACAGCCAGCTGAAGCACAAGAACCAAGAAACTTTGTGAGAGGAAGGGGTAGGTCATACAGCCTTCAGCTGGCTGTAACTACTATATGAATAGGCTGATAAGTGAGCTGTAAGTATTCATACAGCCAGCTGAAAGCTATATTATAAGACTTGCTCTTATTGTACCTGCTCTTACCACTTGCTACTGCCTACTGGCGTTCGCTAGCTGATCAGCTACTCCTTTTCTTATGGGACATGTCGGCTATACCAGCTATATGTAAACCTATGTCTATACTATTCGGTGGTGATTTTGGATGACGTGATGGAAAGAGAAGCGGAGAAAAAAAATCTCATATTTAATTATTCGGTGGTGATGTTGGATGACCTGATGAAAAGAGAAGCGGAGAAAAAAAATTATATCTCATATTTAACGGATGGTTATATAGACAATTTTTTACTATCTATATCCTATATAGATAATTATATATATAATTTATTGGTTTTTCTATTGCACAGTCGACTGAAATTTTTTATCTCTCAGTCATCTAAAATTGCACTCTCAGTACCTAAAGTTGCAGTGTACTAATTTCTCCTCCTTAAGATTGCACTCTCAGTCACCTAAAGTTACAGTATAAAAAAGTGACTAGAAATAAAGGGAAAAACAGTTATCTGTGCAATAATCACTCCCATAACTTATTAATTATATGAGGTTATTAAAGATAACTATATAAACAGTCTATTATATGAGTTGTATTTAGTCTTATTTGTAGATAGCATAAAGGTCTAATAAACAATTATCGTCTTTGCTATTTTATGGTGGTGATCGGTTCGGCTGAAAAGCTCGTGGCTTATGGCTGAAAACACTGTAGCTGGCTGAAAAAGCACTGTAGCTGACAGATGCTTACTTAGCATAATTAAATTTAAAAAAATTTAAAAATAAAAAAATATGTTAGCCCATTACGTATAATACAAACAAATACGGGGAAAAAAGAACCGGCAAAAAAGCTCAACAAAAAGCCAAAAGTTCAGAAAAAGACGAAACTTATGAATAGTGAAAAAATAAGCCAGAAACCAAAAGCCGAAGCCGAGTTGATCAGGACCACATATGGGCCTTAGGTGTAACACTGTGTTTTGCGTGTGTGCAGCATCCCTCCGTGCATGATATATATCACCACCAAATCGTGTTACTTGTTCGTGGCGACTTCCGAAAATGGGCTGCATGGTTGCCGTTGGGATTCTCCGCCGGCCAGGTAGGGATCGTGACTGGCAAGATAAGAATCCAACTCTGTGAACGAGAACAGAGAAGGAAGAGATGTACCGAAGGGTACATTTTTGTTAGCCCATTTGGGCTTTTTTTAGGTGGTTTATAGCTGAAAAGCATTGTAGCTAGCTGAAAAAACATTATAGCTGACAGATGCTTATTTAGCATATTTAAATTTAAAAAAAATTTAAAAATATGTTAGCCCATTACGTATAATACAAATAAATACAGAAAAAAGAACCAGCAAAAAAGCTCAACAAAAAACCAAAAGTTCAGAAAAAGACGAAAATTATGAATAGTGAAAAATAAGCCGAAAATCAGAAGCTGAACCCGAAACGAGCGGAGCCAAAATGATGAGCTAACTAGCCCGCCACCAATAAATAAATAAATAAATGGAGTTGTTAGAGACTTTCAAGTGCCTCCATCATTTTTTTTAAAAAAAATCACCTACTCAAATAAAGTGTATATTTGTCTTTAACAAAAATAAAAGTATCTCTTTTCTGCGACGAAAAAGGGTTTCTTTTTAATCTTCTATCCGGGCACAAAGGGGGAGGGCTGTGATCCACCGGTTCTATCTAGCTTGCCTCATGAGCGAGGTGTCAACGCTACAGATTGTCCCTGCATGCACGACGCGTGCCGCCCCGCTTCAACAGCCTTTTGGCTTCCTCTACCGGCCGCTTACACTATTAACAGTTGAAATGAAGTACTCATTTTGGATTACGACTTATTGGGTGCTATTGGGATTTTTAGAGCGTTGTTTATGACACATTTGTGATATGGCATATGACCTAGAGCCCGGTAGTCGGGCTACAGGCCGCCTTGAGCCCGGTGGCTAAGTAGCAGGCTACCTACCGCATGATTAGGCCTGGATATCGAGCTGGCTCGACTCGGCTCGCCTCGGTCTGGCTCGGTAGGATAACGAGCTGGCTTGAGCTGGCTCGTTATAACTAACGAGCTAAAAAGCTAGCTCGGCTCGGCTCGACCACAAACTCGAGCTAGCTCGTTTGGCTCGTGAGCCAGGACCAAAAAATGTAAAATGAATACTATCTTACATTCCAGTGAGTCATACAGCACATATTCATCCATCATACATGCTAGCAGCAAGCAGCATATGCATACACATGCAATAGAGTACAAATTAGATCCATGTCTCCATCATATATTCATCCATCAACTATCATCCATGCAAATTGCAAAGTACGACATCAGCTAGATTGACTAGACAGGAAGGGCCGCATAGACATAACTACATAAGTTAACATAGCATAATGACACATTGTTCAAGTTCCATCATAAGTTAACATAGCATGGCTCGTTTGGCTCGTGAGCGGCTCGCGAGCTAGCTCGAGTTGGCTCATTATAGCTAACGAGCTAAAATCTTGGCTCGGCTCGGCTCGTTATCCTAACGAGCTGAGCCGAGCCGAGCCAGCCACGAGCCGAGCGAGCTAACGAGCTTCGAGTTTTTCGTCCAGGCCTACGCATGATGCCCAAGTGGCAGGGTGTACGTGTCGGTTGTACGTCATCGCCGCCCGGTGTCTGGGCAACAAAAATGACATTTTTGCTATTCTTGCGTGTGTACTGCTATTTCTGTAAATATGAGATCAAACAGTGCCAATTGTGCCAAAAATTCTGATTTCATTACATCACATATGGTACAAGTACACCTACATTGAACATACATGGGTATTTTTCTTTTGCACTGCCGAACCTAATGTCTCACCACCAACGATGTCACTATCCAATTTCGTGTGATATTCATAAAGTGGAGATAGAACCTTTCGTTTAGTAGCCTTGGATGCTTCATACATCGGAATTTTGAGTAACGTGGATCAACGTAGGCCATGTCCATATTGTCTTTTGTTTCTGACTTCTGCTTAGATAAGCTAAAAGCCAATACGAACACCCAGCTTCTCAAAGCAGTTTCTCCACTCTTTTTGTTACCATCTCACTCCGAGGATAAAGTAGGAGGTCACGGGTACATCACACACTTTATTTCTCTTACTCCCGTCACGCGCATGTATCTCTCCCCCCACGTTTTCCACTACTCACCCATTCTTCTAAAAGCCACTTATTTCAACCATTACTATTTATTTCCAGCCAAAAACCATAAGTCACAGCTAAAAGACATCAGCAAAAACGAATACGAATGCCTCCATAGACTTACCGATCGCCATGGACACGATGGTCAGCTATGTACACTCTAAAAGAAGGCTTCATTCTTTTCATTAATTAAAGGACAGCGCAAACACTCAACAAACGCCACGTCTTTACTCGCTCTTGAAATTTGTCGATGCATCTAAGACCTCACACAACGTGGGCACACGCTTCGTCATTGAACATGCACGCATATGTACTTCTAAAATCGGTGAACATAATTTTGAGACTTAGAGCCTAGTAGCCCAGTGCATTATGTAGGCATCTAGTCGCATGGGCCAGCTTCCTAAAAGAAGGTTCCATCTAATGGCAAACATTTGTGTTGTAGATTACTCCCTCCATCCCTGCAATATAAATCCTCATTATTGGAAAGCGTCGTTCCACAATATAAATCCATTGTGGAGGCTAAAGATGTAGTTATTGTAATATTTTCATCATATACCCTTACTTTAATGCTGAAATAAATAAATAAGTAGTTGTAGTATGCTATTTAATAGGGGTATGCATAATTCAATAATATTTATTTATTTTTCTTAAATTTAATATCTTCTTAATCTGTGCACATGGTGAGCTATGGCTTATATTGAGGAATAGAGGGAGTAGCAAATATAAGAGCGGTTGATCTGCCCAAAATCGTTCTATGCTTAACTGAGTGTAGGGCTGTACATTGAGCCCGGACTATGTTCAAAATTGGATCGAACCCCTCAAATCTCAATACAAATTTTGCCTCTCTCTCCAAAAAAAATGAAAGTTAGAGAACGTTCATATTAGTTTTTGTTAATGGCTTTTGGCTTTAACTGATGAATAGTAATAGCTTGTAGAAAAACTTATAGAGAGAGACACTCGTGCGATTTTCGTTAATATAGATAAAGTCATTATAGTGCATATTATAATTAATTAGAAACTCCGTTTTTAAAAAATATTTTGTTTAAAAGTTACTAAAGCTAGGTATGATAAAAAAACGATTTTTAGAAACCAAAAGTTTCGATGCTGCGTCTGTCCGGACCACACGAGCCTGACAGGCCCGGGCCAAATCAATTGAAGTAAGATCTGCCGGCTCGGCCGCACCGAAGCCGCGGCCTCCACGCCGTACAGTGTGTCAGAGACGCAGCCCTCGTCATCGATCGAACATTTCCACAGAAAGATTCGAGCTTAGGGCATCCGGAGTGTATGAAAATAGGGGGTCATAAGCCAACTAAGGTTAACTTTATACATTACAGGGTTGACCTTAAGCAGGCTATAAGCAAAAAAGGCTTAAGACCGATCCTCAAGTTAAAGACCTGACCATAAACATTAAAATATAATTTTCTTTTAATCATGTTGTTCTCTCTCCCTACCAACCAATTACCAACTACCACAAGTATTAAAATACAATTATTTTACTGCCGAGTGGGACCCTTGTTACAACCGAGCGGTGACCTCAAACATAACAGTCGGCCTTAATAATTAGGTGGAGCCTACCTTAAGGCCCTCCTCTCCGCCCCGAAACCCCAGCCGATCGGCGGCCGCGGCCGGCGGCGGAGATGTCGCTGACCTCGGTCAAGATCGGCGAGGGGGTGTGGCTCACCTGCCTTTCCCACGCCCTCACCACCGAGACCGAAGAGGTCATGGGCCTCCTCCTCGGCGATGCCAAGGTCACGCTTAACTCAAACCCCGCTCCCCCATCTACCCCCTCTCACTGCCACTCTCCACTCCTCTTCTCGCAAATGTTTCGCTTATTCTCTTGAGATCCCGGTGGTTTTGCCTACCTGTTGCAGTCTTCGAGCAGGGGCGGCTCGACCGCTGTGATATGGGGGGCGTCGCCGCAGATGAGGTGCGAGAGGAAGAAGGACCGCTTCGAGGTCAACCCCGAGCTGCTCGCCGCGGCGTCGGTGCAGGCCGAGCTATCCCTTTTCCCTTTTCCCCCATTGCATTTGTGAGATTTTGGCGTGTTTGGTGTTGTGTGGAGGAGCGTAGTGTTGGGTTTTTTGGGTGTTGGACTTAGCTCTGCTCGCACGAAATGACAGGCTGACAGCCACCATCGGGAAGCCCACGAGGGTGATCGGGTGGTATCACTCGCACCCGCATATCACTGTTCTGCCTTCCCACGTAGGTGAGCCCTTGTCATCTGCACTCCCAACTGATGTTTACTTGCCGTTTAGGAAATGGATGTCAAATATGTTAGGGGCTGTTGGTAGTTAATTATCTATGCTTTTGGGTATTTGGAATAAGGAATGCTATATTTAGTCATAGCTTTACTCCAGAGTTTCAGTGGTGACACCAACCTATATTGCGGTATTGCCCTGTGTTCAAAGGTAGTAGAGGGTCTATCACTGGACCAATTAGCGGTGACAATGGAGATCTAGAGTTTGCTAGTTTATCAGCTTTTATGCTTTGTTTACCTCTTGTGAGATGTTGTCCATCTTCAGTGAAGGTTAGACTTTGCTTGTTATATATAACTCCCATGATCCATGTTTTCCAGATGTCCGTACCCAGGCGATGTTGCAGTTGCTGGATTCAGGCTTCTAGGGCTGATATTTTCTTGTTCTAGTGAAGATGCTCAAAAGGTAGGAATGCTTATACTTCATATAGACAACATGGTTGCTTCCTATTTGTGGCACATATTCATGAGTTTGCCTTGCTGAATCAGATTTTGATGTGTTCACAGGTTCGAAAAATCCAAGTGATTGCCTTCCAGTCGCTTGATGGAAAACAGCGTTCTATCGTTCCTGTTGTTGCCAATCCAGTCATTGACCTTGAGTCACCTTGGAGTTCATTAGATAACTCATTAGTGTCGCAATATGCATTGATTGAGGGCATCGAACAGGACACAGGGGATTCTATAGCTTCGAAAAGTAGCAAGGTTTATTTCTTATACCATTTGTTGTGGTGCTACAGAATTTAATTCCTTGAAACTCCTTTTTTTTTGGGGGGGGGGGGTGATAATTACGGTTTGATCACATTGTTTTTGCCTTTGGCTTATAAATAGTAACAGCTTGTAGAGAGAAAGAGAGAGACATTCACGTGCAAGTTTGGCTGATATAAATGAAGTCGCTGCAGTGTGTACTACAATCGACTAGTAGATTCTGCTTTAAAAAGACACTTCATTTGAAAGCTAGATACTGTAGCAAAGTAGCTTTTAGAAGCTAATATGAACCGGGCCTTAGATGCAAGATAGCCTTTTCCTTTAGGTGGCAGTACAGCTATGCATCGTTCAAGCAGCTTTGCATACTTGCCCATTGGATGGGGATTGTTTAAAACTATACTAGTAACTGGTACCTACTATGCACATGGCAATGTTAGGTGTTGCACTGTGATATCTAATCAAGCACATTATGCAAGAAAAAGAGTGTCTGAACTGTATTGCTACAATTTTTGGATTTGAGAAAACTCAAGAAAGAATAAACAGTTGGGTTTATTAAGAATGGATGTGCAAGAAATCAAATCCATTCAACATCCATTATTAACAACCTATCTAGCTGTTTTAGACTGGAATATTTTGGCTACATGTTCACTAAATATTAATTCCATATTACTATTCACCTGGAAAAGGCATGTGCAGACACGATAGACAAAAATATCCACCCAGCATCCATTGGACCAATTATATTATAGTATCTATTGATTTCACATCAAGAATTCATGATGGTTTACTTATAAACAAATGACATGTCATCCTTCATTCCAAGTAAATGGGTTAACGGTATTCTCGAAAACAAAACTACAAAAGTAAATGGACTAATGGAGTACTCTAGGAAATGTGGGAGAAGTTGGTTGGTAATGATCTGAGACAGGCTAAAACAGAGGGTGTGAAACAAATATCGCATCGGGAATATTTGCAGAAGTGGGGCCCACGATTGGGCTGGCACCGCATGGGACAGGAGAGTGACTCCCTGAAATTTTGGCGGTTCGATCATTTTGCTAAATGTAGATATACGGGCAAACTGGTAGATATAACTCTTCCATCACTAATCAATGGTTGTTGTTTAACACTTAACAGTATGGTTGGGCGGGAAATAAGATAGAAAGGGTAAATCTTGATTTAAACTGTTTCATTATATATTAGTATAGATAATTATAAATGATGCTGGACAGCTGGAGGGGAGATGATAGTAGATATTGAATTTAATTTAGTAGCTAACACGTATTATAGAACTATTTTTTTGTGAAAAAATCGGAATAAGACCACAATTTATCATCAGTCATAGCGGTTAATTTATGTGTACCTTGTTTTGGTGCTTAGGGAACTTTTGTGGCAAAGAATTGTATGGATATAGTGTTAGGCTTGGCAATGTAACCATGTGCACTGTAGCATGAACAGTATCATGTTTAGGATTCAATCTTAGGCATATCTTCGTATTAGGAAAAGTTAGACGTATATCTTTATAATAGGAATAGTTAGATGCATATCTTTATATTTAGATAGTATAGATATGATATTATCTTTAGTTGATTGGTTACATTAGATTGTATTAGTTTCTATATTGCTATAGGCTAACCTCATCTATATAAAGAGAGGAATTGTACCATTCATAATCAAGTAATAAAATAGTCAAGTTCTAATCTAGTTGGTCTCCAGATCAGAGTCGCCGCTAGGAGGGCGATCTTAAGCCTTCCTGGCCAATGCCAGCCACCATAACAATATGGTACATGTGTTGATTGTGTTAACCAAGCCCCGTAATTGCCCTAATGTTTGTGCTCAGAAGTTTATAGTAGATGCTTTCCGACTTGAATGTGCTGGCCTAGATATACTACATCCACATGACAGCTGTACATATCTGTACCGATGAAAAGTGTCTATGTCTCTATGAAGCACCAAACTGTCAGATAAATTATTTCATTTTGTATTTTTGTTCTTTAAAGTCCTTTGTATATCATTTTACACAAATTCATGTACATCAGAGTTCCTATATCATTCATTACAGTATCTACATTTTGTTTGGGCAAGCTTGTCCACTGACTTATATCAATTGGGGACACTTTTGCCTGTGTTGTTGATTGGTTATCTGGAATTTGCTTAGTTTATGCTGCTTTGTTGAATTTGTGTAGCTTGTAAGTATCATTTCATGGGAACTCCTTGCTGTCACGGGTGCGGAGTATGAAATGTCTGTATATTAAAAGGGGAAAAATTTTAGAAGGTTTCCTCATTAGCTTCTTTAGTAAATCTTTGTTCTGCGATCGGAATTTCAATTGAGTTGAATGTCGCCATTTAGTGACGTATTTCTACTTTGCATTTTAGTAGTGGAATAACACTAGCAGTGGTTATCACTTCTGAGCTCTTTACCAGGAGCCCTAGTAATTAAGGCTGTCTTCTGAGTGTGCCTACTTAATATACACTGGCAAATTAATTGTGCATGTTCTTATTTGTTTAGGTCTGGGGAAGATCTCTGGATGACACAAATCATTCAGCAAAACATCAACCCAGAGAAAACGCTATTGTTCTGTAATCCTGATAACACACATGAAGCCTCTGTTGATCAAGATGATTCAGATATGACCCCAAGCTTCCAGGAGGCTTTGCACGGGTCAACTATGGACATAAGGTATGCAAAGGATTGTTTATCCGAAACCTTTTATTCAATTAAGCAATGCATATATACGCTTTTCAGAAATCTTAAACAATGCATATTGGCTTTTACTCTTCATATTCAAATTTTTATATTTTAGAAATCTTCTTTGGCCAGACTGGCCAAGGATGGCCGACCGAATTTTATTAAGATCAGGAGAGCAAAGCAAAGTACATAGTTGGTCGACAGAAAGGCTGCCAAATAGATTTGCCCAACAAGGACCACCGAAAGACCCCTAGGAACGAGTTCATTACAAATTCGATTCCTCCTTAAAGAAACTCGCTGCTCGCCATGTGCATAGATCCTCCTTGATCACCCATAACGAATCAGCGGCTGACCTGCTCTCAGCTTGGAATACTCGTGCATTCTGCTCCTTCCAAATGAGCCAAGAGACTAGGATTATCAGGGAGTAGAAGGCCCTCTGGAGTTGTTTGTGGAAACATTTCCTAGCCGTGCACCACCAGAGCTCGAAGTCATGCTCATCAGCAGCTGGAATTTCGAAGGGGACACTGAGCCAATCCTTGAGGAGGGACCAGATGCACCTTATATAGCTGCAGCATGCAAATAAGTGGAGGCATGTTTCTGATTCAGAGGAGCAAAGGGCACAGCATGTCTGATGTTATAGGCGTGGGCCTTGGGCCCAGCCGGGTTATTATTAGGAATTAGAGATTGGTTTCTATTTGAGTTAGAGATTAGTTTCCATTGTTAGAGATATAATTAGAGATATGATATGTGTTTCCATATTATTAGAGATAGGATTGGAATTAGATTCGATCTGTTAGGAGGAGCCATCTATATAAAGGGGCTACCGCATGCTATTGTGATCAAGCAGAATAATAACAAAGTCTTCCTAGTCTATAGTCCCTCCTCTCTCCCTACGCCGACGCCATCCGGCCATCTTCTTGGTGGTGTTTACCCGTTATGAACTAAGGTTCATAACAACTTGGTATCAGAGCAGTCGATCCCTTCCCACGACTTCTGCCACCATGGTTTCCAGCGAGGAGGACAGTTCCGTGAGAGCAACGTTAAAAGCATTCAAGAAGCAGATGGCTGGGATCATGCAGCAGTGTGCCGAGATGAACTCCCAACTTGCAGATTTGACGTGGCAAAGCATTGCAACCAACGCCAGGATTGCAGCACTTGAATCCAGGAGAGTGTTGCCCGTCTCTACGCCATGGCTCTTGCCGATTCCATCCAGGGCTATCCCATCCGTCATCAATGCCTCGTCTGCTCCACCGGCGGATCGGTTCACCGCCGGCTACGCCCCACCAGATCCAGCCCCGTCGTTGCCCCAAGAAGAAGAGCAGAAGGCAGCGCCGGTGGCCAAGGCCGTGCCCCCGCCAAAAGAGGACGGCGAGGGAGCCAAGAAGCAGCCGCCGAGATGTCTTCTGTCGCCGTCGACAAATTTTCGTTCGCCAGCGGCCGTCTGCTCTCTGCGTCGCTTCGCTCTCTGCGTCGGCCGCTGCCCGTCATCATCACCGCCCGGATTGCAGCCTCCGCCGCCACCGCTTCGCTCTGGTCGCCTCGGCCGTCCACGCCGACGCCACCTGCACTGGAGCTGGCGCCACCGCCTCTCTTCGGGAACGCCGGCCGCTCCACTGGCCGCAGCATCCGCCGGCTCGACCCAACCGCGCCGCCTCCCAGAGGGCGCTACTCGCGACCGCCCTCGCCGCGGCCGTCCACCGCTCGGGTCGCCCGGTTCGCCGCCGAGACGTCGACGTCGCCGTCGAGCCCACCTCCGACCGGCCCGTCTCCGCCGAGCCGCTGCCGCCGCAGCCCGGGCCTCCTCCGCTCGATCGCGGGCCGCCTTCGCCGCCCGGATCCATGCGAGCCGCCGCCGCCGCCCGATCTGCCTCCGCCGGTGTCGCAGCCACCGCCGCAGCCGCTCCGCCGGCCGCTCCGTCGGCTGCCGCTGTTCGCCGTCGACCTCCAGGCCGCTGCCTCGCCCGAGCTGCCGTCGCCGCCGATCCACACCGGCCGCCGCTCTTCGCCGCCGTCGCCCCCGGAACCGCCGCGCCTCCAGTCGCCGCTCTCGCCCGGATGCGTCTGTGCGTCTCGGTCGGTTTAACCGACCGACCGGTTAGTTAGGGCAAGCAAGCAAAAAAGAAAAAGAAAAGAGAGAATTAAACAAAATAAAAATAAATAAAAAAATCAGAAAAAAGTTTATTTTGCAGGCATTATATTTCCAAAGGCGCTACACTTCGTCTAGCCTTGTTCTGCTTGGATCGAGCCAGTCGTCTCCATCCGCTGCAGCACCCCGCCTCCGTTCGTCCTCTACATCGGCGTCGAAGGTCTTCCATTGGCCGCCGTCTAGCAGCTCGAGGACGAGCTGGATGTCCGGGAGGGGTGTAGTGTTATAGGCGTGGGCCTTGGGCCCAGCCGGGTTATTATTAGGAATTAGAAATTGGTTTCTATTTGAGTTAGAGATTAGTTTCCATTGTTAGAGATATAATTAGAGATATGATATGTGTTTCCATATTATTAGAGATAGGATTGGAATTAGATTCGATCTGTTAGGAGGAGCCATCTATATAAAGGGGCTACCGCATGCTATTGTGATCAAGCAGAATAATAACAAAGTCTTCCTAGTCTATAGTCCCTCCTCTCTCCCTACGCCGACGCCATCCGGCCATCTTTTTGGTGGTGTTTACCCGTTATGAACTAAGGTTCATAACATCTGATGTGGCCACCCCCGCTTGAGCAGGTTATGATTAAGCTCCACTTAGTTTGTGAGACTCCCTTTTTTATAGGACTCTTTTAAGCGGTTCGAAATATTTGTGAACAAAAGATGTCTTCTGAAACTAGGAAACGTTTGTCCATCAACTAAAAATGCAACAAGTGCAATTCAAATATGATGACCCCTATGTCATGGAGCTAAACTCGCAGGTTCCATGTTAAATCAAACTAATATTTATGTGGTTCATCTAAAAAAAGTTTGTCTTGTGTTTCAAGTTTCCCAATGATCATCTTAACGCTTTGGCAGCGTTCTTTTCTGAGCAAAGCATTGTCAATACCTAAAATTTTATCAAATAGATTTTGTTGTGCCCTTAGGGGGTGTTCCAATGAGGGGGATAACTTTGGGAAATTTTGGGATTTGGTTTAAGGATTTGGATCCAAATCTCCTATATCCAAACAGGCATAGTGTTGTTCTAAGCATGTGCTCTTCTCCTATACAATTTTTTTGGGTAATATATGCTCATTTTATTAATAGTGTATGATGTATCACATGAGATGAACATCTTATGATTATTGTATTTTATCGGTGTTCGTTGCTGATGGATCTAACAAATGTGCCGGAGGAGGGGGTTTTGTAATATGACCATATATTAGTTTCTAATCTACAATTTCTTGGCAATAGTGATGCAGAGTATGCAAGGAAGGAGGTGCCACTTTTGGTCCTCCCAACAAGGCAGCTGCTAGAGCTGGACACTACGTTGACTTCTTACTGTGATATGCAACGTGTCTTTTTTCAAGAGGAACAATCAGCATATAATCAAGCCATGCATCAAAATGTTTGGTAAAATCAAGTTCCTCTATGACTTAATGTAATATCACATGCTTGTTCTGTGGTAAATGTTGCACGTTTCTTTTGCAGTGATGGGAAGATTCACCCACTTACCTCTATTCACCATACATCTACATACAATTCTTCTCTCTGCAAACAAATGGGGTGTTGGTGAGAACAAAATATTCCTGTTTCTTATTGGCCAAATATAGTGTTTTAGTGTGTAATCCTCTGTCAACTTATCTCACTTTTTTTTGTCGTAGTCTGAGCCCAGCTATAACTGCACTTCAGGATCGTCTGAAGGAAAATGAACTTCGGGTGAGTAGACTATCTTGCATCTCTGACACTGTTAGGTCTTAAAGGGACTAATAGCTATTTGCTCGTGCAAACAGTTATCTATGCTATTGGAGGAGGCCACACAACTTAAGGCCGAGACCCAAAGCATGAAAAATGATTCTTCTCGTCGCTTGATGTATCATGGGACTAGTGGCGGCAGTTCATCAACAGCCCAGGACAAGCATGCTTCCGCCAACCAAGGGAGCCCTAGAAGTCCTAGTGGAAGCAGCTGGAGGTAGGCTTCGTGATCGCGATCTTGCTCGCCTTGTTGCTATAATGAATATCGCCAGTTGCGGTTCCACCTGATGCTTTCTGAAACCCCCAACTTGTCGTTGTCATGATGGATGAGGTACAATGCCACTGTACAAACCCACCCCTTTCAGCACTTGTGCTGTTGTGGAAGTTACCAACAGTCTCCTTTTGCTTTGTATTGTTGTTCCTTATCCTGCTGCTGAAGTTGCGCCAAATCCTTTTGCATGGTTGCCCTGAGCTTGTAGTCTGTACTGGCAGCCTGGCTACCTAAACAGTTGTTGCTAAGGTGCAGTATTTCTCGGACTGGCAAAGACGAAGCTTGTCTTTGCTCTGTAGTTGGGGAAAAAAACTCATGTACCAATCCTATTGTTGAAATGATCAGGCACACCTTGCTGCCAAGGTGCCAGAGCTTTCACCCAAAGTGGGTGGCACCGACTAGAAAGACTTTTGTGTACAATGCATGGAACATCTTGTGGTCTCTATGTTAACAGCTACCCAACGTACTCGAATGATGGAATCTAGAAGGGGTGATCGGTTGGGCTTCAGCTTTTAACTTCCAGCTTATTTTTCACTATTCATAAATTTCGTCCTTTTCTGAACTTTTGGTTTTTTGTTGAGTTTTTTTGCCGGTTCTTTTTTTTCCGTATTTGTTTGTATTATATGTAATGGGCTAACATATTTTTTTATATTTTTTAATTTTTTTTAAATTTAATTATGCTAAATAAGCATCTGTCAGCTACAGTGTTTTTTCAGCCAACTACAGTGCTCTTCAGCCATAAACCACCAAAAATAAGCCCAAATGATCGCCAGCCTCTCCAGCTGACCGGCAAAGGTAACGTCCTGTATCAATCCGATTGTTGAAATGTTTGGAGTTTTTCTGAGCGGAAGTGAAGTGTTTAGGAAGGAAGATGGCAAGATGCTATCAGTCCAGATTTCAGCCTAATATGGACTTGCAGTGAAGGCGGCTGTGAGTGTCCACTGTTGCTTGACGGAGATGTGATGTGCCTGGAAAGCTGACGGCAACCAATTATAAGCCCGGACGATGGTTTGCGTCTAAGTTACGATGGATCGGGACGTCGCTGGATGTACCAGCCCGGAGCAGTGTTGTACGAGCGAACAAACCAATGAAACTGTGGACGCCACCTAGGTCCAATAATTGTGTTCCGATTCAAGGTTCAAGCTGGAGTCGAACTGTGCGAGACTGGATGGTGTTCGCTCACAAATTGCATAATGATTTTGCCTGTCCCATGATCACCACTAGTTTAGCATAATAGTAGGTCAGGATGTAAGTAGACCTCATGTAAACCTAACCCAAATGGAGTTGAACATCAATACTAGCTACTTCCATGGTCAAATATCAGTGATCATATACATGTAAATACATACATTATATAATATACACAAACATATATACATATACATAGAATTACTATTCTGCGCGCAGGTGTAGAATGCGCAACGGAAAGTTACTGCCATGTGTGAGTAACATTACTGCCAAACACATGTAGAGTTACTGTCAGTTGTAACACTACACAACTGACAGCAACTCTACATGTATTTGACAGTAACTTCACTCACACACGATAGTAACTTTTCGATGCGCACAGTGAGCGCAGACACAGAATAGCCGTACACATACATACATACATATAAAATAATTATAAGATGCTCCAAAGTGAGTTCCATGAAAATTTTTATTAAAGTCCACTTTTATAATATAATTTATGTATGCACTTCTTTTATACATAGAGAAGTGTATATAGTAAAAATAAAAAGATCTGATAAAATTTTTTCAACAAGTCACATTGAAGTATCTTAGAATTGGTAATTAAGTATACCAAAAGTTATAAAGAGTTATAAACTATTCGTTTAAATAGTATATTAGAAGTGGGAGTATTTACTCTCAAGAGTACAGAAAAGGCTTCCTATACATATATACATATATATATATATATATAATGTATATACGTGTATATATGAATATACTTGTATATGTGTATATACATATACACACACTAGGTGAATGCATAAGCTTTGCTATAGATAAAAAAAATCATATTATCCCAGCACGTCGAGTCGATATTGATGGGTTGGCATGCTCGGTCCACGCCATTGCTCGATTTTTTTGTACGAATAATCTATTTTTTATTTGAAATTACAGAAATATACCCGCAGGAATTTTTTTACAAAAATAGGCTCCAGTCGCCCCCATTGGGCGACTGAAGCTAATCGCCCAACCGGGAGGCGACACATGGAGAATATGACAACGATTGGATGAATTATTGCTGTCTCCCGAGCGTTGGGCGACTGGAATTTC
Organism: Dendrocalamus latiflorus; assembly: GCA_017311315.1. Taxonomy (NCBI): domain Eukaryota; kingdom Viridiplantae; phylum Streptophyta; class Magnoliopsida; order Poales; family Poaceae; genus Dendrocalamus; species Dendrocalamus latiflorus. The sequence continues at coordinate 33,848,256 of CM029614.1, read as the reverse complement.
AGTCGCTATACGGTTGGGCGACTGGAGTTTCAGTCGCCCAATGCCTGGGTGACAGGGGGGAGATTTTAAGGTAGTACACTCGGCCGCTGCCGCTACTGCTCATTTTTTCACTCACTTTGCGCCCAGAGAAGAAAGGAGAAAGAATAGAAAAGAAGAGGAAAGGAAGGAGGGGGAGAAGAGGAGAGGAGGGAGAGGGAGAGGGAGAGGAGGAGGAGAGGGAGGAAGGAGGAGTGTGAGCTATTCCATCCATTCAGATCCTCAGATTCAGGTATTCTTTTAGTATATTGTATTTGCAGTATTATTTTTATCAAATGTTAGTGTTAGTAAAAATTGTAGATGTAGAAAATTTAGTATAATTTTTAATGCCTCCGCTGAGCGGAAACAGCGAAGGCACTTCGCTGGGTCGCGGCAAGAGCGAGCGAGGTGGTCACGCCTCAAGCAATTCAAGCATCTCCGTTTAGTGTATTCCAGAAAGCTATGGTGGTTGCGACTTAGAAGCGATGGAGCAGCAGGCAGGCGAGCAAGTGACTGGTTGTGAGCTCTTCTCCACCAGTGCTTGGGCTTTAGCAAAGTCCATGGAGCATGTGAAAAGTGCTGCTTTGAATGCACTACGCCGCTGGCTGTTGGGGGGAAGAAGACGACGAGACAGGAGAGGGGGGCGCCGTTGGGGGTCATCATACCTTTCAGCTTGCTGGAGGTTGGGTGGAGCAGTAATGATGGATTTGAGGTGGCATGGGCTGCGTGCGGCTTGGTCTCAGCGAAGGAGATTCTGCGCGCCGAAGTCTTGTCCTGAGGAGGATTTTGGGGGAAAGTGGCATCTTGTCTTCAAAGTAGTTGTTGGGCACATATTCAAAGCGGAGGCTTTGTGGGAGACTTGCGCTATCGACGGGTGGCGGTTCGTCGTTGACATGGAAGCTCAGAGGAGAAGGCCGTCTCTCCTCGATTGGGGCTCTATGAGGTTGGTGAAGGGACCCAATTGGGATGGTGGAGGCCGGTGGGGCTTCGAAGCCTGCTAGGCGAGGGAGGTAGGTAGGTGAAGGGTGGGGAGGGCCAGGTCGGGTCCGACTACACTCTAGCGCGGCAGCCGACGGTGGGCCTAGAGGTGGTAGGGGTAGCGGAAACGGTGGTGGTGGATGAAGGGTTAGGGCGGCTCTGTTACAAGACCATAGCACCACGAGAGGCGAGGCGACCATGGAGCAGGGAGATCTGAGGGAGGGGCGCAGGATCTGGGGGCCATAGGAGGGGGTGGACGCCGTGGCCGGGGCATCCAGCGGCGTGCGGACGCGAGAGCTGGGTGTCGGCGGACCTGAAAAGCTTCCTTAGAGCATCTCCAGCAGGGCCTCTATTTGAGCCCCTAAAACTAAATTTGAGGGCTTGAGGCAAAAACAGAGGTCCAGCAGGGCCCCTACTAGAGCCCTCAAATTTGAGGGGCCCCTCAAATCCCCCCTCCAGCCCTCATTCCTGGGGGTCTGGAGGGAGCCCCTATTTTTCTGTTTTGACGGTTTTCACTCGCGGGCATCGACAGTTCCGCGCCGCCGCCCGCCTTCGCCCGGTTCCTCTTCCCCTCCGACGGCCTACCCCCGCCCAGATCTCGCCACTGCCCAGCAGCCCGCCCCTGCCCGGCCGCTCGTCTTCCCGCTCCCCGCTCCTCCGTCGACTCTAGGCCGGCGGTGGAGGAGAAAAGAGGCGCCGGTGGCCGAAGAGGTGGGGGAAAGAAGGGAGATGTGCGCGAGCATGAGCAAGGTGGTAGAAGCTCACCTGAGCTACCGGGGCGGCCGGAAGGAGGCCGGGTTGAGTGGGCGATGAGCACGGGCAACGGCGCGGGGAGGCGACCGTGGCGGGGGAGCTCGCGTGGCGGAGGACACCGGCCGGCGGTGGGGGAGGCTGCAGGGTGCCGGGGTGCGGCTCCCACCGAGCGGAATCGGTCCGGGGTTGACCGATGGGGAGGCGGCGGTGGAAACCGCGGCGGCCAGCCGGGGGTGAGGAAGAGTCAGCCGGGGGTTGAAGGTGGGCGAGGGCGTCGTCGAAGAGGGCGAGGAGGTAAGAGGAGTGGGTGGCCGGCGGGAGGCGCGTGGCATGGAGGGGAGCGTGGAGAGCGCGGCGGAGAGGGAGGGGCCCGAGCGGGGAGGGGAGCGTGGAGAGCGCGGAGAGCGTGGCGGAGAGGAGCGTGGAGAGCGCGGCGGAGAGGGAGGGGCCCGAGCGGAGGCGGAGGGCGGGCGAGGCGAGGCGCGCGGCTGCGGCGGGGCGTGGGAGCGGGTGGGCTGAGAGGAGAGGAGGAGGTGCGGGTGGAGGAGAGGAGGAGGCGCGGTGGAGGAGCGGAGAGCGCACGGGTGGAGGAGAGGAGGGGTAGGGAAATTTGAGAACGACGAGTGGGCTCTACATGTCATTCTCAGTTGGAATGAATTTGAGGGCTCTGATTTGAGGGTTTCTGCTGGAGTTCAACTCAAAAACACAGGGCCCTCAAAGTAGGGGGAGCCCTCAAATCTAAACTAATAAAGCACCAGTTCAAATTATTTTACATCCACCCAACAATTACCTGCTCCACAGTCATGACCTTAACTACGTCTACACCACAATATGCACCCAGAAATACACCACCATAAAAACGTGCGCACCAGATTAACTCTCCTCTATTCTCTCTCCTTACCCAACCATATCCGATGGTCATCCTTTAATGGATCTGCAGTACCCTACCGCATCCCTGACGCTCTTAAAAAAAATCCACCGCCTCCGCCGTCTCCCCCGCCTCCCCCGTCTCCTCCTAAAACCCTAATCAAGCCCAGCTCCACCCACCCCATCGTCACCCCAGCGCCGCCACAATGCAGGCCGCCGCCGCAGTCAGCCGCCCCCACCTCCTCGCCCCGTCCCCGCTCCGCGCACGCTGCCTCCTTCCCTCCACAACCCGCATCGCCTCCTCCTCCGTCTCCTCGTCTCCTCTTGCAGGTAGGTCCCCTCGTGCCGATTTCCCCTTCCCCTCTGCTCCTCCTCCCCGGATCTACCTCGACGACGCCTCCTCCCTCACAAACCACCCGCCGCCGCGAGGAGGCGATCGAGGCCGATCAAACGGCGCGCCAAAAATCGAGGGAAAACACACCGAGAGGTAGAGCAAAATGTTCAAGTTCTTGAAGGAGGTGGTCGCGGGATCCGGATCGGGCCTCAAGGACTTCTCCTACACCGTCGGCGAGCCCTACGCCTCCGCCTGGGGCTCCTGGACGCACCACCGCGGCGCCTCCAAGGTACGCGCCCGCACCCCCCCCCTCAACTCCCGATCGGAGGCGGATCGATTAGATCCCCGTAGGGTACGCGAGGTGCTCGATGTGTCGCTGGTTCGGTTTAGGTGCTGAACCAGCGATTCGGGGGAGCGATTTTGAGCTGAAGCTAATCGTACGCGCTTTTCTGATGAGGATTTTAGCCCGCGCTTCCGGTGCTTTGTGGCCGCGTGCGCGTTTGATCGTGTGAGCCTATGCTCCGTAGCAGTCTCGTGGTACAGTTTTGGAGTTTGTGTTAGGCTGTTACTAGCTTTAGTAACGTCTCAGGAAGTAGAATTGGTGGATTTTCATTCGTGGCTAATCTGGTTAAACGCATGGGAAGTTTTACGGTTGCATTTGGTTTGGATATCGCCATTTCGATGTGAGCTCGTTCGTTCTGCTTGGTGGTTGTGTGCAGTTGGCTTTCACATTGCTGATGATAGATACGACATTGGAGGTCTCATGCTGATGCTAATGTAGATCCTGGCACTTCATTTAACTAGGGGTTGCTAATGCTAATGTGGATGCATAGTTCGAGGTCTCACAATAAGCTCAAAAACCAATGATCCATCATTTATCTTTTAATATGTAGAAGTGTAGAACGTTTGTGCATCGTGTTATCACCCAATTGATTGTCACCATGATGTTGATCACAATTCTAGGAGGTTTATTAGTCTGGTTTTACCTCAGCGTTGGATTTTTTTTCTTGCACAGTTTTGATTGTTTGAGAAGCTTGTTCTTTTCCCCCAAAGAATTACTGATTGCCTTAATTTTGTAACATGTGTATACATTGTCTTCTCCAGGATGATGGATCGCCTGTGTCGATTTTTTCTCTGTCAGGGAGCATTCCTCAGGACAGGCACTTGGTTGCTGGTCGGAATGGTGTTAAGAGACTACGGACGGTAAGTTATAAATTTTGATCTTTAAGATTTTTGATGGCCAGTAGCACTCTTAACTTCCAACAGATTAAAGCAAAGTCTTTATTTAACTTCCGCCACTTTATTTAAAAATCAGCTTCTAAAAACCAAAGCCAGATCCTTTTTAGAATAAGAGCTTAATCTTTTTTTTTTGAGATTCTAACGTAAGCCACAGCAAAGAACTGAGATATATTGACCGAGAGTAATTTCGCCCTGTATAAAATGGTGGGAGTAGGGAGACTGAATTCCCCTTCTCTGTCCCATCTGAAGTGCGAGGAGTAAGTTTTCCTTTCTTATGTAGTCCTCGAATTTTTTCGTTCGAATTTGGTGTAAAATTACTGCTTAGGCGGCTTCATCCAACTATAAGCTAATCGTTAGGGTTTGGAATTTTGGACCTGTTCACTTGGATTCGATGCTTCTTCTGATCAACTATTTCTGTTTCTGAAGGGCGCAGGAGAGATTGGACTTCCTCTACGAGTCGGGGTTGGTTGTTAGAATCAGAATTCAGAAATGGAAATAGTCATGCTATCTCAAGCACTTAGCGTTGGGTTACATGTAAATTTCGTTGGTGGAGTACCTGCTAAACTAAGGACATAAACGTAATAGCATCATCATGAACACAGTAAATTTATTAAACAACCGAATCTTGGACCAACTGATTATTCTGTACCAAGATGAACTGATCCGAAGCTCTGAACTTACAAGATGTGCTGTCTTGTGTTATACTGTTTTCACTGAGTAACGCCGAAATGTTCTTCATGCAGATGCAGCTTATTGCGACAGTGAGAAATCCGTTCATCGTGGAGTACAGAGATTCATGGTTGGAGAAGGTAGGTAAAAGGACAGAACAAGAGGAAATTAACAAGTATGGAGGGTGAAATAGATTCTTTTTTTACCCATTTTTCTCATTTTTTATCTTTGAACTTTCAGGGTTGCTATGTCTGCATTGTTATAGGTTATTGTGAGGGAGGAGACATGTATGTATTTCTGTGATGTCAAAAATCCTTTTTACATTATTTGTTCACGAACTTTAAGTCCCTGTAGGCCTGTAGCTAACACAAATCTGTATTGGTCCAGGGCTGAAGCTATTAAAAGAGCTAATGGTACCCATTTCTCTGAGGAGGTACGGTTTGTAGCCTTGCTTTCATTTTGACATATTTAGCTTGTTCTGTGCATCCAAGAACTGCTCGTTCAACTATATTTTCATTTTGCAGAAGCTTTGCAAGTGGCTTGTGCAACTCCTCATGGCCCTTGATTATTTGCATGCAAATCACATTCTTCACCGAGATGTCAAGGTCAGTAACAGTGCTTCACTGCTTCATTTGGAGCACATGTTGATACTTACCTTTCTAAGGCATGGTGATAATGTATACTGAAGCTGCTAAATTTATTTCAGTGCTCCAATATTTTTATTGCCAGAGACCAAAGTATAAGGCTTGGTACGTAGCTTAGTCCCAGGAAAAGCACAATACTTTATGTATGAGTTTAGCAATCCTGATAATGATGTAATTCCGAGTCTAAACAAATGCAGGTGACTTTGGGCTTGCCAAAATATTGACTTCTGACGATCTGGCATCTTCTGTAAGTACCTAAAACATTTTTCAGTTTTCTTCTACATATTCGATGGTGTTCTTAGTAGTGTATTGCCCTCAACACAGGTGGTAGGAACACCAAGTTATATGTGCCCAGAACTTCTTGCTGATATACCATATGGCACCAAGTTATCTCTCTTGTCTTACTTACAAGTTACAACAGTTCAAATTGATAGATTACGGGCTTACATACAGGCAGCATGCAACCCTGATTCTGTGCTGTAAAACAACGTGTAGGCACTGTAGTTATCAAATGTTTCACAGTGTCGACATCTCAAGGCACTTTTTTGAAGGTAACATCTATAGCATTTTGAAGTATGTAAAATCGGCCATTTTTTCTGGGTTGTTAGCACTCATTTGTTGAATTGTTCCCCTATATGGCTATGTATCTTCCATAAGTGACAAAACACAAAGCATCAGTATTAATGTTCTTGACATCAGCAATATTTTGAGATTTTTATAATATTTATAGGAGCACAAGATAAATGCTTATATGGACAGAGCTTCTGAGAAAAGGATCCTACACCGTGGCTTTGGGATAGGACCTGGACAGAAGCAAATTAACAGCATCAATTCTGATGAATATGAGCATACAAGTGAATACATGGATCCAGTGAGAGCTGCACCAGTAGATACGAACTTCCGTTCCAGTGGTTTGAATTGTGCCAAGAGAATCATGGAGAACATGGGCTGGAAGGAAGTATGTGAACATGGGCTGGAAGGAAGTATGTGTCTATCTTATCTGCATTGTTGGACTTGATAAATGCCTTTGAATTTTAGGATGTTGGGGGCAATTGCTTTCAGAACATCTGCAGTACAGCGAGAAAAAATATCTGTTTTTCATTCTATACAGTGAGAAAAAATATCTGTTTTTCATTCTATGTAGGTAGTTTTGTGCAAATACCAGCTCCCTCAAATCTCAGTGCCTGAGGATGTCAGGGCAGATATATCAAGTACAGAGGTTACGCATTGCCTGCTGATATTTCCCCCTTTGTAGCTGGGTATTTGTCTTGCTGCTAATATACCTTTTCTGAACCAAGGGCAATAAGCAATTAATAACTATAATGTTTGGTGAAGGATGTTTTTCGTTGATCAATTTTTTTAAGAAACACGGGGCAAATCATCAATCAGGTTTCTATTTTCAGAGTAAATATTTGACGTTTCTATTAATTTCCTTTCATTTTGTCAAATTTGTTTAGGGAGAAGCCCTTGGAAAAAGCAGAAAGGGTATTGTAGAACCCATACAGCCTACCATCAACAAACATGGTGCTGGTTTGGGATGGAATCAAACCCACTTAGATGTTTCTGATCTCTGAACTCCTTTGGTGATTTCAGGGCATGTTGAGGTAAATCTATACTGTATCACATAAAACAATGGGGAACATCAATCTTGTTTTTTTTCATTAGTTTTTGCTGTCTCTCATATAGTTTAAAAATTGGCACTTTATGCTTAAAGAATCGTATTTTAAGTATAATTTGTCATCTGAGACACGGAAATGTGGTAAACTATTTCCTTTGTGTGCAATTTTAAAAGTGTATTTAATAACTTGCCAAATCTTGGTGTCATTGATTCAGGTGTAGCTCTTTCCATGAAAGAAATAATGTAATGTAACTGACTCTTGGTTATCGTAGTAATTATGGCCCTTCTTGGAAGGCGTTATTTTTACCGAGGTAGTAAAGGTTTTGGTTCCTATTTATGTTAAATTTGTGCCATACTGCATCTAGGAAGTTTGTTGTGTAGCTGAAATTGTCTGGATTAAAATCCTGCAGAAGGTTAGTTGTTATTGGATTGATGGAAGGCCCATGTTATGAGAAAGAACACAATAACAACTTTCTTAACAAAAGAATTGGAAAGCAAGCTAACTTGACTTCAATTTTGTCTGCTTTTGAGACCCTAACATACTGCCATAATTTTAATACTGTTGAAATGTAAGTGCTGCCATACTTTTTGAGGGGTTTTCCTTTTCTCCCCGGCTGTCAGGAGTTTCTTAGGTGTAGTTTGCTGTAGATGCAATTATTTTTCTACTTTCGAGATGCTAACATATATTTGTTTTGGAAGTAGAAGTATACTTTGGATTTCAGCTTGATTATCTTATTTGATGTCATGTTGCAATATGTATTCTTATTTTGTGGATTTATGAGTAATTAAAAACTCTACTGACATATGGAAAATATCATTACCCTGATGGTGCCATTAGAATAACCAACAAAGAGCTGCCCTCTGAAGAATGTTATAGCAGTTGCTGCTCCATTGCCAGGTTGACCAATTTCCAGGATTTGTGTATGTACACATGATACACGCTGTACTGACAACTTCAGATAATTAGATTTCGTGTAAAAAATAAGTTCCAAAAGGGTAAGCTAGAGTCCATTCTTATTACAATTGCAGTATAGCTTACAAAGTATCCTCAAGCACTTCAGATTAGATAAAAAAGGACCATGTGCAACTGATAAGTATAATATTAGCTCCTTATACTCTAAGATGTATGATCTCTATTATTTAGAATATCATAGAAGCACGTTTATTCTATGTTAAGGGAGAACATGAATGGCCAAGATTTTGCTCAATGGTTTTGATTCAGAAAGAAAGGAAAAGAGGGGTAAAAAACAGGAGTTAAATTTGAACAGTACTCACTGGCTTGCTGGGGAGATAATAATATGTAACTTGAAGTAACTCCTCAGCCATCCATGTGAATGATGAAAGCCTCCTAAGAGATTCCCGTGAACCCTCTGACAAGTTCATCAACTTTTGCTTCCCTGAAAGTTAGAAAAAAAATCACTTCTTGAAAATATATTGCTTTGATCATTCTTTTGTCGCACACTTCCTACTTATGACATATAATTGCCACATAAATGTTGAAGCTTGCTCAAGCATCAAAGCTTGTAAGTACTTGTTTAAGTATGTACACAAATGCCGCCGTAGCGTTAGCACGGGTACTATACTAGTCAAAAGTAGAGGCTCTGATTTGAGGGCTTCTGCTGGAGATGCTCTTAACGCAATATCCTCCCCCCGTTATGTTTTCTCTGGATAGCGCGTCCGTCTTTGAACGCGTCGTCACCGCCTGCCCGCGTCGACCAACGCAACGCAAGTGATCGAAACTCTTGAATATTTCATTTGCTGATAGAAACGAAACGGGACAGGTGAGTTAACGATGAAACGCCGCAAGTGATCGATGATCAGAGTAGAATATCTCCGGGACTCTCGGGCCATTTTTATCCCCTAGTCAAACGTCGACACCCCTTTCGGTTTTCCTCCTGCCCAATAAAATTTTGACCAGGAGACGCCGGCTAGCTTCTCTCGTTAGTACTTGCTCCTCGCGCTGATTGCCCTGGCCTGTCCATGTACACGCCAGGTTTTACTCTGATTGAGCTCGCCACACACGAGCACACGACACGACGCGTAGCTTCTCCCCTCTGCTCTTCTGAATCTTGCCGCGTCGATCGATCACCAGCGCGCGAGGGCGGCGGGTAGATGGCGGGGCTGCGGCGGTCGAGCGAGACGTTCAGGCGGTCGGGCTCGTCGGGGCTGGTGTGGGAAGACAAGGACCTCTCCGGGGAGATCAAGCCAGCGGGCGGGGACGGTGACGCGGCAGCGGCAAGGGCGGAGCGGAGCCGGTCGAGCGGGCACGGCGGGTACAGGGCGGCGGGGCGCGTCCCACCAGCGCTCGACCCGCCGTCGCCGCGCGTCGCCCTGTGCGGATTCTGCAGGTTCTTCGGCGGCGGCAAGGGCAAGAACGACGGCAAGGCGAAAGCCAAGGACAGGCGCCACTGAGGCGATCGAGCTAGTGCTTGATCCGTCCGTGCGGTATCCATCGTAGTATGCTCCATTTGATAGCTTTGCGTAGTTCCTTTTCTTTCTGGTCAATTGTTCATGTCGACTAGGTATGGTGGAAGAAAGTTACAAGGTGCATGTGTGCATGTACAGAGCACAAGTGGCTAGTCTATGCGTTCTCATGGATTGGATTGTGCAGTGTTCCTGTTTCTTTTCCTTTTGTGAGAGATTTTTGCACGTATGCATGTGTTGTGGTGGACTTGTGTTGTAGCACCGTAGTATTATTACTACCGGTCTAGCTGTGGCAGTTAATCCAGAAAACACATCCTCTGCTGCTTGTACGTTAAGGGCCTGTTCTTTTCGGCTGCGGCTTATGGCTTTTAGCTGAAATTTTTGAATTTTGGCTGTTTACGGTACAGATTATAGAGAGATAGATACTCACTTGCGATTTTGGCTGGTACAGATGTTGGGCTTTTAACGTGTAGATCGTTTAACTTGTAGACCCCGTTTTGAGAAAATACTTCGTTTGAAAGTTAGGTGCTGTAGCAAAAGCCAAAAGCTGCCAGTTTTTGAGGTAAAGAACAGGCCCTAAAACTAGAGGCGTTAAGCTTGCGTAGCATGTGATATTCAGACGTTGGTGTAGCAAACTAAATGTCAATGCAGAATTGCAGATACATTTCTATCCGATGGCTTTACATCTGTGCAAACGGGGGCCGACGCTGAAACCTGAAGGCACCCACCAAGTTGCTCGGCAGCTGGTGGTAATCGACAGCTTTCTGAATTTTCAGAAAGTTGTTTGCCCGTTTCTGGAATTTGGAATCATGAATATTATTTCTTCATCTTTTCTTTCTTGCTACGCATGGAATTAATCATCCCCCCACATTGTTCTGCAGCACGCCACTCGCGATGATGGTGAGCTGCTTTCTTTGACGACTCAGGAGTCAGAAGACTGAACATTCATTCAGCCTTTGCCATTTGCACTCAGACAGACCCTGTTCAAAGTTCAAACTTGCCGGCGAAGAAGAAAATCCCCCCCAAAAGTGTCATTTGAGCGATCCTGGAAACGACTCTGCATCAGCTGGAGGTTTCAATGCAGATATGCATGATTCTCTTTCTAGTTACTCCGAGACTCTCAGTAGTCACTAATCAGTCCCGACAGCATGCAGATGGATGCAATTTGACACATAAATTCTCTGTGTTTGGCACACATACGTTGACACATAAGAACGGTACTATACAAATTATGAATGCAGACATTGTTTGATTAGTTGAACAGTGGACTTTTCAGCGTGCGTTTGGTTCATGACTGTAAATGCCTTCTTATGCGGTAGCACGTACGTCCTGAACTGAACTGTACTGCATTGGTGGCTGATGCTTCTCATCTTGCAGACGAAGGCCTCAATTCAGCTCCCTGCGTTAGTGCGACATGTGGTTGGTGAGGATTCGACAGGAAAAAGGCCGTGGTGTCGCAACATTAATGGAGGAATGGTTAGCACTTAGCAACAACCAAAAAGATCTTAGGAGTCCTTTATTGTTAAATAGTACTCAAATTTTGATCTATATATCTAGATCTAATGAATAAAACCACTTTGCCTTCTCTCATACTATTTTTATGGAAGATTATTCAATTATTTAGATATTGGATACACATCAGCGGATCAGCCTCCTTCCAAGTTCCAAGTTTATTCATTAGCTATTAGCATGTGACGCAATATATTGAGGGATACTATAATACAGTTTTTTCTTTTCTATGTGGTCTTTTTGCATTAATTATATACTAGTTTTACACAAATCAAATTATGTAGAAAATAATGTAACAGTCGTAAAAAAGAGGAACACAACAAAAACTATACAAAAAGCTGACTTATTTGTTTATGTTGTGGCTCTCGATGACACTAAACAAATTGATTACTCTCTTACCATACTATTTATCTAGAGAAAAAAAATCACAAAGTTAAAATCATAGAACACAACATGGATTACAAAGCAACATTCGATAAATAAAAAAAATTGAATACTCACGTACACTGAAAAACACTATAGTACCATTTAGCAAATTCAAAAAGAAATAAAAGGGGTTAAAGGGGAAGAAAGGAATGAAAAAGGAGCCCTGAACTGGACACGTGTCTAGTGCCTTCTTCCTTCACGCAATGCTAACCAGACGAGTAACTTCCTACTCTCCGCTACAAAAATAGGATAATTATTTTTAGGGTTTTGTTAAACGTCATCTTGAATGTTTTTTTTCTAAATATCATCCAGATTTAGAACCATTGGATTAGAGATCCAATGGTCATAAATTCTCCCTCCTTCCCTTGAATTCTACTCCCCACTGAAAAAAATCTCACCCCTTTAAAAACTAGGAGCCATTTGATCTCTAATCCAAAGGTCACAAATTTAGATGATAATTAAAAAAATCCAAATGATACCTATACACTACCTTATTTTTACTATAAAAGGCATATCTTTACATAATTCATGCAACTTTACCATCAAATGCCCCTGATTCCCTTCCCCTTAGGAGAAATTCTTGCTGTCTTTGTGGCTTGTTACTTGTTACCGTCCAGTAACTGCACAAAGGAAAGCACCTTTCCAACTGATTTATATACTATATAATACTGTATGCATCTTTTCGAAAGATCGTATGCTAGTACTTTCCAATTGCCATTCGCATTTAATTAATTACCTACCTACAGAAAGCAAGATCATTCGATCAGCAAACCAATCAATCAATCAATCAATCAAACAAGCACAGGGTTGGTTTGTCCAATCCCCAGATAGCCATTTTCCCTTGCCACATGCAGAAATCTCGCAATCATCATGAATGAATCGGCAGCTTCCTCCCGGAAAAGCAAGCCGGCCCAGGTCACCACACTCGCCAGGGTACGAGAGCGGCACATGCGTATGCTAGTAGCTACCTATTTCTTCCAGCATTCGTTTCTCCCGTCCTCTCGCTTCCTCTTCTTTTATGCCGCCGCTGTTCGGTGCCTGTGCGTAGCAGCGCCGAGCTAGCTTAGCTAATTGGTTGGTGCAAGAATGGCGCTTGGAGCGAAGGCTACCGTCTCTGCTCTGCTTGTGATCACGGCTCTCCCTGCACTTCTCTTGCCCGGCGCCGCCGCCGCCCGCGTCCTCCTCACCCTCGACGAGTTCGGCGCCGTCGGCGACGGCATTGCCAACGACACCCAGGTACTGTGCAGTCCAACTCATACGCGTTTATCGCCGTGATTTAGCTGCCAAGAACTCGGATTCGATCGTGCACTCTGTTTTGTTTAGGCTTTCTTGGACGCTTGGACCGCTGCTTGCACCTCCAAGGACCAGGCCGTCCTCGCCGTGCCCGCCGGGAAGGCTTACCAGATCTGGCCCGTGCAGCTCGCCGGTCCCTGCAAGAAGAAGCTCAAGCTGATGGTACGTACGCCACCCGTACTGTTCGCCTTTCTATCTCTCTCCCGTGAGGTCTTTGACTCTTTGTCCACGGCGGTGCTGGCATTGCGCTAGATTTCCGGGGCAATCGTCGCGCCGGTGAGCCCCGACGAGTGGGCGGGCAGGGACCCCATGAAGTGGCTCTACATCTACCGCGTCGACGACCTGTCCGTGAGCGGCGGCGGCACCATCGACGGCATGGGGCAGGAGTGGTGGGCGCGCTCGTGCAAGCGCAAGAAGACCAAGGTAAGCACCAGCTAACCACCACCCACCTAACCTGTCTGAACTCTCAGCCATGACACTAACTGCAGCACTGAAGTTTCTGAACCATGGTTTGCTTTGCTTGTGTTCTTGCAGCCTTGCAACACACGGCCTCCTCCCAAGGTGAACGCTCGCGTCCCCATTCAATTTCCAACCGGAGATGTGCTCGAGTAGAGTCAGCTCGCCGGCGGCCAGCGATGATCACGCTTGATTCTTTGCTCTTTGCTGCATGCAGGCGGTCCATTTCGAGGAATGCAGGGGAGTCAGCGTGCAGGGCATCACGCTGCAGAACGGCCAGCAGTTCCACCTGACGTTCACGCGGTGCTCCGACGTGAAGGCCAACTTCCTCCGTGTGATCGCGCCGGCGGACAGCCCCAACACCGACGGGATCCACCTCAACGATTCCTCGCATGTCCAGATCATGGATAACTTGATCTCGACAGGTCCGTATAAATCCCTGTACTTGCTTAAAAGCTAGCACTAAGCTCTCGTTATCAGAGGGTCGCGTCTTAACAGTATCCTGGACATGTGAACGATCCAATTATATTCTCTGCATGTATTTCTTTTTTGTACAAGATAAGATCAGACTCAGCAATTGGTTGACTGAACAAAAGAATTGTCAAATCACTAGTATAAAAGGTCGATCATATCATGACATCGATGAGATGCCAATATGCAATTTACAACTTAACTAAGACGTCCTAATCGAGTACCACATCACCGCTGTTAGGTTAGATTCCTAAGCTTTTCTGCAGTACACATACGAAGCACTCTTAAGAGAGTCATAGTTAGATGATTAACCTGCGCTTTAATTCCCTTTTTCAGGAGATGATTGCGTCTCAATGGTCGGAAATTGCTCTGATGTCCGTGTGAAAGACATTTCATGTGGGCCTGGCCATGGTATCAGGTACAGTACTTCACCCTTCTAGGATATTTCGTGCTACTTTCCCCCCAGATCTCTGCTACTAGAATTAACAATGCAACACACGGCTCGTGTATGTCAGCATTGGAAGCCTAGGGAAGAACCGGACCACCGACAGAGTAGAGAATGTGAAAGTGGACACCTGCTTGCTTACGAACACAACAAACGGTGTACGGATCAAAAGTTGGCAGGTGAGAGCAGGCCATGGCCACGCCTCCAGTGTCTACTCTGACGAGCAATCTTGTCCGAAAATTACTCGCGTTACAGCACGTGCAACCTCTGTTTCAGGGAGGCATGGGCTTTGCCTATGATCTGCGGTTCGAGAGGATCGTGATGAAGAACGTCTCCAACCCCATCATAATCGACCAGTATTACTGCGACCAACCAGCACCCTGTGCAAACCAGGTACATCACAGCGGATGAGTATTTCTGAATCATCTGAAGCGAAAGTAGTGCATCGATCATCTCTGGAGCCTGAGAACTTTGCGTTGCAAACGGCGCGAACTCGTGTGCAGTCGCAGGCGGTGCAGGTGCGCAAGGTTGAGTTCGTCGACGTCAGGGGCACGTCGGCGACGACGCAGGCGATCAAGTTCGCGTGCAGCGACACCGTGCCGTGCCGGGAGCTGGAGCTGAAGAATGTCAATCTGACGTTGGAAGGTGGCGGCGCTGCGTCCGCTTTCTGCTACAAGGCGTCGGGGAAAACCGCCGGCACTGTTGCCCCGGCGTCCTGCCTCGCCAAGCGCGACTTCGTCGAGAGAACGCCTAGGCCCAGAATGCTGAGAGATGCAACGGCGGACGAACTCGATTCTTGATGGTTGTGGAATGGTACGGCCACCATCTGCACAGGCTACCTGCGTTTCATCTTTTTGTCAAGCACACCTTCCTGCAACGACTGAAGAAAGTATACATGTTCCAACTCGAACAAGACGGTACTCAGTTACGGAACCATGTGTTAAATCAAAGTATAAATTGTTCGTCGTAGAGATGATATCTCAATAATTTAGAAAAATTACAAAACAATTAATAAAAATTTATTAAAATAGAAATATGATATTTGAAACCTAGAAATGAAGATGCATTTGTGTTGTTGTCGATGTGCGTGGCCTGTCTTGATGGCCCCGATGGCCCAACCGTCACCGTATGCTCCCTCTTAGGACCCTTGCTATACGCGATCTGGCTCACTTGACGCTCCCCATCGCCGTGCTTACTATCTTGAATTTAAATTTGCATAAACTCGGTTTTGACTAGAAGAAATTTAAATTGTCTATTCACTCATCCCTTCTAGTCAGCCTTTTTGAACATTCGGCTGTAGTTTTAAGACGAATTGGAGGGGGAGACGTGCGAATAGGCTGAAATCTATTAGAGGTATAAATATAAAGCATTTGAACCAATTATTAAAATATATACCAAATATACCTACTAAATACATGGTATTTCACCAAAAAAAAATTAGACGGCTATGGTATTGTCTAGGTACAAACTCGCCAATTGTACACGACATTTGTGTGAAGAAGAATACAGAGAAATTTACCGATTGCATTTTCTTTGACGGTACACGGGTACAGTACAGATTGCTTGTTTTTAGTACACGACCGATCGATCAGGGGTTTTTTTTTGCACTACAATGTAAGAAAGTGTTAACAGACGGCGGCCCACTCATTTTGGTCGCTTGCCGATCTTGTGGCGTTTGGATTATTGGAAATGATGGGTGCGAATGGGGTACGAGGTGTGGGATACATTTGATGTGTAAAATTATGAAACTACCCACATATGAAGTGGAGCAGCTTTCATACCAAAGGGTCATTTTAGTCAATTGATGCATTCTATTCCCAATTCCTAACCCATGCATCAAACCAAATGCTAAACATGGAATTGGGAACAAGAGTTTTTTTCCCCAGTCCAAAACTCCCACCTCATATCCCACTCGTACCTTGTACCCTTTCCAACCCTCCATCCAAACGCCAAGGGGATGATAATAGTTGTGGCCTCATGCCTTGAGTGGTCTGCCCGTCGAAATAAACAGGACAACTTATTAAAATAGATTTTTCAAATGGTTTGCTGAGTCATCTGCTGTCTTCTTAAAGACACAGGCAAAAACCATTAATTGTAGCCAAAATACATCAATCACAATAAAAAGCAGGACCTTTTTCGCGGGGCAGATGTCTGCGGCCCACTGCCCCCGGCTTTGTGCATTGCCCACGACGAGGCGCCGTCGGCGCAGCCCACAGAGCACGTTAACCGACGCTAAGATGGCAGCTAGAAGCATGGGAAGCCCAGCAGCATCCCTCGGCCGAGGCGGGAGCGTGAGGCGGAGCAGGCCTCGGCTAACATGCTCCGTGGCCCGCCTCCCGCCTGAAAAGCGAGCCCAGCCCAGCACAGCACAGGTACATTGCGCGATTCCTGTGTTTCTAGCACCAGGCCAGACACATCGTGCACTTGCAGGTTCACCTCACCTGACCTGGTAAAATTTTTGCTTTTTAGCTCAAAATTTGAAAGTTTTTTACATATGGACCCCTGGAAAAAAGATTTGCAAAAATGGACCCTTACCACGGCGCCAAATCATATAGCGTCCAGAGTACATGTCACGGCGCCATATGATTTAGCGCCATGTATTGACACGTCGGAGCCACGGTGGCACAAAACGGCGCCATGTCACACGGCGCCGTGCTATGCACGTACGGCGCTGAATGTAGTGGCGCCGTGTATTACCTTAACCACTCAAGCGTGGTCGCCGTGCCTTGCGTCCACCTATTTCGGCGCCAAACATACGAGCGCCGCACGTAGCTTACACGGCGCCATACCATGTGGCGCCGAGATGTGTATATAAGGCGCTCGACTGTTTGGCGCCTCTTTTGGCGCCAAACATTTGGGCGCCGTATATACACATCTCGGCGCCACATGTTATGGCGCCGTGTAAGCTACACCTGACAAAAAAACACAGCAAAACAGCAAACTTTTCTGTAAAACATATGCACATACACAGACATACACACATACATTCACACATGAAACATCTGAAAACCTAAATAACAACATCGTTATCAATAAGTCTCAAAATACCACATAAATATACAAAAGTCTCAAAATATCACATAAGTCTGAAAATATGACATGTCTATAGAAAAAGTCTCAAAACATCACTGCCTCTTGGCCTTCCCCTTGCCCTTGGCTAGAGCATCACTCCCTGGAGTATACGTGCTCGGGGGACGAGCCGAACGACGAGGCCGCTGCGAAGCCTGAGTAGACGGTGCGTCAGGCATCTGCGACATCCCAATCTCGTCGTGGGTAGATGCCTCCTCGTGCTCCTCCTCCTCGTCATCCTGCTCTGCCTCCTCGTCCTCGTGCTCCGCCTCCTCGTCATCCTGCTCTGCCTCGTCGTCGTCGTCGTCGTCATCACCCTGACTGAAAGTCGGAGTGCGTGACGAGCTCCTCGTGGACTGGCGCGTGCCGACGTGTGATGACGAGGCTGCAGCGGCACCCGAGCGCTAGGAGGCCGTCGGTGGTGATGCGACGTCCGTGCGTGCGCGGCAACCACACCGACCTGCCGCCCGACCGAGGCGACGTCGAAGTCTCTGCAAGTAATGATATGTCATAATTGCATACATGCTGAATCGATCTAACCTAGCGAATTATCTTCGTACCTGCAGGAAGTCCCTCAGGGGGTGGCTCTCGCTGTCCAGGTGGCCGAGAACCTCGTCGATCTCACGCACCGAGGTTTGGAGAGAAGTCCCCTAAAGAAATAAGTAAACATAAGTGCAAGATAAACGTATGGAACCAAAGTATTGCAAATATCATGCTTTCCGTACCACTCGATCGAGAATCGGAGCGGCCTCGACCACTGTGCCCTCCCTCGCACGCCTGTCGTACGCAGTGTCCTCGTCCTCGGACGAAGCGAGGTCCGCGTAGTCGACATCAGTCCACTGTTGCCTCAGCCTGTAGCGGGTGGCAGAATGGTACCAGGACAAGTACTCCCGGAAGCTGGCGTTGCTGTGAGGGGTACTGTCCGGCTCGCAGTTGTCCTCCATCCTCCTCCACCACTGGACGTAGTCTCAGTGGTAATGAGCGAAGTCCGTCACCTTTCGTTGGCGGACCCTGTCGAACCTGTACATATAGCAGATGTCAACAATAGTTGTTAGTACGAACAAAAAGAATTTTAAATGAACACAAATTGTTACTTACTTGTGCAACTCAACAGAAGTCGACATCCCCTCTGGGGGGAAGAACTGCACGAGGCCGAACTGACGCGCAACTCTGTGGGGGAGGTGAATCTCCACGGCGTAGAAGCAGATCAGCGGACACCTCATCCTCCAAATATGGGAGTCCCTGCGGCACATGGTGCTGAGCGGTAGCGCTAGAACCTGTGCCTCGGAGTAAGGCTCCCAGGACACCTAGTAAGCGAACACACGATTAGCCATGTACAAAAACCAAGAACTGTAGAAAAAATAAATGCAGTACCAATTTCTTACCATTGTGGGAGACAAGGTGTCAAGCTCGTTGCTGAAATCCACGTACGCCCGCTGAGTAGTCGCGAACGGGACTGACACTGCATCCCACAGGTACGCAACAGTGGGGCCGAGGTCATCCACACCCTGTGGATGCCAAGGCTGCGCCTGCAACACTCGAGGGCGCCCCACTGGAATGCGTGTCCACATCCACACCTAGCAAGCGAACATAGGGGCAAACATACGATTAGCCATGTACGAAAACAAAGAACTGTAGGAAAAATAAATGCATTACCACACCTGCAGGAGGAAGACGCAGCCACCAAGCGTCGACGTGGGCGTCTTGCGTCTGCAGGCCTCGCAGAGCTGGCGGTAGAGGAACGCGAGGACCGCCGAGCCCCAGCTGAACTGTCCAGCGTCTCCCCAGTCCTGGAGGCAGTGGATGTACATCCACGAAGCAGCATCCCCCGTGGCGTCCGGGAACAGCACTGCCCCGAACATGTGCAGGACCCAAGCGCGGCAGTGGAAGGTCACCGTGGCGTCGTCCGCGGCATCAGGGCATTCACCAAAGGTAGTCCGCAACCATCTAAGGTGGACCCCCGAGACGCGGCCTCGCCTGGGATTATCTGGTACAGGAGGCAATGGCGTGCCCAGGAAGGCCTCCACACGTGCCCTCCAGCCCTCAGACACCGCCGGGCCGACCACCGGCTGTCCCCTGATGGGAAGTCCAAGTATCATCGCCACGTCCTGCAGCGTGACGGTCATCTCCCCACAGGGTAGGTGGAACGTGTGTGTCTCTGGCCTCCACCTGTTAATAGTACAAGGAGAAAAGAATTAGTTACGTATGTAAGAATATAGAAGCGAAAACAAATAGACCCGATAGAGAAAATGCACCTGTCGACAAGTGCGGTCAAAGCTGGGTGGTTGAAAACCGGCATGCCCCGCCGTATTAGGTTAGCGACCGTGTGAAGCCCAGCACGACGCAGCAGTGGGGTATAGCGGTTGTCGTATCTCATCAACTGGACCGCATCATGGGTTCGAGGACGAAGTATGGGTATGTCCTGAAAATTGCTATAAAAGTTAGCTGCGTGACCATCAAGTTGAACACATGTACAATTCGACCACACACATACCTGGCCGTCCTCCGTGAGCCTGCCGCGGTGCTCCCTCTCGTAGAACTCGTCTAGCAGCCGGTATCTCGCCATCCTGTGATAAATTTTAGAATTCAATGTTTAAGAAATATTCAAATAAGAAATTTATAAAACATATTTATAAATAAAATAAGAATCAAATTGAATTATGAAATTTGAATCAAAATGAAAGTATTAGAGATTTACCCTTGGTTAAATACATGTCAGCTTGTATATGATTTATCCTCCATCCCCGTTTATCTATCCCCGGTGTCCCATTTACAAAGTTGATCATTTTGGATATACTCATAACTAATTATAACATATATGTCAATATGAACCAAACAAAAAATTGAAAGGGAATCTATAGTTTTTTTTACGTATTTTGCAAATACCTTTATGAATAGTTTTCACTGGTAGCTTATTGATAATGAGGGCAACAAAATGATATAAGTCTCACCAATAAACGATAAATGCATCTATTCTCCGACATCAATCTTACTCAAATTTCTAAATATTCATCAATCTCACAAAAATCAAATCCTAAAAACGATTGTATACACAATACTACTCTTACATTACGCATTTCTATTGCAAATCTAACCTAAAACCGATCCAAATTGAACTAATTTCATCTAGGGTTTCAAATATTCCCCCACGAAATGTAGCTCAAATAATCCATATCTATTGCAAAAAATCAAGGGAGGGGAGAGAGTTCACCTTACATGTTCGATTTGGAAGCAAAACCGTGAGAAAAATCGGTGGATTTGAGAGGATTTGGAGGGGGAATAGAGGGGAGGCGGCGGCGGTTTACTGTTTGAACATAGCAGAGAGAGGGGGAGCTAGGGGGCCGGGGGCCGCGCTCGGGCTTAAGTCATGAAGCACGGCGCCAGCACAGTTAGCGCCTAGGGTACATGAAACGGCGCCACAGACCATGGCGCCGTGCTGTGCCACCGTGGCTCCGACGTGTCAATACACGGCGCTAAAGCACATGGCGCCGTGACATGTACCCTGGGCGCTATATGATTTGGCGCTGTGTTAAGGGTCTATTTTTGCAAATCTTTTTTCCAAGGGTCCATATGTAAAAAACTTTCAAATTTCGGGCTAAAAAGCAAAAATTTTACCCTGACCTGCAGCAGTTTGAACGTACGCGCGAGGATGGCACGTGAATCAGCTGTTCTGATGCTTGATGCTTCGTGTTCCCTGGCCGGCCCCTGAAAAGCGAGCAGCGATTGCAGCAGGCCCGTTCAGTGCTGTGCGCGCACGCCGCGCATCCGTCCGTCCGCGGCATGGCCCGCCGGTCATCTCTTTCCCTCCATTCCCGCTGCCCCTCCACCTCGTTAAATTTTGCGCCCGTGACTGAGCAGTACTAGTAGTGGCAGACTGGCAGTGCACCGAGCTAGCTTTAGCTTGTGGTACGTAGTGCAGCACATGCCACTTCGGCGTTCAAGGATGGCGCTGGCACTGGGAGCGACGAGGCCGGCGTTCGCTCTGCTTCCGCTCGCGGCCCTCGCCGGCGTCGTCGCACTTCTCTTGCCACACGCCGCCGAGCCCCGCGTCCTCCTCACGCTCGACGACTTCGGCGCCGTTGGCGACGGCATTGCCGACGACACTCAAGTAAGTACACGCAACCGTCCAGCTCGTTCATGCCCAACGGAACAGGGCCGTGGCGGCGTGGCCACAATGTGCTTGAATTCCTTGAAAGCTTGGGAAGCATCTTAGGCACCTAGCTAGTGATTAATATCTTCTGTTTTTCTCTTCAGCCCTTCTTGGACGCTTGGAAGGCTGCCTGCGCCACCAACGGCCACACCATCCTCAACATCCCCGCCGGCAAGTCCTACCAAATCTGGCCGGTGACGCTCACCGGCCCCTGCAGGGACGAGATCAAGCTGTTTGTACGTTCGCGCGCGCGTGTGCAGCTTTCTTGCCCAGTACCTGTACATTTTTGTTCATGAAGTGTTTACTGGTGCCGACTAGATTTCTGGGAATATAATCGCGCCCGAGGACCCGGACGAATGGCGGGGAAGCGACCGCGACAAATGGCTCCACTTCTACCGGGTGGAGGACCTGTCGCTGAGCGGCGGCGGCATCATCGACGGCAGGGGGCAGCAGTGGTGGGCACAGTCCTGCAAGGGAAAGCACCACATGAACAACAAGGTAATACTAGCGTACGTCACCTGATGACTGGGGGAGTTCTGATATGTCTTGTGCTGGTGAGGACTGAGGACATGACCAAACTGCCCCTAAATTTTGACATTACATTGGAGAAGGAACCATTAGTAAGTCGGGAGTGTTTCAGACTTTTCAGTACTCCCAAACACAAAGTTAACTAATTTTAAAGCGAATAAATGGTGTAGTTCATGCACTAACAGTAGATGACTTTTTACATCACATTACTAATGATTTCTTTTGCTTTTGTTTTTGCAGCATTGCACACCCCAAGCTGCTCCCAAGGTGAACTCCTCTGTCCCGTTTAATTTGAGGTTTGCTTGAGTGGAATCTCCAGCTATTAGAAGCATCAAGCATGCATCATTTGCCCTTGTTCTTCTGCAGGCGCTTCACTTTGAGGGCTGCCACGGGATCAGAGTGCAGGGCATCACTCTGCAGAACAGCCAGCAGTACCACCTGACGTTCACCCGGTGCTCGAACGTCAGGGTGAATTACCTGAGGGTGACCTCGCCGGAGCATAGCCCCGACACCAACGGGATCCACCTCGTCGACTCGTACAATGTTCACATCATGGATAACCTGATCTCGACAGGTATGTTCTACTGATGCATTGGCACTTTATTCCCAGGCAGTATGCGTGCTGTTCCTGAAAGGAGTTTCCTCTGTCAGAGTGTTTGGCCAAAACCGTGTCATGTTTGATTGTAGTTACCTCGCAAAAAAGTTTAATTGTAGTTGACTTGAGATTTAAGCCAGTATAGAATGAACACTAGAAAAAAACTACAAGAAATGCTAAAGCATACATATTGCCGAGACTTTAGTCTTCCATTTCGTTAAGCGTGTCATATCATTCGCCCTTGATTTGCTCTCCCCCCCTCTTTCTTTCAGGTGACGATTGCGTCTCGATGGTGGGCAATTGCACAGGTGTTCGTGTAGGATCCGTCTCATGTGGGCCTGGCCATGGTATCAGGTAGCTTTTGCCTCACATATTACTCAACAGTCAATGCATGTTCCTCTATTGTTTTTTTGAAAGGGCAGGTGGACTGCCTTCTATTGCTTCATAAGAGAAGGGAAACCAACATAACCAAGTTAGATTGAGGGACAAGGGGTGAAGAGAAAGACCAGGGACTGACCCTAGAATAGAAAAATAAAAACCGTTATGGAGTTACAGACAGTAAAATGAGCTCCTGTAGCCGCTTTACCCTACTAGGGCACATCACATGTGGTTGCCTCCTCCTTGATGGTGGCGATTAAGCACAAAGGTGTAGTTGTCGTGGAACGGAAAATGCGAGCGTTCTGTTCCTTCCAAATATGCCAAGAGACTAACATCATAAGTGATGACATTGTTTTCGTTCCGTTCCTCTATTGTTAGTAGAACTAACACTGTGTGTTCGTCAGTATTGGAACCTTAGGCGAAAACCCAGCTACTGACAAAGTAGAGAAGATCAAGATCGATACCGTGTTCATTTCAAACACCACAAACGGTGTACGCATCAAGACCTGGCAGGTAACAGCAATGCCCATTCCCCACGTGAAGTAGTACAGCACCCATGTCCGGAACTCAGGATGTATAAGCACTGTAACCTGTGTGATTTCTGTTGTTCAGGATGGCTGCGGTTTCGCCCGGAAAGTGAAGGTCGAGAACATCGTGATGAACAACGTCTCAAACCCCATCATAATCGATCAGTACCACTCTAACCAGCCAGCTCCTTGTGGAACCCCGGTATACTGACTACTGAACTCGCGAACCCTCAGCACCATCTGATCGCCTGACGCCCACTGCACAGCACATCTCTGAACTTTGCAATGGAAAATTTTGCAGACGGCAAACGCGGTGGCGGTGGAGAAGATCGACTACCTCGACATCACAGGCACATCGTCGTCGAAGCGGGCGGTGACGTTCTCGTGCAGCGACACCGTGCCGTGCAGGCGCCTGTCGCTCAAGAACGTGAACCTGACCCGGATTGGCGGGCACAAGACGTCTGCGTACTGCCGCAAGGCGTCCGGGAGGAGTGTCGGTGTAGTCGTCCCGGAGTCATGCCTCTCCAGGGAAGACTTCATCCAGCAAGCTCACCTGCAGGGCAATGCAGCAGCTGAAGAGGAAGAAGGTCCAGATTCTTGGTGACGCTTCGGCAGAAGACGAAGAATCGAAGATCAAAGTTGTATTGTGATGGTAGTCTATATATATTATCTGTATGTCCTATGAACCGATCGGCGTGTCAGAGCAGAGCAAGTGGTGAGTGAGCACTGACTAGTGATTATGAAGAGACCACAAATGCTCCCATGGCGCCCTATTTATAACGGAGATGCATGTATTCTACTAGTAATTTGCTCCCTGAGTACAGCACCGCTGTTGTTATTTCATGTACATGCATTTCCCTGGAGTATCAAGGGGCCCCGACTGCCTAGAAGCAGGGCATACCACAACCGTAGTCCCTCGCGTACAAGCTCGAGGTGGCGGTGGACGAGGTTGAGTTCGTCGATGTTGGACCGAAATAGCGACAGAGGGGGTGAATGACGCTCGACACTCTCGAAAAACTCAACCCACGACAAGCACAAATCAGACCGTCCCTCGGGCAAACAATCCAGAAACCTGATTTTTTCAGAAGATAAACCTTGAAGTTTCACAAAACCAAAAGAATTGAGACTTCCATTTGTTCTCTTGGTCCAGTATAACTAGGAAATGATTATACCAGCCCAAGGAACCTAAGAGACCACAAAAATCCAACTCAACAAGAGGAATTTCATATTTGCACAAGAAACTGAAAGTTACTGGCAGCAGCTACAAAAACTTAAATTCCCACTC
Organism: Dendrocalamus latiflorus; assembly: GCA_017311315.1. NCBI lineage: Eukaryota > Viridiplantae > Streptophyta > Magnoliopsida > Poales > Poaceae > Dendrocalamus > Dendrocalamus latiflorus. The sequence goes on along the minus strand of CM029614.1, from coordinate 33,823,583 downwards.
AATCCTTGAATCTTTGGCCACGAAACTTTGAGGATAGCTACTCAATAGCCATAGGAATCTGCATGCCAAGTTTCGTCAATTTTCGAAAAGGGAATTAAGAACAGCCCCAAAATGAAGAAAGGTCTGAAATCTGAAAATATTCAGAGAGGAGCACTCAAAAACCCAAATTTCTCTATGGTCTCAAATCCTTTGCTAATGAGACTTTCCAGATATCTCATAGATAGTCTTAAGACTCTGGATACCAAGTTTCAAGTCAACTTGCAAAGGGAATCAAGATTTAACTCAAAACCCTAGAAAAGACACAATTCTGAAAATATGTACGAGCTGAACCAAAAAGGGTCAAATTACTCCTCCATCCTTCACTCTTTGGAAATGAGACTTTGCAGCTAGGATAGCAATAGCAAAGAGAGTCTCCAGACCAAAAATCAGATCATCTTATGGAGGGAAACTCAAGAAACATAAAAACCCTAGAACTGCAAGAACTGAACAGAGGAGGCTCAACACTGAAATCTAAGATTAAAACTTGGTTTGCTCTTGGAGTTAACTAGTCAAGTGGCTTTTGAGCATCACCCATGTCATAGCAACCCATTTTGACACTCCCCAACAACAAAGAACTCGAAAATCAAAAAGTCAAGAAATCATCCAAATGGACATCGAAGGGAATATGCAACAGAGAACAGGGGACTCAATTAAATTCAACCAAAGCCATCTCATATTGATCAAGAGGAAGAGAGATACATGATTGATACAAGATGAATGATTACAAGCTCTCAACTCATCCTCTCAAACTCAAGAACCCTCAACCATACATGCTTGAGAAGGATGAACACACACTGGAAGGCATCGAAGAAACAAGGAGACACAGAGGGAACACACTCTGCCTCTCCAACCACTCTCACCCACTAAAGCCTAAAGCCAAAGCAAGCCATCAAAACCTCTTTTGACTCTAGCAAACCCTAATTTTCTCTCCAAGTGTTCAAGTGGGCATGCAGGCCCTCCTCTCCTTTTATAGCGCTTGGCTAACGGGTCTCCGCCCCGTTACGCCCGCTACGTCCAACGGAGCCCGCTCCCGCTTATGCAGCCTCGCGAATTTCCCGATTCGCCCCTCCTGCACCTTCCGGGAAGCTTCCGCGCTCCTTGTCTCGCACGCCTTGCAACCACCTCGAGTCCACGTCGTCTTCGACACATCCTGACCGTTCTGACCTCAGCGCCACCTGCGTCTAGTCCGGTCCACCGTGTCTCGCCACGACTCTGCCCAACGTCCTGCAGCCACACAGACAAGAAACACATCAAATAGCACCGCTCGATACATGAAAGCGTAAATACCATCATACTTACCACAGATGAAGTCTAAACCTGTCAAATCAGTATAATATGCGTCATAAGCACTTTGACTAGGTTTGACCAAGTCCGATCGAGCACGATTGCACCATGCAACGTCAAGGTCCGAACCACTCAAACCAACCTCGACTTAACACTAACCGATGTCAATTACTCATCATTCACACGGGATGACCTCCACATGGTCTCTCAGTCGACATCGGCCGTTCGGCCAGTTTCTATGCACGAGAGGTGTCGAAAGACGGCGGCCCGCTTATTCTCGTTGAAGGCCGATCTTGTTTACCACGCGCGGCGCGGTCAGGGGTGATAGGGCGGCCCGATAGAGCCAGTGCTCCTCGGCACGCGAAACGGCGGCAGGACTATTTCGGCCGTAGCCGACGGCTTCTCGGCTCGTGCGGACGTCTAAACCCACCAGCACCGTTCGCTTACGTGTAGGCGTACAGCCGAGTCCGGCCCTCCGTGACTCGTGGATCCAGACGCATGCTAGAATGTAACGCCCCCATTTTTAGGAACAGGGACGTCTTACTAACCGCAACAGTCCAAGAGTTCAGTTGCGGATGAAAGGTGTATTATACCTACTCACGAACAATTAAAAGAAGTTAATTTGATTGAAATAAGACCTAATGACCAATTTTAATAACAGTACGGACGTCCAAGCCCAAATCTTAACTTACATATAGAAGAGCCGAAGAAAACTCCACAGGAACACTTGAGTGCAGTCGTAACCCTAACACGAACACTCTAGCATCTTCTTTTCGTTTGGCATCTGTGGGAAAAATTTTGCAAGTCTGAGTACCAACCACTGTACTCAGCAAATCACATGGGGAAATACTATATATCTACTTGCCAGGATTCTCAAGAGAAGGGAGTATATTTGTTTTATTATGAGGTGGATGCAATTTTATTTGCAAACAAATAAAATTTAAAACATTACTCCTTAAGATTATGGGTTTTCTGTTATTAGATAAAGTTTCATCATTACTCAGATTAACAACATCAAAAACTCTACTTATGCCTTATTGTTGCAATCACCCAATTAACACAGCTTCTTTAACCGGAAGCACAACGTATTCGAATACCATTAATTTCACTCTACAGAGCTGCCCTGCTTTACCCACAAGATTTCTTAATCCACGTCTGGCTTTAAGAAAACAAGGCTTTTCGCTGCTCAATTCTTTATATAGTCTCTACCTAATAGGCCTCCCAATAAGCTCAGGCCACTCCTGACTTATTTTAGCCTACTATTGTGTGGATCACAAACAGCATAATTGACAATCAAGTCAATTGTTCAGATAATATAACCAACCTCCATACGGCCCTGCTTAACACCTTCCGTATGGGCTCACACTTAGCCTCCAACCGCTTTTGTAGAGGTTTAATCGAACTTGAGCAGCTACTAGACCAGGATTGACATATCAACACTTGTGGTTAGGCGATCACTATATCTTTTACTTGGCACAAGGTTCTTGCCCTTATATTTTCCACCAATCCAAACCAGCTTCACTCCAGGGTAAAGCGGTGGGCGAAGTCCGCCGCACAGATTCCCACAACCTCTTTACCCTAAGTCCAACCCTAGGGTAAAGCGGTGGGCGAAGTCCGCCGCACGGATCCTCACAACCTCTTTACCCTAGGTTCCAAGTCTTTTCAAATTCTACAGGCCCACGGTCAAAGTCACTTAGTAGTGTAAAATGTTGAATGAGATGACCTATGAATATTTATACAGTATGTTAATAATTACTATGGCTGTCAAGGTGAATGTGGCCATCAAGTAAACAGGGTTTTTATCAGTGGTAGGATTTATCTAATTAACATGTCATTCTAAACATTTATTTTAAGCAACTATCATTTCACAACTATCAATAATGAAAATACATTAAGTAAATAATGTTAATTTCATGGGATTTAATATGATAAAAAAAACATGCGACTTGCCTTCTTTTTGTTACTCTTGATCTTCTTGACCAGCTTCAAACGTGCTTACCGGCCTTTGCTATCTTTCAGTTGACCAACTCGCTTGGTCCGTTCACTAGCGTAGAAAACGAGGTCAAATAGGTTCGAATTGAGTTAAATAAGTTTAGGCGATTAAATAGGTAATATATGTGCTGGACATATTTTGGAACAGAAGACATATATTTAAAAATGGATGGTTGATCTTTGGATAGAATGAATTTGGGTTTTATCGAAATTTAATTTGGCAAAACGATGGAATTTGAATTTATTTGTAGATGAATATGGTGGAAGGGTAAAATTTTAATTTGAAAGAATGGAGGTCAAATTTGAATTCAGGGTATTAAACTGGTCAAAATGGTGTATTTTTTGGAGTTTTTGGGATTTTTATGATTTTTTTGGATTTTCCGGGATTTTTAAAGATTTTTCTAAAATTTTAATCTCGGATGAACAGTGCGCTACAGTGTTGGGCCAGCCTAGGATACACAGTGCAGCCTGGCTGGTTTTCCCGCGTAGCCAAATGGGCCGACCGGCTGGCGGCCCAAGTGCGCGAGCGTGTGGCCAAGCAGGCCACGGCCCACGGCCATGCGCGTGAGACCGCACGGCCCGGCGCGCATGTGCGCAGGCGCCCGCCCGATGGGCGACGTGCGGCTGGCGCTGACAGCCCAGATGCGCGCGGAACAGACGGCCTGTGGATCGAAGGCAACGGCGTTAAGGACTAAGATGCGACCACGTCGCCTCGTCCCGAGTCGTCTTCAACCTCGGTCTTTTTCTCCGACGTAAAACAGGGGCGCTACCTCCACTGCGATTCGGCTTCAATGGTGATCGCCGGCGAGAGTGGGAAGTACGGGCGACTTCGGGGAACAGCAGGGATTCCATTTTGAGGCTTTGAAGAATATGGAGATGGGCGGTAGCGGTTGGCGGCAAGAGAGAGGGTTGTGAGCTCTCAGGCGAAATTAGGGTTTTCCCGGGGCTCTCCAGTGGGGTTGGCGGCGATTCCACCGTCTAGGGCTCACAAGAAACGCGAGAGTGGCTTGGATTTAGGTTAAGGAGCTCCCTATAGGGCTATCCACGGAGGAGTGCTTTCAACCGACGGTGGATCTCGTCGGCGGAGCTCCACAGAAACGCTCATGTTTGATTGAGCTTACTACTGTGTTCGGCATGCTAAGGAGGTGCTAAGGCTACAAGTAATTGGAATTTGGTGGTTGATTGAGGGAGATAGGGTGAGCGACTTACCGGGCTCAGGGGTAGTGATCGGCGGCGACTCGGGGAACTTGAGCTGAAATTGGCGGCTCTGGAGGGTGCATGGGAGCGGTATGAAGCGTTCTACAGTGGCCATAAGGCTTATAACTCAAGGGAGGTCGGTGGCCACGGGAAGGTGGTTCGGGAGCACGCCTCCCGTGCAAGAACGAGGAGAGGGGACGGCCTCTGCTACTGCGCTGGGGATAGGGAAGAGGTGGCACTGCAGCTCTGCTACAAGTACTGGCACTTTAACTTTGAAGCTCAAGAAAAGAAAGTTTGAGAGAGCGAGGGAGCTGCAGCAAGGGGAGGTGAATGCGAAGGCGGTTGCGTGCGGAGCGAGGAAGGAGTGAGGAAGTGAGGCTGATCGGTGGGGCCGTGCGCATAGGCTGGGTATGAACGCTTGGGCGCGGTAGCCGCAATTTCGCGCGGGAGGAGAGGACATGTGCGCGGCAGTCGGGCAGAGGCGGTGGGGAGGCGCTTCGTGCAAGCGGCGCCAGAGGAGAGTAGGAGGCGTAAATGCCAAAAGGGAAAACGTCATTTACTGGTATTTTCCCAAATTGGGAAAGGAAAAAAATTCAAGCAAAATTCAAGAAAAGTTCAAAAAAATTGAATTTTTCGGGGTGTTTCATAGAACACAGTAGAAATTTAACGTAATGACCTTGTACAAAGTCAAATGAATCGCTAGACAAAAATAGTAATAGTAGCAGGGGGCGGGATCTTAACGAAAGTAACCGGGTTCACCATTTTATATATCATACATATAATAAATAAATATATATAATTTTAAAGCAACATTGTATTAAATAATAATGTGTTCGATAATTTTTAGCATTAATAACTCAATATAACCGACGACAATGTATAATGATAAAGAAGTAGCGATTAAAATACTTACCAAAATAAAAAAAACTGGTTAATAATATTGGTTAATTATAGCAATTGAAGGCACCAAGGGTGAAATCATGGATAAAAGATAGTTGACATTAGTAAAATACGTCATCGCGCAGGTCATCGGCCGGTGGAAGGACCCCCTCGAATCTCCCGAGCAGGTCAGCACGCCACTCGGCCGGGTCCTCCGGTAGAAAGGCAGCGCCTCCCGCGATCAGAAGACCAAGAAGCAGGGACACATCCTGCAGGGTCGGCGTCATCTCCCCGAATGGGAGGTGGAAAGTGTGCGTCTCGGGTCGCCAACGGTCCACTAAAGCCATCAGTAGGGAACGGTCGAACGGGAAGCGTCGTGATCGCTCCACGCCCGCCTCGTCCCCGCTCGCGGCCAAGGCGGCTCCATCCTCCTCCGTGGCTTGCACCATTCGGGCAAGAGGGAGTAGCCTGGCATCCCGCAGCCTGCAAACAAAGTGAAGGTCAGCGCGGAACGTTCTTACAGCAGCACTAAAACACTGGCGTAGTGCAAACCTGACAGTCCAACGGGGGTCGAGTCCCCAGGCCACGCGAGGTGTGCCTGTCTGGACCACTCCCAGCTCAGCCGGCTCGTCCGTGCTCCCCGGTGGCGGCACACGACGGGAAGCGTGGTCCACGTGCTCGTCCAACAGCGGGTACCGTCAGTCGGAGTCACGACCATCACGAGTCATACCTGCAAAATTTCTACACTAAATTTTCTACATGTAAATTTGTACACTAAATTTTCTACAATAATACATCAAAAATACTATACAAAATTTCGACACGAGATTTTGTACATCTAAATTTTTACACTAAATTTTCTATAATAATACATCAAAAATACTATACAAAATTTGTGCACTAAATTTTCTACATATAAATTTGTACACTACATTTTCTACAATAATACATAAAAAATACTATACAAAATTTCGACACTAAAATTTTCTACATCTAAATTTCTAAACTAAATTTTCTACAATAATGCATTAAAATGTTATACAAAATTTCTAAACTAAATTTTTCTACATCTAAATTTGTACACTAAATTTTCTACAATAATACATAAAAAAGTATACAAAATTTTGACACTAAATTTTCTACATCTAAATTTCTAAACTACATCTAAATTTCTAAACTAAATTTTCTAAACCAAATTTCTAACTACATCTAAATTTCTAAACTAAATTTTCTACAATAACGCATCCAAAATGTTATACAAAATTTCTAACACTAACTAAAATAATATACCAACAAATTACCTGGATCTGAATCCTCCCTCTCCTCTTCTTCTCCTCTCCCTCTCCTCTTCTCCCCCTCCTCTTTTCCCCTTCTTTCCTCTTCTCTTCTTCTCTCTTCTCTTCTTCTCTCGCGCTCGCTCGGTCGATCGGAATGAAAACTGTGTGCCCAGCGGCGGCCGAGCGTGCTGCGCTTTTAACCCACCCACAGTCGCCTCACCGTTGGGCGACTGGATTGCAGTCGCCCAACGGTGGGGCGACTGCATTTAATCGCTCAACGGTTGGCAGATTGACCAGCTGTCGCCGCTGGGTTGGGCGAAAGGCTCCAGTCGCCCAACCATGGAGCGACTGGAGCCTATTTTTATAAAAAAATTCCCGCGGGTATATTTCTATAATTTTGAATAAAAAATAAATTATCCGTATAAAAAATTCAACATTTCAGCTGTGTTGCCCGGGGTGCACGAAAAGAGAGAGGAGGGTGCACATGACGGCACAACCACAAAAAAAATCTTCAAAGCACACTACATAGTTAGCACATAGGCTGTGTCTTCACGTGCAAAACTGAAATAAGCATAGAAGGAATTAATAGGCAACACCAAGTTTAGAGGCAGCCTAAAACCAAGGCGAGCCCATGGCATGCAACCACCAATCAAACCGAAAAAAGCCATGGCCATGTAAGCTCCAGCTTAACCTCCTCTCTTCACCTCTCCTATATAACCAGATTCAGTTCGGAGGCCAAGCCATCAACCTGTCGCCTCTCAGCCATTGCACCTCTCTCTTTCTTGGCCTGCCCTCTAACACTTCTCAATAGATCACAGAGGGTAAGGTCAAAGAGAAAGGAGCACGATGAACACCATGGTGCCGTCCATCATCGCCTACCTCCTCGTCGTCATCGCCTTCGTGGCGGCCGAGGGCCGCGTGGTCCACCCCATCCTCGCCCCCCTCAACGGCACCAGCCCCCTCAACGCCTCCTTCTTCGACGGCCGCAAGCTCACCGGCGTGGACGCGTGCGCGTGGACGTGCGACCATGTAGGCACCCGCACCAGAGTAGCGATCGATTTTTCTTGTACACATGCACGCACAAGACTGCAAGATGCTTAGAAATCGTAGCGCGCGGGGATATGACACGATCTGTTCCAATCGTTTCCCATCGCAGGTGCACTACAAGAGGATGTGCCACGCCATCGCGAAGCTGCCCGGGGTGAGCACGCCGCGCTCGCTGCTGGAGACGGCGGTGCGGGTGTCGCTAAGCAAGGCGAAGATGATCAGGGGAAGGTTCGCCCAGGCGGCGGCGGCCGAGCACGAGGGCAACCCGATGGCGTCGATCCTCAAGTCGTGCATCGGGAACTACAACGACCTGGTGGACGAGCTCGAGGAGGTGCAGCGGAGCATCGAGGCGCACGACAGCCACACCAGCCTCGTCAACAAGATGTCGGCGGCCAGCACGTACGCCACCGACTGCGACAACTGGTTCGAGGAGCGCGAGCTCGCGTCGCCCTACCAGCGCATGCAGAACCACGTCGCCCGCGTCGTCTCCAACGCCCTCGGCATCGCTGCCCTCGTCAAGCAAGTCTGAACAACTATCGTCTATCGCACTAGCACGCGAGCCGCGCATGCGCGTGCATGTTTGATTGTAACTTGTAAGGCAGGGGTGGTGTTTTATATCGCACTTCAAAAATATATAAACAAGGCTTGAGAAGGTTTGTACTACTGGTGCATCTTAAGGTGGCTAACTATCACGGCAAAACAGGTGGTCCTCGTGTCATATTTCTTGAGTATAATTCGAACAAGAACCAGGTATCACTATTACCATTACTGAACAAGAGAGAGAACTGGCACGATGTATTCTTTAGGTAAGCCCTCGTCTAATTCTAGTCTTAACCAGAAATTCGGTTACCGGTCGGTAACCAGAAAAATTGATGAAAACTGGGAATATAAAAATCGACCAGATTACTTTTAACTATATGACTACATAATGCATTTTCTAGATTGGTTCAGATATTTTTGGTGCTAGATTACCTATTATATGAGCTAAATATACTTCAATTATTATACTCCCAACTCAAATTCAAAACTTTGGACGTTTCCCCCCAGTTTTTGGGTGGTTTATTTGGTTTTTGGATGGTATCCATTTCGGTTACTGATTTTAAAATAGCCCTATTTCAAATTTTGACTTTCAAATTTCAACAGATTTTTTTTCCAATTTTTTCGGTTACCGACCTTTGGTAGGGAACACGATTGTTAACAACTTTTCTATCCCTGGTCTTAACTAGTAGCTCCAACCATGGATGAGATCCGCCATGAAATTTGTTGAGGAACCGTCGCTGGCGAGTCCAGTTTGATCGATTACTCCTAGAAAAGAGAGATGGATCAATAACAGAATAATGCAAAAAATACAAGAATTGAACACAGAGAGAGACGAGAGGGCTCCTTCTTCTTTATTACTTTCTCTTTTCAAAAAGGTACAAATGATGCCAATTGGGACTCTCTATTTATAGACTACATGGTGAAGTGCCCACCACGGGCAAAGGCCTTAGGCTCAGGCCTAGATTTCCCAACACTTTCCCTTGGGTATTCATCTGACACGTTTATGCCTCAGCAAAACTCCATAAAAACCCAGTGGGAAAAAATTGGAGAAAGATTACAGATACATGTTATGCTATGTTGCATGAATTGCCTCATTAAAAACTTCTGAAAAACTCATCAAGGAAAAAGAGTACAATATACCCAATTTCATTTAATCTACAAGATTTATTCTTTAGGTACCCGATCTTCATAATCAAGCTTTAATAGTGAGCTCGACAAGAATCTCTCTTGAGTTCTGCACTTCTCTAAGTCTCATTATTCCAATTTCACGTACACACCTTTCAAAGTTAGATGCTGAAAGTGACTTAGTTAATAAATCTGCATGATTTTCACATGACTTAATATGCAGTATCTTAATTTCGTCCATCAATTGTAATTCATGAGCATAGAAGAACTTGAGATTGATATGCTTTGCAAGATGACTCTTTGCGTAATCTATTTGTACTTGTGCAACACAAGCCGTATTGTCTTCATAGATAATTGTGGAAGCTTGCACAATATTCAATCCATATAATTGCTGGATGTGGTGAATCATTCGTCGAAACCAAGCACATTCACGTGTAGCTTTAGATCCACTGGAGCGATTCGTACTGATAACGTATTGAGAAACCGTCGCTGGTGAGTCTAGTCTGATCGATTCCTGCTAGACAAGAGAGATGAATCAATCGCATAATAATGCAAGAAAATACAATGATTGAACACAGAGAGATAAGGAGCTCCTTATTTATTGTTTTCTCTTTTCAAAAGGTACAAGTGATGATAATTGGGACCCTCTATTATAGACTATATGGTGAGATATCCATCATGAGTCAAGACCTTAGCCCGTTTTCCAACAAAATTAAACTGTCAAGACTTCAACGGTGGCCCAGCTGAAAACCACCTCTCGCCCTGCCCACCATCTGTTCGACCCAGTACCGCTCACAATGTGGGGTGCACAAGCACGGCTTGCTCGACGCGCCGCTCCGAGAGCGGGTCGGGTCGGTGCACCTAGCACATGGTAGCACGAGGAAGGATAGCAGCGTTGAGCCCAGCGTACTCACCTACAATGCGCTGATCAAAGGGATGTGTGAGACATCCCTTGCCACCTGATAGTAGGCCATTGTGGCCCACGAGTGTGTGCATGAGTATGGTGTTTATACTATTTTGCTAGTCTAACTTAAGATTCATCAATATATAAACTTTAGAGGTCTAAAGATGGTAACCCCTAGTTAACTATTTTACATAAATTAAGATTAAAATACGAATAAGCTATTGAGTACTTGCGTATACGTGGTCTATTTCGATTAGAAGTGGACCTGACTTAGTTTGGACCTAGGACGTGACAATGTGCTAGAACAATCGGGTGGACACGGTGAACCACGCCATAATCACCGCTGCTTCGTGCAAGCTCAGCTTGTCCTGACTTCCAACTCCGTATCCCCAGGCCACGCACAACTACTCTGTCTCGAGGATAGGGTTGTAAGGTGCAATCGAAACGGATACGGATGTATATCATTTATCATATATTCTATTTAGTATTTTTTAAGATGGACACAGATAATATCGGATAGTCATGTCTTCATTTCGTATTCGTTTCATAAGTCTTCAGACGGTCGATGGTTGAACAAAAATTATCTGCTTCTTTTGCATCTTTACATAGGGCATTGGACAGAAGTGTGTAATCAGAGCGAATAAGGAGAGACTAATTGTCAAGATGTTAAAGAAAGAGCATTCCGTATTTTTTTTGCTTTTTTTAAATGTAGCAATCCGTCTATATGTTATATTGCTCCTAAGTTAAGTCACAATAGATTTTCTCATATCACTTAACATACAAATGTGCATGAATGAGTATCACTCATCTCATCTCATATTCCATATTTTTCCATCTGAGTCGGAGTTAGATATGGATAGTGACAGATATCTATTTATTTCTTTCATATACTCTTTGCGAACTTTTGATCGGTTGGTCAGATAGAAATTATTTGTTCTATTTACACCCTACTCGAGGGTTTCCACAAAAAAGAGACGGGGTCTGTGAACATTGATACCAGCAGTCTAGCTCACCCTGTAGCTACTGCTAGTTTCAGATGCTCCACTTGGCAAATCTGACGATTAAACTGCAGTCTCTATGAACACCAGAGGAACTCTGTGGCTATCCCAATTACCCCCTCCAACGTTGCCTTAAATTTTGATAAGCTTTACTAATGTATGATAGGAGAGGTTAACACGTCTCCAATTACAACTAACTCGGAAGGAACTTTTAAGTAGGCACAGAACAAACGGAGTCCAAGCTTGTGACATCAATGGAGTAAACAAATCAATAATGATACAAGTGATATCAACCGGGAAAGAATTGCAAAAAACAAGAATTCAATTGTTTTAGGGAACTGTACTGATGGCCAACTTACAGCAAACAATGGGTAAAACCACTAACAGGGCTGGCTGTCAGCAAGCTTTCCTCGCTTGCCTGCAATATGGAATTACAGAACTTCAGGGAGAAGAACCCCATCCTGCTGGTAAAAGTCACCTATGCCGCCGCCGCCATAAATCTATTGCAGGAGCATATGCCCTCGGATTCTAGCAAATTGTTCAGTTCTTCCAGCAGCCAGAGCAGTGAAAATCAGGTAAGTCTCAGTTCATATTCACCAGCCATTGTGATGTATCTAACCCAAGGAAGGGCCTGATATCCACTCTTTTCAATGACTTTCAAATAGCGAACCTAAAAAAGTACAAAATGATATATTTGAGTAGGACACAGAGAAATTTCCAAGCAAAACTATTGTTAACAGATCTTTAACATAATTAATTAGACTACCTGAATGCCCGACACAGTGAAATATGGTATCTCAAATTTCACGCGTATTGGAGCCTTCTTTTCAGGTGTTGCTTCTTCCGAGGTTATGCTTGGAAGACTAAATTCTGCTCTACACATATATTCCTAATAAAGTATTTCCAGGGAATTAATATTCTCTGGCCCTAGCATAAAATGGAAGCCAAAGTATCCATACGAAATTGAATCAGGACTTACCTTGCCACCAGGAAACGATTTTATTTTCCAGACCATTGCATCTCTCTCAGGTGCATATGCTGCAGAACCCATTGAAGTCCTTATATTTGGGTTTGTGGCATCATAAGGCACAGGTACTACAATTTCTACATTTGTTGCTGTGCTGGAAATGAGAAAAATAAAAGATGAATTTTGGGAAAGTTGGTCCCCAACGCAATAGAGGCATATTGTTGTTAAAAATAAGCACCTCCTTTCCTTGAACTGGCTTCTAGCCTTCACCATGATCTCTATCCGGCTTCTTGAATGTTTCTCAACTTGTGTTTCTACCCAGATAAGAGGTTTCACCTGCAGGAGGGCCCAAAGGAAGATGGGTCATGTGAAATGCATGCCAGGACTTAAGCATTGATCTCTCCAAACGGGTCCTGGTTGTAAAGCACAAGCAGGGACAGACCTGGGTGCTAAGTCTGTAGGTCATTAGATCAAAAGATCCATCTGGAGGTACGAAGGATATAGTCCTATCATTCTCGAATCTGGCCAACCGCACGCACCTAAAAAATGATTGGTCAAGATAAAAGTTGTAATGTGACTAATTTGATTAAAAAATAAATACAATAATAGTGTCATCTTACTGATGAAATTTGATGTCATCCAGATCTATTGCTTTTCCTTTAGTTGCTCGGCCTTGAGCCTCCAAAAGAACCCTATCATTCAACCCAAGTTTGCACTCGGGCATTCCACTGTTACAAAAAATACATGCGTATTAGCTATGACGCATATATTCAGCTGGATACTAGAAAAACAGTCAGAAAATATTTGGACGGTCTATCTGAGAGAATAGAAGATGAAACGAGTTGGTTCAAGGCATAGTTCAATTAGCATTCATAACATAACATAATCTGGTTCATTTATCATGTACCGCTCAATGCTATTATCCACACGAGAATTAAGTGAACCGTATTTGTTTTTAAGACACACTTGCAATATATATGTTGTAGTAGGCAGATTATGTATACACACTTTATTAGTCTTTACTCCCCACTGTCAATTTGTTTTAATTGTGTTATAACTTATAAACACTCAATTAATCCAAAAGGTCAGTAGAATGTGTTGCATACAATAATACATAATGTAAGTACGTAACCACAGTATCCCACAGCTATATGAATGTGACTCGCATTAAATTTATTACCACAAGCAGTTGGGTTATAAGCATATTGTGAATTTGTGATATGAGAATGATATCATGGAGTTACCTCAGATATGTCCGCATCTTCAGCTCGCCAATGACATCAGATCTCACAATCTGCCCATTGCTGTTAACAAGAATGTTGACACTCTCCACAACATCCAAGAACACCTGCAACACACAGATTCAAAAATTTGCTAAATCCATCACAAAACCATCCACTTAACCAAACAAAAAGAGAAGAGGTGTAATGTATCACACTTCATTCTTCTTGTAACGAATCCCCTCACTCCGCCATGACACTGCGTTTGTCACTGCCATGGGTGGTCTCTGTGTGACCTCCATCCTGTACGCATCCGTCTTAATGAATTCGCTCAGGATCGACCCCTCCGTGTATTGTGGGTGCCCAAAGTCCATCATCTCATCAAGCAACTCATACTACACGCAACAAAGGGCATCAACCCCTCAGTATCAATGTCAGCATCTCTCATCGAGTCAAACTCAATGCGTGTAACATACAAACACACACTGCATACCACGACGACAAAGTTGTCCCTTAGAGACTCCTCCTCCAACTCCTCGAAGTAATGCTTGAACACCTACGCCCAAGCGCGAGTGATATGAGCAAAATCCGATGCTACTATCTCAATGCTAATTGTACCATGCGTTGCAGCAGAAGATGGCGGCATACATCGACGACGCGGTGGAGGAAGAGGAGGATGCTGGCGGCATTGCAGTTCTGGCGGGCGGCGGCGAGGAGGAAGACGTTGTTGTGCTGGATGAACATGTAGGAGACGCCGGCGTCATCGTGGACGACGGGCGAGTGCACCTCCGCATCGCCCTGATCACGCGAAAAGAAAGTGGGGTGTAAAACACCGTGAAATGTCGCCATTGCGCAGATCGGTCTAAGAGGGAGGGAGGAGGAAGGGCGGCGAGGCGCTGGCGCGAGCGGCTATTACCTCCTTGTCGAGGAGCTTGGTGAAGAAGCGCTCGGCCTGGAGCGCGGAGACGTCGCCGCGGTAGTCGCGCCAGACGAGGACGCGGCCCTTGATGTCGAGCAGGAACAGCGCCGACACCGCCCCCGCCATGCGCGCGGCCGCTGGATCTGGATCTGCCGATGCACGTGTGTGCCTAACCGCGGCCGGTTGCCATTTGGGTCGTCGCGGCGCGGCGGGGTTGGCGTGGCGTTGCGGCCGCTGCGGCTGTCGGATCCGCGGCTTTGGAATCGCAATGCGGTGTGCGCGCGCGCGCCGTGTTTGAGTGGCGGAAGGAGACGGACGGGGAGATCGGAGACGGGAGCCGGCCGGGACTGACGACGGCGGGGTTGGGTTTGGATTGGATCCGGGCGGTTTTCTTCCGTCCCACTGGGCGGTGGGCCCAGCGTTCGGCTTTTCTCGGTCGTCGTCTGTCCGACGTGGAAGCCATGTGGTCTTCTTACCTCTCAACTCCCATGTCGTTAGGGCATATCTAGTGTATGAAAATAGAGAGTCATAAGCCACTTTAAGATCGATCGTATACATTACAAGGATGACCTTAAGCAGGTCATAAGCAAAAAAGGTTTGAGGCTGGTCCTCAAGCTAAAGACCTGGCCACAAGCATTAAAATAGAATTTTCTTTACATCTATTGTTCTCTCTTCCCAACTACCAACTGCCACATCCCCCTTCTTTACAGCCGAGTGGACCCACCTTAAAAGCCAACGGTGGCCTCAAACATTGCAGCGTCGGTCTTAAGAATGATGTGGGACCTACCTTAAGAGCCAGTAAGCTATATACACTATAGATGCCCTTATACGTGTCTTTTAAAAAACCTACACACGGTTCTTCTACACAAGCGTCACTGGTCCAATCAAGCTTGTTTTGGAAAAGTTGAATCGAGTTTTTGACACCGAATAAAGAACCTATATTACCCGGGGACTCCGCGCGGAGGCGCGCCCACGTCACCCCCCAGCGCTCCCTCGGCCGGCGCGTGGCAGCGGAATTTGCTTACGGTCGGGGGAACAGTTTTGCGAAAAAGTCCCCGCGTTTTCCCGAAATTACGTAAAGGTCCTTGGTTCTCGCGAAAAGGTCCCTACCAGTTTTTTTAAGTCCCTCCACTTTGCAGGATAGCGCCCCGCAGTTTCTAAATTACGTACGGGTCCTCCTTTATTACGTACAGGTCCTCGATTTTTTACGAAAAAACCTTCAACTTTTTTTGGTCCTTGGTTCTCGCGAAAAGGTCCCTACCAGTTTTTTTCAAGTCCCTCCACTTTGCAGGATAGCGCCCCGCGGTTTCTAAAATACGTACGGGTCCTCCTTTATTACGTACAGGTCCTCGGTTTTTTACGAAAAAGACCTTCAATTTTTTTGAAAATACACATGTGCCCTCGATTTTTTTAAAAAACTCCTCACGAATTATCGCCTCTTTCACTTCGGTACACACGGTGGCTGGCGCGGCGTGACGCCGTGCCTATGAGGCTAGTTGCTTCAATCACCAGTCAAAACCAATTTTTCAGCCTCGTAAAAAAAAGAAAGACGTAGAAGTTTTACCTACTAAAGTTCAATTGTCATGTTCACGCAAATCATAAATATCATAGAAATTATAGCTTTATTTTAACTTGTTCGTAAGTAGTATATCTTTATATACAATAACGCTTGCCCATCACACTAATGGTATGCCAACATCACTCCAATCTTGTTGCATGTGAACCACACCATTGGCGGCTTGATTGTAAAATTGAGGAGGTTGAACAGAGATGGTAAATAGATGGTTTGAAAATCTCTTTGGTTAAAACCGAATTTTATATGCGGAATGGTAAATCAAAACGGTTTTACACAATTAAGATCTAAATCAACTAGCCTCATTAAGTGCACTAGCAACTTAAGTCTATATCAAGATTTGCAATCCTATAATGCAAGCAAACAATTTAATTCTAATAAGTAAAATGTACAAAGATAAAACACAATAGAGCAAACAAACACAAGGTTACATGATTTCTTTTTATCGTGGTGTTTGAAGACTTACTGGTCTCTCCTAGTCTACATTGTACATAAGAGTGAAATGGAATGCAAGAATTTTACTCTCAATTGACCACAAGGGGTATATATAGCCCCATAACAAAAAATAGTTGTTAGGGCCAAAATCCCTAACTTTTAGTTGGGACTTGTGCTATCGCAGGTATAAGGCCAGTCGGATTGGCCCTCGGTGTAATAGTAAGAAAATTTGCATTAATTGCGCAGTAACTAGATGTTACATCTGGATCTAGTCGGACCGGACTCACAAACACTAGTAGCACAAAACCGGTGAAAGTTGAAGACCTAAAGAAATACCTCTTTTGGAAAAAAATAGCCGCCAACTAGAAAGCAGTAGCACCAGACTTTATATATTGATAGCTATTTGATGAGTTTTTGTGCAAACATGCTAAGCCAAAGCAAATTGGGAGGTATATATTAGAGAAGATAAAGACTCTGCTTTTTGTACATTTTACGGCTGCGTTGCACCTTGTATTGGCTGCATGCCGTCGACCGTCTGCGAAATGCTATGCGCCAAAGTCATCCCTGAGTTCACGGGACTTCGACCACGTTGTGTCAATCACGGCTCCATGATCACGTTGTGTCGACCATGTTGTTCTCTTCAACCATCCATGTCTTCTAACCGGTCTGACCGCCGCAACAGTAGTCGGTTACCTACAACCGCCCGCTGTACTCAGGTGTCACTGACCATCTTTGACACCATCAACCGCCCACAGTATCTGGACGTCATCGACCGCCCACCGTATTCGGTCGCTTATGACCACCTGCTGTGCTTGGTCACATACGATCGCTGGCTATACCTAGACATCATCAACCGCCTGCTGTGCTTGGGCATCATCTACATCATTCGATATTCGGTCACTTACGACCGCCCGCCGTACTCGGATGGCACCAACCGCTTTTGATACTCGATCGTCTCCGATCGTACGCTGTGCTTAGACATCGCTGACCGCCTTGGATATGTGGATGCTCCAGATTGCGTCTGACATCCTTTGATACTCATACGCTTGCTACTGGTTTTGATACTTGGTCTATTAGGACCGTCTGCTATACTTCGGCGTCGTCGAATGTCCTTAATACACGGTTGTGCACGACCGCTCATCGTACTCGAGCGTCATCAACCACTTTTGATACACGATCGACTTCGGGCGCCTGTTGAACTCTTACATCTTCGACTCCCTGAAGTACTTGTACGCCTGCCGACCACCCGAGGTACTTCAACAAGGCGTGCTATAGTAAACAATCCTGCTATAGTGATTGATCGATGGTCGATAGTTTTCGACTGTCGGTTATGACCGATGGTTGATGACTTCCGATTACCTGGTATGACCGATGGTCGATAGCTTCAGATTACCTTTACACAATAATTTTACTGTCAACCATAAATATTTTTACTAAACTACAATAGAAGAGTTACTATTTATATCATTCCAAACCGGCATGTCGTGCCGAAGCACCAATCGAAACACAGCGTGCATAGTCGAGCTGAGCTAACATAACTCGTTTACTGTTCATACCGTACCGTGGCTAAATCGGGCTAATAGGATAGGACTCTGCCTTGGCTGTTGCCGTTCACCCGCCCTGTTTTGCGAGGTCTAGAAAAGACTACACGAAGCTATTGAGCTGTTCACAATCAACGGCACAGATTACGCGACTGGAGTCCGCGGCCGTATCCACTGATCCACCTCCTTTACCAATTGGGACCAATCGATGCACCCGGAAGGCTGGAACGAGATCAGAAGAGCGGGCGGCGGCGCAGTCGAGCAGACACCACGGAGGGGAAGGAAGATGGCGGCGGCGCTGTCGCAGCTGGACGACGAGATCGTCCGCGGCATGGCCATCGGCGCAGTCTTCACCGACTATGTGAGTTCCATCGCGAAAATCCCCAAACTGCCTGCTCCCTCCATTGTTTCTGCCCACACTATCTTTCTGTGATGCCTACTCGAATCGGTGATGGCAGGCTGGGAACATAAACTGCCTCGATTTCCACCGCAAGGAGGATCTTCTCGTCACCTCTAGCGAGGACGACTCCATACGCCTCTACAACATCACCAGCGCGACGTGAGTGCGCTGTGGCTGCTTGATTTTACGTCTGTTCTGTTACTTCTGTATTCTTTAGACCTCGGCGTATAAGAAAGGTTGCAGCATCTGGATACTCTGGACTCTACTTCATTTTCAGTTGGCATATAGATATGACAGTTTAACTATCAGCTTTGTGTTGGGGATGTGATTTGTGGTGGATTCTACTGTTAAGGGGTTGCTAGTATACTGGGGGAAAATTGTAGATTTGCCCCACTGTTGAGTGCACTTTGTAGATTTGCCCCATGATGTCTCAATGACATGTGGGTTCATTGAGACAACTAGGGCAAATCTACAAATTGCACTTTTTAAAGTGGGGTAAATCTACAAAACCCCCGTATACTGGTACTAGACTTCAGTAAGTCGGTGTTTTATGGTATCTTTCAGTGATGCTTCTTTGGTTGATGTTAACAAATTCGTGGTGATATACTGGCAAGTACAATGTCATCAGCTATTGATGTCAACCCCTAATCACCTGATGTAGCATGTTGGCCAGTACAGTCCGTTTGATGGGTCCTTTAAGACAATGTAATATTATTTTCTATCTGAATAACCATATTGCTAGATGCGAGGTGCTTACACTGGCAGTATTTACTCTTCGGTTATGCAGTTTGTGATGGTCATGGTCCCCTTTTCCCTACTGCTGTAATCGTGCCTTTTTTATTCATTAGATTTAACCCATTTTAAGTAATCTCTGCATGATGCTGGTATTTTGCTTTGTTTCATGTAATTGAAGTATTGATTATTAAGTAATCCATCGTGTAACATTTCTGATTTGGTAGTAACTAATGCTAGAACTTGGACTATTGTTTTAGGTTGTTGAAGACTACATATCATAGGAAACATGGTGCTGACCGTGTCTGCTTTACTCATCATCCGAGTTCCATCTTATGCTCATCAAGATACAATCTAGAGTCAGCAGAGTCACTTCGTTATCTGTCATTATATGACAACCGTTGCCTAAGATATTTCAAAGGACACAAAGACAGGTTTGGTTTTTCCCCCTTCCCTCCTTGTTTGTAGCAGCAACTTCAAGGGGCAGATGCTGAGAGGTAGTTTCTTTTTTTAATTTCGTTCCAGGGTTGTTTCACTGTGTATGTCGCCTGTCAATGATAGCTTTATGTCAGGGTCACTTGATCACAGTGTCAGAATATGGGATCTTCGTGTAAATGCTTGTCAGGTTGGACCACCAATCCTTAGCAAGACTCAGTTAATGTGATCATGATAGCAATCGAATATGCGTAACTTACATTTAGCAGATGAAGAGTACTATTTATCCTCTGAGTGATTTCCACGCTTACTCATTTAGCATTCAGGGTATACTGCATTTGCGTGGTAGGCCTTCTGTTGCCTATGATCAGCAGGGGCTTGTTTTTGCCGTAGCTATGGAGGGAGGCGCTATTAAGCTGTTTGATTCTCGGTCATATGACAAGGTCTGTATTGAACTTGAATCTGGAAATCATATTTATGAAAGGCATGGGAAGTACTTATCTTGGGAAACTAATCCAATTTCAGGGTCCATTTGACACTTTCTTGGTCGGTGGAGATACGGCTGAAGTTTCTGGCATCAAATTTAGCAACGATGGCAAATCTATGCTTCTGACAACAACTAACAACCATATATATGTTCTGGATGCATATGGAGGGGATAAGGTCAGTTAGCTCTATCATTGCAAAATTTAGCTTAAGATATTGAACTATGAAGGGCATAATTTCCAGTAATTTTATCATTGACATCCTCACACCCTTTTGCTAATTTTTTTTACTAATTCATCTTTGTCTATTAATTTGCAGAGGTGTGGCTTTAGTTTAGAGCCATCTCCCAACATAACAACTGAAGCTGCTTTCACTCCAGATGGTCAATATGTAATTTCAGGTAATACTGTATATTATTGTCGTTTCTCCATTTCTCTGACATCTATATTACGATATATTCTGATGTGTACCAGTTCTAAAAAAAATTTACCCACAGGTTTCCCTGTATATGTAGCTAAAACTTAAATTGAAAGTATCTCTAACCTCTGCCTTTTGTATTTGTTGCATCTACTTAGAGAACTTACAAGAATCATCAACATCTTCTTCACTTTCAACTTGTGTTTAGCCATTGACCAGCCATTGGAATATCAATATTGTGTCAGCATGAGAAAGGCACTTATACTGTTTTCATGTCCAATAAAAAATCATAGCGGATTATCATCATTTGATATGGTGGTATGTTGCCCATTCACAGTTCTGGGACATTACTGCTAAATGCAAAGGATTATATAAGCTCATGCAAAGATAGATATAAACTTGGAAATTTGCTAGAATGTATTTTTGTGAAACGGTGAGTTGGGTTGTGTGGTGAAAGCTGTTGCTGAAAACAATATATGCTTTATTTTGCAGGATCTGGTGATGGTACCTTGCATGCTTGGAACATCAATACAATACATGAGGTACTCTTTCGTAAATTATTATGCTTTAAGCATGTGTTGTTATTTGTCTTAGTGCTATATTTCTATTACAGGTTGCTTGTTGGAACAGTCATATTGGTCCTATCACTGCTTTGAAATGGGCCCCTCGCCGAGCAATGTTTGCAACTGCTTCAACTGCACTAACTTTCTGGATTCCCAACCAATCCAGTTCGAATTAGGTCCCTGGAAGAAAAGGATGGAATACGGGATATGCTAACTTAACAAAAAAAAAAACTTATATCCTTTTCTTTCCTTCATAAGACAGGTATCATGTATGAAGTATCACTTGCTTCATTCCCTTCTATGGAAACAGTCACTTGCTTCATTACCTTCTACGGAAACAGTGACAATTCCCGGTAGATACTTTTTGTAGTGCTCTCTTTTCTTATTTTTGTATAATATTGCGCACTTGCCCATCATATTCTCTTATGGTTATATTGTTAACGGCTTAACGCACATATAATCACCCTAAAATCTTTCGCTGGACTTCTGTCCAGTGCATTTATCTTCATTGAAAATCTGGGCACTTGTTCCAGATTCTTTTGGTGCTATTGTGGTCATTCATAGGACATGGCAACAGCCCCAAGCAATGTTGGAGAAGCACATTTTTGCTTAGAATATTTTAAGCTAAACTACTTATTGCTCAAGCTCCTGGTCCTGGGTTTCAGATCTAATATCTTCATCATGTGTGCCTTCCACCACAGCATTTTCAGATCTAATATCTTCATCATGGGTTTCACTCTCTTTGCTTCCTTGAGATTGAGAGAGATCCTGCTCCTTAGTCTCTTACCCTGAGGTCATCGCCCAGCAAAACTTACTCTCAGAAAACCAATGAATAGAAGCGTTCTTGTGTTACTAAGCCTTAACGTTTGAACAGTATTGACAGATTGATTGTCCTGAATTTGCGTTGTTACTGTTTACATATCTTGTGATATGCTGTCTGTGACAGAAGGCGGCGAAACCCTTTCAGTAGTCAGAATGATTGCGGCAACTTGCGTATTCTTATGAATGAAACCGTAAAGTTTCAGTGTCTTGGAGGACCATTACAATAAATCGTATCTTTAATTTAACGTTAAGATATGCAAGCTAATGCAATGTTGTGTGCCCTCGGGATTAACCTACAAGTTGAACTTACATCCCGTCTATTCCGCCCGTCTATTTCTCCTTAATAATAAGTTAATAACCTTGAGTTTCACCATGCAAATATACCTTGAATTCACTTCTCCAATTCAATCAGGAAAAAACACTTAAGGGTGGGATGCAAATTATAGAACAATCAATGTATTGTCTACACAAAGCGGTCCATCAAACCCTAGCACCTTGGGGCTGTCCATATTGGCTGGCTAATGGCTTTTGACTGAAAATAAATAGTAATAGTTGCAAGAAGTGACTTTTAGAAGGCAGATGAGTAGAGTACGTAATACGCCAACTAATCCAAGGGGGGCCATCTCCTCGCTGTCGAGCTCATCGCCACCGGATCCATGCCGTCGTGGTGTCGTGGCTATCTCTCGGCCGCCGTCGCTCGCATCCGGCGCTACCGGCTCGCTTCCGGGTAGGGCTGGCAAAAAAGCTCGGGCTCGTGAGCCAGCTCGGGCTCATGAAGGCTTGGCTCGACTCATGGATGAAACGAGCCGAACTAAGCCAGCAAAAAAGCTCGGGATCTAAACAAGCCGAGCCCGAGCCAGCTCGCGAGCGGCTCGGTTGGCTCGGCCCAACTCTCCCGACTCAGCGACTCCCCTCGTTCCTTCCACTTTCTTCTTTTCTTTCTGCCTTTTCTTGTGCCTTCCGCCGCCAGCGCCTCTTCCTCTCCTCCCCTTTTTCCACCGACGCCTCAACGCCTCCCCCTCTGCTTCCTCTCCCTCGCGGTCGTGGCTCTCTCTCTCTCTCCTATGCCGCGCCACCTCGGCTCCACCCTCTTCTTCCGGTTCCCCTCACACCGGCGCCGCCCCGGCCTCCCACGCCACATCACCGCGCCATTCGGGTTCGGCTCCGACCCTGTGCCGCGTCTCCGGCCTCCGGGCATCGCTCCACCGACGCGCCTGCCTCGACCCGGCCTCTACGCTACCCTACCGCTACCGGCTCCCTCTCTCTCCTATGCGCCGCCTCCCCTCGCCGAGCTTTGCCGCCCGGACCGTCCTCTCCTCGCTGCTCGGCTGCGCCTGGGGTATTGCCGTCGGATCCGCGGCCTAGAGCCCGGATCTGGTGTTCTCTTCCTCAAGCCTTCCCGATTTCTTACGGATCGGTTGCTATTTTCTTTGATTTGCTATTTTCCCTGAGGTAGGGGTCCGGGAACGGCTTAGGGCGGGTGCAGTCATCGGCGGTGACGATGAGCTGGAAGAAGTCGGAGAGACCGAGGGTGGAGATCATGAGCTCGGCGTTGCCCCTCGGCGCGTTGGTCACCGCCGCGCGCTTCAGCTCGGGCTCGTCGGCCCACCGGCAGAGCCTGCTCAGGCCGGCGATCTCCCTGAGCCCCTCGCGGGCGTACCCATTGTTGGCTCGCGAGCCCTCGCAAGCTGGCTCGAGCCGCACCACGAGCCGAACCGAGCCCACAAAAAAGCTTGATATCCTAACCAAGCCGAGTCGAACCGAGCCTTCATTTCACCAAGCTTTCACGAGCTGAGCCGAGCCAGACTTGGCTCAGCTCGTTGCCACCCCTACTTCCGGGCTACCCCTGGCTCGTGTGGGTTGCCTACTTGCCTCCCACCCGGATCAGGCTCATCAGCGCCGGATTTGGGCTCCGACGCCATCACCATTGGTGGCTGGATCAGGCAAATCTAATGATATATTTTCTAGTATAATTTTTAATGTCGCTACCAAATTATATATAAATTCTTGGTATCAAGAATCTATATATAATTTGATGGTAGGGTACCGATGCCTCCTAATACCTTCTAGTAACTTTTCAGGTAAAATTTCTCTATTTTAGTGCCACAGACGGAAGTGAGATCTCATGTATTCATTAGCCATGACAAAATGGTACGATGTTGGGTGGCGCCGTGGCTATTTTAGTGAGGGCATGTACAATAATTTATTTTTTAATATTCTCTTCAACAATAAATTATTTATCTAACTATTTTATACTATTTTCACTATAACTTCTTGTCTCACCCCTTTTCACTATTTGCGTTGGTTTGTGGGTTCAAGTCATCTGTTATATAAGAGACATCATATTATCTCTTCCCATCTTCTTCTTTTTTATATAAATTTTTACTTATTTAATATAGCTAAGGAATAGTTAAGATAATATTATTAGAGATACGCACTGATGAACCCAGGTACATGCGTGCAGCTTTCGCCATGAGGTACGTAGGGGTGGGCAAAATACCCGCTACCCGTTACCCGTACCCGAATTACCCGGACCCGAACCCGAAATACCCGAACCCGAGGTACCCGATCCCAAATTCGGATAGCGATTCTGATTACCCGAAATTAGTTTGGGTAGTTCGGGTAATATCCCCCGGTACCCGAACTACCCGAATTACCCGAACTACCCCGAAATACACTTGAACTTATCACTTTATTACCCGTACCCGAATTACCCGAACCCGAACCCCGAAATTGCTGCTGAAATTCTATGCAAATTCTGTGCAGTTTGCTAGTTTTTTGTGAATTCGGGTATATCGGGTATACCCGAACCCGAACCCGAATTATCGGGTACCCGAAATTGCGGGTAGTGTTTTTTTGGGGCTAATATCGGGTAGCAGTTTTCATTACCCGAATTTCGAATTACCCGAACTACCCGACCCGAAAAAATCGGGTAACCCGAATGCCCACCCCTAGGTACGCAGCCATTACCACAGCTGGGCTAAATGTATGGCCTGTTAGAGCAACTCCAGCAGTAGCCCTCAAAACAGGGCCCCTACTTTTCATTTGAGGGCCCCCCCTACTTTTGAGGGCCCTATTTTTTTTACATCTATTCCAACAGCACCTCTCAAATTTAAGCCCTCAAATCCATTCCACTACAACTGACACATAGGACCCACTCATTCTCTCCCTCACCCCCGCCGTCTCCAAAGCCTACCCGCCGCATCCCGAGCCCCTCGGCGATGGCATCGACGCGGGCCTCCTCGTCGGCGTCCCGCATCAGCTGGACGACGTCCTCGGCGCCGTGCTGCGGCGGCTCGTAGATGAAGTCGACAAACACCTCCTTGGTGTCGGCGTCGACACGGCCGTAGAGGAAGCCCGCCCGCTTGACGGCGAAGGCGAGCGCCTCGGCAACGTAAAGCTGGAAGGCGTTGGCGGCGTCGCGGTCGAAGGAGGCCGCAGCGCAGAGCAGCGCCTCCTAGCGGGTGACGCGGATCTGGCGCGCGATGAGGTCGTCCATGGTCATCTTCTTGCCGAAGGAGCCGGCGGGGGAGAGGGCCTTGGCGGGGAGTCGGGGACGGCGGGGAAGGGGGCAGAGGCGGCGGTGGAGGGGGTGGAGGCGCCGGGGAAGGGGGCGGCGGGGGAGCCGGGCGCGGTGGGGGCGGCGGGGAGTCGGGCGCGGAGGCGGCGGTGGAGGGGGTGGAGGCGCCGGGGAAGGGGAAGGGGGCGGCGGGGGAGGCGGGGAGTCGGGGACGGCAGGGGAGGGGGCGGCGGCGGGGGAAGGAGCAAGGAGGGAGGCGGACTGGCGGAGTGGGAGGGAGGGGGACGGGCGGAGGCGGGGGAGGGGCGCGGGGGATTTTGGGCGGCGGAGGCGGGGGAAATTTCACCAGCGGGAAAAAAACCGAAAAATGAGAGCCAGGGGAGAGCCCCCAGGAATGAGGGCTGAGGGGGGATTTGAGGGGCTCCTCAAATTTGAGGGCTCTAGTAGGGGCCCTGCTGGACCTCTATTTTTGCCTCAAGCTTTCAAATATGAGATTTGAGGGCTCAAGTAGGAGTCCTGGTGGAGTTACTCTTAATGAAGCCTGTGCGGACAGCGCCCATGCAAATTTGCCAGCAGCTCCGCGATGAGCCAGGCCTATCATGCATGGTATATGGACGCGTCAGCTCTGTCCTGTGGGCAGATTGGCCTTTCTTTTGGAAGGCCCACATGCGAGTGAAGAATAGTGACATCAGCCGCCCGCCAAGTTGGCGCCACTTATTGTTCTTGTGGCTTCACATCCTTCTTCTTCCCAGAAAGACTGTGCCGGCCTCGTCTCACATAATTATTGATTAGCCAGCGCATGAAGGTGCAGCTGGGGTGTTTATCCGCTGCTTAATTGCGCACATGAGGCGTCCTCCCGCTGTGAGCTAGCTGGTCCAAAAATGATGCCCGCAAAAGTAGGCACCCGAGAGGTCTATGTCATAGTTTTTAGCTGTACCTAACGGTTTTTAGTTGTGTTTTTTATATGATAACGGACGGTGTATACAACGTAGGTTTGGAAAGCCGTTTAGAGAAACTGCTTTAAGAAATTGTTTGAAGAAACCGTCACACTTGTTTTGGTTTTCGAAAAAACTGGAACTAAAAAGCCCGAAAGAACAAGGCTTAATTTAGGGAGTGTCTAGATATCATCCGAATGTTTTCTTTCTAATTATCATCTAAATTTGTAATCCTTAGATTAGGGATCAAGGGACCCTTCTTTTTGGAAAGGGAAGATTTTTTTTCAAGGGGAAAGAGCATAATTCAGGGGGGAGAATTCATGACTATTAGATGTCTAATTCAACGGTCATAAATTTAGATGATAGTTAAGAAGAAAACATCCAGATGATATTTAATAAAACTCCTTAATTAATTCCGCATTCAATCTTAAACCCGAAACGTTTGGTCTCGGCGTCCGCTACGTCGCCCGGACGCTCCATCCACGGCGTTGATCGGGGCGGCGACGAGACGGTTGCCACCCCCGCCTGCAGTGCCGCGCGCGCCAGGCGGCTCCTTTCGCCGGCCCCTCGCGGCCTTTAACCAACACCGCCTCCGGTGGATGCGATGGGCTAGCTCGACCGGGCGCGCGCGCGCGCGCGCGGGCGACGTCGTCCGCGCGACGAGACGCGGGGTGATGTCAATCTGCCATCGTGCGCTGCGGGGCCAGCGCGTGTCGTTGCCCCGTTTCTTCGACCTGCTCGCTGCAGTGAGATTCTCGGCTCGGTCCCGACAAAATTTGACGTCCTCGAATCCTATCACATTACCACTACTAGCTAGCCTACCGCTATGTTGCTTGCTTGCTCACCGCTAATCTCTTTCCTTCCTAAGCTAGCTACTAGTGATTCACTGATTCCTATTCGTGCAGCAGCAGCACAGTGCTACTAGCCTTATGAAAATGAAATGAGGTAGCTGGAACTAGTCAAGAACAGTGGAGTCTTTTGTCCCTCTCGGAGCACCCGCGGAGTTGATCCTTGACAGCGTCGTAGCACGTGGTGGCCATAGCGAGAGAGATTTTCCTGGGAGAATTCCGCGGGAAGCCAATGGCCATGGGTACACGTGGATGGATGGCAGTGTTGTGCAAGTATTATTAGGGTTGAAAACGGATTGATTAAAAGATTGAATAGTATTTAAATCATATTCGCATTCATATTTTTTTTCTCAGATTTGAATACGAATCGAATAAACATTAGATACGAATATAGACCGAACAAATATCGGATACGAATTCGAATCAAATATCTACTTAATTTAATTGGATCCAGATATCCCCATAACTTATGTAGTACAAAGATATTAATGATATTTTATTCTCGTACAATCACGCTTAATCATTCTAATTCATTTCCCTCACCTATAGAAACACGAATTCGCGTTCAATTAAAAAAAATTTGCCCAATTAATTAGTCGTATTGTAATAAAAATATGTATATTGCTTCATCGGATACGGATAAAATAATATTTCAGATGGTAAAAGTATATTTCATATTTGCATCTATATTTTTTTGTGAATTCGAATTCGAATGTGAATAGGATAGAAATTATTAATCGGATAAAAAATCTATTTCATATTCACATCTTATCAAATACGATATTCAGATAATACGGATAATTCGTATCTATTTTTTGACCCCTCAAGTATTATTACCACTACTATTAGCAGTACAGTAGTACCCGAAGATAATTGATTAGCTAGCACGGCATGGCTGGGACTAATTTTCAATCGTCGTACCACTGCTTTCCCCTCTCTCCGCTTTCGTGAACAACAGATTAAGAAAAAAGCTAAAGCGTGACAGCAACCTGTGTGTCTCGCTTCTAGATGTTAAAACTAATATGAGCGTGTTAGTTTCTATAAATTATTTTTATCGGTTATTATTATTTATTAGTTATTATTTTTGTACTTTCATATATTGTAACGTATATTATATTGTATTATGTCACAATTTCGTAAATTGCATAGCGGTCTAAATGTTGTTAATATATTTTATTACACCATCTTTCTTATATAATACACTATTATTCATCAGTCACAACTAAAAACTATCAGCTGAATCCAATATAAACAAGCCCTCATTGTTCCTTCGTCACAAGAGAAAATTAGAAAAATTAACTACACAGGCTTTCGGTGACGTGCGGATATTAGTAGTGCAAAGTAGTATAAGAGGTTTATTTTTTACAAAAATCTTTATAGTACACATTAATGTTCTCGTCGATCTTTCTGTACCGTCTCTTATTCTAACCAACCAGAAACAGTATACAGAAAATAAAGAAAAGAAAAGGTAAAACAGTGTGAGGAGAGGACTAGAGAAAATTAACATACTACGTACAATCCCTAATCTTCCAAGGTTTTTCCTCTTGTGTAAAATATATGGGAATGGATAATAATCCAATAAGGTAAAAGAAAAGAGGGAAAAAAATCAGAAGTATTCCAAGTTGAAGTCGAAATGTGCCAGGCTCTGTTCTTGGCAGGGCAGCAAGAGCTTGTGCTCCAACGACGCGTCGTCTTCCACCTGCCCTCCTCCATACCCACTGTGCTGCTGCTCCATCTCTGCGAAGGGCTCCGCCTTCGCGGCGGCCCCGCCCGAGGCCCAGTGTAGCACCTCGCTGTCGAGCACATTGCTCACCTCGGGGCAGTTCCAGTTGCTGCTGTTGCTCGAGCTCTCGCCGTAGCCCAGGTTCTCCGACACGTCCAGCACGCTGCTGTAGTCGGGGACGAACCCGGCGTCCGAGGCCTTGCCGTCGAACTGGCCGTACAATGCCACCATGTTCGGCCCGCCGAGGTCGAAGTCGCAGCCGAAGTCGGTCACCGGGAACGGGTCGAACACCGACTGCTTCGGAGCGAGGCCGTCCGCGGCCGCGGCAGGGGGCTTACGATCTTGATCTTCAGTGTCCGGCGATGCCGCCGCAGTGGCGGCGATGGGCTTGTGCGTGCTCGGGTCGATGCCGCGTTGCCGGAGCTTCTTCTTGAGGCAGCTGTTCCAGAAGTTCTTGATCTCGTTGTCCGTCCGCCCCGGCAAGTGCGACGCTATCTGCGACCACCTGCACTCATTTTCCATTTCCCTGAAATCTCTTAGCCCACTCGCTTGCCATCGCTCTGCTTTTCGCAATGCAAATTCTGAGCGCATTGTATAACCGACCTGTTTCCTAGGATCTCGTGAAGCGCGACGATGTGGTCCTCCTCCTGCTGCGAGAAGCTGCCGCGCTTCAGGTCGGGCCGGAGGTAGTTGATCCACCGCAGGCGGCAGCTCTTGCCGCAGCGTTGCAGTCCTGCACGTACGCACATGAGCCAAATTAGCCAAGGCAACAACGGCAGTACGTAGAACAGTAGTTCATGGTGGAGCAGTGAGCTGGGGCGATCGGAGTGTGAGAGAGCTTGCTTGCCTGCGAGCTTGGGGACAGAGCTCCAGCAGCCGACGCCGTGTCGGATGATGTGATTGTAGAGCTTCTTGTCTTCCTCGGGAGACCACAGCCCCTTGCGGAGCTTGGGCTGCACGTCGCCGCACGAGAGCCGTCCCATTCCTCGGCTGGCTAGCTAGCTGGTGGAGGCCTCCTAGATACTCCGACGACGGCAACGGACGGGGCGACGTCGATCGATGTAATGGCGATCGATCGATGGATGCTTCCTCCCGATCGTTGCCTGCTGGTATGGTCGGGTATATATGGGGAAGCGTACGTACCAAGAACTGCTAGCTGATCGATCACTCAGTGAGAGAGAGGAGAGCTAAGTGTGGTGAGGTACCGATCAAGTGGGTTCTAAGCAAGGTGCAGTGTGCGCGCGCAATGAATTGGAGCTTAAGGTACCTCCGGTTGTGGCAGACGGTGGGATAAAGGCAGCATCTGGTAC
The DNA here is from genome assembly GCA_017311315.1 of Dendrocalamus latiflorus. Classification (NCBI taxonomy): domain Eukaryota; kingdom Viridiplantae; phylum Streptophyta; class Magnoliopsida; order Poales; family Poaceae; genus Dendrocalamus; species Dendrocalamus latiflorus. Next base: position 33,793,455 of record CM029614.1, on the reverse strand, counting down.
TGTAGCTTTTTTTTTAAAAAAAAATTAACATCAAACAACTATCTCTTATAAACCTAGCCTCCTCCATAAGCTCGGTAGGATGATATGTCAAGCCGGCCTACGTGGCAGTGATTAATTAGTGTTAATCATATCATATGATGTTTAATTAGTACTGATTATACTTAATTTAATCAGTTAATTCCCTGCCGATTTGTGGCAACTCGTGGGGACTTGCTAGCTGTGGTTGCTCTGGAGAACCTACCGAGCTGCTGTAGCGTGGCAAGCGATACATGTTGTCTGCAATAGCTATCGAGCTCAGGGAGAGAGCAAGATTTGTAAAGACAGACGTCCGAGGGCCAAATATATATATAAAAAAAGTGGCTACAGTGTCAGATATGTGAAGGATTCGAAGCAGATTCTGTTGAAAAATCCAACATGTTTATCATGGTAGTTTAGAGTTTGAGTGTGGCTAAGTTTTCCCCGGTCGCGCGCGTCTGTGTGAATCAGTCGAATTGACCATGGTTAAAGAGTTATTGTAGCAGTAGAGAATACTCATCACGTGCTTAGTCCATGTGAGAGCACGTTCGCCATTTTGTTAGCATCGTGTGCGGTATGGCCTAGATCCGTGGGATGTTGCGGGTGATTGCGCATAATAAGGGTGGCTTAACCACTAGTTTTATGATATGATTTCCTTTAAATAGCAAGCTAATACAACAGAAAAGGCCGTCCAGTTTTCAGCAGCACAAAACTCTTGTATTCTTGCTCTGTTTTTTCAAACTCATGTGTGTTCGTGTGTGTGCTTAGGCATGTTGATCAGCCGGAGTTATTGACATTAGGTATTAGAGCCAGGAAACAATGATCCACGATGCAGCCAGTTGATTCTGTGTCGCCCCGTCGCTCCTAATCTTCATCGCCATGTCCCAGAGACTGCCTTGACGATTGCGGAAGCGTTTTGGTGGTACAAAAGGTGGTGAAGGAGGTTGGGGGATCGGCAGCGTATCTGACACTCACGAAGACAAACTATGGTGATTGGGCCTTAATGATGAAGGTCAAGCTCTAGGCACGCGGGCTCTCAGACGTCATCGACACCGGCGACATTGAATTCCACAAGCACAGGATGGAGCTGGAAGCCATCCTGCATGTCGTTCCACTGGAGATGATCTCCACGCTTGTCGTAAGGCAACCGCTAAGGAGGCGTGGGATACCCTGAAGACCATGCGTGTTGGCATTGATTGAGTGTGCAAGGCCAATGCTCAGAAGCTCCATAAGGAGTTCGAGAGCATTGCATTTCATGACGGGGAGTCTGTCGACGACTTATTCATCCTTGGCATCCAGCAAGATCAAAAAAGGGGAGGGGTAAGATCAAAACCAATCTAAACTTGTAAATCAATCAAAACAAGAGAGATCCAAGAGAGATACGTAAAGATGATATATTGCTACTTAAAGGTGAATATTTTACAGTCCCACAACCTAGAGGACAAGAGAGCACACCACCGTATTTATACTTCATAAACTCTAACCCTAGAACACTTAGCTTCAATGAGCAAGGCAAGAATGGTTGTATACTTAACTTGCAAGTCTCCATTCTAATCCGTTAAATAGACAAAACAACCAGTCCCAATTAACCCTAATGGATACTATCCACTTAGCACAAATAGAAAAAATCGTTAACCCCCACACAACATGGGTTTTACTCACACATACTATATTTATGCATGTTTTTCAAATCACATAAAATCGAATCCGCTAAATCCTTAACTTTTGATTTACTTGATCATCTCAGCTCCTTGACCTAAACTGTCTCCCTAAGTGTCGAGGTTTTGATTCAAGATAGTTTCTGGTATTTTGGTAAACTTAACAAACTACTCATTTTTTGATATGGTCTTCATCTTTCCTTGCAAGCAATAGGCATGCTTGCTATGTGTAAATGCACTACTGGCTTGCCACACATCAGCAATTCTCTCTTGTCCCGGTTCTACCGAACCATACCTTACTTGGACCGACCAAGCCACATGGTGCAACCCATCTCTCGAACTTTCCTTCAACATTTCCCTTCTTTGTTGTGCCATGCTTGAGCTCAGCCATCTCATTTGACATTCTTAATCGTTCTGGCCTTCTGGGCATCAACTCCTTCATGAGCGTAGCCCCAATTCTCGTCATTGACCATGGTTGACTTCAAATGCCCCTGCACATCCAAAGACTAAAGAAATCATTTTTGAGCATAAGTTCTTCACAATTCGATCCACATTAACTGAAACATGTATCATACCACATATATGCATAGACCTATGTTAAACCAATTTATATAATGACTCAAAATTTTTAAAATCATCAATTTCGGTTGAAGTAATACAAGCTGACCGGTCAGACTGCTGTCTCTGCAAGCTATCGAGAAAAATCTACAAATTTATAAATTTTAAATTTTTACTCCTCTAAAATAACAATAGTTCATCATAACAAAATCCTGGACTTTAACACAGTGTTTCACCATGGCCGAGCGCTTGCTCGGTTGGTGAGCGTGGCAGCGGCCATCTCACCAACCTGCATTTGAAGTCGGGTGCCACATTTTTCGGGGGCACATTATTCACATAAATAGTGCCCTTTGAGTACACGTGCGTACGTTGGTGTGTTCAGTGATTAAAACATGTATCCATGCTTCTGGAGATCTTAGTTCTCTGTCTCTAATCTCAAATGTGTACAGTAAACACACCCATATATGTGTATAGATATATATAGTATTAAATACGTGCGTGTATAAGTACATGCTTATTATACTCATGATCTAAAAACACAAAGTGCTTCATCAGCGGGAACAGGTGCGAGCGAGAGGAGAAACCAACGGGCGAAGTGGATTCAGAATTGCCATCATGGCCTTCCCAGTACCATTGATGACAAAGGTACGCAGATAGCCGCTGAAAAAGGCTGTAAATTGCACAATCATTTTGGGGTCAGAAAAGAAGCAGCGTCGACAACAGTGTTCAGAGACACGTTCAACTCCTTTTAATTCTTTTGCCAGGCCAGTCATCGCCCCGTACAAAACCCTGAAAAAAAATAAAAAAAAATTCCAGAATTACTGTCGTACTCATGCTACATATGTCCATGAAAATGGCTGTATTGCACTATCATTTTGGGATGAGAAAAGAAGCAGCGTCGACAACAGTGTTCATAGACGTGTTCAACTCATTTCAATTCTTTTACCGGGCCAGTCGTTCATCGGTAGCTAGTCGGTACAGCACAATTTTGACCTTATCGCGAACAATACCGTGTAAATCGTGTCGATCAAACTGGTATATAGCATCATTAATTTGATATTGTCGGAGGAAAAGAAGAGTCAGCAGAGGTAATTTGTTTTCACATGTTAGCTCCAGAGAAAACGAAGACATGATATAAAAAAGCCGAAGCCTGAAATTAAAGTTGCCGGTGGAAAGTGAAAATTACATTATGGTTACTTTGGTTGGAGCAGAAGGGCGCACAACAGGACAGCAAGGTCGCCAGAGGGCCCAGACCAGGGCAGAATAAAGAACAAAGCACCTGATCCTTGTACTTGAAGGGAAAAGGAGATTTATACAGATGTTGCACGAGCCCTACATAGACAGTAGTAGATAGCCAGGCAGGCAGGCAGATACAATAGCAAAAGAAAGCAGAGAGAGAGAAAAAAAAGCTCCATGAGTCGCCTGTACGGCATTATGTGGCCATAGCTTCAAATGTGATCGACTCTCCAATCATCCAGCTTTCCACGATCGACGCACCAAAGGTAATAAGTAAGTCTAAAGGCTGCCCTGTCCTCCGCCAAACGTCGCGTTGAAACCTTCGAGCTGCATTAGCTAGCACATGTTCTGCATTTTTTCCGTAGTCGTACTACCGGCTTGCATTTCAATGGGGCAATCAAAACTTTTAAGACAGAAAACATTCACCGTGTGATCAATCAACCCGGACCATGGGTATCTCAATTTGATCGCACGAGCTGCACGCACGGCTTGCAGCCTGACTTGCAGTGTTGCATCGTATCAGTTCAGCTTCAGTTTCCAGGCCGGTAGGTGAGATGAGAAGGACGTACACAGAGCGCATGTACGTATGCTTAGTGTACATTCAGCTGTACAGGATAGTGCCATGGGAAGTAGCAGTGTACGTAACTTGCGGAGTAATGGCCAATGATAGCGTCTGCTCGCTCGCACTGAGAGGCCGGATCGATCGAGGTGACTTGCAAATGCTACAACCACAAGGGGAAGGAAGCGTGAGTTGGAGAAAGCTAAGCTAGCCAGGCTTCGCTTCCCTCGGCGACCACACGGCCTGCCGGGTGTGTGATATGATCGAGCGTTAGGTGGCCGGTCGTGGTCGCGCGCGCTGCGTGCGGACCAGGCCCCGCCGGCCGTTCGCTCCGTCCATCTCTCGTGCGAGCGGAGGCCGGCCGGCCGTCTGGCCGGAGCTCTCTCGGCCGGTCGCTTCGAGCCTGGTCCAAGGCTCCAACGAACTCGATCGTAAGCTGACAACTGTTGCTGCACTCTGCACCATGGATTCCTCATTCCTATGTGGCACCCGTACTATATACTCTATCGTCTGCATGTTCATGCGAAACCGACGTTCATGTGATCGATCGATCGATCTCGATCCTCGGGGGATATATGCTCATGTTCTGGAGGAATACATGTTTCAGATTGGATCAGATGGTGACCTGTTACCACTTGTTGGGTGACTAATTTTAGCAGAATTGCAGCTGCAGAATTGCTCAGCATTTTTGCTGAATTGGAGTAAGCCATTGCCCATCCATGCTCTTTGCCGGCACAGCGCTTGTTGGCTCGTAGAGTTTTGTCTAGATTGTCCTGTTCTTTTGGCAATGTTTCAAGCTACTTCGCCACGGTAGGAGGACTTTCCTTTTCCCAATCAAGTTGCAAGGGCGGTTACAGAACAGCGCCATTTTTCAAACCAAACAAAAAAGGTAGGAGAGAATGGGATATGTAGTACTGCAAAGTATCCTGCACCAATCATGTCGCCCAGATGTGTGTAAGCTGTCGGTTACTGATCGACGAGTGCTTCTACTCAGAGAGAAATGACTCCTCATCTAGAGTACTCGACCTAATTTGGGATGTAGACTGAACATGATTCGAATTTCAGGGCCTAATTAGTATCCATCCCCTATGAATTTCTCGAAGCCATTTCTAATGCCAAGATGGGCTTCATTTCATATATCGAACATCTCATCAACAAGTTTTGAGTAATAGGACAGTCATTTCTAGTCCTACTACAAGTGAAGTATAATCTTTTGACTCCTGTATGTACCTTTCTGTTCTGTCCATTTCTTCAAGAAAACTCCATACAATTTGGGTACTATTGGCTAGCAGTATAGTGCATTCAGTATTCTTCTAGCTGGCGACATTCTTACAGAACAGTGGATAAAGAGCACCAGGCATCATCATAGGCTCATTATTATTACTGGACTAGGTCGTATGCAGATTACATAACACGTAGAATGGCCAACTGATTAATTTCTACAAGTGCATGTCCCTATTGTGGACAAAAAGATCGTGCCAGAATCTTACATGAGGCCTGATCTTGACTTGCCTCCTCCAGAAAGGAAAGGGAAAAGGCAAGCAGAAAAAAGAAGCATGCATCATGCTGGCTCCTCTTCGAAGTTATGCAAACCCAAAGCTAAACTAAGCACCAAAATATACTTGCATGACATATCAAATTCACAATCATATATAAACTGCAAATTCGAGTAACCACATGTCGATTGTTTATTCATCGCGACGTTGCCGGGGGAGAGGTTGGTGTGCGGTGCTAGGCCGCTACCATCACAGCAGATAGCGTGATGTGCACTTGCCTTGCATGAGTAACCTGCATGATTAAGTTGTTCGGTACAATGGCCGGAGAGCTAGTAGCGTTTATTCAGTCCATGCAGACCAAACTGTGCACTAATTAAGCACCCTCACCTAATTTAGGCTGCCCTTTTCCCTAATAGGGCTAGTACTGTTTCCACATCTTTCTTTCCTATCTTGTTCACAGCAAACTGATTAGAGATCGAATGGGCTAGTTAAGGTAGGTGATGATAATATTCTCGTGAATTATCTGATGTCGTATGAAAGTTTGGGAAAGGGAATTGAAGAACACTGTGAAACTGTGCTCTGTTTGTTTTCTTCTGACTAGCTCTAGACATGTTTGGCATGGAAAGAAATATAAATGTTGTTTTAGCAGGAGTGCTAATCATAAAACTTCTCTTGCCTGGTTAGCTAGATCTTATTTTTATTCGACAATCTAGAAAGGGAATCAACTACGGGTGATGAGCCTACCGACTAATAATTCAGTGATCGATTTCCCAACGGTTGAAGCTCCTGTACTCAGAATCTTGCCGATCTTGATTTGATGTACAAAAATATTTGTACTGCAGTACCTCACAAAATTTGATACTGTGCCGCTAGTTCATTAGGCAGTACTACAGGCACGTCCAACTTAGTACAGAACCATAATGTAAAATGCAAGCAATCAGTAGGAGGATTCTGCACATCTTTCTCTACTAATTAAGCAACAAATATTGGTTAAGTAGAGCTCAGCATTAGCAGTACAAGAAATTAATCAGCAGCGCAGATTTTTCTCAGTAATAATAAGAAGAGAGATGCAACTTGTGCAGTTTCTGTCTTTCTGCTGCGTCGCCACGTGTTCGATGAAGGTTGAAGCCTTGTCGGTTGTCACGTTTCTCCACGTGTTGCATTGCAGCCCATACATACCCTATGCAGCTATGCTTGGTGGCTTAATTGCCCTTCTCTTTTGGTCACTGTTCTTAATCTTCTCAAGTGATACTTTCCGGTGATCAAAAGATGCCACCTCAAATCCAAGTTTCCATCAGAGGCATTATTACTTCAGTGAAAGCACAATAGGCAAAGCCATCGCAACCACCTTAAATAATGTTATCGAATATAGCCCTATCAGCCACACACAAACCAATATTGTAGCACTGTAAGGTGAATGAAAATCTTGCATGCCAGTTGCTTCCCATGAAATCCTTCTCTGATGTAGATTTCTCATGGGAATTAACGTCTGTGACTGCCAAATTAAATCCCCTTATTAAAGCTGTTGCTATCTTGTTTGCTGGAGTACTACTACAAATGACAACAACAACAACAACGGTACAGAAACAAGTGCCAAAACATCACTAGGCAGCAGTTGTGGGTTACATCACATGCTGGAGTTGGGAATTGACTCAACGCAGCCCCTGATCTTCTTGCCAAAGGATAATATCACCATAACGCTGGTGGTATATCCCTTCCTGCAAATTAGACAGATTCTCAGCAAAGACCTTCACACAGGCATGCCGTTGTCCTTCCTCTGGCTCATGTTGCGCTTGTGTGCATGGACAGGCATGTGCGCTGTCGTGTCGCGCACTTGAAGGACGCTTCAAGTCACTGTAGAGGAGCATGTGAGAACGTCCATAATATTGTTGTGATGAACCATTGCAATATTTATGGAGTAATCAATTGGTTTTACAAAGATTGCATTTGAATTGGACTGTTTTCTGAAACTGTCGGAAAAATCAGAAATATCACAGCTGTTTGTGTGGTAGTACCGTTGAGCGGTAGTACCGACGATGTGAGCGTGGTAGTTCCAGTCTGAGCAGCAAAACGTTTTTTCAGAGAGATCATGTGCGAGGAGCGATGGTGCGGAAGTACCGCCTTTGGGCGGCGTAGTACCACAGCGCGGTAGTATCGGCGTGTTAAGAGCGGTACTACCGGATTTTGCAGAAAAATTGGATTTTGGGTTTTGAGTTGGGATGATCATATGGTCATGGTATGGATGTTGTTGCTTATGTACACATGGGTTTATTGTTTGGTCCTAGGTTTAGAATTAGTAATTTGGGTGCATACATTTTGTATTGTGCATCGTATGGATGAATTGCGCAAATTGATAACTTTATGTGTTGTGCGATCCTACATGATGGTTTGCTTGTTAGTGTTTGTTGCAGGACTTCGCATCTAGGTTATGATGAGGCGTAGGAGGGCCAAAACTAGGCACAGGGTGGTGTTGAGGTCTAGAACGCTCAGAAAGACGTTGAAGATAACTGAGACTTGCGAAATGGTTGTAAGCCAGAATGATGAGGAACTGGAGCTAGAGCTACTGGCGGTGGACATGACGGACAACGGCATGGTGGACCGAGCCTAGGCTCAGGGAGGAGCTGAGGTCTTATGCGGTCTAGGAAACCGGGTGCCGTTATGCGCAAGGAGAAGTATGTGATGCGCCAAATGACTTTAGTCGTTGTGTAAACGAGGATGGTTCGGTGGGATCCGAACGCGTGAGAAGCTTGACGGCAAGTCATTGGGGCCACGTGAAAGATGGAAAAGTATGGGTGATGCTTCGTGGCAAAGGAAGCAGGAAGCTTCAGGGAAAGCGGTAGAGGGGCATTTTGGTAAATTGACTGATACCAAAAGTGGTGGTATGTAAAACCGCGGCGTTGGTCTAAGTGGTTTAGGTCTTGTATGTGTTGAAAATGTGAAGTGGATCGGATGTTGATTCACTAATGGGTTAATGGTTGTAAACTGCTTTGAGAAGCATGTGTGAGAGTAAAATTCAGTGTTAGGTGGGGTTAACGGGGTATCCCCGATTTGGCCTAATGGGTGGATCCATTAGGTTTGGGTTCAGGTTGTAAACCTATATAAGGGGGGAGAGGCAAGAGTTAGGGTTTAAGAAGGTTGGCTAAGCTTTTTGGTGGTTAACTCCTCCCTCCCATAGGGAGATTAGAATTCCTTGGGTTGGATCGTTGTGTGTGTGCGCGCTCTAGACTTAGAGCTCTGCTATCATGAGGGATTGACTGTAAAAACCTACCTCCTAAAGAAGCAATATATCAATCTTTGATTATCTATTTGTCTATCTTTTGTTTTGGTTGATTTGCTCTTATTTTGGTTGGTTTTGATTTCCTCTCTTTCCTTTTCTTGATCTTGTTGTGTCAAGAACGTATAAGAGATAGAGAGATCCTCTGAGAGCACGTTGGTAGCAAGTTCATCAAGAAACTCAGTTTTTGCATGTTCTTGACCTTCCAAGTAGTTTCTTGACCGAGAATTTATAGTTGGGATCCTTCGGTGTTCTAACTTGCTGTGACATGTGAGAATACATTTAGATCCATCTTAGCCATCATTTACCCACGAGCAAGCTGTATTAACCATTTGGGGTTTTGGCTCGATTTTGGTGCAACCTTTCAACAAATTGAAAAAGGTCTCAACTTTGATTATGATTTTCATAATCGTTTGTTGGAATAGCTTCCTGATATCCTAGAGTAGATCCCTGCAAATTTTCATATCATTTGAATCTACAAATCAAAAGCTCTCTTAATTTTGTATTTTGAAACCGTGTTGAAAACACTGTCCGCCCTGATTTTACTGTAGCAGTAGTAGCGCAGTTACTGTAGTAAATGGTAGTACCGCAGATTTAAATGCGGTAGTTCCATTTTCGCTAATTTTTCTTAGATTTTTAGTATTTCTAATTGCTGGTTTTTGTGGTGATCTTCTATTTCAATCTTAATAACCTTATAGTTATTAAACTAAAGAATTTATGAATATTTAGAAGAAAATTTTAAATTATCATTCACCCCTTCTTTGTTACCATCTTCAATAGTACACTGACTTCAGCAGCCGCTGCCAATCTGCTTCCTTCGTCTTTGCACACGAAATTCTGAGCTGAGCCAAGAACACGGACGAGAAATGGTCATAAATCACAACGATCGCACGTTGCTTTCCTACATGGGACGATCGATCCATCGATCGGTACGCCTCCCTTGGACGTCAATGCCGGAAGCTTCTCCCGGCCCTTTTGACGTGGCCGCGGCGCGGGGCCCGCGTGGCATATTCGGGAGGTTGACCGGCGAAGTGTCGGCACGAGCACTCGAGCAGGGAGTCGTCGCAGCTAGCTAGGTAGCTGCAGCGAGCGCAGACAGCTCTTCAGTCCTCACGACCTTCTCCTCCCCTGCCTTCGCCGCGCCTGCACCGTCCCGTCTGTGTGGCCTACCAATTGCGTTCATCTCGTGCTTCCGACGCGCGAATGCACCGCTCGCTTCGACGCCGCAGCGTCGCCGCCGTGTTCGACGCCGCAGAGGACCCTGCGCGTCACTCAGGGGGACTGTTTTGTCAAACAGAATGGAGAGAGTGCAGATATACTTGTCCCCCCATGGAAAAGGGTTGGAACATTGGATGAATGAAAGGCGACGCAAAAGCATGGAAATTATGGGCTGCTTTGCTTTGTGCTCGTCAGCTGTAACGCTTGCGATCGATCGAGCTGTCGTGCTGCCGTCCCCAGCTTGTCGCGGTAACTGAACTAATAGTTCATCAATAATTAGCAAAAATCTCGTGTTGCTCATGGTTCATCGCATGTCTTGCTAAACCGGTCTGATCATCGATCGATCGGAGTATTTCTGCTGGAATAATCTAGTCGTCGACTGTCCTGAAAGAATCGGAGAACAGCAAACTGAATGATCTGTTTGGATGTTCTCTGGCTCGTGCATGACGATGTTCAACAGACATCATTAATTTTTGGTGCTCGCTTGTTTCAACGGACTTCATTGCTGCGTGCTCCGATCAATCAATCCTTGATGTACTCGGAGGAAAAAGGAGCCCCAAACTTCCGATCGATAATACATTGGTTTGCAAATCGTGGTCAGGGCCTGCGTCTCATTGACTTTAGTGTAAGGGCGGAACCAGAATTTAAACACAGGAAGAGACAAATAAATGATAATTTTTTTGCCAAGAAAGTGATAATCACATAACATAACAATACAGAAGAAAGTTGCATTTTTATTAATTTGAATTTGGCTCGCCTGGGACTGGGAGATTGTACGGGAGCACGAATGAAACTGACTTAAGTAAATGATCTTTTTTTTGGGGGGGGGGGGGGGGGCCTCTTTGTTATTTTGTTAGCGCTGCATCTCGTCATGGTCTGTATCAACCAGTCAGGAAATGCAAGTTCAAGAATCTAATTCGACCGTCGATCCCTCTCAATCTGGTAATGAATGTGAAACTACTGACACTGCCAATTGTATCGTCGATCTTGTGCAGATTCAGGAAGCTACAAAAGAACAGAATCATCGCATTCGCATCTCATGCTCTCAGCTACGAAAACGAACACGCAGTTAGGAGGTTTTTCTGAAACTCCTGCGGTCTGAGACGTTCAGAGAATTGAATTAACGATTTCCATCAGGTTGTCACTGTATGTTTCGTCGTTGTTTCCTTGTGCTCGCTAGCTCTATCTATGTAGGCCTAGGGGTGTTAGGGGATGTCGTCCCCATGTCCCTGTGAGAAAAAGATGCTGCCTTCCTTCTCCTTCTTTTCCTTTTCCTCCAGTCTTTTCTTCCCTCGGCGTCAATGACATTATTTTAGCTTGGCATTTCGAGAAAAGGACCGGCCATGTCACCTCCTTTTTCAGGCTTTCTACGGGCGCACACCTGTGACAAACACTGAACACGGCGATGCAAAAGGGGAGCCCAATTAAAAATGGCGACGGCCACCGCTGCTTTACGGTATCGATCTCACTACCGGCACGCCAGATCGCCCTGCTGTTGCCTCGCTAGTGTGAGGTTTTACTCAGGGAAGCAATGCACGCGGCACATCGATCAGAGACGTACTTTTGGGCAAAAGATCTGCCCCTTTTCTTCAGTCTCACAATAGGGTTTCCTTTTCCTCCCCATAAAGCTCGAAGAAAGAAGCTTTTGGGCGCTTGTGTTTTCCGGGACGGAGGCATGTAGGGCCGGGGAAGGATCGGCACCGGACGTTGGCGTGCCCACGGGGAGGGAGAAGACACCGACGCACGTCCGGTCGCGAGCCGTACGTTGCTTGTGAATTTCGATAGGTGGCTTTGGCTTGGCTGGCTGTGGCGTACGTGACGTGAGGGCGCCGCGCGCGCGCGCATGAGTGATGAGTGGGTGGCTTCGCGGCAACCACATGTGTCAGGCTTTGGACCATTCTTTTGGGCTTCGGCCGATGATTTTTAGTTACGGTTAGCATATGGTGGTGATCGGTTCGGCTAAAAGCCTCATGACTTATGACTGAAAACACTGTAGCTGGCTGAAAAAAGCACTGTAGCTGACAGAGGCTTATTTACCATAATTAAATTTAAAAAATTAAAAATAGAAAAACATATTAACCCATCACGTATAATGTAAACAAATACGAGGAAAAAAAAGAACCGGTAAAAAAACTCAAAAAAAGCCAAAAGTTCAGAAAAAGACGAAATTTATGAATAGTGCAAAAATAAGCTGAAGCTATATTGATCAGGGCCATATATCTGATAAATAGTACTAAATGATAGAAATTGAAGCAAAAAAATTGTTTGAAAAAAACCGAAAAAAGGGTGTTTTTCTATTCGGAGTGAGATGTCCGATCGTGTCGCGACCTGGCGACTATCCTGCCGTGAAGCCCACTATGTTGTGTCGATAGCACAACGTTCCGTATCAAACGGTAGAATGCGACGTGATTTTGGATTGGGAATGGATCTCAGCCTGCAGACTTGCAAAAGTGTTATCTGGATGGGGTGTCCGAGTATCTGGACACTGATACCATGCGCCTGCAATAGGGATACTTCACTACTGTGTCACGAGTACAAGCTCACGTATTTTTGTAGACTTGTAGTACAAGAGAACACGCGCTCTACTTACACACCACCATATATGTACATACACACGGGTGCGCGTCTACGTACAGGCCTTCTACGACGCAGGGAAAACAATACGGGCCTAACTTTAACGACGCTAAGATAGATTACCACCTTCCCCATAGGCCATAAGGCGATAGCTGGCGCCCACTTGTGGCCTAGGCCTAGCAATTTCATCCTTACACTCTCTGGCCAACATAGCGATGATTAGAGTCAAGCCACAGGCCATGTATTAGGCCCAGTGTACGACATCTCCGTAGCCCGGCTGTGCAAGTCTGATTTCTGACTTGTTGCTGTTAGCTTTTAGCTACAATTACAATATAATGGCTGTTAGTTTTTTAAAACAAAAAATAAAAAACACCGACAATGCATAACAATAAGGAAAAAAGAAAAATTGAAAAGGTAAAAAATCAAAATTAAAAAATTGACATGTTCCAAATAACTTCTAACTTTTAAAAGTTGAAAGTCTGCAGGCTAAAGATTTTTAAGCCGTATGGAGCAGGGCAGCGAATATAAAGTTCCCAAACTGTTAAGAGTGCTTTCAGCCTTCAGCGCGATGCTGTTGCCTCCTGCGGCGTGTTGATCTCAACGCGAAGGCTGTTCTCACGTCGGGAGAGACAGCCTCATTTTACAAGGAAGAATAATGGATATGAAGTTACTCATCATGTTATCTGCTAATTAAGTACCGAACTCGCTGGCGACAAGCTGCCATAAAAGAAGAAGGGAATTTGGTGTTTCTGCCTCTGTTCTCGACTGCAAATGTGATTTTACCCCTACTTTTTTAACTTTGTGATTTTGCCCTCGCGATTTTGAAGTGAAGACTCCGTTTACCCCTGTTTTGTGACACCGTTAAGAGTGGAGGATTTAATGATAAAAAAAAAGAAAACAAAAGATGCCCACGCGAAAAGACAAGAATACCCTTACCTTATCCTTTCTACTGGAGCTCCCACCCACGCATCCCTCGGTTTGCCAGGCGGGCTCCCAGGCGCGGCGCTCCCAGTCTAGGGTTTGCCAGGCGAGCTCCCAAGCGTGGCGCGGGCGGCCTCCAGGGGCGCGGCGGCCCCAGGCGCGGGCGGCCTCCCAGGAGCGGCGCGGCGGCCCCCAGGAGCGGCTTGCGGCCGGCCCCCAGGCGCGACTTGCGGCCGGCCCCCAGGCGCGGTGCCCCCGGCCCCCCAAGCGGCCGTGGGCCCCAGGCGGCGCACGGCTACCTCCAGGCCACCAGCTTTAGATCTTAAGAAATTCAAAATATCACGAGCTTCAGTTTTTACAGACAAACATTATTACATGCATTTGCATCAGTGTTTAACTCTAGACTGAGGCATATTACCTGTCTGTTGGATAGATTCTTATCTATGTTTGTCCAGTTTCCGTATGTTTAGCAATGAGGATGTTACTATCGGATCCTGGATGCTTGCTATGAATGTCAACCACGAGAACACGCATGCTCTTTGTGAACCTGACTGCACGGAGTCCTCAGTTGCTGTTTGGGATATTCCAAAATGTTCAGGTTAATTCCTTTCTTAGTTCTTACCTTGAAGTGAGTTTATTAAAGGGAAAGTGCTCGGTGAAATATGGATTTTTCACATTCATGTATTTTCTTGGCCCCTCTGCAAGTAATTGGCTAACATGCGTATTGTCACATTGTACATTACTTTGGTCAATTGCAACATCATGAAGGCCAAAGGTTAGTAAGAATCAATAACACTAACCTGCAGAAAGGTTGTACAGTAAATTAGACTCATGTTAGGCAGTCCAATAAAAGATATGAATAAATTTGAGGGATGTGTTTGTGGAGATTAGAGAATCATAGAAGCTGATTGTGATATTGTTTCTGGTTAAACCTTTATCAACGCAAACCGTGTTTGGCTTCAACGTTACATATGCAAACGATCTGACCTCTTCAGACCAAGCTGGTGCATGCTAACAGGTTTCTAATCTGTCATCCAGGGCTATGCCACCCAGAGGTGAAGTTGCTAGAGCTTCATCGAAGAAAAGAATGCACAGCAGCACAGGTGGTCCAGCTGAGGTGTCTGAATCTGATGACAGATGAATTTCCGTCTAGACACAGACTATGGGCCAGTTGATATGATAGCAGAATGGTTGACCTACGCCTTCCAAAATAGATTGTTGGGAGTACTCATTGAATTCACCGCGTATAATCATTGCCGGGACACTGTGCTAGTGCTAGTGCAAGAATGTATGGCATGATATCTCTTGGTTATTTCTTATTCTCTTTAATGTTTACATGCAAGTTGTGTGATAAAAAATTGTGTTTCTCTGAATTTTGGCATAAATGCTGTCCAAATTTTGCAAAATTTGATAAATTTTGTCCAGATTTGTATTAATAAAACGAATGCATAAATTTGTGTCTAATTCTGTTGACAACACCCCTACCAAATATGTCAAAACTTCAATTTCGAAATAGGGGTAAAATCACAAAGTTCTCTAACAAAACAGGGGTAAAATCACATGGGTAAACTTGTCTATTCGTGCAAAAGTTAACACCGTTAACTGGCTTTAACGGAATAGGGGTAGACTCTCCCTTCAGTTCAAAAACACAGGGGTAAAATCACAAAGTTTAAAAAATTAGGGTAAAATCACCATTTCGCTTGAAAACGAGGGCATGAACGCTTAAGCCCCGAAGAAGAATACATGAAATGCACAGAAGACGCTGAAAGCGAAAAGCTACAAGCTTGAAATCTATAAAAATACAAACAACTGATAATATTTAAGACACCTTCTTTATTTTGAGGACAAAAAAATTCTACAATAGTCCTAAAAAAGAAAAAAAATGTAAAAATTATTTCATTAATTCAGAAAAAAGAGAATGATCTTCACCATTTATTTTTTGTTAGGCTAAATTATAACAGTGCATATTAGTAATACATAGATATTAAAATTGTATAATAAATACAGTTGTATTTTTAATCATAAAAATTAGAGTTGTACAATAAAGATGATAGTATCTTAATATCCAACCGTGCAATTAAGCAGGTAATTCCACTAGTTTGGTATTAATCTACAAGGAGTTTCTTTCAGTAACGCACTTCAGTTCCACAACAAAATAGTACTTCAATACAAAGTAAAGCGAATAGTGCATATCCCATAAAAAAGGCTTCCAAGAATTGCTTGAGATTTGAGGTAGTTGTTACAAGAAACAGCCATGACAAGCATTCAATACAATTTCTATACTGCTACGTTCTATTTCCATTTCCATTTATAAACATCAGCTGTATCATGTACCAAATGTCCGAGAAACATTGGAAATTGATTAGCAAGAACTAAGAAGTCTTTTATGCGTAACTATAGTGCATGCAAAAAAAGTTAACCAAGGACAGAGAAAACTGAACACGTTCACATGGTTTTATTGCTATGATGTACAAAGAGTAGGCATATTGGTGTAATTCGCTACTGATGACTATGTACAAGACTATCAAAAGTCCGCAGGCCGGAGGTGAAATACGAACAATTGAAACTTTGTAACTCTTGTGGCTTTCAATGTGCATTC
The DNA here is from genome assembly GCA_017311315.1 of Dendrocalamus latiflorus. Classification (NCBI taxonomy): domain Eukaryota; kingdom Viridiplantae; phylum Streptophyta; class Magnoliopsida; order Poales; family Poaceae; genus Dendrocalamus; species Dendrocalamus latiflorus. Next base: position 33,777,347 of record CM029614.1, on the reverse strand, counting down.
TGTTATCTCTTCAACATTCTAGATGAAGCAAGCAGAAAGCTAAAATAAAACTTACTTGGAATATCGTCCCAAGCTTTTTCAATGCTTTTGCTCGCAACTTCAGAATATCTTTTGAGACCATGTTATCTTTTAGGACCTGAAGAACCAAAGAGATCAAGAAAGCATGATGCTTGCACCAAAGTAATCCATATATTCCTTTCTACTTTTTTTAAGGTGTATTTCTTTCTACTTGGATATGTATAACATGAAACACCAGCATAATTGCATGGTAACATGCAAGCTTATAGCCAAGAATTAGGAGAGGAAAAGAAGACTTACTGCTTAGCAGACATGAGTACTGACCCTGTTATGAATAGTACTTATATTCATTATGAGGCCAATAGACCAATATACATACACGTACCGATGTAGTATATACGCAGATAACCCCTTATACAATAGAAAAATACATACAGGCACAGTGTTCAAGTAGGCGCTAGGCGGGCGGCGAGGTGGGGCCTAGGCGGCCGAATTAAAAATAAGGATAATAGACGAAAATAAATAATTATGTATATATATTTACTATTTAGAGGGTCTAGATTGAAAGAAATCCATTAAAAAAAGTCTATTCGTATATTTTAAAACCATAAGGGCTAAATCACAAAAGAATTCATCCATTCCACCCAGGCACCCACCGACCCCGCCGCCTATTAACCCTAACGCCCGACCCCGCCGCCTTTAACGTCGCCCGACCCGTCCTTCCTTTCCTCCGCAGACCGCAGTCCCTCCGCTCCCTCCCACCGACCGACTGCTCTGCAGCCTCTGCTCCACCCACTACCTCCCCTCCCCCGCTCCCCCAGCCGCTTTGCTCCTGCCGATGGCGTTGCTCCAGTGGATCCGGTGGCATCAACGGAGGATCCAGCTGCGGCGATGGTGGAGGCAGCGGATCCGGCGGCGGCGACGGTAGAGGCAGCAGATTCGGCTGCGGCGACGACGGATCTAGTTGCGGCGACGGCGGATCCGGCTGCGGCGACAGCGGAGGCAGTGGATCCGGCAACGACGACGACCGACAACGTGTGAGCTGACAAAGATTTCCAGGTGCCTCTCTCCCTAGAACACCTTCCGTCTGCCCCTGGACCCCGCCTTTGACCCCGCCGATGGCCGCCTTTGACCGCCGACGGTCGCTTAGGCGGGCTCGCCACCTAGCTCACCGATTTTGGCCAAGGCGCGGCGGCGGGGCTCCGCCCAGTGCCTAGGCGGCCGCCTAATACCGCCTTTTAGATCACTGTACAAGCATAATACACATCTAACACCCCCCTCAAACTTATGGTGAATCAACAACATGAAGTTTGGAAAAATAGAACCTGTGATGTGCCCTGGTCTGTGCCTTTATGAAGAAGTCTGCCAACTGAAACTCGAAAGGTACGTACTGAAGAGCAACAACTTGCTCCTCCACCTATGTCTGCATATAGGAAGCATCAACACCAATATGCTTTGTAAGCTCATACTTCACCAGATCTTTAGCAATGCTAATAGCACCTGTATTACCAGACAAAAGAGGAGTCAATGCAGAAACAGAAACACCAAAATCCTCAAGTAACCACCGTAGCCATGTAACCTCCGCTATCAACAAAGTCATAGCTCGCAACTCCGCCTTAGCACTTGAACGAGAAATTGTTGTCTACTTTTTAGTCTTCCAAGTAATGAGAGAACCAACAAGAAAAACACAATAAGCAGAGAGACTGGCGATCAGAGGGATCACTAGCCCAGGTAACATCAGAATATGCCTGCGGCTGTAAAGAGCTGGAGCGAGGGAAAAAGAGGCGACGAGAGATAGTTCCACAAAGGTATCGTAGAACATAAAAAAGATGACTATAGTGGAGCTGAGTAGGAGTAGAAACAAACTAACTCAAGATATGCACAGGGTACGAAATATCAGGACAAGTGACACTAAGATAAATAAGGCTCCCAACAAGGTGATGATATGAGTAGGATCAGTAAGAGACTCACCATCAGTGGGATGAAGATGAATATTAAGCTCTGTGAGAGTCTCAACTGGGCGTTGATAAGTAAAAGAGGTACGATCAAGAAAATCCTGGATATACTTTTCTTAAGACAGATAAAAACCCTCAGGAGCAGAAATAACCTCAATCCCAAGAAAGTAGCGAGAAAACCCAGATCAGACATGAGAAACTGTTCATGAAGATGCTCCTTGACAAAAGTGATGTACTGAGAATCATCTCTAGTAATGATCATATAATTAACATGCGAAAGGAGAAGCACCCGACCACAAGGTGAAGTGTGAATAAAAAAAGCAGAATCATGAGCACTGGTAGAGAAATCAGCTACAGTGATAACAGAAGAGAAATGATCAAACCAGACACTAGGAGCTTACTTGAGGCCATGAAGAGATCAGCGAAGGCGACAAACCATACCCTCAGGAACAAAATACCTAGGGGCGGCTGCATGTAGACCTCCTCATGCAACTCGCCATTGAGAAAGGCATTCTCGACGTCCAACTGAGAGATAGACCATTGTCGAACAAAGGCTACGGCAATAAGAGTGCGAATGGTAGTCATGTGAGTGATAGGAGCAAATGTCTCATTACAATCACGACCATGCTCCTACTGAAAACCATACGCTACAAGATGAGTCTTGTAGCGCTCAAGAGAAACATCAGAGTGAGTCTTAACCTTATAGACCCACTTGCACATAATAGAAGTAACACGCGCAGGAATAGAAACAAGATCCCACGTGCCAGTATGCTCAAGAGCATCAATCTCCTTTGCCATCGCATGCTGTCACTCCTGATAAACAATAGCATCACGGTTAGAAGTCGGTTCAGCAAGAGCAGCGGTAACAAAACCAAAATGCTCAAGAGGCCGGATAGACTGCCGATCGCGAAGAGCATAGCAAGGAGAGGCCAAAGAAGATGACCCATCAGAAGGAGATGGCTCATCAGAAGAATCGTCAACTCGTAGACGACGAGTATAGTAGAGAGGATAAGAAGGAACAAGGTCAGGAGTAACCACTGGAAGATTCATGCTTCTTCCTAATAACCTTGCTAATCCACCAGCAGAAAAAATGCATATCAAGAGTAACACGTCAACCTCACTAATTGCATGAACTAAATCAGTAGGAAACTCGCTCATCAATTGGGACATTCGACATAACTAATGGATAAATAGTAGTCAACTAATGGAAGTGGTGGAGACCAATACCAGTTGTTCTCTTGTTCGTAGTAGCAAATGCACACAGACTTAGCACCACTTCTCACGGCAAACTTATTTTCTGCGAACATAGCAAAAATAAATATATTTAAATGGCACAGGTCACAGACTCATAGTTATTCAGCGACAGAGAGAGTCTGCTACTCAAAAGTGCTTGATATTGTATGTTTAGCTCCCAAGTGATTTTGTTCTTTCAACATATCATGCATAGTGTTGCCAAGTGCCAAGAAAGTATGACGGCAAGGATGAGACAATCTGAGTTAGTAATGCATCTAGGCATCTCATGTTCAAGCATCACAGGCCTGACAAACTTAAAATTTGTGCTCAAATTAATGGGAGTGCAGATGTTTCGCTTATGGTTAGTTGCTCACTGGTTAATGTCCAGCTATGTTCTATCAAGGAGCTAAGTTGATGAGAAGCAACAAAGAAATATAAGTTCACAAGATTGAAACTGTGTGAAACAAACAACAGGAGAGCATATAAACTTGGAGAATCTGTTCATTTCAGCAGCAAAAGAAGAAGAAAAATCCAATTTGTTTGGAATGGTACAAAGGCAGGCTATCAAAAGAACCTTTTGGGCTCCATTGAACAAATAAAGCTGCATGATTTAGCTTGAGAATAACGAGGGTAGGTACCCAATCGTGTCCTTCTTTTGTCCAAACATATCTGCAGGTAATAGAAGAAAAAAAGGGAAAGAAACAAGTATTTATCTTCTCTTGGAAAGAAGCACAATATATTTAATTGATCATTAGAAAATTAAGCCTCAATGCATACTTACAAATTTCTATCATGTGAAACTGTCACAATTTTGTTGGAAGATCTACTCCAATCTATTCCAGACACCATTTGATCATGCTATAAGATTAAAAAAAATAAGATAATGAATTACATGGTGATTAGACACTAGCAAATGAAAATATTTGATGAAAGAAAAAGATAGAGCTCTAGCGCAGAAGCTATGGCAATTGTGACACATAAACAGGGATGTCTACCTTTGAAAGAACATGAAGTTTCTCCCACTTGTCTGTGAAAAACTTATAGATATGTACTTCATTGTTATTTGGACAAAAGGCAACCACTGGAAGAGAGAAAAGGTTCCCAGTCAAGTTAAAGACCAGCTGATATGGCATATTGCATTTATAAATTGTAGAAATGACAAAACACCTGAGATATTTAGCAGTATTGTGAGGCGAGCGATAAATTACAGTATGCATTTTGCCATTACAAGCAGATTGTATCATCTACTGTTGTGTTTTTGCCCCACCAACAATTGAAGAGAACATATTCCACACTGCAACTAGTAGCAGAGAGACGTATTTCCAACTATTTTCAAAAGCACAAGAGGTCATGCTAGGTAACAAAATTATGGTGTATGTATCAATACGTGCATCGGTGCAATTCACGGAAAACACCAAATTTTCGTTAAATTTGAGATTTTGTTCTAAATTGCCCAAAGTCAAAACTGACTAAAAAGTAAAAAAAAAACTCTATTTACACATAGTGCCCCACACCCGCGAGAGGGTTTCCAAAATGAACACCTAAACCTCTCGTAATTGATCCATAACACGTTGTATTACTCTTTATTAAAGCCACCATAACACAGCATTTATCTTACACCATAACACAGCATCACGAAATGCTATTGCTGCCACCGATGCCAGTACCACCACCATGCCGAACCAGGCGACACACACCACATGAATCGAAACCCAGAAGATCACTCTACGAAATAACGGGCCCTCTAGTTGTTGATTAAATAAGCCGCAATTAAAAGGATTGGATTTAACATTCCATGAGCTGACCGAAACCCTAGAAATCCGATTCCGAATTCAACGCTGTACTAATCTGACTCGCTCGGCCTAAGACATGAGCGGGGATTCGGAACCAAATCAAACGGGAGACGTAGAGCTGTGGGATCTAGAGCGTAGGGGAGAGGGCGCGAGAGAGGAGGGAGAGGAGGAGGAGGAGGGGTGTTACGGGAGTGGTCGGCGCTCCATGCGTGGCAGGTGATGCACTCGGCGAACTGGACAACTGGTGGGTCGCCGCCGCGGCCATCGGGGAACACCGAGCCCAGCGGCGAGGCGAGGAGGGAGAAGGGGAGGTTTGTTAGGGCCGTTAGGCAAGGCAAGGGTGGTGGTAAGGCGGCGGCGCGCGGGAGAGGAGGACGAGGCGGCGGGTGGGAGGAGGCGAGGGGAGAGCGGGAGAGGGGAGGAGAGAGGGGCGGCGGGGAGAGACTGGACAGTGCGGCGAAATCACTAATTTGCGGACGGCCGCAGCAAACGAATCGCGCGGACGCAGCCCACGCCCTCTGTGATGCTGCCACGTCGCACCGAACGCTCCCCGCGCAAGGGGTTGGTCCATGGCATCTAAACCTGCCGTCATTGGTTCTCGCCGCCGGTGAGTCCCCCACCGTCCGTGGCGTCCGGATTCGTCGCCTCGCCGCCGTTGAGGACTGGGAAGGGTTCGATTCCATGTTTTGAGTTGCTTCCTTCTCTGTTTCTGCCGGTGAAGCTTGAGCAGTCGTTTCGACACTGATGCCAGCCAGCTTCTCATGCGTATTCAGATACCAACAACTTATCATGCCGTCCAAACTCCAAACTACTCTGCATTATCCGATTGTTGCAGTTAATTGACTCTTGTAGGCTGTAGCTGTCACTTGGCACTGACAACTCTCATGGCTTGGTGCCGTGACGCAGCGTGTACGCAATGAACTGATCATGAAGAGTGAAAAGCATCTGTCATCTAGGCAGAGCCAAACTTCTGCGCCCATGCAAGTGACTACTGAACTACATGCCTATATGGTCCTGCAATTCAGTTAACTGCAACAGGGAGGAGTGTGTGCAAGTGTAACTGCAGTTGAGCTCCTTGAGAGTGCAGAGTCGCAGAAAACAGTACTACTCACGTCTGTTTCTTGTTATCAACAACATATAAATAATTGGAGTCAACCATTTGCATTTGCAGTTACTATAAGCTGCATCTTAGGGTCCGCTCGTTTCAGCTTGAGTTTCTGGTTTATTTTGCACTATTTATAAATTTGATTTTTTTTCTATATTTTTGTCTTTTTTGTCGGTTCTTTTTTTTCTTGTATTTGTTTGCATTATACGTGCTGGGCTAACATGTTTTTTATTTTTAATTTTTTTAAATTTAATTATGCTAAATAAAACTCCGTCAGCTACAGTGTTTTTTTCAACCAGCTACAATGCTTTTTAGTCATAAGCCACTCAAAAAAGCTCTTTTGAGCAGGGTTTGCTCCATCCTTCCTGCCTGCTACTAGTACTATATTATGCGATTTCAGAGAAGACTGAGCATGAACAGCTCGAATGGGGGCTGCCTAACTGCACCAAGGATAGGCAAAATGTTCAATAAAAATTAACAATATGTATCATATGGGGCCATTATCCTATAATTCATTTCGTAGTGGAATATGTATGTATTCCCACTATGGCGAACAAGTGCAGATGTGATTCGGTGAGTACCTACCGATCCTTGAAAAGTTCCTTGGCCTTCTTGCTTCTGTATTTGCATGGGTCAGAAGTTCTGAAGACATAAGGCATTTTTTTCATATTAAAACGATAGTGTGGAATCAGTCATGTTTATGTGTCCCTTTGTTGATTACAGGAAACAATCAGCAATAGTTTTCGCAAGTGATTGTTAGATTAGAGAGTATTTTATTCTGCTACCGAAAGATGGTACTGTATTACTTGTAGAACCTACGTTAAGGTTTGCAGTAGATATCATCTCCATTATTGCATTATTACGTGGTTTTCAGCAGCTTAATTTGCTGCCAACTGGTGTACTAAACTGCGTAACACGAAATTTACCATATCCACATCACAGTGAAGCAAGATTGGAACATTCAACCATTTTTATCATTTCTGTCTCTATCATTAGTAAAGCCATGAGATCACTCAATGGATATTCTGACTGCGATTTTGACATCGTATTGTTTTTATAGAGTAATATGTACCATCCAGTTTACCTAAACACTCAAGTTAATGAAGAATAAAACGTAGACTCAAAATGAGCCGCTTTTTTTTAATATTATGTTGGCCAGATCCTGAATTCAGGACATCTTGGCTATGATACCATATAGAGATTATATGCACTAATAAATTCACCAAAAAACTTAAGCTAATGAGAAAAATAACCAATATACTTCAACGTCCTATTCCCCTCTCTTTCACAATTTATCGGATTATTTATACGAATAAGGAAAAGGAACAGTTTTTTTTATAAAACCAAATCAGTGGTGGACAAGTCAGCCGCATATGTTTCTTGCTTGGTCCTATTATATGTCGTATACAATACAGCATTATGTTTATTTTTATCCTTTTGTGCTTTAGTTAGGCTTTGATCAGCCTACATTATGGACATGTTTATCTTTGCCAACAACCCGTGTTCCTTGTGATGAAAGACTGACACTTTAATCGCAGTTCACGGATGATTGCAATCCGTGTAACAACTAACTAAAAGATAGGCAAGCAGGTGAGCAAACTATCAATGGAATAAAGGCAGAGACAAGGACAAAGTTTTCCTCGATGCTGACTACTACTTTATTGGTGTGCATGCCCATTTGTTTGGTCACTGTGCTGGATTGATGCAAACAGAAAATACAGGACAATGAACACTTGAATGGGTTCTTGTACCCTAGCTGCTTGTTCTTTAGCTCAAGGGAGATCTCAACAATTAATGGGGATTGGAGGCTACTAGTACTACTTTACTTTCTTGTAGCATTTACTAACCATCTTAACAAGGAAATACTGGTGTCTTAACAGGATTTGTGGTTGGTAAAAATAAAAATGTTCCAGAGCTTATGTCCATTTAGAGTTCAAAGTTGCAGTGCCTGATTGATACATAGAAATTACCATGGTGAAACCATCTGTAAGCAAAATTAAACCCAACTATCTGTCCTAGGCGGCTAATATGCTAATTGTTCGTTGTGTTCAAGAGGAGGTAACCATTAAACTAAGGTAGCAGAGTGTGTTAGCCAACAGAAATCAGTTTTCAGACAGAATCAGTTTTCAGAACAATGTTAACGTTAGCGGAAAGAGTCAGTTTCAGAACAATGTTAAGCATACCATTTAGATCATACTCAGGGCCTGTTCTTTTTGGCTGCGGCTGGTGGCTTTTGGCTGCGGCTTGTGGCTTTTGGGCTGTTTGTACGAGAGATTACAGAGTAACAGAAAGTCACGTGCAATTTTTGCCGATATAAATGAAGTCAGTAAAGTATGTACTACAATTAGCTAGTAGACTCTATCTTAAAAAAATACTCCGTTTAAAAGCTAGTTACTGTAGAAAAGCCGAAAAGCAGCTTTTAGAAGCCGAAAAGAACAGGGCCTCATTTCGGTTTGAGCTTCGAACTTTCGACTTATTTTTCACTATTCATAAATTTTATCTTTTTATAACTTTTTTGTTTTTTAAGTTTTTTTGCTGGTTCTTTTTTCCCGTATTCATTTGCATTTTTCGTCATAGATTAACCTGTTTTTTCATTTTATTTTTTTAAATTTAGTTACGCCAAATAAACTATTATCAGTTACAGGGTAATTTCAATCAGCTACGATACAATTTTAATTATAAACCAGTTTATTTCAGTCTAATCGAGTGGCACCTTAAACTACAATGTTGCTATGAACAATTCGCAGCTGTGTCAGCATAAAAAAAAAGGAGTGGAGGAGGAGTTGTCCAGCTCCTCCAGCCAACAAAGTCTGACCTGGCCAAAATCCTCCACGCGTCACATACGTGACATATCTCCCTGAACGTGGCCTATGGACCTGAACTCACCAACGACCGTCCATTCCTTTGATGGAGCAGGGGCACCGATCGTAATAAGAATCAACGGCAGATGATGACCTAAGGTCTACATATGTGCAGTAGAGTCTCCGAAAAAAACTTAGGCCCTGTTTGGAATGCGGGAATTTTTCCCGATTCCTGCGGGAATTGAACTGTTTCCTGCAAAATTCCTGCAAAATTCCTGTGAAATTCCTCTGTTCCAAACAGGGCCTGTTTGGAACAGAGGAATTTCACAGGAATTTTGCAGGAAACAGTTCAATTCCCGTAGGAATTGGGAAAAATTTCCGCATTCCAAACAGGGCCTTAAGGTGTGTTGTGAATACGCGTGTGTACGTGTGTGGTGTGCGTCCCCTGGTACCGTGCAAAAACACGAGTGCTATCAGGCGGCTAGAGATACTGCCTGCACCGAGTCCATGAACCGAACACGTGCACGTTGTACAGGTCAACCATTTCGAGTCTATGAACCGGGTCTACTTCAAAAGTAATGCAACCTTCGTCTCGTCTCTTCTCCCTCCCGAGCCTCCCACCCATTAAAAGTAAAACGCACAAGCTTCGCTCTTCTCTTGGCCCAAAATCAGCACCAATTCCAAAACCAAGAGGTAAAAGAACTCCCAATTTCTCCAAATAGTTTGCCTCATCTGCACGCATCAATCTCTTAAGTATCTTCGTTGAAAAATAACTGATTTTTCCCACGCAATTCACCAATTTGTCGTTCAAGCATGGTGCTTTACTTTTGTTTCTTGATTTTTTTTTGTGGAAGTATTTCAGTGGATTTTGGACTCGAAGCTTGCTTGGGAGATCAGTTTCGGTGTCGGAGGAGGGGATGTCTGGCCCCCTCGATCGATTCGCTAGGCCATGTGAGTATGTAGTGTTTCTTTCATATGTGACATCGATTTCCTAGGACTCTTTTGGTTCCTCTTGTTCTTTCTTGTATGTGTTTAGTTTCTTTGATATTGTGGCATTTAAATAGGTGCATATTCGATGCTTGCGATCCTCAAGTCAATTCTTACTGGAGAACATACTTTTGGTTCCTCTTGTTCTTTCTTGTATGTGTTTGGTTTCGTTGATATTGTGGCATTTAAATAGGTGCATATTTCGGTGCTTGCGCTCCTCAATTCAATTCTTACTGGAGGACATACTGAAGTTTGATTGTTTATAGGATTTGGGGCTACTAGAATCATGTTCTTCATTTAACACTTAAGTTTTACCTGTAAAAAACAACTTTTATTTTATAAAAATCTCCACTCAGAATTCCAATCTTTTTCCAATTGTTGAAGTTCTACTTGGTCTCACTAGAGGGCATTATAGCTGATGCTTGAAGCTAATCTTCAAGGATAACCACAAAAAGGGAAGCTCTAAAGTATAAACAATGCAGAGAATCAACACATGGTGATGTTGATGTCACATGTACAAATCAACAAATTTATAAACCATTCAGCCGATCTATGTATTGTTCTAATTGTCTTGCACTTTATGGCGCTGAACTAATTTGACTTGATGCAATCACTTTTTTTTTTGGGGTAAAGATCCCTGTACTGAATCTTCATACCAACCCCTATAACAACACATTATTGTTTATGGATTAGGGTAATTGTATGGGGCATGGGCTTTTGTTCTAGTTCCTTGTAAAGCACCATTATCTTCCTATCCCACTTATCATATTATTACTGGTACAGGTTTTGAAGGGTTTACACATAATGACGAAAAGAAAGAGAGATCTGATGCAGACAACTCAGAAGGAGAGAAGAAGACTAAAATGGGCTCCTTCAAGAAAAAGGCAATTACGGCAGGGAATAAATTTAGACATTCCCTAAGGAGAAGAAGCAAAAAGAAGACTGAAAATCGGGTTTCCATCGAGGACATAAGAGATGTTCATGATCTTCAAGCTGTTGAGGCATTTCGACAGTGCTTAGTTGATGAGGACTTGTTGCCACAACAGCATGATGATTATCACATGATGTTGAGGTACATCATCTGCTGATCTTGGGGTTTCAATCTGACCTTGCTATGTGGATATTCTTTTTCATATCTTTTCAATAGTCCCACAGGAAACCCTGTACTAACTGCCTATGTGTGCACAAGAGGCTGTCATGAGAAGAACATTCATAATTGTTTTAGCTGTCTGAGTTTGTCATTTTGTTCACATGTAGGTTCCTGAAAGCACGTAAGTTTGATGTTGAGAAGGCAAAGAATATGTGGTCAGAAATGCTTAGATGGAGGAAGGAATTTGGTACTGACAATATAGAGGTAAAGCTAAAAGTTGAACAAATACGTCATAATATGTGTTTGGTGTCGGTCTTGCTTGGGGTTACTTTCGTATTGTGACACTTGTTGGTCCTTTTTCCTCAGGAATTTGACTACTCTGAGTTATATGAAGTTATGAAATATTATCCACAGTTTTATCATGGGGTGGATAAAGAGGGAAGACCTGTCTACATAGAGTTAATAGGAAAGGTTGATGCCAACAAGCTAGTGCAAGTAACAACTATAGACCGATATGTGAGATATCATGTCAAGGAGTTTGAGAGATGTTTCCAGATGAGATTTCCTGCTTGCTCAATTGCCGCAAAAAGGCACATAGACTCATGCACTACTATTCTGGATGTGCAAGGCGTGGTATGTCTTGTAATGGCCAAATATTGCTGTTAACATTGAAGGCCTTGTTTTTAAGAGTTTGTGCTTAACTTGTTTTCTATAATTCAAGGGATTCAAGAACTTCTCGAAAGCTGCAAGGGAACTAATCACACGATTGCAGAAGATTGACAATGACAACTACCCAGAGGTGCGTGATGCTGTCATGGATATGGGTAACAAAATTCAGTTATGGTCTTTTGGTTTCATTTTGGATGCAATATTTCCAGAACTTTGTCACTCTTCTTTCAGAGTTGTAGATACTGCCTGTTTGTCATTATATATTGTCTTGGCCCAACACTGCAATACCTAATGCATTCTGAATGCTGTTGCAGACGTTATGCCGGATGTACATAATTAATGCTGGCCAAGGCTTCAAGATGTTATGGAGCACAATAAAATCTTTCCTTGATCCAAAAACTGCTTCAAAAATTCATGTGAATACTGTTATTATGTAGCATTTATTTGATTGCATCATTGTTGAGCAATTTGGTGCATAGATAATGGTTGTATTTCTATCTTTTCGATTGAAGGTTCTCGGAAGCAAGTACCAAAACAAGCTACTTGAAATAATTGATGAGAGGTCAGAATCTTTAATCTTGTCCGTACATGTCTGTGTTGTTGGCTTCCATCCTAAAGTAATTTTACTCCATGTATGCAGTGAATTGCCAGAATTTCTTGGTGGCAAATGCAAGTGTGACGAACATGGAGGTTGCCAAAGATCAGATAAAGGTCCTTGGAAGGATCCCAACATAATAAAGGTTGTAAGCGCCCTCCTCCCCAACGAGAGGATATTGCATGCACAGTGCTATTTACAGGGCATCTTGTGTTTGCTAATGTGATGCATCTTCAATTTGTCCAGAGGGTCCTGAATGGCGAGGCAGACTATGGCAGGCAAATCGTGACCATATCAAGCACTGATGGAAAAATTATTCGTTATGCTAGGCCACAGCACCCAACTGTAAGTCTATAATCATGCTTGGATGTGGATATTTCTAGAACATCCAAATCAATTTTCAACGAATACTTACTCTGTTATCTTACTAAAACAGAGAAAAGGCAGCGATGCATCTGCTGAGTCGGGGTCTGAAGTGGAAGATGTTACATCTCCTACTGCATCAAGGAATCTGATAACGAACCCTGTTTTGACCCCTGTTCATGAGGAGGCAAGTAGCTACCCCTGTTCATCTTAGTGTACAATTAAGAAACCTGGTATTATCAGAATTCAGCATAGTCTACATCAGTAACATCACCAATTGAATATTTCCTAACGGCATCATAAGGACAACAAAATCATTTGCAAAAGATCACCAAGTATGATTATAAATTTGTGTAAATAATCATTTGAATTGTAGATAGTCTTGCACCTAATTTTTCCAATTGTGTTTAATAATATGAACTTTTGATAAGTAGGCTTGCCAAACAACCATGGTAGATATATTAGGGCTACTGTGAGATTCTTATGCTAATGATGTCTTTCTTATTACATCCTGTTGTTAAACTTCAACCTCTTCTGTTATTTCCAGTCAAAATTGACAGCACATGCTTCCACGTCTGCTGCTCCTCCCATTATTGAACAAAGCATTCCTGTTGTTGACAAGATTGTGGACGATGGATGGGGTAGCCCCAGAGCTAGTCCGACTGCTTCTTCCTCAGGTGTTTTATGTTGTTACTGTGCTTTTTTCCCTATTGGGAAGCTCTTGTTCAAAGTAACTATATTTTTTGTTTCAAAAATTCTTATTCAGTCTTAGGTCTCCTAGAGTTAGTCCATGTGTACTCCCATTTACCAATATTTTTTATTGTTCATACATAGTTAATAAATTTACCAAAACTAGCTATAGATGTACTGACGACCCATAAACATTTCTGTTATGAATAGCGTATGTATTCATATGAGGCCAATGGGCCGGTATATATACACAAAGTACAGGAGGGAAATATGCAAAGAACCCCTTATAACAATGGGGAATAACAAACTATACATATATCTCTAACACCCCCCCTCAAACTCATGGTGGATCAACAACACTGAGTTTGGAGAGGTAGAAGCTATGCTGTGCTCGAGTCTGGGCCTTTGTGAAAAAATCCGCTATCTGAAGCTCTGAAGGCACATACTGAAGAGTAATTACCTGATCATGCACACAAGATCTCATGAAAGAAGCATCCACACCAATATGCTTGGTGAGCTCATGCTTCACAGGATCACGAGCAATACTGATAGCACCTGTACTGTCTGACAAGAGAGGGGTCGGTGTAGTGACAGAAACACCAAAATCCTCAAGTAACCACCGTAGCCAAGTAATCTCTGCTGTCAAGAGAGCCATAGCTCGCAACTCAGCCTCTGCACTCGAACGGGACACTGCAGTCTGTTTCTTCGTCTTCCAGGCAATAAGAGAACCACCAAGAAAAACACAGTAAGCAGAAATAGACCGGCGATCAGAGGGATCGCTGGCCCAAGTAGCATCCGAATAGGCCTGAAGCTGTAACGAACTGGAACGTGGAAAGAAGAGACGGCGAGAGATAGTCCCACGAAGGTATCGCAGAACTCGAAGAAGGTGGCTGTAGTGAACCTGAGTGGGAGCTGAAACAAACTGACTCAGAATATGAACTGGATAAGTGATATCCGGACGAGTAACAGCAAGGTAGACAAGACTCCCAACAAGATGACGATAGCGAGTCGGATCAGAAAGAGGCTCGCCATCAGAGAGTCGGAGGTGAACATTGAGCTCCATGGGAGTCTCAACAGTACGCTGATCAGTGAGAGAGGCGCGATCAAGAAGATCCTGAATATATTTCTCTTGGGACATAAAGAAACCATCTGGAGTGGAAGTAACCTCAATCCCAAGGAAGTAACTAAGAGGACCAAGATCCGACATAAGGAACTGCTCACTAAGACGAGCCTTGACAAAGGCAATGTACTCAGAATCATCCCCCGTAATGATCATATCATCAACATACAGGAGAAGAAGAGTCCGACCACGAGACGAAGTGTGGACAAAGAGCGCAGGATCATGATCACTAGCTGAAAAACCAGCAGCAGTGACCACAGAGGAGAAGCGCTCAAACCAAGCACGAGGGGCTTGCTTAAGGCCATAGAGAGAGCGACGAAGGCGACAGACCATGCCCTCAGGAACAGAATACCCAGGTGGCGGATGCATGTAGACCTCCTCGCGCAACTCGCCATTAAGAAAGGCATTCTTGACATCAAGCTGAGAAACAGACCAGTGGCGAACAGACGCCACCGAAAGAAGAGTGCGAACAGTGGTCATGTGAGCCACAGGAGCAAAAGTCTCGTCGTAGTCAACACCATGCTCCTGCTGGAAACCACGAGCAACAAGACGCGCCTTATAGCGCTCAAGAGAGCCATCAGAGCGAGTCTTAATCCTATAGACCCACTTACAAGTGATGGGATGAGAATGAGATGGACAAGGAACAAGATCCCAAGTACCAGTACGCTCAAGGGCAGCAATCTCCTCGGCCATGGCAAGCTGCCACTCAGGGTGAGTAACAGCATCCCGGTAGGAGACAGGCTCACGAGTAGCTGCGCCAGCAAAGGCAAAACGGGCAGGAGGCCGAATCAACTGGCGATCGCGGAGAGCGTAGCGAGGAGAAGATGGCCCATCAGAGGAAGATGGAGCATCAGAAGAAGAGGGAACATCAGAAGAAGATGGCTCAGCTGGAAGATCCTCAAAACGAGGTCGACGAGTGTAGAAGATAAGAGGAGGAGGTACTATAGTAGGAGGAGCCTGGGGAGTCGTAGGAGACGACACAGGCGGTGACAACGGCGGAGAGGCCACAGGAGGAATATGTGGAGACTCAGTGGGACAGGTGGACGAGGGCAAAACAGATATAGGTGTATCTGGAAAGGTCAAGAAAGACAGAGACTCCACAGAGGAAGTCGAAGGAGAGGCAGGACGTGGGTAGAATGGACGAGACTCGTCGAAAGTCACATCTCGAGAAACCCGCATCCGACGACCAACAGGATCCCAACACCGATAGCCCTTGTGCTCGGCACTGTATCCCAGAAAGACACACTCAACAGACTGAACGGTCAGTTTGGTGCGTTCTCGAGGGGCGAGGAGAACGTAGCAAACGCAGCCAAACAGATGAAGGGCAGAGTAGTCAGGAAGAAGACCACAGAGACGCTCAACAGGGATCGCACCCTTAAGAGCAGAAGAGGGCTGGATGTTGACGAGATAGGTGGCAGTGGAAACAGCCTCGGCCCAAAAGTGAGGTGGAATAGAGGCGGCGATCATCAGAGCACGAGCCGTCTCAAGGAGGTGCCGATGCTTGCGCTCAGCGACACCATTCTGAGCATGAGCACCAGGACAAGAGAACTGAGCGAGAGTGCCCTGCTCAGCAAGGAAGCTGCGCAGGTGACGAGAGAGGTACTCGCCAGCAGAATCAGCACGAAGGACACGAATAGGAGTGGAGAACTGTGTGTGTATCATAGTGGCAAATTGTTTATAGATAGGCAAGGCCTCACTACGAGAGGACATGAAATATATCCAAGTGTGGCGAGAGAAATCATCTATAAAAATAATATAATAACGATGACCCCCTTTCGAAACAAAGGGAGCCGGACCCCAAACGTCTGAATGAACAAGATCAAAAGGACGCTGAGACACAGACTCACTATGAGGATAAGGAAGCTGAATCTGTTTACCTAACTTACAGCCCTGACAATCTAAAGATACGTCTCCTGAGACAGACCCCAGAAGACCACGACGAACTAAGGACGACAGACGGGACCCACACAGATGGCCAAGACGGTGATGCCACTGCTGGAAAGAGCCAGTAGACGAAGTGGCAGAAGCGGAGAGACTGGCGGCGGTGGTGGCAGCGGAAGGAAGGTGAAGCCAGTCAAGCTCCCAGAGACGCTGTGAGTCACAGCGCCGAGGGCCAGAACCAACTAGAGCTCCCGTGTGGCGATCCTGAACACAACAAGAGTCAGAGTCGAGAATGACCCGATAACCAAGGTCAGTAATCTGCCCAGCAGAAAGAAGCTGTAAGGTAAGGCGAGGAACATGAGCAACAGAAGGAACATGAAAGGATGAGTTACTAAGAGATCCTCGACCAGAGACAGAAAGAGATGTACCATCAGCAGTAAGAACACTGACAGGAGAATCAAGAGGTGTAATAGAAGACAGAGTGGAAGGATCAGGAGTCATGTGAAAAGATGCTCCAGAATCAAGAATCCACGGGGAGGTGCCTGACTGTGTAGGGGGTGGTCTCTCAGTGCCCGAAGAGTCAGTAGCAGAAACTGCAGAACCTGTCGAGGGAGAACCTGAAGCGGCAAGCAGGCGTCGAAGTCTGGCTATCTCCTGCTCGGTGAGAGAGTCCCACGAAGAGTCAGTAGCAGAACCTGCAGAACCTGTCGAGGGAGAACCTGAAGCGGCAAGCAGGCGTCGGAGTCTGGCTATCTCCTGCTCGGTGAGAGAAACTGCTGAAGGAGTCGATGCAGACGTCGTCGTAGAAGCACTAGTGCCAGTAGAAGAACGGCGTGAAAGATGCCGCTTCTTCTTATAGCACTGGAACTCAATGTGGCCGGCCTTGTCGCAGTAGGAACAGTGAGGACGGCCACCTCCAGACGGAGGACGGCCACCACCACCTGTGATAGCCGCTGGAGGAGGCAGCGTAGCAGGCGGACAAGCGGCGAGCACAGAGGGGAGTGGCAACAGACCAGCACCACTCAGACGATCAAAGATCACCGGGCAGCGAGGGAGGGAAACGGAGCCCATTGGTAGGCGGCGCTGGACGGCGCGGCGACCAAGGCAACGAAGTCTAACAGGCGGCGCTGGACGGCGCGGCGGTTAGAACGACGTTTTTTTTTGCTTTTTTTTTCTTTTCCCCGGTCGGTTTACAAACCGACCGAGTCACGGCAGACCGAGCAGCCCCTCAGACTGAGAGGAGCACCATCGACCGGCCGGAGAAGATGGCTGGCGGCGCGGCCTGGGGAAGACGGCGGCGCGGCCTGGGGGCGGCGGCGCGGCCTGGCGACCGGAAGGCGGCAGCGCGGCCTGGGAGCCGGAAGGCGGCGGCGCGGCCTGGGGAAGGCGGCGGCGTCCGGGAGGCGGCAGCGCTCGGGGACAGAGGGAGCGCCCGCGCGAGGGAGCGGAGCGGCGGCGACGGCCGGCGCGGAGGGAGCAGCCTGCTGTGTCGGGCTGGAGGCGCGACGGCGCGTGGAGGCCGGCAGAGGCACCGAGCCAAGACCGGGCCCAGGTGTTCCGGGCGAAGGCGGCGGCGGCCCGGGGAGTCGGCGGAGCCGACGAGTGGAGATGCGCGGGGAGGCGCGGGGGCGGCGCAGGGAGGCCAGCGACGGCGCGGGGAGGCCGACGGCGACCGGGGAGGCGAAGCGGGGAGATGGGATCTCTCAGGCGTCGCCAAGGATGGGAGGCCGGAGGCGGCACGCGGGCGCGGAACCCTAGTGCGGAGGAGCCGGCGAGGCAGCTGCGGCGCACAAGGCAGCGGCGGCGCGACGGCAGCCGGAGGCGGAGGAGTCGCCTCAGGCGAAGGAGCGGCCTCAGGCGGAGAAGCGGCGAGGCGGCGGGCAGCGGAGG
Source organism: Dendrocalamus latiflorus (assembly GCA_017311315.1). Lineage (NCBI taxonomy): Eukaryota > Viridiplantae > Streptophyta > Magnoliopsida > Poales > Poaceae > Dendrocalamus > Dendrocalamus latiflorus. The sequence continues at coordinate 33,759,157 of CM029614.1, read as the reverse complement.
AGGCCGACAGGCGGCGGTGGAGGAGGCCGTGAAGGCCGAGCGGGCAGTGGGGAGTCAGCGACGGCGGCGGAGGCCGGGAGTCGGCGACGGAAGCGGCGGACGGGCGCACGGAACCCTAGGTAAGCCAAAACCCTAGTTTTGGCTCTGATACCATGTTATGAATAGCGTATGTATTCATATGAGGCCAATGGGCCGGTATATATACACAAAGTACAGGAGGGAAATATGCAAAGAACCCCTTATAACAATGGGGAATAACAAACTATACATATATCTCTAACAATTTCTACCATTATACCCAGCAAGCTAATTGGAGAAATATTCACTGGTTAATCAGTTTACTCTAGTTATTGCTGTCATTAGAATGTAATTTTCAAAATTACCCCAATATGTAATTTGTATGTTATGCAAGTGTGTTGTATTGGGTTTTTTGTTGGCTGAACCTGATTTTGTTTTGTGTGTGTTGTATTGGGTCTTTTGGCTGAAACCTGAATTTTTTTTTACATGCTTTCCCCAGGTTCATTATCGTTGTGTAATTTACCTACCACATTTGAGGGACTTCGGACTCTGACTATCACATGGATGACAGTCTTGATCGTGAGTCTTTTTGGCATGCTCCGTTCTGTCCCGAGTAGAATGGCTAAAAGGCTCTCAAACCAATCCATTAATCATGATCACTATTATCTGGACTATCATCAAGAACAAGAGTACAAGGAGGAATTCCGACCTCCATCTCCTGCTCCTTCTTATACAGAAAAGGATGTCCTTTCATCTATGCTAAGACGGCTAGGTGAGTTGGAGGAGAAGGTTCAGGTGCTTGAAACAAAGCCATCTGAGATGCCATTTGAAAAGGAGGAATTGCTCAATGCAGCCGTTCGCCGTGTGGATGCATTGGAAGCTGAGTTGATTTCTACAAAGAAGGTAGGCTTGTTTTGTTCAAACTATACTAGTTTCACTACTTCAATCTGAATTGGCACAACCTGAAGTGGTTCATTATTTACTCCACGGTATATATTGTAGATGTAAAGAGCTTACTAGTCTTCTTTTAACAAAATAACAAGGTGATGAGGTTTCTACTCCAAATTTCATGAATAGGCCCTCTATGAAGCGTTGATGCGGCAGGACGAGCTGCTTGCGTACATTGACAAACAAGAACTGATCAAGTTTCGTGTATGTTACAGTTATCTCATGCTTTATTTTATTTCTATTGGGAGATGCAGGCGTTTGATGGTTCCTTTCCCCCAGTACCTCAACGACTGATCGTACCTTTTTTTAACGTATTTTGGTACTCAGTCCCATCTAATGTGTGTCCTTCCTATATGCCTTTGCAGAAAAAGAAATTCTGCTTCTAAGAGTTGAACGGGGAGCAGCCATTCTTCATACACAGCTGGTCATGTATATTGGTCTACCGGATCGATCGCCAAAAATATGTATGTATATCCGTTTGGGTATAAAAGTACGTAATTTGTAGAAAAGAAACGGTGTCTCTTCTCCCCCGACCTATTTGATGTTTTGGGTTGAGGGCTATCGCCGATGCCTGCAATGGGGTGAGAATCCGAAAACACCAAAAAAATACAGTGTTGTTTGCGTGCTCTCTCAGAAAAGAGAGATGTCTGGTCCTTTCTTGCATAGATTGTATAATCCTGTAACAAGGTGAGTTACTGTTACCCTGTAATATCTCGCATGAACAGTCTACAAGATCTGCAGTTAAAAATCATATGCCTCAGTAAAAAAGAGCTGTGTATGTTGTGAATGGACTGCATCTGCATGTGCTGTTGTGCTAGACATATGCTGCTTGGTGTTTTACCAGGGCTACCCCTGCTTTCAGTTGCACCAAACAACCCTCCTTTTCTGTCAATCGACGGCGAGCGACCGGCGGCGCAAGCGGTGCACGGCGCCGCGTGGCCTGCTTCGCCGGACGCGGTCTCGTCTCGTGTGGAGTGGGCCTCGCGGTGGCCGGTGGGAGCACGGCACTGCGCGGCGCGCGTAGACCCCAACCAACGAGCGGCCCGCTTTGGCCCTGGCGCATGTCGCCCGCTCGGCGAAAATTTTTTGCTGTGCAACGGTGTAACAGCTGGATTTGTGTAAGAGCCAATCGGACGGAGCACGTATCACTATAGTAAGTACTGTAGCAAAAATGATTGTGCAGCGGTGGCTACAGCTAGGTTTGTGTGCCAATCAGGCGGTGGCGCGCGGCAATGCAGCACAGAAAATACCGTAGCAAAAAAAAATTAGGGAGGTTTCGCTGTTTTTCCTGTGATCTACAATGCTCAGCAGTGTTTAGTGTCACGTGTCAGCCTCTGATTCGCTCGTTCCGTGCCACAGTAAGAGACAAGAAATGTAAGACACTGACGGTAAACATATAAACAAAGCCTTCCTAACACGAGTTTTTATACTTCTGACTTTTCAACTCATCACGTGTCGAAGTCTCCAGAACCACACCTCCCGTAGTTTCTCCACGCACCATCCACATCTGATCTCCATGCACCCCAAGCATGAGCCCGACCATCTCGTGACATCCTTAACCGTTCGAGCCTCGGATCTCTCCATCCTAGTCACGCCCCACCTCGTCACCGACCATGATCGCATCTATGCTTAACCTGCACATGTAAAGACCAAAGAATATTTTTCCGGCACAAGTTCATCCCAACTTGACCAACATCAGCCACACATGCCACACGTCTCGCATACCATCGATAAGCAATATTATCAAATATTAATCATCATAAATTAACCATTATCAATTATTTATCATTAAAATAATTTAGACCTAACCACATGACCTAACAGAAGGCAATAGTCATACTATGCCCACAGGTTACCTGATGGAAATTATGGCCAACGAGTGCTTGAACACAGGTAGGAACTAGCCTAGCCTCTTTATCCCCATGACATAGGCGATTCTTATCTCCATCACCAAAGGTAAATAGCTTCCTGGACACCACATTCAAGCCTGTCTGACTACTGGTCTCCACAATTGCTGCGGAATGCCAAACCCCACAGGCAACTTTCATCGTTCTGAATCCACTCAAAGTTTCTACTTCCTTCGGATATGCAATGTTTTCACGATTTCCATGTCCAAGAGCACTAAATGTGCCATCACCAAAAGTGAATACTTTTCCACTTGACATGGCCAGTGCTGAATGCCATGAGCCACATGCAACAGACAATACTTGAAGCCCTTCTAAAGGCCCTGAGACTCGTTTTGGAAGCCAATGGCTAGCTCCGATGCCATGTCCAAGAAATCCAGCATTGTAAGATCCATCACCCCAATTGTACAAATCACCAGAGGCGGTTATAGCACAAGTATGAAACTCCCCACATGCAATATATTCCACATTAGACACTGCTAAGAATTCAACAAGTTTGGGGCGACTAATATCTGCATCAATTCCACGACCTAGCCGCCCAGCAAGTTCTTCGCCCCATGTGAATACTTCTCCTTGCCTGGTAGTAGGACTGTAAGAGTAATGTGCCTTCAACCACACATTATCTGCTGTACGTCCAAAACAACATCTGATTCAAGAGGTTTAGGAATTAAAAAGTCTGCTTTGGAGCACAAATAGTGGGATCCTTCTGAGGGTACCACATCAGTCCACACCTCACCCCATACATAATCATCACCAAGGGATTCTATGTCACCTGGTCCAGAACCTTGACTGGATGAACTAGGGGCACTGGAAATACTAAGCCTGCTACTGTCTCCTGTACTTGCTCTTAGCATATTTGCACGATCTGATCCAACATCTGCTCTTGCGGAATTGAAAGAACTGACTGTGCTAAAACCAGCTGAGTTAAAACTACGTGTAATACTTGATGCAATATCTAGTGTTGTATCATACAAATTGCTATCTTGATAGTGTGAGACTTCCTGAAAAAAGAGAGTTGTGTTAAATAAGAATATTCTGCAACTTATGATCAAATGTAAGGCACTATCCAACCTCAGAATGATACAAGGAGGGGTAAGGTGGATAAGTTAGTAGTGGATCAGAACTAAACGCTACCTCAAAAAAGATCGCTTCTAAAAAAACTAAGCTTTCCCAAACAAGGCCTAATTTATGCATTAATGATATCTCAATACAATCTCAATTACTTTAACTAAATATCACAGCGAAATTCTATAATATTTGACTTTATTGTGAATAATGCAGGAAATTATTTAGGAAAATCAACTCACATCTGAAAATGATATTCTATCACTTTGACCATCATCAAAGAATTTATATGGCATGAAGTAATTAGTTTTTCAAGTGTTGAAAACCACACTTCAACTTCAGCTTGATCCTTGCAAACCTGTAGATCAGCTAGAATTTCGTGTAATTATTGTCTTCCACAGATCATAGTACGAGGCAGTTCTAGAGGTAAAAGCATTTAGCATCAGTTTATAAAAAAGAGCATTAAATAATTTATCTTTTACCAGATCAAGGGAACGCTGGCCGTTCTTGTATATCAGGGAAAATGATAGGTAATCCTTCTCAGGGCGTAAAAACCTCCTAAAAACAGCCTGATAAAAAACAATGTAAATGCATAGGATCCCAATTTCAAATGTCAGATAAATTTGAACTAAAGCACTCCATACTCTGAAGGTCTCATAAACTCTTGGATATTAAAAAATGTTCCTGTGAATGTATGCCAGTAAAGTAACCACCAAACAGTTATCAGTGGTAGTTCAACTTACAGTTCTTTGTCCAGGAATAATTTTAGAGACAGAAGACAGTCTGAGGCACTTTTCCTTGTTGTGGGAATACTAAATTAATGTTGTCTCATCCTGCAATGAGAACATCACGGGACTGTTGTTTTTATCTTGTATTGAATCACTTAACATTGATAACATTTGAATGAACATATGAACTTACACTAGAAAGTCTGAAATCACGAATCTTGGGTTTTCTTCCCTTCCGGCTATACCTGATAAGTGAGATAAATGTTTGCTCAATCAAAAGTAGAGGGAAACGACAACCAATGTCAGTATCTAGAACCTCACATTATCATCTGGTGTCATCTAAACAGCAACAGATCACCATTCTATTTTCAACACTTATTACCTGCAACTGCAGAGACAAATTTATATTGGGGCATCGGCATCAGAACTTTTGTTGGGACAAATTAGCATCAGAAAAATTGCTTTTAGAACAAAAACAAGAAGCCAATGTCAAACGACTTTTTCGACAACATATGAGAGAAATATATAATGATAATACCAAAATGGTTTCCTCAAATTCCTCCTTCCTATCCTCAAAAATCCTCCAAATTTTACAATTTTGCACATAGAAATGTTTTGACATTTCGAGCAGAACAGATTAACAATGTTGCATATGCAGAAGGGATCATCTAAAAACTACATACATGCATGACAGATTAACAAAATGCTGAACAGAAAGGCATGCTTCTCTTATCAACTGGTTTGTATTGAGGAGGTGGGGGTGAACATGTCAAAATGAAACCGATAAAGCAAGATCGCGGGCACAAATACGACCGAATAGAGCCTGAAGGTGCGAAATGTGAGGACAAATTAACATGACCATGTTGGGGAATGGGAACAAGGAGCAACCTTGCTCATCGCCGGCGTTCCCCGGTCAGGCCCTCGTATATCCTCCGGCCCCGACGCTAGGAACGAAATGGAAAGGGAAAAGCTGTTCTTTTCTCTCCCTTCTTTCAGAGGAAAAATTGCTCTTTTCGAAGGTGACGAGACTGGATTGGGGTGATTCTGGCTTCGGGTTTCGAAAGTAAAAACAAATAATACAATTTTTTTTAAGTGGCTTCTCAAAGCTGTTTTTTTAAATGTTTCTCAAGTCCATTGATTTTTTTTAGATAAAGGATAGTTATATCCGGCTTCATCTATCACCGATAGAATTAGGCCAATTATTACAAAAGGTAGCCTATAGGCTGGCACACGAGCTGTAAAAGGTTCCAACTTTACAGCAAAACACATGGATAAACAAAACGCATGTAAAGTTTTGACTAAGAAAGGCCAATAAATCTTGTTGATAACCATCCATTGGAACCGAAGAATTGCAAAGCTGACGACTCAAGATGTTGCCCAGCTAAGACCAAGTGATCCCGTAGATCATCACGCCGCTGCAACTTTGCCCACTGTCGGAGCCAGTGAGTTCCCCTGAATAGTACCTGCAAAAAAGTTTTTGGTCTACATTTGTCAAAAACCACCTCGTTTCTTGTTATCCAAACTGCCCAACAAAGTGCCGATGCTGCTGTCAATAACAATGCGTTTTGTTTCTTATTACCCTTCTTTGACCACCCATTAAAAAAGTTTTGTTTCCATTGATGCATATACTGTTTATATCAATATCTTTGTTATTTGTCATTATCTATACCATAAGTTGTTTTACGGTTTTAGATTATATCACTGTTTTCACCTAATTAGTACTATACCACTAAACTCGAAAATTTCTTTGAAAAATGCTATTTTGACAAGGTCATCACACATTGATTGAGTGGAAAGGACTTTGTGGCCCTTCCAAATATGTTGAATTTTCAAACAAATGTCATCACAAAATAGCCGATCACACTGATTACTATGATCAAACTGAAACAAGAAAGAGTAATTTATTTTATGTCATCTGATTGAAAATTAACATATTTGGAAATGCAAAAGAGCCATTTTTGCTCAGTCAACAAGTATTGACCTCGCCAGAATGGCATTTTCTAAATAAAATTTTGAATCTAGTGGCATAGCACCAATTAAGCAATTCCATATAGACCTATTCCTTCAGGAATTATTATATTATCTCCTACGAAATTCCTACATTACAAACAAGGTCTTATCTTGTAACCTTGTTTATCATTGTTTGTGTTTGTATACATGCAATATGGGCATCTAAATTTTACAAGTACTTTGTAACATACGGGCCTTCTCACTGCAAAATTAGAGATAATTTTGAGTTAGTAAAATGTATGGCCAATTTGTATGCTTCGATGAAAGGATTTTGAACAATCGATGGTTGTACATTCGAGCAAATAATATGTTTCAAACACGGTTAGTAACCCATTTCATAGAAATTTTTGGTACAAAGTATAATTTTTCATTCCAACGTATGACACATAATTAGTCATATTTGAAAGACGAGTATGATTTTTTCACATATACATGGACGTTGATACACTATCCGAACCATCAAATTCGACTTGAGATTTATGCAAAAATTCAAAATTCAAACCACTATCTCATATTTCTATCATTGTAATGTTTTCGTAGAAATATCGGAGCTCTTTGCATGGTTAGGAACTTATGGCCTGTTTGGGACTGCTCCGCTCTAGCTTTTTCAACTCTGCTCTAAACTTGTCTAGCCAAACGGGTCCAACTCCAAGAACTCTGCTCCAAGAAAAAGGTGGATTTGAAGGCCTACTTCACGTTTTTTCTGGAGCTCCTCAAGGGGTACTCCAAAAACTGAAGTTTTGTATCTCCTCATGGAGTTGGGAGAAAATTACCCACCACTGTCATTACACAATTCCTCTCTCCGTACCGATTCGATTTCTTTTCCTTCTCCACTGCGAGCTCCCCCACTGCATCCTGTAGCAGCTGTTCATCTCAATCACCGGCTTGCCGCTGTAATCCCCGCGGATCCTGGGGTTGAAGTGCAGTATCCTGGGCGGCGCCTCCCCGTCCACCGCCTTGGTGCCCACCAGCTCGACCATGAACTGCGACACCATGACGGGAGCCTCCCCGTCCTTGCACTCGGCGATCTTGGGGTCGTACTCCGGCCGCGCGGCCCTCGGGCGCGCCACCACCGTCACGTGCGACCCCACCGCGAGCCCGCACGGAAGCTCCACCGTCCAGACCCCGTCCGCGGGGAGCTGGTCCGCGTGCACCGAGATCGAGGAGGGGCAGGTCGGGGCCGGGACGGGGCTAACGCCGAGGCGGTCCGAAGGTGCGCGAGGTGGGGCTTGGCGGCGGCGAAGGCGTTAGTGGCGGTGCCGTCGAATGGGGTGGCGGTTGAGTTGGGCCTGGGGAGGAGGAGGAGGGAGGAGAAGATCGGGAGCGGGGGAGGGGACGGGGCGGGGGACACCGCCGCGGGGAAAGCCGGCTTGGCGGGCCGGACTGGGGAGAGCAAGGAGGTGAAGGCCGACGCCTCGAGCTCGCGGCGGCGCGGGTGATGGGTGTCCAGCGACGACGATGGGGAGAAGGCGAGGGAGGGGAGCTCGAAGAGGAGGAGGAAGGCGAGGTATCCTGCGGCGGCGGCGGCTACGAGGGCCGCGCGGCACAGGCGCTTCCGCGGCGTTGCCATCAGGATGGGGGTGGAAGCCTGGAAGGCGGCCGTTTTGGGATGGAGACTTGGTGCTAACGCCTGCATTCGTAGTCATTTTGGTTTAAACTACTTTCTAGTTATCTATGGATAATTATTTGTATTCGAATGATGGACTTTGTTAATTATCTATCATGCACATTGCAATTTACGGGACAAAAGGATGGAATTATTTGACCAAAATATTTATTTTTTAGTTTTCTCGAATAAATTAATTGCGATTATAATATTTTACATCATATTTCAATTGGCAACAAAAAATATTCAGTTACATATGCTCTGCACACATCAAAACATACACCAAACATCATTCAAGGGCACATTGGACCTTTCTCAGGGAAACCTCACATTCCTGGAGCTGGAGTTAGCCTGCGTGCCAAACAGGATCACCTTATCCAGAAACTCCACAGTGAAACTGCTCTATGGTGGAGTTGGTGGAGCAGAGCAGTCCGAAACAAGCCCTTAGAATAGTGTATGACCGTCCATATACATGTTGAATTGTTGAGTGCTTTTCACTTAGAAGACTAGTAGACTAGTACTATTCCATCCATTTCCATAGTCCATAAAGCACGAGTTTGTTATAATACTACTGCTAATCTCAGTAGTATCTTCCTAAACGGTGTTGGTTCGTTGGATACGGACGTGCTTGTTGAATAGTCAGTCTAAAACAGTTGCCAGTCCAGGCTGATGAAATTAATTACTAAAGTAAGACCTTTCTGTGCTGACTCGGAACTGCATTTTAAGCCTTTTGTGTTATCGATTCGTGAAGAAGAGTCACTACGTGGAGGCTCATGTGAACTGTACCAGACTACCAGCCAGGAATGACTTGGAAAGTTCAGAAATAAAAGGGGTGACTTGGAAAGTTCCAAAAGGAGGAGAAAGGCAGCCGCAGGCACACGCAACTCTGTGCGTCGCAGCCGTCGTCAGCAACGAGCCTTGCTAGTTAAGCGCTGACGCACCACACAAACTCCATGCCCTACGACCAAATTGCGCCTCTCTTTTTCTTTCTCTCTCTTCATAAATTTTTTTAAGGCGCCAAAAATTGGTGGTAGTACGGTGCACTGTGGCTTATAGCTACGACTTATAACTTTTAACTTTAGGACGAGCACTCGTATGAACAAACCAAAAACCAATAAGCAGTTTCTAAAAAACTATCCGGATAAATCGCTTTAAAATGATGATGGAGAAACTACCCTCTTTATCTTTCGAGAGAAGTCATACGTTATTAGCCCTAAGCTGAAGAGTATTGTGGTTTGAAGAACTTTCATAACTCTCATCACAACTGATCTGAACTTCAGAAGTGGCACAACCGGTAAGAATCGTGAGATGTGGTGACTACATGGCTGACAATATGCATGATACAAGGCAGAAATAGTCATTTTTACACAATGGCTACTACTCTAGTTTGTTCACCACTGTTCTTTGAAAGGTAACTATTTCATGACATATAAAATTATAAAAAAAAATACACAATTAAGTCCACTATGTAAAGAGCCTTAAAAATCATAATGTTTGTATCGTATTTTCTATATTAAAAATTCTTATAAACAATATATTTAAATATTTTTTGAGAAAATTCAAAATGGATAAAATTATGGAAAAATTACGCAAGCAAGTACACTATGTCGGGAGGCTCTATAAAAAATTATAATTTTTAGAGCTCATTTGTTATATTTAAAAATTCCTACAAACTGTATACTTAAATGATTTTCAGGAAAAAAAATCCTTATTTGGACACTAAAGTGCGCCACCACATGATGGCTATGCGGTTTTGGGCGCTACAGCGCATCGCCGCACAGTGATCGTGTGGTTCTAACTAATCCGCATGGCCACCATGTGGCATCGCTTACATGTCATCCGTTAATTACTCTTGCGTGGTGATCATACAGTGGAGACATTATTTTGTGAATTCTACCATTTTTGCTAATGTGCGTCAAAAACTACAAAACAGCGTTACTGTAGAAATCCGCAGCATTGCAATAACGGAATAACTCCGTAATTATCCAGTACATTGTTCTGCTTTTTTTTGTTAAAAAAAACACCATGCTGGAAGCGAGTTTAGGACAAGGTCAGAGACGCGTAGCAGTGGGCTTCAAACGAAATGCGTAAGAACATTGACTGTACAGTACATAGTCGTGCTCCATGGAGCAGTACTATCATATTTCTTTTCTTAGAGAGTAGTACTATCAGATTTCTAAGCAGCATCACTAGCATTAAATATTTGTCGGTGTACTGCTTTATCTCGCCTCTGATGATCTTTCGTTTTAAAGAACGAATTGACCGGTGGCTTTTGTGTGCCAACTGATGGCACGGCCGGCGAACAACGGTAGCTTCAGAGATCGCAAGTGTGAAGACAGCTTAGCTGCGTCGGCCCTTGTTTATCTCGTGCCCGAACACCTAGAAAAACAAAAAGGAGCATGTGGGCAGCGCAGCACGCAACCATGTGGGATGTGGCCCTTGGAGAGGAGACGAGAGACGGTGCGATACACGCGAAGCAGCGTGGCGCGCGCGGCTAGCAGCCGCTACAGGCTTTAGGTTTTCTGCTGTAGCCACTGCTTTTTTTATAGTAAAAAAGTTTAAAACAAGATTAAAATTTAAAAACATCGCCTAATCTTTTAAGACAATATATAAAATAAGAACGAAAATTCAAATTTTAGAAGCTACTAGCTGAATGCTTGTGCGTTGCTACGGATTTTTAAAAGAAACTCACGGGTGGTAAAATTTTTTAGAATATACATACAAATATGTTCTAAAAGTTTTTAAATCTATAACAACACACAGACATTCAGCTAGTACAGGTCAATTGTCAAAAGGCAAGAGGATTCATTGGCATAATTCAAATGATGATGAGTTAATTTTCATCAGTTTCTAACTATATAAACTTTATAGATTTGCATCACCAAAAAAGATAGAGCATATAAAAAATTATATAGTCCAAGCAGGAGGGGAGGGAGACAAGAGAGGCCAGGTAGAAGAGGAGGTGGGAGATGGCAACTATTGGTAGAAGTGGAGAGGAGGGGTAGTTAGATATGAGAGAGAGATGGAGAGAGATGTTAGATAGATGGTCGAAATTTCAGTATTCAGATCGGGTGGTTGAGAAGGGAGAAAGAATAATACACCAACTATTAACTTAAACTTATTAAATAGTAAAGAAAATGCTAAAGCCAGCCAGGATAATGGGGGAGAATGCCAAACGGTCCGGCGAGGCGGGGGCCGGGGAGATACGGCGAGCTGACGGTGGATTTGGACACATGCCGCGACCCAATTCGCCGCCTAATGATTGGCCGTTCGCTGGCTCGTTGCATTGGCAGCCTTATTTTACGCCACCCGACTCATCAGGCTGAGCTGGTCCCTTCTCAAAGAATATTAGCGCCCTTCCAACGGTAATTATCGGTTATTAGTTTGGTATCATGGATCTAATGATTAGTCTGAGTGAGACATTTAAGTCCCGCTTCTTTTCAGCTTAGTCACAGATGTTTTCATATTAAATTCTAAAAACTGTTTTTTTACATTAAATAATTTTTTAGGTACCTAGATTTTAAATAGTGTCTTTTTAAGACAGAGTCTACTAGTCGATTGTAGTACACATTGTAGTAACTCGTTTATATCGGACAAATCACATATAATTTATCTCTCTCCATATGGTTCTTTACAAGCTGTTACTATTCATAAACTAAAACCAAAAATCATCAGCAAAATCAAATATGAACGGGCCCATGTTTTCTCTCGAATAAATAAACGGAATGGTCTCTCCTTTGTCGTTTTGAAACAGTTTATCGAGACAGACTTTACAAAGCAGTTTATTGACTTATCAGCATTCAGCTCGTTCACATAAATACTCGTGTTAAGACTAAAACCATAAGCCATAACATGCATTTAAAAGAACCCACCCTTTATATGGACTTGGGCATTTTATCAGAATACTGTATCAGGGTCAATTCTTGTTACAAGTAGAATCTCTCTCTCTGCTGAGGTTAGTTCCGATAACTTCGTTGTGAACCTGCAAGCAAGCTTTGGCCAACTAACTGCCAACCCATCCAGTTCGACTATGCCATTATGCCAACAATTGCCACTGCTTTGCCTGACCTAACTCATCTTATCGCATTGAAGTTTCTGCGACTCTTGCACAGATAAATTACAAGTGCTTGTTGATTAAGTAGACATTAGTTGTTTAATGCCGAACCAGTCATATTCACGCTACTGTTCTAGCTAGCCCATCGGGTACACGACTACAGTACCAGTACTTGGTTTTGCTTGGCTCGCAAGAAGCATTTAGCCGCAACCGGGAACAAAAGTATCTGGACTAATGCTGTCATGTCATCTCGGACCACGCCTCCGGCGCAACAGAGCATTCGCTACGATCACCGATAGGCTAGAAGATAATCTAACTCCCCGTCAGGACGGCGTGACAGCGATCAATCCGAAGGTCCGGATGATCTCTCCGGGGCTTCAAGATTCCTTCACTCGGTCCGTTGCTTAAAAGGGAGGAGAAAGACGGCGAAAGCAACGCAGGGCACAAAGCGTCCAGAGAGGCAGCGACGCCGCGCACTCAAACACAGCCGAAAGCCGCACTCTCTATCTACTGCTGCCTTGCACTGCTCGGCTAGGCAAACGGATGAGCACGAGTGCACGACGAGGCAAGTAGCAGCAGCGGCAAGATGCCATACCACTCGGCGGCCGCTCACCCGTGGACTCCATCTCGACTCCACGCTCTGGCGCGGACGTGCCGTGGTGCGGGTGTGGCCCAGCTCGATGCCGCCCACTTGTACTCGCGTACGCGCGGCCATGCCATTGCCACGGGCTTAATCGTGGTTTTTGAGCTGTACCTTCGCTTGATTGAGTTAAAATAAGTTGATTTATAGTTGAAATTAGACCCTATTTATTTCCACTTAAGATTATTATAATCTAACTTATAAATCATAAGTGGAAACAAACAGCCCAGATTATAAGGTAACTTATTATAATCTATAGCTCAGATTATTGTAATCTAATAAGCTCAAAAAAACCTCAAAAAAGGAGCTTATTTCAGCTTATAGATCCACCTTTTATCTTAATGACCATAAAACTTTAGAAATATTACCCACCTTTGCCATTCATCCAACTCCCGTGCCTCTCTCCCCCAGGGCGTTGTAGTCTTTAAACATTCGAATACAACAATCCATAACTCTGATAATCCAGGCTGCCAAACACCTGACAGCTTATTTCCCACCAGCTTATTATAAGCTAGCTTATATAATTCCCACCTATAAGCTAGATTATAATAATCTTAAGTGGAAACAAACAGGGCCTTACACTATATCTGTGGTAGCTTATTTGGCGTTACTACATTTACAAAATTAAAAAAATAGAAAAAAACATGTTAGTCTATCACGGACAATATAAACAAATACGAGAAAAAAGAACCGGCAAAAAAAATCTCAAAAAGCTAAAAATTCAGAAAAAACAAAATTTATAAATAATAAAAAATAAGTCAGAAGTTAGAAGTCCAAACTAAAATGAGCGAGATCTTAATCTAATAAATAATAATTGTTAAGAGAAGTTGTAAATAAAAACTGCCGATAAGATCAAGAAAACAGGACCTTTGACGCGCTTGGAAAGATACCGTATCGGTGCACTGCTGCTGATGCGCCGCGACCATACCAAAATCCAAACCCAACGCTTTCGTACGCTTATTAGGCGGCTTGGCTTAGGCAGCGCACCACCGGTCTTACTGCTCACCTAGTCACCTGTACCATCATGGTGTCCATCTCGTGGCACGTATTGTTTGGGCACGAGTACGATCGTGCATGGCCGATCGGTGGTGGTTGCTACGCGACTCCACCGGCAGGAGGAGAAAACGGGCCTCGCTGCCGGCATGGTTCACTGGGGCTGCGTACATTCAACTATGAACTTGCGTTTACATTTACTTTTGACGCGAGTAAACATTTTCGCTTATCGGGAAAGTGAGGTTTTTGATACGCTTGAATTCTACCGTTTGCTCGTGCGATCAAACGGCTGGCAATCTCCTGTATCTGTATGTGCCGTGTGGGCTAAACAGCAGACGATAATCTCTGAAGCCTTTCACGGTCTAGATACACTGGAAAGCATGGTGTTGAACCCACGGAGACGCAGCCGCCTGCTTATCCCGCACCGACACGCTATCCAGACGCGCACGGCGAGCCCGCACTCGGCGGTGCATTGCACAGCAGCGGCGAAAGGGGGGAGGAACTGGACCCGGATCACCGAAGGAGGCATATCCCTTGCCGGATCCCCACCGGGAGAAGCAACCGCCGCAGATGGACGCGACGCGACGCGACGCTTACTTGTAAAAGGGGCACCTTTGTTTACTCGGTTTCTTTAATCTCGCCGGCTCGTCGCCTTTCCTGGACCCAGGTTTTCCAAGTGCCAAGGTTTTTCGACCGCGCGGTCCAAGTTACCACTCCCGGAAGGGTCCTTTCGACGTCCGCTCTGACGCTGCACTTTCCGTGTCGACTCGATCCCTTTCGCGTTGGAAGCTTCGTTGGGTGGCGTGGCGGGGAAGCTGGGGGTTAACGCTGGATCTCCGGGACGCCATCTCCTCTCCCCCTTCATCGGAGTCACGTCTACGCCAGCTTGCAAGCAAGCGGCCGTTCTTTCACTGTTCCGTCGTGGTCGCTGCCGTGTATCTTTAATTTCCACTCTAAAATTTTACGAGCGAAAACGTAACGTTAGTGCTCAGGAGTGCTCTTGCGCAAGAAACGGACGGCCTGTAAACGAACACGGACTTCGGACCTCACTAACTGGGGAGGGAAGAAGGTAAGGACAAGACGAACAGAGGAGCGGAGCAATGTTCGTGCAAAAGCAAAATCGATTGCATTGTTTGTGCTACAACATAATTTACATGAATCTTCGTGGCAAAGTAAATCCAAAGGCAAATGCCTCTCGTGCTCAGGTGAAGCATCTTCTTCTCCTACATTGTGGGCACTGTCGCCACTGTCCACATCGATGTCGAGGAGTTCGGCCTCTGCGCTCAATTCTTCACTCCTGGCACCACCGTCGAGAGGTGTCATCTCCTCGGCCGGCACGGCCATTGCGCCGGATGCTTCGGTTGGCGTGGAAATCACATCGATCCATCCCTCCTCGGAGTCCCAATCAGGCAGCGCCGAGGCAGGGCAGGCCAATGCCCTGATCCTCTCGGCCGTGCTCTGTGACAGCTCGTCGTCTTCGGTGTCCGACTCCCAGAATGCCGCATCCAGCGTGCTCTTGGGAGAGACCCATTTGCTCTTCTTGGCTTCCAGCTTCACGTCGCAGCCGGCGACAGCCAAGAACGGGTGCTCCAGCAGTTGCGCCGCCGTGCACCGGTCACTGGGGCACCTTGTCAAGCACCTCCCTAAGAAGCCTTTCGCCTCCGCGGACAGCCATTGGGGGACCTCAGGCACGGCCTCCGTGTAGCCAATCCGGTGCACCGCCGCGAGCACGTCCTCCATGTCGCTCCACGGGGCGTGGCCGGTGGCCATCTCGATGATCGTGCAGCCCAGCGCCCAGATGTCGGCCGCTGGCCCCTGTTCCTCCCCACGAGCCACTTCCGGCGCCATGAACGCCGGCGTGCCGCCGATCGGCCGGGCAGATTCTGCCCATCTCGCGCACCCGAAGTCCGCAAGCTTGGCCCGGCCATCGGCGCCGATCACGACATTCCTCGCCTTGACGTCGCCGTGGACTAGCCCCATCCCGTGTAGGTACGCGAGCCCCCTCGCCACGTCCGCCGCGTACCTCCGGAAGGCGCCCTCCTCGAGCCGCCCCCCGTTCCTCGCTACCTCGTCGGCGAGCGACCCGCCGGGGGCGAACTCGAGGAAGAGCTGGTACGACCCGTCGCGGCCGCCGCGGCCGCCGACGCAGGGGACGACGTGCGGCGAGCGCAGGCCGGCCATGACCCCCTGCTCCCACCTCAGCCCTGCCGCGCCCGCCGCTCCCACGGACTTGACGGCGAACAGCTCCCCGGACGCGTCGTCGGCGGCGAGGAAGACCTCCGCCCCGGACGCGCCCCGGCCGAGCGTCCGCACCCGCGTCCATTGCCCGCTCACGGACACCGCCATCTCTCCTCCCCTTTTTCTTGCTTCTCCTCTGCCTTGCGAGTTGCGATGCGGTGGTGGTGCTGCTGTGTAGATTTCTGTTGGCCCTTGTCTCGAGCTTACTTGCGCTGAGTTTCTTTTCTGTGGCGGGTGCGTTTATATATAGAGAGGAAGAATTGTACTTGGGATTAGGAAGGATTGCAAGCTTAGAACATAGAAGATGTTTGGCGTGTGTAAAAAGCGTGGTGGGATTAGGGTCGTTCCAAACAGCATTTCGGCCTGCTTATTTGGACTGAAATTTGATAGTTTATGACTAAAATTACACTGTAATTAGCTGAAATTACATTGTAGCTAATGATGACTTGTTTGACATAATTAAATTTTAAAAAAAATAAAAATTCATCACATGTAATGCAAACGAATATAGAAAAAAGAACCGGTAAAAAGCTCAAAAAAACGCCGAAAAACCAGAAAAAACAAAATTTAAAAATAATGAAAAATAAGCTCAAGCCGAAATGTGCGTAGTCTTTATCTTCTAGTTTCTAACTTTCAGAAGCTAAAAAACTGTTTGAAATGTATTAATTTTTAATGTAGTTTTTTCCTTTATATATTTTTTGTAAAGGTGTAAGTTCTTCATTATTCTTTTATTTTCATTTAACTGAATGTTTTAGAAAAAAAATAGGATCATTTGAGTAAAAAGTCACGTGCCAGGACTGTTTGGAGCCGAAGGAAATACGGAAGCGGAAAGGCGCAGGAAGCAGGTTGTTTCGTTCTGTGGGCACGCGCTAGCGCGCCTCGGCCTCGCCTTCCTTGCCTGTGGTCATGTGGTGTGGACGGACGGGCATGGACTTCGCCTTCGCGCGGTGTGGGAACGCGCAGCGGGGCCAGGTCTGCGGTTCGCTCGCGTTCCGCCTCCTCGTCAAGCCCGCGTTAAGTCCCTCTGATCTGAGCTGTGGTTAAGCCTCCTCGTCAAGAACTCGTGAGATAATTGGGGGAGAATTTACTTGTCAAAGTCCTGGTCGTTCGTTCGTACATGGTCGTGGATGATACCACACTAGCAACAAAGCAAATTGTGTGAAACATACTGGGGTTGGTGACTTGGATGGATGGCAAGCGTTGACGTTTCGTGTGTAAACGAATCAATGGCCGAGGTCAGCGCGTGCACCTGGAAGGTGCTCGGCGCTTTGGGGGCCACGGTTGGTGGCTTTGACGCCGTGGCCTGCAAGTCCACCGCGAAGCTACGGTGTAGCGCCACCGGGTCCGGCGTCCGACGGTTTCTTCTGCGTCTGCGCCAACATCTGGAAGCTATTTTGACAGAGGCTTTGAAGGATCAAATCCGCGCGCCATGAACGCAACAGCGGCAGCAGCTTGTTCTAGAATTCGAATTCCAAGCTGGAATTCCACTGTGTGAAGGCAGCTTGTTCACGTTCACTCCGCAGTCCTACTGGACATGCCTCCTCACGGATGGCCTTAAACGTCGGTGGCTCCTCGGAGAACAATTCCATCGATCCACTCCGATCGGATGCATGATTAATAAATTTCTCGCGTCTCCTCGGTACCATAAGCGGCGTTCCACAGGAACATTCCCGTGCACATGCAGTAGCGACCATGGTTTTGATAGTCGGCTGATTATCGGCTTTTATCGGTGGTAGCGGTCTTCTCCAGTAAAATTTTAAAGACTCTGAAAAATTGTTTCATTTGAATTTTATTAAATATAGAAGAAATTTTGTTAAATTTTGTTTTCAAAAATCCAGCCGATTTTCGAATGATTTTTTAAATTTAAATTTTGATTTGAAAATTTCGGCCCAAAATCCTCCGATTATCGGTTAAAACGGTGTTATCAGTGCCCCTGATAAAATTTTAAAACCGGTTTACAAAACGCTCGTAGCGGCATGCACGCTCACTGTAGCTGCAAACACTCGCTGCGGCACACGCAATAATAACCTCGTCGCAGCATCGCAGCAGGCTAGCTAGTGATCAGCTGCATACGCCGGCGCCGCTGTAACGCACCGGCATCGGCGTATGTCGCGTCGGCCGGAGTGGAGGTGCATCGATCGCACGTACGTACGCGACGTGCGCCCGGTGTTGGCCACGTCCAGCCGGGGACAAGTGGCGTCGCGGGAGGGCACGCGCGGCCGCGGTGGGGGGCGGTCATGTGGGGCTCCGGCGCTCGGCGCTCGGGAGTCTGGACCCATGCCCTGCGCCGACCGAAAGTGGCGAGGTGGATGCATGCACTTTGCGGCGCGGGGCGGCCAAAAGGATAGCTCGTCGCGCGTGTGTCAGATGCGTTGCTTCCTTACCCAGCGTGAGCTCACCGCCGCCTACTCGTCCATGAGCTGCCGCTGCCCCAGTCGGTGCGGCTCGGTCCCCCCTTTCGCTCAGCTGGGTTGATTCCAGCCCTCCACTTCACCACTGAGCTAAGTAAGAATCGGAGCCTTTGCCGTCGTTTGCAAGGGTATTGGTTGGGCTCTACCGTTCTTATAGCATCTCACGTTCTTAATTAAATGCCAAAATTAAGGAGAATTCACCAATCTTGTGATGACAATTCTTTTGCAATCAAATCCAGATTTTAACCGTTTGCCTGACTTCCCGTTAGACATACAGGAGAACGGGGCACTTTTTTTTCTTCTTCTTTTTTGACACACAGAGAGTGACTGTAAACAGCACACAGTTTTGTGCTCCAGTACGCTAAAAAACTTGATTTTACCGCAAGCTGCCCGTGACGGGGTGTGCCAGTCTTTGCAAAACTGTAAACGCGTCAGATCTGACGGTGTGAACAGGAACAAGAACAACGGCGTTCTTCAGACGGTTTGTGCACATGAACTGAACTTTTTGAGATCCGGAAACCTACTTTGCTCTGCCGAAGTTAAAATGTTCGCTCAGCGGAGAAGAGGTGCATACAAGTCAACCTCTACTGTAGTTTAAGGACTGAAAACTTGAATGCCTCGTCAACCAATGATTGCACTAAAAATTTCTTTCTAGTGTTCCAGTGCTATTCCGTCTGTTAATCTTCTTGCGTCTGTTTCAATCATGCTAAAAGGTGAAGGGCTCCTTTTCGTTGAACCGGGTACAACTCTGTAGCAGGTCAACCGTTTTGACACCTCTCAATTGGTCTTATCCAAGAGTAGAAAGTGTTGATGTAATATTAGCAATAGTTTGCCATTTGACCAGATCCCGGTGTGCAGGCATGGATTGGTACAGTTGACGAGTAACGAACAGGGATACGAGATCAATTCTCGTGCGTCTGGTTTGATTTTGCCAGATTGAGAGGATCTTTGAGCAGATAAGAAAGTGATGGACACAAGCTCTGAACCGTGTGTACTGACAAAGAAACGAGTCAGATGAAGCCTACCTTGGAATACAACGCTAGCAGAGTGTCACTTCAGACTATCTAGCAACCATTCTCTGCATGCACTTGTGATTATCTTCGTAGCCGCAGCAATTCCAGCTTCATTTTGAGTTCAGATGTCCTACATTGAAATCTTTTTTTCGTGCCTTGGAAGAACAGAAGGTACATAGACTGTGTCGCACTCTAATCTTTGCCGAAGGTGCGCTGAACGGCTATGCTTTTGAGGGATGTCAAACTGGTTGCTTGCCAATGATGCGCAGTCGACGAAAATGTCCGCGTGCTTTACTTAGTGTTTCAGATAGCAGAGTCAACGTCCTAATTATTCTTCTAAAAGAATTGAAACGGAGTCAACGTCCTTACAAAAAAGAGGAGATACAGGAAAAGGGAACCTGAACTTCAGTCTTTAGGCAATGGATATTGACTTTTATCGGGCTTCGCACATAGTTTTATAGATGAAGAAGTTGACCAACTGAAAATATGGGATTTATTATTGCATCGAGTATCGTCCCTTTTTAAGGGGAAATTATTGTATCGGCATCAATGTGACTGGGGAGATCATTTGATGGGATGGGGATGCAACAGAACTGTAGTCTTTTGGCCAACTCCACCAAGTCGCGTCCAATCTGAATTCTGAACTGATTCCGGCCAAGGCCACTGACATCAGCCGTAGCGAAATTGGGATGCTGGATAAGGAAGTTGGCTAACCACTCAGCGTCTCAACCTCAAATGATCAAGGAATTGACCTGGCAGATTAGTACTGTAGCATCTTCTTTGGTGGAAGCGGTTACTGGCTGCACTTTACAGTGAAAGTCATGGTCTATATTTGGAAGCCAGCTCGACACAGGACGGGTTTATCATTCTGTCTCTTACATCTACCAGATTTTTTTCAAGAGGAAATTGATAAAAAAAAAGTATTTAGAGATGCTTGACTTACTAGTTACCACCTGAAATTTCAATTTAGCCAAACAAGATACGGACTCATATTAGCTTTGTTTTTAGAGGAGCAGACTCATAATAGTAGCTCACAGCATCAAGCCACAGTGTGGCTACATTCTTCTACACGATGGAACAGCCATATGGGCCACCACTGCACGTCTGTACGTGGGCCTTGCCCAAAGATTAACTGACGGTCGCGTGGGATGGGCCCAACCCAAGCTCAACACCGTGCTCCTAGTAATCCGGCTTCTTCAATCTCCCGTTAAGGACTTGTTTGAATGGGCCGGAATAGGCTGATATCCCGGCGAGGGAATTTTGCCGGCCTGGCCTGTGAGAGTGTTTGGATGAGGACGGGGTGGGGAAAATCCCGGCTCAATCCAACCCAATCCACTTGGAGAAAAAAAAATCTCCTCCGAGGACGAGGAACTTTCCGATGCTTCCCTAGTTCGATCTCCCTGGCAACTAGGGATGGCAACAAAACGGGGATAACAGGGGCAGCCATGAAAAATAGTTTAGATCTAGATATCAGATAAAATAATTTGATTGGCACTCTTAGTAATTTTGTCCATCCTCTATTTCCCACTCTAAATTCACCTCTCCCACTGGATTTTATTTGGTGGGACGAGCTTCCCACATCCCATTTCCAGTTCATTCTCATGCCTCATTCCCTCTGTACAAACATGGCTTTAGATTTGACCTAAGCGCAAACGATAAGCTGCTTCGAAAAGATAACGAAGAAATCATTCCGTTTATTTATTTGAAAAAAATCATAATCTTAAAGTATAAGGATAGGTTTTTTTAGGCTATAGCTTATGCTTTCTGAATTCTTATGGTTCATGAGAGAGACAATCGCATAAGATTTTGATCGGTATAGCTAAAGTTGATACAATATTTATTATAATTAATTTATAAATACTGCTTTAAAATACATCAGTTAAAAATTAATTATTGTAATAAAAACTAAAACCATTAAGTATGAAACTCAGAAGAGCCTAATCCAAGTCAAAACCGAAAAGAAGGGGATACGGGGAAATTGCACCCTCGCGCCCAAATAAGGCCTAAGTGGGCTTTATATTGGGCCTTGCTCGGTAGTCGCTTCACACCCCCCCGTTGTCTGGGAATGGAAGTCGGAATCCTTTTGTCTGCACAAAGCCAAGGGTGGAGAAACCCTTGATACCGCCGCGCCGTTGGCGACTCGCCGTCACCGGAGCTAGGTCCGACGCGAGCGACTCCGCTGGTGCACGGGCGCCCCCGTCTCCGGTAGGCTCCCCTTCCCCCCTCTCTCCTCCCTCTAATTGGGGGCTCCTCAGACGGAGACCGCGCAAAACCCTCGCGATTTATCCGTCGTCGCTGTTCTGAATCGGTGTCGTGATGCTTCAGGTGAGGAATGGCTTCGGCGCTGGAGCGGAGGGAGCACTCCTCCCGGAGGTCGGGGCACACGAGGTCCCGCTCTCCGGCCAGAGAGCGGGGCTCGCCTCCGCGTAGGCGGAGCCCCCCTGCACGGAGGGAGAGGTCACCGGTTGAGAGGAGTGGCTCGCCTAGGAGGCGCTCTCCTGTTAAGGCTAGCATCTCGCATAGGGAGAGGTCACCGCAGAGAGAGAAGGTGAATGAGCGGGTCAGGTCACCGAAACAGGCACGGGCACAGTCGCGGTCATCGTCACCTGCCAGGAAACGGGAGTCTCGGTCGCCTTCCCCGCGTACCAAGCGACTAAGGAGATCTCAGGCTGAGCGAGAAGCGGCAGAGGTAACTGAGGGTGACCGCCGGAAGCCCTCCAACAGGGAAGAGCGGGACTCAGGGAGGCACAGGGAGCGTGATGAGAGAAGGGATGTGTCAAGAGACAGAAAGGCAGAGCGGGAGGATGATAGGAGTGCTTTCAAGGATAGAAAACTGGATCTTGATGACGGAAGGAATCACTCCAGAGATAGAAGGGCTGACAGGGATGATCGATCAGGTGCTTCAAGAGAGACACGGTCTGCCCGGGATGCTGAAAGGCATGATTCAAGAGGTAAAAGGTCTGATTGGGATGATCGGAAAGGTGCTTCAAGGGAGCAAAGGGCGGACCAGAATGACAGAAGGGATTCCGCGAGAGAGAGAATGGCAGATCGGGAGGAGAACACTGGTGGATCAGGAACATCATCTAGGCGTGGCCGATCAGTGTCTCCAGAAGAGCATAGGCATAGGGGTCGGCATGAGTCCCACACATCACCAAGGGCATCCAGAAGTGCAGCACGTGTTGAGGTGTCTGGTGATATCCAACCCTTTTCTTTAGATCTATCCTTTTGTTACTTCGCTTCCAGTATTTTTTTTTAATCTAGAACGTTTCTCGTTCCTGCTTGGTTTCTGATAAGCTCCACCGTCCACCCAAATGAATAGGAAGTTAGATAGTTATTTTCATACCTTGGAATATCGAGTGGCGGTTGCGAAACTTGTGGAACCAGTATTTTTCACTCTCAACATGCATCCCGTACACTAAAATACTAAACATGTGGGGTCCATGATCCATGCCAACCCTTTCAGCTCCAGATTTTAGAGGACATAATTAGTTGTCCATTACCTTTTCATTTTACAACAATATTATACCTTTTTCATGTATGCTATTACATTGTGGCCTGTAAATTGCAATCTGAAAGTTTTTTTATTTGTTTGCTATTATATTGTGGCCTGTAAATTGCAATCTGAATTTTTTATTTGTTTCAGGATGCAAGATCTACAGGGGATGCAGCATCCCGGTGAGTGCTCAAGGCTCTTGATTCCATATACATTCTTAAATTCTTGATTCCCGGTGAGTATCTGCTGCTGGTGGTTGTCAAACTACAGCCAACTGTAATGGAGATGTGAAAATGATTTTGATGCCCCTGTTAGCCGGGGTATGTAGAAGATAGGGTGTTTTGTAATGGTCTTTTGGAAAAGTTTTATGGTCCAAACTGTTATTTTGTAGATGTTTATGATGATATATTCCTAATAGACAATTAGACATCTCCAAAATAACAGTTTGGACTGTCAGACATGTCCAAAATACTGTTAATAAGTATAGTAACTACTGCATACTCCAGCTGACAGGGGCAACAATGTCATTTTCCCATCTCTGTTACAGTTGACTGCCATCTGGTCGCCATTGGTGGTAAATACAATTATACAAAACCCTAATGCAATTTCAAGCAGCAATGAAAAAGTATGCCCTTTTACGGCGACAGATACAAAACTGGGCAACTTTACAGTGGGAATTACATGATTTCCCCAAATTTAGAAACATCAGTTTGTTTGTCTATTATCTTTCCCTCTCAAAAGATGGCTGAAGCAAACATAATCATAATTGAGGCAGTTAATGTGCTGCTGTTTCTGGGACTGAATCATATTGTTCTTCTGGAAAAGCATGTATTTTGGGATCACCGTAATTGCTTTTAACTTTCTATGTCAAATTTCATGGATTGTGGAAAGCAGTCATGCACCGTCTTTTGTTTATCCTTTCATTCTATTCAAGGGGAAGCGATGGATTAGCTCTTTTGGTTGAATGTGTTAGTTTGCTATTCTATAGATGTCACTTCGCTAAAGCATTTATGTTGTACTCAGGGTGGTTAACTCGTTTATGGGCCTGTTCTTTCTATCTTTTGAAACCGGCTTTTGGCTTTTGTTACAGTACCTAACTTTCAAACGAAGTATTTTTTTAAAAACGGGAACTACAAGTAATTGTAGTATACGTTAAAAGCCTAATATCTGTATCAGCCAAAATCGCAAAAACGAGTATCTCTCTCTATAATCTCAAAAAATTTAACCAAAAGCTATAAGTCACAGCTATAAGCCAAAAAAAGAACATACCCATATGTATCAGTGTCCTGTTGATTGTTTTGTGTTTTGAGCATGCTATTTCATTCTGAGCAAGGTTCTCACTATTATGTATTTCTTTTTCCACAATTATTAACAGCAACGATTTACCGTTTTGGTCAGGAGTGGTGATCCTGATTCTTTGGTGAAGATGAATGCTGCTGCAGAAGCTCTGGAAGCAAAAGAAAAGGTGGTGCATACACCAGATGAATATTGCAAATAATGACAATTCATTTATTTGAACTTTTGAAGACTATTGCGAATTATTCTTTTATGTGATGCCTCTGTTGTTTTTCTGAAATATTGAATACTTGTTATGACATCTTTTTTATTATTATTTACCTTCCTTTTCATTTATTACATATTGTCATTTTAAGGACTTTTTTTTGGTTTTGCAGCAAAAACCGTCATTTGAATTGTCTGGAAAGCTTGCTGAGGAGACTAACAGAGTTGCAGGTGCTGATTTGAACCCTGTATATCTCACACACTTACATTTCTTATGATGGTGGGACCACCAACTAAAAGAAGCTAATGTTGTGAGCTTTTCGTTATGTGCATTGTCCTCAGAGATGACGATTTATTTCCATTTCAGGTGTAAATCTGTTGTATTCAGAACCTCCAGAGGCTCGCAAGTCAGATATTAGATGGCGACTCTATGTCTTTAAGGGTGGCGAAGCACTGAATGGTAGTTACTTTTGAAATTGTTACTTCATATATGAAGCTAATGTTTGCTTTATGTCATACTATCCACCAATTCAACAGTTGTTTTAAGGGAAGAAGGAACATTTTTACATTTACCACTCTATGGAGGCATATAGGTGTCTAGCTGAACAGTTAATTCACTATTTTTCTTCCCAGCTTGGCAAAAGAAAGTAGGTTCAGTTACAGCGTGTATGGTCATTAAATGTGATTTAACAGATATGAAACCAAAAAAAGAAAGAAAGCTATCTGTGAACTAGCCTAATCTCAGAAAGTTTTGGAGAAACCATTTAATGAGGCAAAGGGAACAACCAGAGGCCCACTATAATATAAGCTTGTCTTGGATCAATATCATTATTTCCATTTCCTGGGAGAGTAAATGGGCTCTTTAAAGTAATTATAAGCTATATAAATACACGGGCTTCGCGGAAGATAAAGGGTGTGTCACACTGTTTGAACATTGGTGCACAATGGAAGCTCATTAGATTTGGTATTGAAGTGAATGAACTAAAGTCAACTGTGATAAACAGCAAGTTAAGAACAAACATTTCAGTGCTTGAGTCGATGTGTAGGGTGTTGAGTGTTGACAAACTGACATGCTTTTCTTGGTGATTTAATACTTCAGTTTTGAATTTCTTGTGCTTGAATGTTTCTTATGCTGCTATCTGATTGAACAGAACCATTGTACGTTCATCGGATGAGCAGCTATCTTTTTGGAAGGGAAAGGAAAGTAGCAGACATCCCCACTGATCATCCCTCCTGCAGCAAGCAACATGCGGTTCTGCAATATAGGTAAGCCTAACAGGCTAGCACTCTTATCTGCCTATGCTGATAAATCATACTGTGACTAGCTCAGCTTTTGCCTTTTCAGACTTGTAGAGAAGGAGCAACCAGATGGCATGATGTCAAAGCAAGCGAGGTAAGTAGCGATTTTTTTTAGATCGCAATATGTGTTAACTAATCTGCATGATTATTCTAATTCCTCAGTACCTTTATATATTAGTGATGTTCTTGCTGCTTTGTTCATAGGCCTTATCTGATGGATCTTGGTAGTACAAATGGTACTTTCATTAATGTAAGTTTTTTAGCGATAAATATTTTTTTCTCAGATAAACTGGTCGCATTTCAATCTTATTTTCCTTTATGCCAATTCCATCTTTTCCAAATTGTGTGTTCTGCAGGACAATCGTATTGAGCCTCGCCGATTTTATGAACTCTTTGAAAAGGATACAATTAAGTTTGGCAATAGTAGGTATGATCATGACAATTGAAGAATTACTATTTTCATTACTGGCTAAGGTGCTTTGCTTGCTGGGTTCGTTCCCATCATATCAATTAAAGAAAGCGACATTTATCTATTCTGCTTGTGTATAAGTTCCTCTGCAGTCTGTTTTCGGCAACCTTTTTTGTTCCAACTTTCTTTTTATTTGGGGATCTATTAGTGAAAAATATACCATCTCCATCAATTTTCTTAATGTCTCTTCAACCTATGTGGCTATACCTAATTGTTTTGCTCATTGTGTTAGTCTTCAAGTTGCATGTTAGATGAGTCTTCAAACTATACCCAAGTCCTACCTTGTTGACACAAGTTTTTTCTTTATGGGTCTTTGATTGCAAGTTCAACCACGTAAATCTTTTCTAAGAAATTCTGTGGAAATTGTGAAGTCTATACACAATTTGCCCTCCATAGTTTTCAGGATTTTTCTGTACCCCTTTTTTTAGCAATCTCTTGTTAACACTGGACATCCTTCAACTTATGGATATCGTTGTTTTCATTGCAGCCGGGAGTATGTTTTGCTCCATGAAAACTCCACAGGTTGAAGATTGAAAACGCCGGAGAATTGTGGGACAAGGAAACTCAAATACCTTGGTGATTGAATTAGTTTACCAACCTTGGAGCAACCAACATGATCATCAAATGTACTCCGTTTTGTCAATTAGTCTTCCTTTTGTTTTGAGGTTTCTTCACCGGTGTATCAGGATATTTTCGACAAGAGAGCTTGACATTCCATCCTGAAATACATAATGTTTTAACTTTTGTTCTGTATTTCTCATATTTTGGTTCACCTAGTAACTGATGGAACTTTTTTTTTGGACCAGTATAATCATGAAGTTATGTTACCTGATAGATTTTGCTTATCCCTCTTCTGCATGGACTACTCATGGTACCAATCGCTTGAATTCTTAGATACAACTTGAAAAGCCAATTCGCAGATTCTGGGGATATCGAAGGGGCAATATATCTTCCATAGCCTTTCTAGAATGCAATATATCCACCACCGGCTCCTGGAGCTGTTTAGAGCTGTTTTGTGCCAAACGGGGTACAACAAAATAGCTCCACCCAAGGAGTCCCTTAAAACCTGCTGAGACAAAAGTAGCTCCTTGGGTGGAGCTGAAAAAAGTAGCTTCACCCAGCTCCACTTGTGAAGTAAAAAAAACAGCTCCACTTGTGAAGTGGAGCCGTGCCAAACGGGGCCTAAATGGATTTGTTTTGGAAAACCGTCTGGCCAAGGGACTTAATTAACCAAATGAATGACCGGATTCCGATCAATGTTCTTGTTCCTTTATTCTTGCATATAAACGCGGTGTTGAAGTAATCTATTTGAAATAATTGGAAATTCTTTTAAGCCTCTGAGCATGTGAGTTGTTAGAGCAACTCCAGCAGGGTCTCTACTTGAGCCCTCAAACCTCATATTTGAGGGCTTGAGGCAAAAATAGAGGTCCAGCAGGGCCCCTACTAGAACCCTCAAATTTGAGGAGCCCCTCAAATCCCCCCTTCAGCCCTCATTCCCAAGGGCCCCATACTCTGGCTCTCATTCTTCCGTTTTTTCCCGCTGGTGAAAAATCCTCCGCCCGTCCCCCTCCCTCCCACTCCGCCAGTCCGCCTCCCCGCCCGCCTCCTCCGCCTCCCCGCCTCCCTCCTCCGCTTCCCTGCCCGCCTGCCTCCCTCGCCGACGCCTCCCCGCTGACCTCCTCCGCTTCCCCGCCCGCCCGCCTCCCTCGCCGACGCCTCCCCGCCGGCCTCCTCCGCTTCCCCGCCCGCCCGCCTCCCTCGCCGACGCCTCCCCGCCCGCCTCCTCCGCTTCCCCGCCTCGCCTGTCACCTCGCCGTCGCCCGTCGCCGACGCCTCCGCCCATCGCCGTCGCCGACGCCTCCGCCCATCGCCGTCGCCACCAAAATCCCCTACCTCCTTCACTGATCGGGATTTGTCAGGAGTGGGTCCCATGTGTCAGTGTGTGGTAGAATAGATTTGAGGGCTTAGATTTGAGGGGTGTTGTTGGAGTAGAAGCAAAAAAAATTGGACCCTCAAAAGTAGGGGAGCCCTCAAATGAAAAGTAGGGGCTTAGATTTGAGGGCTACTGCTGGAGTTGCTCTTAGCTAAACAAAATGGGTAACTTCTCGCAAAAAAGGAGATGAACGAGCAATAAAAAACCCTGCGCGGGACCGGGAATCAAACGGTTGCTAATTGCTACAGAGAGCTTGTTGCATGGTTGACGGTTCTAAGTTTGCCTGTCAGTACAGGTCCTCGTATTAGGTCTTTGGTCTGAACAGTTGCTAATTGCTACCGATTTATTTTGGATGTTGCTGACGTCCGGACGTAAGATGCAGCGTTTCCATCGCATGTCTCTCCTCAAAACGAGTAACATTTTGCAACGCTGCGAGTGGCACAAATTAACTGACGCGCAACAAAAAAACTTATCTTGCAGCAAATAAAATAATAGAAACTGTTACTCCTGTAACAACTACAAATTATTGCAATATATTTAAATCTTCTCTAGCAACAAATGACGTGAGGTTCCTTCATAAACAAAAATCTACTCATACAACAAATAAAAAACTACTAAAAATTTATATTGCAACAACAAAAAGAGCCGTTGCAACAAGCAAAATATGCCTGCAACAATAAAAAGAGACTGCTGCAACAATTAAATGATAAACACCTCCTTAGATCTACATTCATTTTAGAGAAAATAATGCAACAATCAAAAATACTTTCTACAACAAAATACAAAGACTGTTGCAACAAATTCCAAAAACATCTGCAACAGAAACAGGCTTGGAGATGAAGGCAGATAGGTACCTAGAAGTTGATGAGTAGCAGATCTTGTTAGAGGCTGATCTATTGTCTTATGGTCGGCTCCAAACGACCTCTTGATACCATCGACATATGTGTTGTCCATATCAACACTATTACCGCCTGTCACCGCCTAAAAAAACATAACAAATCCATCCACCACATCCAAATAACATGGCATGCATGCAACGCGCGCTCGTCGTCGGCTCCCTGGCGCCCGTGGTGGAAAATACGCGGCCGCAACGTACGTATAGGCTAGTGCAGGTAAAAAAACTCCGCACCGCGCGGCGCGGCGCGGCGCGGGGGAGCAGCTGATCGAGTTGGTTTGCCGTTCGCAGGCGTGCAGCCGTGTCGTCGTCGTGTGCATGGGCGGCGGCGGGGCGTACGTTACGGCACGGCTGCGGCGTTAAGGCCCCGCGCAAATCACGGAACGAGTTCCTCTGACGTAACGTCAGAGTAACGTTGGGTCACTGCGTGT
This sequence comes from Dendrocalamus latiflorus, assembly GCA_017311315.1. NCBI lineage: Eukaryota > Viridiplantae > Streptophyta > Magnoliopsida > Poales > Poaceae > Dendrocalamus > Dendrocalamus latiflorus. The sequence continues at coordinate 33,729,509 of CM029614.1, read as the reverse complement.
GGTCCCCGCGTCGTGTGGGGCCTACACGTCAGTGACCCGACGCAACGTCAGAGGATCTCAATTCTCAAATCACGGGTTCAGGGCACGCCTGACGGTGCGGGCTGGAGGAGTGGGAGATCTTGCGCGCGCCGGATGCTGTGATGATCGAGCCGGACCTACGAGACGTATCGAGGACACCGGGTTGGGCTGCCTGCGAGTGCTACAGGATTCGTTCCCTACCATCGAACGGTAGTTTCATTCGATTCGTTCATTCACCTCATAAAGCTAGCTACGAGATAGCTAGTATACTGATCTAGGGCATGTTGTTTTTGGCTGAAGTTTATGATTTTTAGCTGTGGCTTGTATCTTTTGGACTGTTCGTACGAGAAATTACAAAGTAACATAAACTCACGTGCGGTTTTTGTCGATATAAATGAAGTCAGTACAGTATGTACCATAATTAACTAGTAGACTCTATCTTAAAAAGATATTTCGTTTAAAAGCTAGTTACTGTAAAAAAGCTGAAAAACAGCTTTTAGAAGTTGAAAAGAACACGCCCTTAGTTGCCTCTATCCTCTGCTTGTACTGTGCTAGCTAAAGCATGTTCCTCTCCAAGAAAAAACGAACAAACAAACTGTCGCATGTTCCAAGAGTTGAAGGTCAACCTGGTCCTCCTCGCTATCCGCCGAAGAAGGTTGTTGCAAGCGCTCGTTAACAAGTCGAACAGTCGGTCAGCAGTAACAAGTCATTACTTAAAGCCTCAAACCTACTGAGGGCTCGCTATCTTCCGGCCATGCAAGGATCGGCGGTATAGTCGCGTTTGCAAAATCAACTTGCAGATTCAGGTAGCGAGTTGGAAAAAATAAAGAAAAAAAAAATGATGAGTACCTACTTCCATTTCGATAGACTAGTCCGTTTATTCCGGTTCTTTTAACGGTTTTTTTTTTCTAAAATTGCATTGTAACGTCTGTTAGTTTTTTTTATAAATTATTTAATTAAAAACACAATTATATCTTTATAAATAATATAAAGAAAAAAAATTAAAATTAAAAAGCCAAGGTATTCATTTCATTTTCTGATTTCTAGTAACTAAAACTGGAATGGACGGATCTTACGCCGTCTCACTGTTCTACTAGCCACTAAGTAGCTAGTGTACCCACCCGCGACAAGAGCCAATCCAGCTAGACTATAATGGTAAATTTCAGCATGCATGTGTAAGCGAGAGGTAGAAGACGTTGACCACTCGTCGACCAGTATGCCTTGTGCACCGTACCGGACCGGACACCGGGTCCTAGTGATTCCTACTACCTGCGCGCAGTGTCCAGTGTCCATTATGTAACTGCACATGCATGTAGCCTAGACGTTCGTCGTCCTAGTTTCCTAGATCAGCGATCTTCAGTCATGGAGGTTTCATCCTTCCCTGTGAAGGTTGCTCTCGTGTTCATCTTCTTTGCGACAGCATTCGAATCTCGACCAGTAGGTACCCTCAATTCCCTCACTGGTGCTCCAAGCTTTTCTTTTCTGTAGTTAGTTTCGTGCTCCCCATTGGCATTCAGGTGTCTCCGACGAGCATCTCGATCTCGATCTGTCTGCGGCCAGGGGCAACGCTACTGACGATGCCGTCCCTTCAAGCTCGAACACGCCGGACGCGCTGCGTCCACCGTCCTCACCGCAGCTGGACCACCAGCTCGGCGGAAACCGCGCTGGTCGGCCCTCGCCTGCGCCCCCGGCGCCTACAGGGTGCAATCCACCCAACGAATGCCGCCACGCAAGCCTCGCGAGGCCACCAAACGTGCTCGATGTGTTCCGGCGCCAAGCCTTCCGGTACGCGGCTGAAGTCGTCTGAAAGAAAGACCAGCGGCTGATATGCGCTGAAGCGAGACATGCGACAATTGCTGTTTGTTTCTGGTCTGAAGTTGCAGGTGATCACAACTCTGCACTGAAGTTGCAGGTGATATTTTGAAGGGAGAGTTGCAATTTCAGATAATTGAGAGCGCAACTTCAGTTGCACTCTAAATTACCTGAAGTTGTAGGTGATTTTTTTGAAGAGAGACTGTAATTTCAGTTGATTAAGAGTGCAATTTCAGATGTCTGAGAGAAAAAAATTCCAATCGCCTGTGCAATAGCAAAATTGAAAAAAAATGGCAACCCGATTTGCATCAAATACAGGCCAACAGCTAATAACAAAACAGCAACTGAATCAGATAACAAGGGCCACCGGATGCTGATCCAATGAACTGAAAAATTGACTGAGATTTCAAAAAAATTCAGGCAACTATGCAATAGACAACCCTTATCTATTCTTGTGCAAACTAATCACAATTCAGAACGAAAGCCGTAACAGCGAAAAGTCTAACCACCAGCACGCAGCGAGTGATCCACAAGCTTGCTGAAATACACAGCACTACCGCAGTTGTTAACTAGGACCGGCCATCCACAGATCTGAAGACGAGTGTGGAGGCATGAAAGCCTCTTCTTGAGCTCTTCACCATGTACTACTAATCAAGTATTCCTATTCTATTCTTGGCCCTGCACTACGATCGAGGTCGTTGTTTAAAGCGAGGAGCTCAGTTGCAGCCAAAATTTAGGCCAATTAAGCTTATAAAGTCATCGTGCCGTCTAAGCTAGCTAGCTGACGATCGCGTGAGTTTATAATAATCGTACGTGTAATACAAACCGCGCTCAAACCAAACACAGGCCGTCTGGTCCAGCGTTATTCGTCAGGCCACGAGGCTGACCTTCGAGAATATAAACCTGATTGAAGAGCAGTAATTTCACAGAAAATAGTTCAAATGCCGTGTTCCAAACAAATCCTACCATTACAATATCATACATAGTCCATATGTCCAAACAACATAGGAACCGTTCCACGTGGGAATCTCTTCCAGGATCGCCCAATACTTCGTGTATCCAGCTTCACGTACGTAGGAGCAACATCCATAGGATAGGATTAGGAATCCTCGTCGCAGTAATCAAGAACTCACAAAGAACAAACGGGAGCAGGACAAAGTGAAACCAAAACCTGCTCTTCCCTCTCACTAGCGTCACCTACACGGCTACACCAGAGAGGCAGAGACCAAAGCACAGCTAAAATGTAAGCAAAATTCCAAGAAGCAGGGACAAATCTTTCCCTATCTCTCAGGATTCGTGCCCATCTCCTTCCCTTTCCCGTTTCCTGAGACACGATGTAAGCAAAATTCAAAGCAAGCAGCAGCCGGCAGGCAGACAGAAGAGAGAGAGAGAAGAAAGTTGTTTGTGTGCACCATGCATGCCACGGTTCAGAGACAGGCAAACCGAAAAGAAGAGTTTCTTTGACTCTTACATGTGGTCCTGACAAGATCTGGGGTCCACGGACAGGGACTGTCGATGCCATGCCATGCTTTGTGAGATGTAAGCAGTTTTTTTTAGATTTTTTTTTTGAAATGGGAAGTTTATTGATTTCAAAATTGTTACATCAAGATGATACATCAACTTGAAATCCTCCCGGCCTCTGCCTGACGACACACAGCCTAACAAAAAGAAAATAAAAGAAAATCACTAATGGCTATCAATCCGAAGACTAGACCGCCAACCATGTGCCTGGGTAAAACACTCCGTGACCACCTTCTCCAATAACTGTGAGACCGCTACAACCATATCCTGCGAAGCAGTCTGCTGGAGAATAGCCCAGGTACGAAGCCAATGCGAAATTGAGTAAATAACCTGCAAAAAAGAATTTTGTTTGTTTTCAAATACCATTTTATTCCTGCATAACCACACAGCCCAACAAGTAGCAGCGGCTCCAAGGAGTACTAAATACTTTAAATCCTGTCTAACCCCTTGTAACCAAGAGTCAAACATATCAGACACACTACGTGGCTGAGAAAGACCACAAGACGCATAGATCACCGCCCAAACCATACGAGCTAACCGGCACTCAAAAAACAGATGTTGGATCGTTTCATCTTTGTGACAAAAACAACACTGTTTGCTACCGTGCCAATTTCGTTTCACTAAATTATCCTTTGTTAAAATAACGCCTCGACGAAGATACCACAAAAAAATCTTGATCTTCAAAGGTACTTTTAACTTCCATAAGCGTTCGTTCAAATTGGGCACATTCTGATGGATTAATGCCAGGTAATGAGATTTTACAGAAAATTCTCCACTCTGATGAAGGTTCCATCGGAATTCGTCTTCCTCCTGTGTCAAAACAATATCGGACAGCCGTGAGCAGAGATTATTCCACAACATTAGCTTGTGACCAATAAGATCTCTGCGCCAAGATATGTTGAGAGGGTTGGAGCTCAACACTTCGGCCACGGTATCTTGTTTTCTGCGGGTTATGCTGTACAGTTGAGGATATTGATCTCGTAAAGTTCTATTTCCGAGCCACTTATCCTCCCAGAACCTTACCTGCGATCCGTCTTTGATTATAAAAGATCCGAACCGCAGAAAATCCGTTTTAATCTTCATTAGGCTGCCCCAAAAATGAGAATCCCCACACTTGCACTGAACCTTGACAAGAGGTTTAGTGCCCAAGTATTTATTGCGTAGTATTTGTTGCCAAGTACCATCTGTTTTCAGCAACCGATACAACCATTTACTGAGTAGTGCAGTATTCTTGATCTCTAGATTATGGATCCCTAGCCCTCCTTGCTCTTTAGGTTGGCACAGGATATCCCATTTGGCTAGACGGTATTTCCTTTTGTTCCCGTCGCTTTGCCAAAAGAAGCGAGACCGATAATAGTCTAGTTTGTTAAGAACACCCTTTGGTATCTCAAAGAAGGACATCATATACATGGGAAGACTACTAAGCACTGAATTTATTAAGGTCAATCGTCCCCCTGTTGATAGATTTTTTCCTTTCCAACTACTGAGGCGTTTCTCGAAACGTTCCTCTACTTTTCTCCAATCAGCATTTCTTAGCTTCCTGTAATGAATAGGAATACCCAAATACCTCATTGGGAAATTACCTGGATTACAGCCAAAAAGATCTATGTACTGATCCTCATATGCTTTAGCTTCTCCAAAGCAGAAAATTTCGCTCTTATGGAAATTTATTTTGAGACCTGATAATTGCTCAAAAGCACAAAGTAACAACTTCATGTTATGAGCCTTTTCCAGGTCGTGCTCCATGAAGAGAATCGTATCATCAGCATATTTTTTAGATAAAAGATATAAAATCCGGCCTCTATATCCACAAGGGATATATACAGCCAATGGTTACACGAGCTCTTAGGCTCAAAGCCTCATAACTGAGGAGCATACAACAACAAGAAAGAGAGCTTAAAGACTATGAAAAAAAACTAGAAAGACTACGCTTCAGAACTTCTTCTCTGTCCTTGCTTTCAACCAAGACCCTATCCTCCACCGACTGCGCCATCCAAACTTCGGTCTACTTTGTGCGAAGAAGGACCTCCTAGGCGACACCTCCAACGAGACGACCAGAATCGCCAACGCCGCCCGCCTCACCGAGGCAAGGTTTTCACCTGGAGATCAGAGCACATGAGAGCTGTGGAATGCCAAGACAACACCTCCAGGAAGGAAAATGGCGCCCGAAGGCGTCATCGTTGTCAGGACCGGTAAGAACACCGGCAAGGCTTTCGTCAACACCTCCACAGCACCCCACGTACTACCCACACGCAAAAAAAACCTCCACCAACACTCCGGAGTCCTGCACACCTCAATGATATGGCATAACCACCCTTGAACTCCACGAAGAACCGCTTTCTGCAATGTCCGACTCTGAAGAAACCACTAAGCGACGCCTATAGAGGACTAACTGCTGCCACGCCGGACACCAAGCACCATTGCCATCATAGCCTTCACGTGTCACCGCGGGATGCCTTAGACACCCAGCAGCCAAACCGCCTGCCGCACGACAGGACCACCAGCCAACCACCACCGCCAGCCGCAGCAACCGGACTCCATCCAGACCCATGCAAGGCTTCGGCGACCAGCACCGCCGCCGGCCCCGCGCTCTACCAGATCCAGGCGCCAGCACGCCGGAGCCACATGTCGTTGGCCGGCAACCTCGGCGTGGACGAGGCTGACCGCCACCAGGCCGGGCTGCAGCACGCCGCCACACCTCCTTGACGCCGCTCCACGCGGGCGACAACGCCGCCCCCACGCATGTACGCATGAGAGACGGCGACGGCGGTGTAACAAAAGAGCGACTCCCAGCGGCCAGTCCTCCGGTAGAAGGTGACGCCCCTGCACTGCGAGCTCCGCGACCTCGGGCCTCGCCGGCTCTTCATCCAGCAGCACGGACGCCCATCAAGGCGCTTCCTCTGCCGGCGATGCCTCCAGTGGCGGCGAGGCGAAGGGGAGAGGTAAGGGGGGAGACGGCGCTGGAACGCTGGGGAGAGAAAGGGTCGCCCACTCGTCTCCGGCCCCGACCGCCGCTTATGCCACGCTGCCTCCGCCGGCGACCACCACGGGGGCCCGGCCGCCGCAAACCCGTCGCCCAGATCCAGAAGCAGCCGCCCAGATCCAGACGAGAGAGCCCCGCCGCCGCCTTCCTAGCACCCGCACAAGCCTCCGGCGGCGTGCTCCAGCGGCGGCAAGGCGAAGGAGAGAGGTAGGAAGGGGAGACGGCCTTGGAGAGGAAGGGTCGGGGAGAGGAAGGGTCGGGCGACCCTCCAGAGAATGAAACACTCAAATCATACTATGCTTATAGGAAGTTCAATGTCTTCCGAGATGTGAGCAGTTAAGCAATCGCAACTTGTAATAAGAAATGCCTGAAAGAGTAGAGAACAGCAAAGCAAAACCTACAATGAATCCTGAAGAAGTGCAGCTTGAGAAATTTCAGTACAGTAAAAATTCTCCTTTTTATGTGGCGTGCATGTGGTCCTGATGTTGAGTGGCAATGTGACAGTCACTGACAGCTTGTCCAGATAGGCAGGGAGCCCACTTTCAGTGATCAATCACCCTGCCATGCCAAGTGGGCTAGAGATCATGCATCCTTCCTAGGCTTGAAGACAGACAGGTAAATGCAGTGAGCAGTGGAACACTGTGCAGACCGGAGAAAAAGCAGGTGAAATAGCGGACAGCCATTGCATTTGCTCTCTTCCGTTCCCTCTGGGCCTTGCCTTCTCTACAAAGTACTACTGCTGCCTCCTTTCGTTGGAAGACGCACACACTTTGCTCTGCGCCCAGCTGCTTGCTTGGTTGCTCCGTTTTCTCATCACTCACAAGCCCAGTGGCGTAAGGGGAAGGGACGGCAATGGCGATGCCACAGCTAGTCGCCGGAGGTGGAGCCTGCCAAACTGCACCCGGGCCTCCGTCTCCTCAGCAAGAGCAAGAGGAGGAGCAGGTCAGCGTGCAAACATTACTAGTCCGAGTCACATCTCTCGTACCCTTGCATGTCTTTTGCTTTTCCTGCTTCTATTATGTTGTTGGTTGCTTGTCATGCATGGTGAAGAGGAACAGAAATGCCATGTCTTTCCCGGAAATATTTGTTTGTGTGTTCTTTGAAACAAAGGCAAATGTTTGGTGTGTTCAGCGTTCATGTAGAGTATGTACAGGCCATCTCTGTGTGACAATGCAGCATATATGGACCAGACACCAGAGTCTGCTTTCTTTACCGGACATACACACTGATACAAACAAGTTAGATCCTTTGTTAGAACAATCTTGATATGCGTTGTTATGAGCCAGCTATTGAATTGGGCATCCTCTCATCAGCCATCCAGAGCATATCAATGATCAATCCATTTTTTGAGACAGATTTTGTTGTACCCCAATAAGACACGCACGGGAGCATTTTTTTTAAGATTCTTCATTGCACTTTTGGTTTTAAAGCGTTTGTTTGTTTTTCTTTTGTGTTGATGCATCTAATTGAGCTTAATTTATCTGTGAACGAAATTGTTGAGTGCATTAGTGCTTTAGAATGGTAAAAATGAAGCTTCAAAGAGATGTGACCTGTGATTTTTACTGCATAATCTCGTCTACAAGCCTTGAGGTGGTTGTCGTCGATAACAAGAAGGTTACTGATTTATAAGGCTTTGCCAGCAAAGAGTTTTTTGTGTCTTGTCTGTGTTGATCTTTTGATCTATGGAAGGGTCATGGTAATAGATCATGAGACGGGAAGCTACACAACTAGAATTTGCCAGCTGCTTGTGAGATGAAGTTGCGTACGACTTTTAGTAGTTTAGTTAGATTTGATAGCCACGAAAAGTTCTCTTCTAGTTTGCCCTTCATCTACAGGCTACAGCCTACAGATTTGTGCATTTTTTTTCTTAAGATGTTTGTACTAACAAAGCTGAATACCTCAATGCACAGGTGTAGTGCTGTGATATCAATGCATTGATTTCTTTCAGGACTGTTTCCAGAATTCAATTGTATGTACGAACCCCCTAGATTTGTGTGGGCCATTTTGGTCTTCATGTCTTCCAATTCCAATTGTCTTTGCCTTTTGCCTGCACATTATCTGCATGTTGGGTACTATGCTATGCAATCATATCATTGCAGAGAGTAGTATCAATGACCATCTTTTCGAAACCTGTTTTAGTTTAGAAACAAACGTTGCAAGATTTGATAGTCTATATGCCTTCCTCACAGTCTTCTTGCATTTGTAGGTCACAAATCCATGGTGATCACTGGTAGCTTGGCATCCGCCTGTCGCAGAGCCGCAAGAGACTAGCACCTCTCAAATTTTATTCTACTTGCACGCCTAGGAGGTGGAGGACGAGGACGAGGACGACAAGGGTAGATCAAGTAGGGAATGAAGCCGTATCGGTCCGGGAGCACATAGTTACAATAGTAATATTTTTGTGTAACATTCGATACATTAACAGCTGATATAAATCCTAGCTTCTGAGGTTAAGATTTCCTAAGTACCTGGGTGATTCTTCCCTTAGCTGCTGTTCTGCAGCCTCACAGACACGAATGGATTTCTGAGCTCTTCTTTCCGAATTCTAAAAACTGCTTTTCAGCTTATTTATAGTAATTATCTTTCAAACATAGTATCCTTTTAAAACAAGGTCGATAAGATTCTAATACGCACTGCAACAACTTTATTTATATTGACCAAAATTGTACGTAAATTACTGTTATATCATATTCTCTCATAAATAGACTAAAAGTCATAAACCGTAATCAAAAGCAATAACCCGAAGAAAAAAAGCATACCGGCAGTTACGCTACGCATACCGGCGATCACTGGTCACTCACGGAGGTTAGACGTAAGTGAGCCGCGAACCGGCATGCGCGTGCACGGCTGCCGTTTCCGCGGGTGGGCCTGCCACGGCGTTGGCGGCACGCGGCGTGGTGGCGCCCGTGCCTGCCCCGCCGTATGGCGAGCTGGACGCATGTGGCGTGCGCTTCGAGCGATGGGCACGGATGGCCTCGTGCAGGAGTCGTGGGCGGACCGGCCGCTGCATGTGCCGGCGTGATGGCGCGGTCGTCAGCCAGCGCTGCGACGGACGAAGCGTGCGTGCGTACGTACGTGGCGGTGCTCGTGCTCTGCTCTGCTCGGCGCGCCTCGTGGTCGCGCCGCTGGTACGCCTCGTCCGTGTCTGGTGGTAACTCACTCCTCGGCAAGGCAGGCAGGGACACGCGGAGACGTCCATTCCCTTGCCCACGTAGTACGTGCGTGCGATCGGATGGAGCCGTGCTTTAGGATTCGCGCGCGGCGTACGGAGAAGGATTGCCGGTGTTTTGGGTGGGTTGGCCCGCGCCACGCGTGCGCGGCCTAACGTGGCGCGGCTCCCGCCTGAGGCATGTCCCGCACTAGTTGGTTTTTCAATTAGCTCCTGGGTTGGTTATTTTATGTTATGATTTTGACTTTTGGTTTATAATTTTTGAATTCTGGTGTTCGTGAGAGACAGTATGTAGAGGAAACATTTACATACAATTTATCACCGGCAAAAACTGCTATGCACTCAAACTAAAAAAGTCACGAAAAATTTCAAAACATTTCTACATGTATTTCTAAATTTGCTTTATCTATGTATAAAATTTCAAGTTCAAATTCATTTTAGTTAAGAATAACAAAAATGTGAAAAATCTGACACATATTTTAGGTTCAAATTTGTCAAAAATTTCTCTTTTTTGGTACTCTTAACATAGAATGAATTTGAACATTTAAATTTTATATATATGTGGAGTAAACCATAAAGTATATCCAGAAATTTTTTCAGGATTTTTTATAACTTTTTTAGTTTAAATGTATGATAAATACACTGTAATATGAGTGTATAGCAGATTTTGTTTTTATTATCTTCTATTAGACAGTATTATTTATCAGACTTATCAACAAAAATTAGCAGGTACAGCACAAATCAAGCGGCCTAAATCTCGGCGGAAGTCACACAATTGATACTTGGGTGTGGGCCGAATTTTGTTCGAGATCCAAATTTTAGAGGGCCTAATTTGGATCGCCGCCCAAAATTGGGTGGGCCCATACGGGCCGTACCCTCTGTCCTCGACCAAACGTGAGTGGCCCTCGGTCTCCCCATATCAGCCGTCCGATCTGCCCACTTTTTCTACGCCGTCCGATCGGAACATTGGGGATCGCTTTCCGTGCGCTTGATATATAAAAAATCGCGGAAAAGCCTCTCCTTTTTCGAACGCCTTTCCCATTTCCACCCTCGACGGATCCACCGCACACGCGGCGCAACTGAAAGGGTTTCCGATGGAGAACGGCGACGAGACCTTCGCCTCCCCCACCGCCGCCACCGCCGAGTTCGAGCAAACCCTAACCAACGGCGGGGGCGCCGAAGAGGGCCTCACCCCCACCCACACCACCAAGTCCTACGACGGAGCCGAGATCGACGCCCTCCGCGCGGCGAAGCGCGACCTGGAGGAGAAGCTCGCCGCCGCCGGCCACGAGAACCACTTCCTCGCCGCGGAGGCGCACCGCCTCGAGGGAATCGTGTCGCGGGCCCGGGAAGAGATCGCCGCCGCCGAGCACGCCGCCGCCGCCTCCGAGGACGAGGTCGCCTCGCTTCGCGCCGAGGTCAAGCGCCTCCGGGACCTCATCGCCGCCGAGAAGTCCGACCACGAGGCCGAGACGCGCAAGGGCGCATGCATCGGCGCCGAGCTGCAGAGTGCGAACCAGGAGAAGGTCGCCCTCGAGGAGAAGCTCAAGGCCCTGAAGGCTTCCGCTGCCGCCGCTGCAGAGAAGGAGGAGGAGGAGACTGCTGCTCCGTCGACCGTGGCGCCTAAGGAAGCGGAGGGGGCTTCTCCCGGGTTGGTGGCGGCCGCGGCCGCTGGAGCCGCCGCCACGGCCGCTATCGCGGTGGTCTTCCTCCACCTGAAGAGGTAATCTGGTGCTCTGGTGCGTCGGAAGTCTTGCTCAGCTGCTGTGGCTTATGTGAGAATGGATAATCCTTTTTGTCGTGGTGCTGGTATTACTGGACTGGTAGTAGTATGAATTTACTATTCCGCTGGTTAGTAGCTTAGAGAATCATAGAGAGCTGGGGACTTATCGCAAGCCCTTTCCTTTTCTGCAGTTTCCCTTTCCATGGTAATAAAAATGTGAAGACAAGTGAGACTGAGACATGTAGTTGTGTTATGTTATTTTGCTGTTGCACTTAATTTCTATTTCTTATCAGTTGACTGGTTGTTATTGTTCTGTCCCTTGCATTCCTGGATGGTTGTGCTGTTTGTAAGTGGAATTGCTGTGATTGGAAAATTAATGGTCTACATCAAGTGCATATTGATTGTGAGAAACTGCCTACTTGTTGCTGGAGATTAATCCCTGGCATGTGATATTTTTTGCAATGGTTGAGCCAGCAATTGCAGCTGATCATGCCGCCGTGGTTTGAGACATTGTTGCTGACCTTTTCAACTGGCAGATGGGAAGTGATGTTACTTTGCTCAGTGAATGCTCGCAGATATTTTAATTGTAGCACTGAATGAGATGTTGAAGTATGTTTGATTGTTTGTATGCTTTTCTTAAGTTCTGGGGGATAAGTGCGTATAGTAAGCTGGTGATTCATTCGTTGCTTGTCGAGATGTTTGTTAATGTAGGAGTAATGGCCGCTGGATTATCTTGCTAGTAACGTGATCAGTTGAGTTCCTATGAATTTTGAGATGAACATGTATCCCTGAGCTGTTTGCATATTATGGCTAGATGATTTTATATTGAGTAATATTGACCACATATAATGTTTGTCTGTGCTCCTCATAAGCACATTGTAAGTTTTCTTTAATGATTTTGGTCAGTACTAGTGCAACACTGATGCATTCATAATTATATTCTGTGCTAACTATGCAAGACTAGCTATCAGCCATTTATATCTTGGTGGCTGAAACCATTATCCTTCTCTTTGGTGATACTTGGTGGTGGAAGTTGCCTTATTATCCTGTCGCCATTTCTAACTAGTGTTTTTTAGCTGAATCTTAGTTGAGAGATGAAAAGCTATAAATTATATTTTTTTATTTTTGGTAGCTGGTGATTCTGTCGATACTTTCCCAATAATCTCTGTTCCATGGACGTGAACTTCGTTTATATTGGTAGCTAGATTGTAATGCATTTGTAGATTTTACTTGCCCACCAGTGGTTATCACGATGAGTAATAGAAAATGGAAAGCCCCAGTGCGTTGCCTTTGATTGTAGAAGCTATATTCCCAATCGTCCCTGACATTGTTATAACTGAATGAACTAGTGAGATATGTCGTGTCTATGCAGAAGCACAAAATTACAAGATGGTTGATGCAGGTTGGGAGATTTGTTTGGGCCTTTGGGGTGATAGAATAGGAGGCTTTTGTTATGTTTGATTTGAAGTGACATGTGTGCTATTCCTAACTAAATTCCCTGATGAAAGATTCCCATGCTCACTTGAAAACTGGATTACTTCTGCAGCTCATGTGGACTATGTTAGGGCTTTAGTGAGCGATGGCCTGAATCTGATAGTTTGTCATGTATTCTTTTGCGCGTGTAATGCATTGTTCTTTGGGGATCGATCTTTGTGGTTTGGATCAGGATAATGTGGGCTTGAATGTCAACAAATTTTGTATTCTTCATGAAAATAAAAAATGCTTTTAATTGCTCGAACAGTGTAACAGGAATACAGGGTTAATTGTCAGGGCCTTCTGTCGGCCACGGCTTGTAAATCTTTCCTAAAGGTTTTTGTTCACACGCCGCATAGCAGCAACTTCCGTTACGAGTACGTTTAGCTTTGGGCGACGGGTGCACGTATCTGAACACTGCAATACTGTACATTTTGTCCATAGTGTAAACGCTACGCACTTCTATCTACGTTACGTTTTATCATATTGTTAGTCGTGGTGTTGATTCAAAGCTTCTTACCTGATTTACAGATCATAGATAAGGCGTGTGCAGGTCATGCTCCAAGTAGGCATGCAATCCTGATTTCTTTCGTACGAAAATCCTGACTTATACGTATTTATATTTATTTAAATTCAAAAACTAAGATTACAAAATACACTAATATTCTTTCTATTATAGGTGATTACATAGGGATAGATTATTCTAACTATTTTACAACTATCTGTTTACAATTGTTTAAAATTTACCAAAGGTACGAGTATAAATTTTAGAAAATTCACTTACAACGATCTCCATCAGCATCCACCATATGTAAGAAGATAAATATGTGAGGTACTATCTTTTCTTCTGAAAGATCAAGCTCTGCATCGTCAAGTGTTGGGGGCAATTCCATATCAATACCTGCGGAGAACTATCAATCTTAGGGGTAGCAATTTCCTCCACGGGGAATTTCCCCATTGGAGGCGGGGGCGGGGGCGCTCCCCCCCGGGGGAACGGGGGTAGGGCCTTGCTAGGTTAGCGAGGCGGGGACGGGGGTCGTACTCCCCCTGTAGGGCGCTATAGGGATCCGGTAAAAAATAAAATATATTTTTAAATAATGTATTATAGTTTTTAAATGTAGAAGTTTGTATTATTTTCTTATATATTTAGATTAAAACTTGAATCTATATGTTAACATATATTTTTTAAAAACTATATTTTGTAAAAAAAAGTATGTCTAAATAATTATAAATTAATAAACAAAGTCATATTGTTATTTTTAAAAATATTTGATCCTATTTTTTAATCCCCCAACGGGATCCTCGTGGGGGTCAGGTCCCCGTGGGGACGGTGGGCAGGGGGCCGTGCCCCCTTGGGAAGACTAACGAGGCGGGGGGGGGGGGGGGGGGGGTGGGGGGGGCTGGCGGGGATCGGGGTGGGATGAGGGGGACTCCCCTAGGACCCTCTGGCCCCGTTGCCACCCCCCTAATCAGTCTCTCTAGATGGTAATCTTGTACCTCACCACACAAAAGGACTTTAACATTTTGGACTAGTAGTGTGAGCACAAGCTAACATATCTAGTGCTATCTATATTAGTACGTGATGTGTTAACCATTCCTATCTCGATGATTTCTTTCGAGTCTATTTTGTCTTTTTGTCGGTACAACACAACACGAACCCTTTGGACCGGTGTCTTAGCCTATGAGCCGGCACAGCCCGTTTCGACTAATGAGCCAAACAGGCCATGCCTAATAGACCCATGCCGTGCCGTCCATTTGGCACATCTGCGACTAAGCCGGGGGGGCTCATTCTTGCCAGTCAGTCAACCAATCATAACAAAAACAAAGTTCGGGGACTCTCTGCGTGCTCACCTATGCCACGTATGAGTTGGACGCTCTGGGTTCGACGGGTGTACACGCTCCGGCTTCGACGCATATACCCATCGCTCCGCCGGATCGTTCTCCTGGCGTAGTTAGCGAGCCGCGGTCTTCGCCTCGTGTGAGGGTTCGACATTTATTCTGCTTTTGGAATCCGCCAGTGCGTCCGTCGGGTTAGCGCGGCGCCTCGTGTGACGTGCTCGACGTTATTTCGCTTTTGGAATCCGCGAGCGCGTCCAGCGGGATTTATTTGGCTTTTGGATATCACGAGCGCGTCCGTCGGTTTGTATTGCGGGGCAGCGTGTTACGCTTCGTTCGTCGGGCGGTTTGGCCTGCGACGCGTGTATTCCATCACCGCTCTCTGCGTCGTGGACTTCGCCAGCCTGTTTATTTCGTGTTTTTTGTTTTGGCGATGCGTCCGTTGCTTTCTTCAGCTTCTGGGTTATTCTTTCCCTCTTTACTTCTGGATAGCTCTTGTTTGTGCTTCGTCTGGTGCGTTTCTCCGCTTCCATTTCCACGCGCGTTGGTTACGATTCGGGTTCTTGTTTGCGTTGTGCTGGGTGAGTGTTATTTATCTTTTTTGTTTGTGCGGTGCTCTGATTTGTTTTTGGTTATATCTGCCTTTTTGCGTTCTTGTTCGCGTCTCGCTTGCTAGGTTTTCTACCGTTGTTTTCTTTTTTGGGTTCTTACTTGTGCTTGACTTTATGTGCTCCTGGGTTTGCGTTTAAATGGGGATCTATTGCCGTTTGTTTATGTTTTTGTTGGATAGTGATGTTTGTGCCGCTCGCTATCTGCCCGTGGGGACTTCAGGGGTACGCCCATTTGTTGCGCGATGTAGCACGTTTTCGTTTTCGGACTATTTGCTGTCGCTTTCTCAGATCCTGCCTTTTTGGTTGTGCTCACCTTGTCGTGCTGCCTTTCGTTTGTATTTTCTTATTTTTTTTTATGTTTATCCTTACCGTGGATGCTTTGTAGCTACTTGCAGTGGTGCTCTGGATTAGATCATTGTCCGGTTGTTCGTTGTTTATGCTGCTTATTGCCCGTACGAGCTACCGATTGGTTGTCGCTTATCTGGTAATTTTTTGATCTTGGTCTTTGTTTATTTTCTAGGTTGTTTTTGTATTGTTAAATGTATACATGTGATACCTTTTATATCGGTTCTATGGTCTCGTTAGGTTTCATTAATATTACACTGTTTTTCGTTTCGTTCTGCAGAGTCGTTTTAGACTGGATCGAAGCTGTTCGGAGCTATTTCGGATATCTTACGTCCAGCTTAAGAAACGTTTGTTTTCTTACACTATGTTTAGCCTTCGTGTTTGATACATTGTGTTATTATTAGTTTTACTATTTTGTTTTCGTATGGTACATTGAATCCTAATTCTCTAACGATGATTGCTTGTTGCGCGTTGCGCTGTCTCTGCTCATGTGAAATATCCGTTTAGATATGTTATTGATAGATGCCTTGGTTTATATCCGATATATGATACTTTTTATTTCGTTAGTTGCATGTGTAAGTGTTTTTTTGAGTATGCCGTGATTGTATGCTGTGTTTAGTACTTTCCATTTTGTTATTTATATTTGTTAATCTTTTTTTGCCTATGTTATTTGTATAAGATGATTGTTTATATAGGCTATTATGTAGTACCATGTGTTGTGTTATGTTTCATCACACTGTTCTGATTGCAATATAGAATTTGTTATTTTAGATTATGTTGGATTTGTAGATTGCTGTGTTGTTCTTGACATTGGATTTATATATACCATCAAGTACTGATTATGTTGTATTCTTACTATTTTGTCTTTGATGTTGTCACTATTTCGTCAATGCAGGGTTATTCACAGTTGGGTTGGTATCCTTTGACGTTTGGAACTCACTCGCTCTATTGCTTATTTTTCGTTGCTGACTTCCTGCGTGGTGATAGTTAAGTTTTTTCCCCCTTGCTTATTTAATATGTTGTTTGTCTGGGATAACTATTTATGTGGATTATCAAGTAATAGTTACGTTATATGTCATTATAGCTATTATATCAGCTAAGTATTACATTGTATTAGATTATAGGTTATTGTAGTTTCTTGATCCCTTATATAGTTACTGTATATCTAGATCTTTACTGCTTTTCCCATTTCACTATTTTGTTGATAAAATGCCGTCTCCGTTATGTAGCCTCTAACTCTTACCATTGTGCTTTCAATTAGAAATTCTCTTCTCTTTTTGTTTAGGAATTCCCTTCTTTTCTCATTCACTACTATTGTATGTATACATAGGGTAGTCATTTATATACGATATGGTATAACATTTATGCTCTATTCAGTTATAGTTATCTTATTAGCTGCCTGTTATATTATATCAGATTATAGTTTAGTTCTCTCCTTTATTCGTTCCCTACTTATTATAGATCTAAATCTCTTCTTTATTTCTTTAAAAAGTTTTCTTTCTTATTTATCATTACTGTTTCTATGAGATGTTTATTTATGTATATTATCAAGTAATCTTTGTTTTCTTGTATAGAATCGTTGTTAACTCGATCGTTGTTGTTCGGAACTGTTTTGGATATCTTACCTCCAGTTTAAAAAACGGTAATTCTCTTATGCTATGTTTAGCGTTCATCTTTCACGCGTTATGTTGAATCGTAGTTCTCTAATGATGATTACTTCTTGCGCGTTGTTCAATCTCTGTTCATGTGAAATATCTATTTAGATATGTTATTTATAAATGCCTCAGTTTATATGCTATATATGATATTTTTTTATTTCATTAGTTACATTTGTAAGTGTTTTTTTGAGTATGCCTCAGTTTGTATGCTGTGTTTAGTACTTTCCATTTTGTTATTTATATTTGTTGGTGTTTTTTTACCTATGTTGTTTATACGAGATGGTCGTTTATATAGGCTATTATGTAGTATCATGTGTTGTGTTTTCTTCCATTATACTGTTTTATTCCAATGTGGGTATTGTTATTTTAGATTATGTTGGATTTCTAGATTGTTGTGTTATTGTTGATGTTCCATTTATATATACGATTATATAGTGATTATGTTATATCCTTACTATTTTGTCTTTGATGTTGTCACTATTTCATCAATGCAGGGTTATTCACAGTTGGCTTGGCATCCTTTGACGTTTGGGACTAAGCTGCTCTATTGGCTGTTTTTTCCTTCGTGACTTTCTACGCACTGATAGTTAAGTTTTTTTTGCCCCTTGCTTACTTAATATGTTGTTTGTGTGGGATAACTATTTATGTGGATTATCAAGTAATAGTTACGTTATACCTAATTATAGCTATTATATCACATGGGTATTACATTCTACTAGATTATAGGTTGGTATTGTACTTTCTTGATTCCTTATATGGTTATCATACATCTGGATCTTTACTGCTTTTCCCATTTCATTATTTTGTTGATAAAATGCCGTTTCCATTATGTAACCTATAACTCTTACCATTGTGCTTTTAATTAAACATTTCTCTTCCTCTTTTGTTTAGGAATTCCCTTCTTTTCTCATTCACTATTATTGTATAGATAGGGTAGTCATTTATATACGATATCGTATAACGTTTATGTTCTATTCAGTTATACTTACCTTATTAGCTACCTGTTATATTATATCAGATTATAGCTTAGTTTTTTCCTTTCTTCGTTCCCTATTTACTTACTATAGATCTAAATCTCTTCTTTTTTTCTTTAGAAAGTTTCTTTGCTTATTTATCATTACTATTTCTATGAGATGCCTATTTATGTATATTATGAAGTAATAGCTGTATTATATTTAGTTATACCTGTTATATTACCTAGCTATTATATTCTATTACATCGTAGGTTCTTATTCTACTTTGTTCGTTTCTTATTTACTTATAATAAATCTAATTCTTGACTGCTTTTCCCATTTCTTTATTTCGTTGCTAAAATGTCATTACTGTTATGTAACTTATAGCTCTTACCATTGTGCTCTACCTACATATTTCTTTTCTGTTTTTGTTTGCAAATTTTTTTTTCTTTCCTCTACTGTTCTTAGTCTACTTTCTTCGTTTGTTATTTACACAGTTATTGTGCATCTGGATCTTTACTGCTTTTCCCATTTCATTATTTTGTTGATAAAATGTCGTCTCCATTATGTAACCTCTAACTCTTACCATTGTGCTTTTAGTTAGAAATTTCTCTTTTGCTTTTATTTAGGAATTCCTTTCTTTTCTCATTCACTATTATTGTATAGATAGGGTAGTGACTTATATACGATATCATATAACGTCTATGTTCTATTCAATTATAGTTATCTTATTAGTTGCCTGTTATATTATATCAGATTATAACTTAGTTCTTTCCTTTCTTCGTTCGCTATTTACTTACTATAGATCTAAATCTCTTCTTTTTTTATTTAGAAAGTTTCTTTCCTTATTTATCATTACTATTTCTATGAGATGCCTATTTATGTATATTATCAAGTAATAGCTATATTATATTTGATTATACCTGTTATATTACCTAGCTATTATATTCTATTACATCATAGGTTCTTATTCTACTTTGTTCATTTCTTATTTACTTATAATAAACCTAATTCTTGACTGTTTTCCCCATTTCCTTATTTCATTGCTAAAATGTCATTACTGTTATGTAGCTTATAGTTCTTACCATTGTGCTCTACCTAGAAATTTCTTTTCTGCTTTTATTTGCAGATTTTTTCCTTTCCTCCACTGTTCTTAGTCTACTTTCTTCATTTGTTATTTAGTTATTATAAATGTAATCCTTTAGTTCTTTTCCCATTATGTTATTTCATTACTAAAATGTCATTATTGTTATGTTACCTATAGCTCTCGGCATTGTGCTTTAACTAGAAATTCCTTCTCTGCTTTTCTTTGCAAAATTTTTTTCCCTCCTTCAGTGTTCTTACTGTACTTTATTCATTTGTTATTTAGTTATTATAAATCTAACTCTTTACTGCTTTTACCATTACGTTATTTCATTGCTAAAATGCCATTACTCTTATGTAACCTATGCATCTTACCATTCCGGTTTAACTAAAAATTTCTTCTGTGTTTTTGTTTGCAGAATTTCTTTCTTTCCTCCTTCCTTATTTTTAGTTATATAGGATAGTTATTTATATACATTACCATGTAACCTTTATGTTACATTGAATCATACCTATTTTATTCAGTTGCTACTGTATTATATCACATTATAGTTTACTGCTTTCCTTTCTTCATTGTTTTTATTTATTATACATAGTTATTTTATGTTGTAGAGTTGAATGTAAAGTTTACATTTTATTCAAATATGCTTATATTATTAGCTAGCTGTTATATCATATCAAATTATGGTAACTCTTTTCTGTTTTTCCCATTTAATTATTTCATTGCTAAAATGTCATTACTCCTTCCTTTCCTCATTCACTATTTTTATTTATATAGGATATCTATTTATATACATTACTATATAACATTTATGTTACATAGAGCTATAGTTATTTTATTAAGTACTATTGTATTATTTAAGACTATAGTTTATTGCTTTCCTTTCTTCATTTTTCTTTAGTTATTATAGATAGTTATTTTATGTTCTACAGCTAAATGTAATGTTTACGTTTTATTCAGCTATATTTATTTTACTAGCTACTTGTTATATTATATCAAATTATACTTTACTGCTCTCCTTTTTTCATTCGCTATTTACTTATTATAGATCTAACTCTCCTTTTCTTTTCTTTTGAAAATTTCCTTCTTTCCTCATTTATCATTATTGTTTCTATTAGATGGCTATTTATATATATTATCACATAATAGTCATGTTATATTCAGTTATACCTATTGTATTAGTTAGCTATCATATTGGATTATGTCATACATCCTTATTGTACTATCTTCGTTTATTATTTATTTATCATACTTTTCTCATTTCATTATTTCATTACTAAAATGTCATTTCTATTATATAACCTGCTATAGCTCTTACCACTGTTCTTTGGTTAGAAATTTCTTCTTTGCTTTTGTTTGAAAATTCATTTCTTTCCTCAATCACTATTCTTATTTACATAGAATACCTATTAATAACATTTATGTTACATTCAGCTATGGTTGTTTTGTTACGTTGCTATATTACATTGAGCTATGGTTCTTTTGTTACGTTGCTACTATATTATATCATATTATAGTTTTTTGCTTTCCTTTCTTCATTTTTTTATTTAGTTCTTATCAATCATTGCCATTGATTATTGGTATTTAGTTCTATGGATGCATCCCGTTGTGCTAGAGCTCGCCGTCAAGAAATTCTACGTGGAAAACAACCAATTAAGTCAGCAGAACCTTCATTAGTGTCTCCAGATGTTTTCCCTAATACCTTCATACCACTTCTTTCACAGTCATCATCACAGCCATGTATGATTTTTCTTAATATTGTGTTTTCTTTAAACGCCGTCGTTTTTGGCATTTCCAATTTCCTTTTGAAGGTTTGCTATTCTATTGATACGTTTCTTTGGTTTCATGTATTCTCGCACAGCGCTCATCACAGATGTTACTATGATGCCCCAATTAAAGCGTCGATATGGTTATTCACACTCTTTATAACCACTTTTTCGTTTTTCAGTTATCTTTGGTTTACATTTTTCGTTTACTCTTTATTTATTTGGCTTCCCTACATAATAGGAGACCATTTTTGCCCATTGGTTAGTTCAGTTGAGGCAGCTAGCAATAGGAAAAAGAGAAGGTTATCCAACCTGCAGCGCAGTGCTGCTAGAACAGGTGTTTTCCTTCTATAAAATTTGCTGAGTTTTCCTTTTTTGCTTCACTCGAGACTTATAGGATTTTTTCATCTGTTGGTTTATGTTTGTGTCTGCATTTTGTTGACATTTCAGGTAGCGCACTACCTTTTAGCTTAGCCCCACTTAAAGAGCCAACCATTTGTTTTTCTAAGGAATATATTTCCTTCTTAAAAGGTTTGCGCATGTTGTTGACTTTACGCTATTGTTTCTTAATGCATTTTATATCATTACTACAGTGATTCCTCTTTCCTACTTTCATTTTGATCTTAACACTATTCCAGCCACTTATGATAATCGATCATACTATGGTGGTCCAGATTATGAGTGTAATAAATGCGGCGCTATATTTTGGTTCCAAGAAAGGTCTCACCATAGAAGTTCCTCTAGACATCAACGAGTTATTTATAATAGATGTTGCCGTGGTGGTAAAGTCTCTCTTCCAACACATAAGCAGTTCCCATATCCACTTCAAGAGCTTATTGGTTTTGATAAAGGACCCCAGTCAAATCGATTCATGCATTTGATTCGCCACTACAATTCTTTGTTTGCATTCACTTCCTTGGGCGTAGATGTTGACAGAACCATTAACACTGGTGAAGACCCTTATGTTTTCCGTATAAATGGTGTTGTTCATCACCGAATTGGTTCATTAGTCCCCAGACCAGGTCAAAAACCTGAGTATGCACAGCTATATATTTATGATACACACAACGAAATTCAGAATAGGCTGTCTGTTTTCGATAAAGAAGATGTCACAAATGGTGAACCAGACAGTAATATAGTTGCTGCTTTGATTCATATGCTTAACTGTTTTAATCCATTAGTGAAAGAATTCAGAATGGCACGAGATCGGTTATTTTCTCAAGAGAATGCAGAAATTCATATTCGTCTTATTGGTTCATCTGACACCCATGATGATCGTTACTGTTTACCAACTGCATCTGAACTGGCTGCCCTAATTGTCGGTGATCTATCTTTGGAAAATAACAAATTTGATATCATTGTCGAGACTCATCCTGGTTATATAAAACAAGTATCGCCTCTCAATCCTGATCTAATGTCTCTTCAGTACCCATTGTTATTTCCATACGGTCAAAAAGGCTTCCACCTTGGTATTAAGTACAGAACTAATGATGATAATGTGAGTCCTATGAGTGTGACACCCCATTTTTTTTAATTTGCTTAATTGCCTTGTTTTATTGGTTATTGGAAATTTAATCTCAAAATTTCAAAATTTAAATTAAAATATCTTAGCAAAAATCCCTTTTTGGCCCTACCTAAATTCCCTCTCTTTTCATCTCTTCCCGGGTGGGCCAGCTCTCCTTTTCTTCTCCCCCAGCGCGGCCCGGTTCCTTTTCTTTTTCTCCCGGCCCAGCCGGCTCCCTTTTCTCCCCCGGGCCCCTTTTTCCCCCGCCTCCTTCTGGGCTTCGCCCGGCCCAGCGCCACGTTTCCCCCTCTCCTTCTTCTTCCCGAGCGCCCGCGCTCCCCTCTCTCCGCTCCGCGCGAGCCTCGCCGGACCCAGCAGCAGCGGCCCGCCTCCGGGTTCCCCGCGCGCGCGCGCCCCGTGGCGATCTCCCCGCGCTTCCCGGCGTCCCCGTCGGCCTAGGCCCCGGCCCCCTCGCCGTAGACTCCCACGCGCCGGCTCCCCGCTCGCCGCCGGGACGAGCCGATGGAACCGCCCCCGACTCCGTAGTCCTGGCCACGTCGCCGCTCGCCAACTCCGGCATGGCCGTCGCCGTCGCATTGAATGGGCCACAGTGGAGCCGAGTCCTTCCCCCGCCTTCCCCGCGTCGCCGCCCGCCGTCCGCTCTACCCTGTGGCCGCGCCGATGCGCCGCCGTACCCGAGCCGTAGCCGCCGGACCAAGTTGGCCATGCCGCGCCCCTCCTCCTCCTCTGTGCGGCCGAAGGGACGCGGTACCTCCCGCCATGCCATCCGTGCGCCCTACGCGCCTAGCCCCCGTCACGCCTCCCTCCTCGCCGGGTACACTGCAGGAGCGGGAGCTCCGTTGCCCATGCCCCCTCTGTCCTACACCCCTACTTTTCGCCACTATAAGAACCCCCAGTGCCCAGTGGTTCTCCCCCCCATTCACCCCCGTTCTTCGCCACAAAAATCGCCGCCGGCGGCCGTTCTTCGGGCCGTCGCCGCCGCCAGTTCACCCCGACGACCCTCGGCCGGCATTGCTCTTCTCCTCTACTTCCTCCCACCCCCGAGAACCTCCCCTCGAGTTTAATCGGGTTATCCTTCGCTTTGCAGTCGCCGGCGCTCGTTCTTCCCCGGTTCCGGCCGTTCCTCGCCGCCGCCGATTCAAGGGACCCCCGGCCGATTCCTCGTAGCCGAAGCGTCCTCGCCACCCAGTGAAGCCAACCGCACCACCACTTCGGGACTTCTCCCGCTCGTCTTCCCCGGCACCGGCCGACCCCCGCCACCTTCGGAGCTCGCCGACGCCAGCCGCCTCCACCGCCTCCCGAGCCCCACTCTCCACCCCGGTGAGTCTCAAACCACCTCTAGAAGCTCCCTCCTCGTTTAATTGCGCTCCCGTTGCCGACGTCGCCGCCGCAGCCAACCCCTGGCTCCGCCGCCGCTGGGCTCGCCGCCGGCGCCTCCCCGGTCCACCTCGGGCCGATTCGCCCCACCATCGGGTGCGCGCGAGGTAGGGCGGTCCATTTTGGCCGTCTCCCCGAGCTCCCCTAGCCCACCCTCGCCGCCGGCTGGCTCCGCCGCCGCTCGGTCGGGCGGGGCTCTGCTCCCGCGCGGTTAGCCCCCGTTCGGCCGTTAATCACCGGTGGTTAGGGCCTAATGACCTCGCTGACAGTGGGCCCAAGTAGTTTTAAACCCCCCTAGTTAGACTGACGCGTGGACCCTCCGGGTAATTAAAAACTGTTAAACCCAGGAAAAGTGGCTTAAGTCATTGACAGGTGGGCCCTTGCACAGTGCCTAGGCCCACATGTCAGTCTCTGGCCCGTTTTCAGAATTTAGAAAATTAATTAAACCGTGGACCCCACCTGTCATACTCAGAGTTTTCCCCAATAAAGATTATTCTGAAATTAAAATTAAAAACCCGCGGGCCCCACATGTCAGAGAGTGAACTCTCTCTCTCCTTTTTCATTTTTGGGATTTTTCCGGGAAAGAAACTTCAAACGACTCGTTCTCTCTCATCGTAACTCCGATTTGGGCGAAACTTGATTCTAAATTTTTCTAAAATCAAGCCCTTTCTGTTGGTTCTGGTTTGGTCTGTTTTTGAGCTATTTTGCTTGTTATTTTATGCTTATTTGTGCTCTATGTCTGTTTCCTGCTTTGTCGGTCTGCTTCGTTCGAGTAGAATTTGAAGGCACGCCAGAGCAGCAAGGTGACCTACCTCCAGATCAGCAAGACCCTCTACTTTTAGACCCAGGCGAGTCAATATTCTTGATCATTCTGCTCCTATGTTTTCTTGCAAATTATCTTGGTTTAAAAATAGTCAAACTGCATGCATTATTTCACGTATAAAGTATGTGAACTGTAAGGTAGTTACCCCCACTCGAAGATCTAAAAATGTATATAGCTATACCCTCCTTGAATTTTGATAGATCATGTACCTTGTCGCCGTAGGTATTACTGTTACTATCCTAAATAGGTATATGTCTAAATTAAATGCCATGCGAGTTCTGTCCAGTCTAGGGCATTGCCTGCCCTAATCTTAGCTTTCAAAAACTTGAGCACTAGTTTTGGGCTAGTCACGGGAGGTACGTGACTGGATATTTTGTGGCAATCTATTTTAAACTTCCCGAAACCCTCAAAACTTGCTATAACTGTTTGGGCGGACGGTAAGAGTGGTGGGTGTGGAAGTAGCACATTGGCTTGTGGTTTGAACCGCCCGAACACACTAAGGACTTAATCCTGTGATGGCATCTCCGTGTACAACAGTACGACCACCAGTCTGCAAATTGCAGCTTAGCTAAGTAATTCTATCGAACCCCCGAAACTCATCTCACCGGTAGTGGAGAGAAGTGCTGTAAGGGCAAAGGAGGGCCTAAAGGGACACCGAGAGGAGGGTGACGTCTCCAGCCGTGCTAGCGTTATGGAGAGTGGAGTCCGACGGCGCTAGTTCCCGTGGAGACATCCCGTGCAAAGTATGGGACCCACCGCCGGTGGGAGCAGCCCATAAGGTGGGATGACGAAAGGGGCTAGGTAGTTCAAAAGGCTATTGTGGTGACCTACTCAACCGCACGACTACGGAATCGTGCGGGGCAACGAGCGGGTCGTCTCTGGTGGGTAAAGTGTACGAGCTCTGCAGAGAATAAACTATTCGAATAGCCGCGCCCACGGTCAGGGGCAGACATGGAAACTTCCTTGAGTTAGTTCTATTTCAAAAATTCTTGTGGGCGGGAAAGAAAAGCAAATTGGAGGGAAGTACTCCAACCTTTGAGTTTTTCCTGGAGGGAAGTACTCCAGTGGTGTTATAGTCTAGTAACTCCAAAATACTTAGCATCGGTGGATGTAGCTGATACCACTAAATACATATTACATCATTCAACTCTTGAAAACATGTTTTGTTAAATTGCTAAGTCATAGGGTTTGTACTTATGTTATTTACAGCTGTCGCTCTTCGCAAATAAATAAACCTGAGCCCTCTTTGTCAAGCTTTGCATATAATTACATGCATTTCTGTGAATGTTGGCTCGCGGAGCACGGTTGTGTGTGCTCACCTCGCTCTTCCCCCCTTTTCCCCCAGAGTTGGCAAATCAAGACCAATATGAGTACTACCAGGATCAGGAGGGCGAAGGAAATGAAGATGGTGGTAGTTAGGCTAGAATCTTTTCTCTCCTTACAGTCTGGCCGACCAATCTAATTGGAAGGTGTCCTTAACGTTAACCAGGTCCCCTGGATGATATTAAGCACACCTAGGTTATCCCGGTCGCTTGCCTGTGGGGAGATGACCCTCCCTTCTGCTTCCGCCAATAATGCAATGGTACACTGAACTTCTGTGGCCTGAAAGCCCCTTTTGTAATACTTGTCCTTATATGGGACCTGTGTACCCTGGTATTGTAATAATATGTCATGTATCGTGTATGAAATGAATCAGCAATGTATCTGTGAGCACTATCTACTGATCCAGGGAATAGTGCAGTGAAATCACAGGGATTCTGGGTTGGTTCAAACCTGGGGTCCGACAGGGCTGGTATCAGAGCATACGACTGTAGAAACCTAGTTAAGATGGTCGTGCCTTAAGGATGGTGTCTAATTTCGAAAACTAACAAAGACTTTGATAAAATATAGTTTACTACTTCTTACCCTTACTTTTCCTAGACTTTACTCTTCTGCACTCTCTCTTCCTTTACCTGGTCTGACCTTTTGTTTTCTCTAAAAATGTAGATGGCCGGATCCTCCTCAGCCGCTCCCTGGGACTACCTTACTCACGCGGAGAGCGAGACTGACCACGTCGAGTTGCTTCGCCTGTTGCTGCAGTTCCTCAAGTACGACCAGCACCCCATCTTCCAGGGGCGACGGATCCAGACCCGAGACCAGGAGGCGTGGATCATGGAGGGGTTTGTCTACGCCCGACCAGGAGGAGTTGAGCCTGTTGTCGTCACCACCGGCCACCCCAGGGGCCGTCGCGCCGACGCCGTGCAGGACGCTGCTCAGCTGCTGTCAGCCAGGCTGATGCAGCTACACGGGCCCGAGCTCGTGCCGTCCCCCTTCTGCTACTTCCCGATCTTCTACGCTGGCGGACCTCTTCCCGAGGAGTTGGACGCACCCGTGGACGACCCCCGGCTGACTCACCAGGTACAGTTGACCCAGGCGATGGTCAACACCTACTGCCGGGCGCTCCAGGAGATCGGACGACTTAGGACACTACTGACAGCCAGCTACGAGCACACAGACGAGCTTCGCCTCCAGTTGACCGGACGGGACACCGCCCTCGCCTTGTCTGAGCGAGAGCGGGTCGCTGCAGAGACTGAGCTCGCGCTTCTTCGGGCTCAGGCCGCCTACGCGTCAGCTTCTCCGACCTACACGCCAGCTTCTCCGACCTACACTCCAGCTTCCCCGACCTACACGCCGGCCTCACCGGAGAGGGTTCCAGCCCCACTGCCTCCCGCAGTGGCAGCAGCAGTTGCAGCACCACTTCCAGCGCTACCTGCGGCAGCAGCTTCGTCAGCACCAGCACTTCCGGCGCCTACACCTGCCCGGGCTTCCACTAGCCTTACTCTGCCTCTGCCCGCCCCTACTGACAGAGGTGCAGCACCGGCATGCCGGTGTGGACTTCGTACTAGGCTCACTGCTCGTAAGAGCACGCGCCCACCTCCGGGCTTCACCGCAGCAGACGCCAGAGGTTCCAGCAGCGGCCGTCGTCTTCTCCTCTCGCCGAGCAGCGACGACTCGCGCACTGCCTCGAGCTCACCGACCCGCAGCCGCAGCCGTAGCCGCTCCATCTCTCCGATCGACATCGCGTAGTGGCAGTATCAGCAGGAGTAGTAGGATAGCTTTTGGTCGTGCTTGCTAGCAGTATTTTGGGTACCGCAAGCACTTTATCAGTTCCGCTTTTGTACCTCCCCCCCCTGTAGTAGACGTTGTGTAGAGGTGTGAATATGACTCAGTGAAGCTGGTAGGCCCCACTGTTGAGTCATACAACCCCTCTCTTGTAATGGACTAATGCAAGCTTTATGTTTTATCGTTCTACTTGGCTGTCTTATTTGGTTCTTCTGTGTGTTGATTAGAGGGCTAGTGACCCCTCATATATGCCCTTCCCCTCCTCTTCTTTCCAAGTTTTAACATTTTATGTGTTTCAGATGGCACCCAGGGCAAGAAGAGCAGCCACTCGCGGTAGGGGACAAGGACGAGGACGAGGCCGCGGTAGAGGCCAAGGCCGCAGTCTTCCACCTCCACCCCCAGCACCTCCCACCATGGAGCAGTTGATGGCCCAACAAACTCAAATTCTTCATGCCATGCTAGCTAGTCAGCAGTCTGGGTCAGCCAACAGGAGCTCTAAGTTAGCAGACTTCCTAAGGACAAGGCCTCTGACATTCTCTTCAGCTAGCGAGCCGCTGGAAGCTGAAGATTGGTTACGAGATACGGAAAAGAAGCTTCGTCTAGCACGCTGTGCAGAAGAAGATAAAGTGGATTTTGCTACCCATCAGTTTAAGGGTGCAGCCGCAGCCTGGTGGGAGAACTTTCTGGCAGTCCGTGGGGAAGAGACGTCTTATGATGAGCCAGATGAAGAAGAGGTAGAGCCAGAAGATGGTGGAGCTACTTCAGCAGCTACTGTTCAACAGGGGGACCAGCAGGATCCTGAGGAAGAAGAAACCAGCGAAGGAGAGGAAGCCGAGTCTGCCGGAGCTGCCATTTCATGGTCCGAGTTCCAAGATGTCTTCCGTAAAAACTTCATACCCTCAGGGATAATGAGGATGAAGAGGAACGAGTTTCGGGCACTGAAGCAAGGGAGCATGTCAGTGAATGACTACCTCACCAAGTTCAACCAGTTAGCTCGTTATGCCCCAACTGACATAGCCACAGAAGAGGAGAAAATTGACCGCTTTCTTGAAGGGATGCAAGAGGAAATGAGAGCACAGTTGATCTTGCTTGACCACCCTACCTTTCACCACCTGGTCAATAAAGCCCTTATCTATGAGAATGAAAGGAAGCTCCTAGAAGCCAGCCGTAAAAGGAAGTGGGTATCACAGAGGCCTCAAGGTGGTTTCCAACCAAGGCCAATGTATCAAGGTAATACCTCTTTCCGGCAGGGAGTGACTTCAGCACCTAAGGTTACAGCTCCAGCTCAGCACTCCAGTGGGAATGTTGTTCGTGTGCCTCGTTTTTCGGCACAGTCCCCCTCTCCCAACCCAGCTGCACATCTGCATTGTTTTAACTGTGGAGCAAAAGGGCACTTTGCCAATAAATGCCCCGATCGTCAGGGCACCCCAGCCAAGTTTAATATGGGAGCCGCCCCATCGAGAGGACAGTCATCAGCAGCAAGCAAGAGTTTCCAGGCCCCTCAAGCCTCACGGGTTTCCTCCACACCGAACCAGGGCCGTGTGAACCACATTACTGCAGAGGAGGCCCAAGATGCCTCTGGAGTACTTATGGGTACGTTCTCTGTTCAGTCTATTCCTGCACAAGTTTTGTTTGATTCTGGGGCTTCGCATTCTTTCGTCTCGGGAAATTTTGTGGCAAGGGCTAAGCTACCAACCTTCAGACTCAAAAGACCCGTGGTGTTGAACTCACCAGGAGGACCTTTGACCAGCACCCTAGTAAGCCCCAAGGTAGAGGTCACCCTGGGAAACTCTAATTTCCTGGCAGATTTGTTAGTCCTCAAACCCCAAACCTTGGATGTCATCCTAGGGATGGATTGGTTGGCCAAAAATCAGGGGATAATAGATTGTGCCAATAGAAAGGTCATACTCACTAAGCATCCTGGCTTAGTAATAGAAGTTAAAGTGGGTCACCCATCACTAAAGACAGCAGTTCATCACCTTCAGGAAACACCTTTGGAAGGGATGCCTATAGTTCGGGAGTACCCCGAAGTCTTTCCAGAAGAACTGCCTGGTATGCCACCCGATCGGGATATTGAATTTGTCATCAACCTAAAGCCAGGCACTGCCCCAATAGCCAAAAGGCCCTACAGGATGGCAGTAGATGAATTGGAGGAATTGAAAACCCAAATTGAGGATCTTCAGGAAAAGGGTTTTATCCGGCCTAGCTCATCCCCCTGGGGCTCGCCAGTACTCTTTGTCCGGAAGAAAGATGGCACTGCCCGATTGTGTGTAGACTACCGAACCTTGAATGAGGTGACCATTAAAAATAAATATCCCCTGCCCAGGATTGATGACCTATTTGATCAACTGGCAGGAGCCACAGTCTTTTCCAAGATAGACCTGAGGTCAGGGTACCATCAGCTTAAAATCAGGGCAGAGGACATTCCGAAGACAGCCTTCACCACTCGATATGGTCTGTTTGAATACACAGTCATGTCCTTTGGGTTAACAAATGCTCCGGCTTACTTCATGAACCTGATGAACAAAGTGTTCATGAAATACCTGGATAAATTTGTGGTAGTATTCATAGATGACATTTTGATCTATTCTAAGACCACTGAAGAACATGCGGAACACCTGCGGTTAGTCCTAGAGACACTCAGGGAGCATCAGCTGTATGCCAAATACAGCAAATGTGACTTTTGGTTACAAGAGATCAGTTTTCTAGGGCATATCCTATCCTCTTCAGGAGTGGCAGTTGATCCCTCTAAGGTAAAAGCGGTGTTGGAATGGAAACAGCCAACTTCTGTGACCGAAGTGCGTAGTTTCCTTGGCCTAGCCGGGTATTACAGACGCTTTATAGAGGGATTCTCCAAGATATCGAAGCCCATGACCCACCTCCTCAAGAAAGAGAAGAAGTATGAATGGACCGAAAGCTGTGAGAAGAGTTTTCAGGAACTGAAGGAAAGATTGACAACAGCTCCTGTGCTGGTATTGCCAAACATCCACAAGGACTTCGAGGTATATTGTGATGCCTCACGCCAAGGCCTTGGATGTGTGCTTATGCAAGAAGGAAAAGTCGTAGCATATGCATCTAGGCAACTCCGTCCCCATGAGGATAATTACCCAACCCATGACCTAGAGCTAGCATCAGTGGTGCATGCCCTAAAAATTTGGCGTCACTACCTGATTGGAAATCATTGTGATATATATACTGACCACAAAAGCCTCAAGTATATTTTCACCCAGACAGATCTTAACCTTAGACAAAGGAGATGGTTGGAGCTAATTAAAGATTACGACCTGGAGGTTCACTATCATCCTGGCAAAGCTAATGTAGTGGCTGATGCCCTAAGCCGCAGACCTCACTGTAATGCGGTTATAGAGCGAGAAATTAATTGCGAGCTTCTTAGGGAAATGGAGGCCCTCAACTTGGGTATGGTAGAGCATGGGACCATAGCTACAATGGAAGTGCATCCAACTCTTGAAGAGCTTATTAAAGCCGCCCAAAAAGGACACCTTGGAGTCCAAAAATTCAAACACCTTATGGCTAAAGGAAAAGCCCCTAAAATGATAGAGGATCAGCAGGGAGTATTATGGTATGAGAAACGTCTCTTTGTTCCCCATCAGAAGGATCTCAAGGATCTAATACTGAAAGAGGCGCATAGCTCAGCCTATACCATTCACCCAGGCAGTACCAAAATGTATCAAGACATCAAACCGCTATATTGGTGGCCCCGCATGAAGCGAGACATCGCAGAATATGTGGCTTGTTGTGATACATGTCAACGGGTGAAAGCTGAACACCAAAAGCCCGCTGGACTGTTACAACCGTTGCAAGTTCCAGAATGGAAATGGGAAGAGGTCGGGATGGATTTTATAACTGGCTTACCTCGTACCAAGTCAGGGTACGACTCCATATGGGTCATAGTGGATAGGTTAACCAAGGTGGCCCACTTCATTCCCATCAGAACCACCTACAAAGGAGTTAAATTGGCAGAACTGTACATGAACCGCATCGTATGTTTGCACGGGGTGCCCAAGAGGATAGTCTCAGATCGAGGTTCCCAGTTCACCTCTCACTTCTGGGCTAGCCTGCATGAAGCACTAGGGACTCATCTTGCATTCAGTACTGCATTCCACCCTCAGACAGATGGGCAGACGGAAAGGACAAATCAAATCCTAGAGGACATGCTTCGGGCTTGTGCCCTTGAATATACTTCGGATTGGGAAAGGTGCTTACCGTACGCGGAATTCTCCTACAATAATAGCTACCAATCTAGCCTTAAGATGTCACCATTTGAGGCTCTATATGGTAGGAGGTGTAGAACCCCATTACACTGGTCAGAGTTAGGCGAAGGAGGCGTGTTTGGGCCCGAGATCCTTAAGCAAGCAGAGGAAAAAGTCAGGCTAATTCGGGATCGCCTTCAAGCAGCCCAATCCCGGCAAAAGAGCTATGCAGACAATCGTCGTAGGGATCTATCCTTCAAAGTGGGAGATCATGTTTATCTCAAAGTATCCCCCCTCAGAGGAGTTCGAAGATTCAAGGTGAAGGGCAAGCTTGCACCTAGATTCATCGGTCCTTTTCCAATCATTGAAAGGTGTGGAGAAGTCGCCTACCGATTGGAGCTACCTAAGAGTCTATCGGAAGTGCATAACGTGTTTCACGTCTCTCAACTCAAGAAGTGCCTCAGAGTTCCTGAAGAGCAGACATCAGTTAAGTCAGTTAATCTGCGGGAGGATTTGACTTATTCAGAGCACCCAGTCCGGATTCTTGATACCATGGAAAAGCGGACCAGGCGCCAAACCATTCGACTTTGCAAGGTCCAATGGAGCAACCATTCCAAGCGGGAAGCAACTTGGGAGCGTGAGGAGCAGCTCAGAGCCGACTACCCTTTTCTGTTCCCAGGTTAGTCCGAATCTCGGGGTCGAGATTCCGTTTAAGGGGGGTGGGGTCTGTGACACCCCATTTTTTTTTAATTTGCTTAATTGCCTTGTTTTATTGGTTATTGGAAATTTAATCTCAAAATTTCAAAATTTAAATTAAAATATCTTAGCAAAAATCCCTTTTTGGCCCTACCTAAATTCCCTCTCTTTTCATCTCTTCCCGGGTGGGCCAGCTCTCCTTTTCTTCTCCCCCAGCGCGGCCCGGTTCCTTTTCTTTTTCTCCCGGCCCAGCCGGCTCCCTTTTCTCCCCCGGGCCCCTTTTTCCCCCGCCTCCTTCTGGGCTTCGCCCGGCCCAGCGCCACGTTTCCCCCTCTCCTTCTTCTTCCCGAGCGCCCGCGCTCCCCTCTCTCCGCTCCGCGCGAGCCTCGCCGGACCCAGCAGCAGCGGCCCGCCTCCGGGTTCCCCGCGCGCGCGCCCCGTGGCGATCTCCCCGCGCTTCCCGGCGTCCCCGTCGGCCTAGGCCCCGGCCCCCTCGCCGTAGACTCCCACGCGCCGGTTCCCCGCTCGCCGCCGGGACGAGCCGATGGAACCGCCCCCGACTCCGTAGTCCTGGCCACGTCGCCGCTCGCCAACTCCGGCATGGCCGTCGCCGTCGCATTGAATGGGCCACAGTGGAGCCGAGTCCTTCCCCCGCCTTCCCCGCGTCGCCGCCCGCCGTCCGCTCTACCCTGTGGCCGCGCCGATGCGCCGCCGTACCCGAGCCGTAGCCGCCGGACCAAGTTGGCCATGCCGCGCCCCTCCTCCTCCTCTGTGCGGCCGAAGGGACGCGGTACCTCCCGCCATGCCATCCGTGCGCCCTACGCGCCTAGCCCCCGTCACGCCTCCCTCCTCGCCGGGTACACTGCAGGAGCGGGAGCTCCGTTGCCCATGCCCCCTCTGTCCTACACCCCTACTTTTCGCCACTATAAGAACCCCCAGTGCCCAGTGGTTCTCCCCCCCATTCACCCCCGTTCTTCGCCACAAAAATCGCCGCCGCCGGCCGTTCTTCGGGCCGTCGCCGCCGCCAGTTCACCCCGACGACCCTCGGCCGGCATTGCTCTTCTCCTCTACTTCCTCCCACCCCCGAGAACCTCCCCTCGAGTTTAATCGGGTTATCCTTCGCTTTGCAGTCGCCGGCGCTCGTTCTTCCCCGGTTCCGGCCGTTCCTCGCCGCCGCCGATTCAAGGGACCCCCGGCCGATTCCTCGTAGCCGAAGCGTCCTCGCCACCCAGTGAAGCCAACCGCACCACCACTTCGGGACTTCTCCCGCTCGTCTTCCCCGGCACCGGCCGACCCCCGCCACCTTCGGAGCTCGCCGACGCCAGCCGCCTCCACCGCCTCCCGAGCCCCACTCTCCACCCCGGTGAGTCTCAAACCACCTCTAGAAGCTCCCTCCTCGTTTAATTGCGCTCCCGTTGCCGACGTCGCCGCCGCAGCCAACCCCTGGCTCCGCCGCCGCTGGGCTCGCCGCCGGCGCCTCCCCGGTCCACCTCGGGCCGATTCGCCCCACCATCGGGTGCGCGCGAGGTAGGGCGGTCCATTTTGGCCGCCTCCCCGAGCTCCCCTAGCCCACCCTCGCCGCCGGCTGGCTCCGCCGCCGCTCGGTCGGGCGGGGCTCTGCTCCCGCGCGGTTAGCCCCCGTTCGGCCGTTAATCACCGGTGGTTAGGGCCTAATGACCTCGCTGACAGTGGGCCCAAGTAGTTTTAAACCCCCCTAGTTAGACTGACGCGTGGACCCTCCGGGTAATTAAAAACTGTTAAACCCAGGAAAAGTGGCTTAAGTCATTGACAGGTGGGCCCTTGCACAGTGCCTAGGCCCACATGTCAGTCTCTGGCCCGTTTTCAGAATTTAGAAAATTAATTAAACCGTGGACCCCACCTGTCATACTCAGAGTTTTCCCCAATAAAGATTATTCTGAAATTAAAATTAAAAACCCGCGGGCCCCACATGTCAGAGAGTGAACTCTCTCTCTCCTTTTTCATTTTTGGGATTTTTCCGGGAAAGAAACTTCAAACGACTCGTTCTCTCTCATCGTAACTCCGATTTGGGCGAAACTTGATTCTAAATTTTTCTAAAATCAAGCCCTTTCTGTTGGTTCTGGTTTGGTCTGTTTTTGAGCTATTTTGCTTGTTATTTTATGCTTATTTGTGCTCTATGTCTGTTTCCTGCTTTGTCGGTCTGCTTCGTTCGAGTAGAATTTGAAGGCACGCCAGAGCAGCAAGGTGACCTACCTCCAGATCAGCAAGACCCTCTACTTTTAGACCCAGGCGAGTCAATATTCTTGATCATTCTGCTCCTATGTTTTCTTGCAAATTATCTTGGTTTAAAAATAGTCAAACTGCATGCATTATTTCACGTATAAAGTATGTGAACTGTAAGGTAGTTACCCCCACTCGAAGATCTAAAAATGTATATAGCTATACCCTCCTTGAATTTTGATAGATCATGTACCTTGTCGCCGTAGGTATTACTGTTACTATCCTAAATAGGTATATGTCTAAATTAAATGCCATGCGAGTTCTGTCCAGTCTAGGGCATTGCCTGCCCTAATCTTAGCTTTCAAAAACTTGAGCACTAGTTTTGGGCTAGTCACGGGAGGTACGTGACTGGATATTTTGTGGCAATCTATTTTAAACTTCCCGAAACCCTCAAAACTTGCTATAACTGTTTGGGCGGACGGTAAGAGTGGTGGGTGTGGAAGTAGCACATTGGCTTGTGGTTTGAACCGCCCGAACACACTAAGGACTTAATCCTGTGATGGCATCTCCGTGTACAACAGTACGACCACCAGTCTGCAAATTGCAGCTTAGCTAAGTAATTCTATCGAACCCCCGAAACTCATCTCACCGGTAGTGGAGAGAAGTGCTGTAAGGGCAAAGGAGGGCCTAAAGGGACACCGAGAGGAGGGTGACGTCTCCAGCCGTGCTAGCGTTATGGAGAGTGGAGTCCGACGGCGCTAGTTCCCGTGGAGACATCCCGTGCAAAGTATGGGACCCACCGCCGGTGGGAGCAGCCCATAAGGTGGGATGACGAAAGGGGCTAGGTAGTTCAAAAGGCTATTGTGGTGACCTACTCAACCGCACGACTACGGAATCGTGCGGGGCAACGAGCGGGTCGTTTCTGGTGGGTAAAGTGTACGAGCTCTGCAGAGAATAAACTATTCGAATAGCCGCGCCCACGGTCAGGGGCAGACATGGAAACTTCCTTGAGTTAGTTCTATTTCAAAAATTCTTGTGGGCGGGAAAGAAAAGCAAATTGGAGGGAAGTACTCCAACCTTTGAGTTTTTCCTGGAGGGAAGTACTCCAGTGGTGTTATAGTCTAGTAAATCCAAAATACTTAGCATCGGTGGATGTAGCTGATACCACTAAATACATATTACATCATTCAACTCTTGAAAACATGTTTTGTTAAATTGCTAAGTCATAGGGTTTGTACTTATGTTATTTACAGCTGTCGCTCTTCGCAAATAAATAAACCTGAGCCCTCTTTGTCAAGCTTTGCATATAATTACATGCATTTCTGTGAATGTTGGCTCGCGGAGCACGGTTGTGTGTGCTCACCTCGCTCTTCCCCCCTTTTCCCCCAGAGTTGGCAAATCAAGACCAATATGAGTACTACCAGGATCAGGAGGGCGAAGGAAATGAAGATGGTGGTAGTTAGGCTAGAATCTTTTCTCTCCTTACAGTCTGGCCGACCAATCTAATTGGAAGGTGTCCTTAACGTTAACCAGGTCCCCTGGATGATATTAAGCACACCTAGGTTATCCCGGTCGCTTGCCTGTGGGGAGATGACCCTCCCTTCTGCTTCCGCCAATAATGCAATGGTACACTGAACTTCTGTGGCCTGAAAGCCCCTTTTGTAATACTTGTCCTTATATGGGACCTGTGTACCCTGGTATTGTAATAATATGTCATGTATCGTGTATGAAATGAATCAGCAATGTATCTGTGAGCACTATCTACTGATCCAGGGAATAGTGCAGTGAAATCACAGGGATTCTGGGTTGGTTCAAACCTGGGGTCCGACAATGAGAGATCAGGTTTCAATGCTTGAATACTACTGTTATGAATGTCATTATCGTAAAAATGAACCAAATCCTTATACATGTTGTGGCCGCCTCTCAAGTCAAATAGAGGTTGATTGCTATTCATGTATAGAAGCAAATCGTTTATCATTTCATTTCTTCAACCAAGATGTCTTACGTTCAGACACATATCAAGGCATTTCAGATGCACTTGGTGAGGGCACATCAGAAGGCAAAAATATTGGTATTAGGATCTTACTTCCCGCAAGCTTTACCGGTAGCCCACGATACAATGCACTCAACTATCAAGATGCTATGGCGATATGCCGTGAGTACGGTCCTCCAGATATCTTTTCTACTTTCACATGTAATTCAAGATGGCCAGAAATTATGGACGCACTCAAACACGAGCCTGGTCAAAAATACATTGACCGTTCTGATATCGTAACTCGAGTATTCCATATGAAGCTCACTGAATATATTTCTGATATAAAAAATGGCCACACTTTTGGTGCTATACGAGCAGGTTAGTCTATTTCTTTCACTCTCAATGTGCTTCCTTCCTTTTAATACACTATTTTTCTCTCTAAATTGCTCTCTTTGTTCCTAACAGTTTTATACACTATTGAATTTCAAAAGAGAGGACTACCTCATGTTCATACCCTCATATGGCTTGCTAATCATACAATGGATCTAGCTGCTGAATTCATAGATTCGCTTATATGTGCTGAAATTCCTGATCCAAATATTGACCCACTTGGTTATGCTCTTGTTGAAGAATTTATGATGCATGGCCCATGCGGAAATCTTAATAAGAAGTGTCCATGTATGAAAAATGGATTGTGTTCAAAACGGTATCCCAAAGAATTTAATTCAGAAACAATCATTAACGAATCCGGCTTTCCAATATACCGTCGCCGAGATACTAATCGTTTTATTACCAAGAGTGGTATCAAATTGGACAACAAATGGGTAGTTCCATACAACATGAGCTTATTAAAAAAATTCCAAGCTCACATCAATGTTGAATGGTGTAATAAAACAAACCTTGTGAAATATTTATTCAAATATCTTACTAAAGGGCAAGATAAAGCAAGAATGAGTTTTTCTGATGCTGCTGCCCAGTCATCAGACACACCTAATACACAAGTTAGACAAGGCATAGATGAAATTGCTGATTATATTAAATGCAGGAACTCTTCTATTTAAACAATACATTATACATTTTTTCAACTATACCTTCCTCAGTTTTTGCGGATGCTTTGATTAGTTTCTCCTCTTTTTTTACCTATTTTATCATAGTTCTGCCTGTTTATTAACACTTTTGTGCACAAAACAATTTTGTAGATACTTATCATCATGTGAAGCCATTTGGCGATTATTTGAATTTGAAATACATGGTCGAATGCCTTCCGTTGAACGATTAACTGTGCATATGCCTGGTATGAACAAAATTATATACCATGAAGAAACACATTTACAAGAAATTATTGCTGATCCAAGAGCTCACAAAACTACCCTAACTGAATGGTTCGTTGCGAATCAACAGTTTGTAGAAGCAAGATCTTCTACATATTGTCAATTTCCATCGAATTGGAAATGGGATTCCAATAATAAAAAGTGGATGAAAAGGAAACGGAAAACATCAAAGATTGGCCGTATATATAATGTACATCCAAGCACCGGTGAATTGTTCTATCTTAGAATGCTGTTAATGGTTGTTCCTGGTGCACAAAGCTATGAAGATGTTAGAACATTTAATGATGTACGTTATCTTACATTCAAAGAAGCCTGCAAAGCTCGTGGCTTAGTTGGTGATGATACAGAGTGGTTTTTACTCTTTGATGAAGCAGTTATTTGGGCTACTCCATATCAACTTAGGCATCTTTTTATGATA
Source organism: Dendrocalamus latiflorus (assembly GCA_017311315.1). Lineage (NCBI taxonomy): Eukaryota > Viridiplantae > Streptophyta > Magnoliopsida > Poales > Poaceae > Dendrocalamus > Dendrocalamus latiflorus. The sequence goes on along the minus strand of CM029614.1, from coordinate 33,690,900 downwards.
GTGCTTTCTTTCTGCAGTGTTATTAATCCTCAGAATCTATTTGATAAATATTGGTATTTCCTTGCTGATGACATAGCATATAGAATAAGGCAAGGATTACAAAATCCAGCATATCCAATACCACCCAGTTATTTGCAGACCCAATTGATAAATGAGCTCTTTACTATTTTCTCCAAGAATGGTCTCAACTTTGCTACATACAGTGTACGCAGTGAATCAGCACACAGTAGTTGTTCTCCTGGTAATAGACTTCTTGCCGAAGAGCTAGACTATGATAGAACTGTTCTCTCAGCACATGCTGATTCATTACGTGATCAACTCAATGCTGAGAAATCTATTATATACAACAAGATTATAGCATGTGCAACTCAAAAAAATAGTGGTGTTTACTTTGTATCTGGACATGGTGGCACTGGAAAAACGTTCCTCTGGAATGCTATCATAGCTACATTAAGAGCTAAGGGTCAAATAGTTCTTGCTGTAGCTTCATCTGCAATTGCTTCACTTCTACTTCCAAATGGTCGCACAGCACACTCTCGTTTTAGAATACCTCTTGATATCAATGAAAAAAGCTTATGTAGTATACCACGAGGAACGATGCTAGCTGAACTTATTAGCAAAACTTCTTTGATTCTTTGGGATGAAGCACCTATGACTCATAGACGCTGTTTTGAAGCACTTGATAGAACATTACGCGATATAATGTCTGTTGAAGATACTGGTTATATGAATATACCTTTTGGTGGAAAACTTGTTGTTCTTGGCGGAGACTTCCGGCAAATCTTACCTGTTATTCAAGGTGGCACAAAGTCAGAAATTCTTCAAGCTTCACTTATTAAGTCACCACTTTGGCGACACATTGAGATACTAAGATTATCTACTAATATGAGGTTACACAACCCAAAACTTTCGTTTGCAGAATGTCAATCTCTATCTGCCTTTGCTCAGTGGGTACTTGATATTGGAAATGGTCAAATTCCAACAATTAAAAAATCAGGAGAAATTCATCCCACTTGGATAACTATACCAGATGATCTTCTGCTGCTGCCAACTGATAACAACATGGATGCAATTGTAGATGCTACTTATGATTCATTCCATCTAAACTATTAAGACAGCAAATATCTAGCGCACCGAGCAATTATTTGCCCAACTAATGCTGCTGTTGATGAACTCAACAAAGCTGTTTTTGATAAAATTCCTGGTGACAGTAAAGAGTATCTTAGTTTTGACTCAATCTCTCAATCTGATGCTCAAATTGGTGATGCTAATCTCCTATATCCACCAGAGTTTCTAAATTCTATAACAGTGAATGGTTTTCCACATCATGCTATCTATCTCAAAATAGGTGTTCCAGTGATGTTGCTTCGAAATATAAATCAATCTATGGGTCTCTGCAATGGAACACGTCTGATTATTACAAGACTTGGTGATCGAATTCTTGAAGGACGTATTATCACTGGAACTAATATTGGCCACACTGTGTATATACCAAGGATTGTATTAAATGCAACAAGTCATCGATGGCCTTTCACTCTGCAGCGGCGCCAGTTTCCAATCAAGCTTTCATACGCAATGACTATAAACAAAAGTCAAGGGCAGACTTTAGCCAAAGTTGGCATTTATCTACGAAACCCGGTCTTTTCACATGGACAGCTATATGTGGCAGTATCACGTGTTACATCACGTTCAGGCCTAAAGATACTTATTGAAAATGAAAAGGGTGCTGCCTGTAGTGAAACAAAAAATATAGTATACAAAGAAGTGCTCAGTTCTGTTTAGTGGTTTTTTGCACTATTCTTCTTCTCTCCCCTAACTTACTTTCTTTGCTTAAAAAGTTTTCTTCAGACCTATTTGCATCCAGTACACAAAACAGCCACTCAAATCGCCTTTGATACATACATCTTTATATTTGTAAGTCAGATTGTGATATACACTTCTCTCAGTTGCTAGAAATATATAATATATACTTATGTATACCTTACTGAACTCTTTCAGTATGTCTTACATATTCTTTCTTTTTTCAAAAAAAGACATATATATATATATATATATATATATATATATATATATATATATATATATATATATATATATATATATATATTCCTTTACACATATTATATATATCACTGCTTCATTCGTTATTTATATTCATGATTTGTCCATCTATTTGCTATACCAAAAAATAACATACATGTTAAGCTATACTTTGATAGATATTACAAATATCACTATTTTCCTCTATTTCTACATTGCCTATGTCATTAAACTCTTTCTATGGCCTCTATGTATTCATATCCATTTATGTTATTTCACTGCTTCCCTGTCTTCTTAGATTGCCTATGTCATTAATCTCTTTCTATGCCTTCTTTGTTTTCATACCCATGTATGCTCTCCAATGATATACCTTACACTGTTTTCACTTACTTGCAGAAAATTACTGCTGCTTTTTACAGAATATACAATTCATCAATATAGTCCTTTAGCTTTCTATCTACTAAACAAAACATTTAGTGACCTCCTTCAGTATATTTTAAAATCGGCTTATATATTCTTTCTTCTTTTTAAAAAACATGCATGTCCATATGTTTCCTTATGCATATTACAAATATTACTGCTTTATTGATTACTTATATTCATAACTTGTCCATCCATTTACTATACCAAAACAGCAACTTACACACTCAACTATGCTTTCATAAACATCAGAAACATCACTATATTTCTGCATTTGTACATTACTGATCCCATTGAACTCTCTTTATGATTTCTTTACATTCATACCTATTTAGGCTTTCCAATGATACCCCTTACACTGTTTATATTTTACAGCACATACAATTCATCAATATAATCCTTTAGCTATGAATACAGCATTTATCATCTAACTTCTTTATGCTATACAGGTTCCATATGGCATATTCACTTTTAAATCAGATCAACCAGAACTCGCACAAATGGAAAATCCTTGTGCGTTTACCGCGGGTTTGGGAATTTAGAAACCCACAAGATTCGACAGATGTATATCATCTAGACTTCATCATGCTCGACAAAGAGGTACACAATATTCAAAACTTTTGCTTACTCTATACAAACGACCTTTTACTATTTTACACTATTTTCATCTTGATTATGCATAAATCATTCTCACATTGGTGATGTTACCTTTATCGTTCCCTACATACAATAATCATACACAAATTTGCATCCCTATTACAACAGCCACATATCTCTGATAATCCTTTATCACCTTTTTGGCATCTATACTTACCACTACAGTCAACACATCCTACATGCTTTTCTACATTTTACCTTTCTTAGAATTTTCTAAGTTTGTATGCTATTTACAGTCTCTCATACATAACCTCATGTGCCACACAAATACTATTCCACTCTTTTATAACATCTTCACATTAAACATACAGAAATCATTACCATATTATATCTTTTTGATTTTGCATAAACAGCATACTTCTCTTGTTCTACATCTAAACTAAATTCCATATTTTTAAAGGGAAATCTTATGGAAGGATTAGTTCCCAAAAGATGGCTTGATAAATTTACATCCTTATTGAAAGAAGGATGTATTTATGAAATAGAATATTTTGAAGTTCTTCCCGCAAAGGAGACATACAAAGCAATCGATGGCACTATTCTGGTTCGCTTTTCAAAATACACCAAGGTTAACGAAATACTACCAGAACCGGAAGGATTTCCTGTCTACGCATACAATGCAGTCTCATTCTCTGTGTTAAACGATCGTATCGGCAAAAACAATCTCTTATCAGGTACACTTTGCTACTTTCTCACTTAGTCCAAAATACTGACCCCACAGTTTCTCATTTCTAACCCTTTTTTATTCACACTCAATTATTTATCAGATACTGTTGTTCTCATAACGGCTGCTTCCCAGCTTATCCAAACAACAACAAAACTAGGCCCAACTATCAAACGAACAATTAACATAAGTGATGGAAGGTACATATACTTTCTTCGACGCTTCTTTTTATCTACTTTCTTGCTTATTATAATCTGTGCTTACATTTTACTGGTTCTAACATAAACCCAAAAAAACACTCTTCTTCCCTGTTTATAGTCAAGCAGCAATCATTACGTTATGGGGCCATCATGCTGAATTATTCAATGCTGAGATACTACAAACAATTTCTCAGGATGCACCAGTTGTTGCTTTATTCGTCGGTATGCTTGTTGGCACGTATTTAGGTATATTACACCCTCATTCCTTTAATAATACAGATCCTACAACACATATATAAAATATATCTACCTTCGTCTTATCCTCACTTTCAAATTTTTTTCTATATACATGTAGGCCAACTTGCATTACAGAGCAGTTCCGCATCAAAGTGGTACATCAATATTCCAATACCTGAAATACACGCTCTACAAAACATGTATTAGTCATCCTTTATCCAAACTGTTAGATTACCGGCACATATATCATACATTTTTTCTTTGCTCCTGTATTCTTTTTACATCCATTTCTAATGTAATACATAGGATCACCAACCGACCACACCAAATTGAATGGCAGCAAGATGCACATGCTCATAACAATCCTATACCCACAACTGTTCGAGAATTAGTAGAGCTCATACCAAATGAAGCATTAGTAAGATAAATCTCAGCGTTATACATTTCTTTACATCCAGTTTTTTAGATATAGTTTTTAGATATAATAGGCAATAACTATTTTGAAATATCATACACACAGGGACAACGATACAAACTCGCTATCCTTATCGCTGATTTAGTCCCAGAACAGTCTTGGTGGTATATATCATGTTCTTCATGTTGGAAAAAAACTTTCCCGCATGGAGATGGATATGAATGTCGAAGGTGTGGTACCAAAACAGCAGAACCAAGGTACAACACTAATGCTACATTCATATAACTGCTCTCTTTTTTACAATCTACAATTACCTAATTTATTGACAAACTAACATATACTCTTCCTTTCCAATTCTCAAAACAAATACAAAATAAATGTGTATGGCATTGATTCTGAAATCGATGAACAAGACAAACCCCATGCAGAGTTTATGTTCTTCGGTGATGTAGCCCAACAACTTATTGGAAAACCTGCCATGCTTTTAGTCGCAACAGCAGAAGGACAAATGCAGCATATCCCACCTGAAATAAAAGCAATTGTTGGTCAAAAACATGACGTCATTGTTCAGATGTCAGAACGATCGCTCCAAACTGAAAGCCCAACCTTTCATGTTCGATCAATAACATCTGAACCACAGCACACCAACCTGCTATTACCAGGTAAACAAAATCTTTTGCCTCCAGTAAAAGATACACAACAGCGCAATAAAGATGACAAAAATAACTTATTTTTACCTCATTAATAGGTCCATCTACTGGTGACTCACATGCAGAACCAGCTACCCCGACAACGATCTCTGCTACTTTGCAAGTAACAGAAATTTTACCAATGTGATCTCTTTTCATATAACATGTCATCTAACACAGTATATTTAATGCATTTCCACCACACATTTCTTTATATGTAACTATCTACATCTTGTTTACAAGGCTACGCCATCCCCACAATCTGAAAAAAGAACACGCGAAGTTATTGCATCTGTGGAAGCTGACCTAACCTCTTCACCAACACCATCAAGCAAAAGGTGCTCCTTACATTGTGATTCATTACATTCCATCCTACTCTTGAAACATTCAATACATGTGTAATCCAAGTATATGCTTCCTGCTCATACTATATATACTTCTTCACAGAACAACACAGCTTATGCACAAACCTAAAATTGCACGACAACTCTTCCCTGATGCAAAAGAAGACGCGCCAGAAGAGGTATACCACACTGTGCTCTCCAAGACTGCTACTTATTACTATACACAAAATATTACAGTCACACATGCTCATAATTCTCTTTTCATATAATTACCATACAGGACAAGTAAGCGCCATGCCCACAGCTCTTACTATTTGGCATACAACTAGCGTTCAGATTTTCGCTCCTGCCAAGACTGATTCCAATGGGCACCACTTCTTTTGTCCTACAAGATGTCTCCGACACTATTATTTTGTTGTACAGAATGTGATCGCGTATGCTAAGGTTGTCACACAACTTACTACCACTACCATCTATTATTTTGTTGTATAAAATACAGCTAGATATGCTATCCATATCATAGAACTAACCATTACTAAACAAAATCATCTTGTCAACTATACCTTATTAACTTATCTAAATTCGCACCATACAATTCCCTTCTTCGAATCCAACCAAAATCTGTATATATCAACGTCATAATCTGAACTTTTCGCTTAACCACTTTGCATACATCTACGTCGTAATGTGCCCTTTTAATTCTACCTATATATACCACCCTTTCTGCTACAACTATCAGCGCCAAACACATTACCACATCAAAACAGCCAAAAACCAAATTACCATCTACATCATTTTTATACATAACACAATTCTCCATACAATTTGGCCTGCGCGGCGTGCGCCGCGCATACGCTGCTAGTATACTTCAGTAGTCACTCCGCAAAGATGCTTCAGTGCAAGTGAGCAAAAGTACCCAATGGTTACAATGGAAAAAGTGGAGAGCAAATGCTAGGCTTAAATACTCTCATACCATTAACCAAAATTAAAACCACTGTGCTAGTGCATACCACAGGTACAATAGTTCAGTAATATAAGCTAACAAAACTCCCATGTCTCGAGAACGCGATGAGAATAAATAACAGCAAGCAAGAGTTCAGTTTATATAAAATAGTGTCGGAAGATTCCGTTCCGCCGCTTCAACGTTGAAGCCTTTCCTCATCCTCGTAGCAAAAATTGTTATGTTTCTGGACCTGAATCCTGTGCAAGGGCCAAGGAACAGCTCAACGTCAGACCATGTAGCACAGGAAAATAAAGGTGCAGTATTTAGGATGAGTTCTATGTACGATTACAATTTTCACCCCAAAAATACCCACCAATCCAGTGAGATACCGAGCAGCTACGGCGGTGACTTATCGCCTGCTCGTCTTCCCTATGGATCGTTTTCCAGAGAACAGATGCTTTGGTTTCAAGGTGGGAATAACACGATCCGCCTCTCCACGGCGAGCATCCTTGTTCCTCTTCTTCACAGCCTTCTTTGCTATCTTGATTGCCTTCTGCTTCTGCTCCGAGTCCTTGAAACCTTCTCCTGGTGTGACCTCTCCAGGTGGTCGTGATTTTGACCTTGACCTTGTCCGCAGTTTCTTGTTGGATTGCTGTCCATCTATATCCATATCATCACCATCACCACCAACTCTGCTCAGTGACCTCTCACGCTTACGACCTCTTGACCTGCTGCGAACTCTGTCCACAGCAGCGCTAGGATCCAGACCCATAGAGGAAAGTTGTCTCCCCATTCTATCAGTTGTGAATTTCCTATCTTTATCAAACTTCCTTGGAACAATAGGACGGCTTTCAGCAGTTCTCTTTTTCATCCTATGTTCTTGGATAAGCAATGCCTTTTTCCTCCTAATCTGACCCAAGATTTCACGTTGCTCTGCAGTTAATTCATAACCATCAATCTGGAAAGCAGCTTCTGTGGCTTCCTCTTCCAGACGAATCCCCTCCTCTCTCTCCAACTCTTCACACCTTTCCAGGATATCTGGATCCAGAAAATCTGCAACATTATGCCCATCCAATATCTCAGGCAGGATATCTTCCTTCCATTCATCATTGGCCAATATGTAATGCTTCTTCAGGCTAGCAGAATAGACCCCAGCACCTCCATTCTCATTCTCAAGGTCCTTCTCAAGTTTCTTCTTCTCTTTAGCAGCAGCCTTAGCAGCCGCATTTGCACGAGCTTCCAAAACAGCCTGAGGGATGCAAGGAGGCCTCTCCTTGTTGTCACGAGGCTTTGGCATGGCAACATGGAACCTATTCAAGCAGTCATTTATCTTCTTCGATTTCATCTTTATCTCCACCCTCTGTTCAAGAAGCCTCTCACATGCAGCATTTTTCACAGCTATCACACCATCATCTGTTAAAGTGCTCATAGTCAACAAGACCCCCTCTTCATTAGGCTCTCCACCTTGAGCTATAGTCTTCATAGCCTCTGCCTTCATCTCCATTACCAGTTTCATGTCCTCCTCAGAAAGCCCTTCAAGAGGCTGCAAGTCAGTCTTGTTGCACACAATGACTAGAGGCTTATTCATGAACAAGGACTTTATACTATGGAAGAGTGCAGCTTGCTGAGCTATAGTGTACCCACAAGACCCAGAAATGTCCAAGAAAAACAGCACAGCCGCCCTCAAGTGCGCAAGAGCAGTGATACTACACATTTCTATGATGTTCCTGTCCTCGAAAGGCCGATCAAGGATCCCTGGAGTGTCAATCACTTGGTAGCGCAGATACTTGTAATCTGCATGGCCAACAAACAGGGACTTTGTTGTAAAAGCATAAGGCTGGACATCCACATCTGCTCTTGTGATCTTGTTCATGAAAGAGCTCTTTCCAACATTTGGATAGCCACAAATCAATATAGTCCGAGTGTTCGGGTCTATGGATGGAAGCCTGGCCATGTGCTGCCTGATCTGCTCAAGGTACGCAAGACTAGGACTGACGCGCTTTATAACAGTGCACATGCGGCCTAGTGCAGCTACCTTCAGACACTTGCACCGGTACAGGGAGTCTCCATACTTCAGCAATCTCAAATAGTCCTTAGAGATCTTTGCAATAATGTTCCTAGCTGTGTTGATCTGGCCCAAGGCAAGTTTGTAGTGATCCTTGTTGTATAGCACATGAAGGAGATCACCGTAGAAAGGATGGATGTCATCCAGTCGGGGAAACTCATCGATGATAGTGGACAGCTTTTCATAAAAGTTCTGCTGGGTGTATCTGACCTTACGCATATAGAACTGGCGAAGACGGGAGATGGCATATCCCTTGTGGACTACAGTTGGTGTTTGCCTTTGAGTGCGGGACAAGATTATGTCAATGAAATCCTTCCCAGGAGGGACAACAGTGATCTTCTTGAAATTGTACTGCACCATCTTGTTAATCAAACTTGGCTACCTACTCCTGTAATAAAAACATGCATGTGAAACCATTACGGAGTTGTTCAAGCAATAAAGGGGAAAATGCAATGATACATTAGTGGGGCACCAATCTTGAAATCATTCACACGCAAAACCTGTTCTTAGGGTTCACACTACAGTCGCAGCTAATTGGCTGCTTAAATATTAGTTGATCAAATAACTCTTGCACGTAACAATAAACCTTCTCTAGTCGCTTGCTGTGGTTCATACGCATATGAGAGAAAACAGAATAACAGTTGCTTCCTAAACAAATTTAAATTGTAGACAGCTACAAGAATGATAATCGACAAGCAGGACTAGACCTAACCAGATTTACACCACTGCAAGTTCCATACAATCCCTAATGGTGCGAGAATGAGACATTATCAGATAAAGAAATATACATGCCAACAATAATTCTAGCAATTGCGTCGCACCCAAACAACTAGTCCATGCAATTGTAGTAACCACAAATTCTAGTACGACATAATTCAACATGGAAGTGTTCTTTCCTGCTTGTGTGCTCTGCCCACTCCTGGCCTATAACAACGCTTCCGTGGAACTACAACAATCACCAATTACTCGGGTAATATGACAGATGATTCACATAGAACAACAGGGCGTCCGCGACAGTAACGATTCACGAATAAACGCATCCGTGCGCACGCACAAATCACAGCCTAAGGGTAATCTCTTCAGGTGTTACTTAGGAAAGACGGCGCTTTCCATCTAATCTACACGCACGCACACGCGCACACACGGCGAGAGGGAGGACGTTACTTACTTCGTGAGGCGGCTGGGAGAGAATGGAAGCCCAGAAGGCAGCGGACGGCCGGCGCCTGTGCCGTGGTCGCGTGCGAATGCGGCGGTCGCCTCTAGGGTAGGAGGTGGGAGAGGCGGCGTTCGCGTTCCCCTCTCCTCTCTGTGGCGGCGGAGGCGGACATGGAACTATGGAAGAGGGTTTTGCGTGGTAGCGAACTAGTAGTGATATAGGCAACGGACATAGTAATGGGAGTTCTAGGCCCATATATTTTATCATTGGGCCAGGCCCACTCGCCCTTCACTTCCTAAACGCAACAAGAGGAAGCGTAAAACTGTGTTACGTTAGCGCGCATGTGATATCGGAAGTGTTTTTTTTCTCATTGAAATCAGTCGGTTTTGCTACAATATTTTTTATCTCATGTATGTAATATTTTGTGCTTATATTTACAATATTTTTAATTTATGTATACAATATTTTCCCCTTGTATGTAATATTTCACAGTGAAAAATGTTATATACATAGAAAAAATGTTGCATACATGGAAAACATGTGTTACAACATTTTATGCTCATGTGTTACAATATTTTATGCTCATTGACTTCTTTTTTATGATGCTCCATTTCAAGTAGCATTTAGCTGTGACCTGAGCACGCGACATGCATTCTTTGTCCAAGGATAAATATATAATGCTCCTGCGTGGATTCACAATTTCTGACCTTTTGCTGCAATGGCAGATAAAAGATGTGAATCTTACTACTGAAGTGGAAACTCACCACGGCACTGAAGCTCATCTGTGTATTTCCAATTCAATGCTTGATGTGCAGTTTTTAAACACTCCACATTACATCCAGAACTGATGGTTTATTTTACCTCCTAGTACAGTAGTGATTATCTCAAATTTCCAGGGGCACCATCTGACTACTGGCACAAGATAAGCTATTTCGATTACTCCCTAATAGCAAGTGTAACCAGCAAAGAACAATTAATGCGCCCAATTCAACAAAAGAGCTTTTTTTTTGTGGCATTGAGATGCAAAAGAGAGACTTTGCACAAAAAAAGAGGGTCCATTATATCAAAACAGTATAATTTGCGTATAAGGCAAATGCCAACTTTTTCTTATACAGATTTTCCCATGAAATAGGCTACAGCACAACCAACAAGAGCTCCAGCAAAAACCTGCGCCAACAAAAGAGGCAATAAAATGGGTTATGAATATACAGTGTATGAAATCACAAAAGCAGATATCGATGATGCATTACTAACAATTGACAAATCATTATACACATACACCTCAAATAGTTGCAATGGACCAAGTGAAAGCCAAATTTTGTTTCTTAGACCGGCATGAAATATTCCAGACTAGCTCATGGAATGTGGAGAGGTGGTCAAATAATCAAGGAACCACATTTGATATAAGTGGAATGAAATTTCATATTTTCCATTCGAAAGCAACAAAATAATTTAAGAAAGGCTCCAGTTAAAGTTAGTGGATTGCTTCAATCTCCTTTTCCAGTGATGAGAATAACTCAAGGACATGTAACTGTGTATAAAGAATAGAAGAAACGTGATGGAGCTATACCTGAAATGGACTGTGTCCAAGTGGTTCCCGCAGTGGCCTAAAGGTGGAGATAATTGGATGTTGTGGTGGGAAATCAGAAACTATTTGATTTAACAACTGCAACAAAAGGTAGTACATTACATTAGAGGATAGAAAGAAATTAATAGTGCAAAAAAAAGTGACAACAGTATGCAATAATAATAAAGACAGTAACTGATTTTCTCAATGTGCATAGAAATCCACAAGCTTACCACAGCTTGGCGACCTGTGTGCCACCTAATTCCTGATGCATCATACATAACCTGTAAGGAGGGGGGGGGGGGGATAGTCTTAGAAACCTATTCTAAGAAGAGAGCTCATGTGCATAGGAATATACTCATAACTAATCTTTTAAAAACAAGAAAATTTGAGAAAAGGAAACTACAAATTCAAATTGAAGGAGAATATTTTAGTGCACATGTGCACATTAGCATGTTAAGTGCCTGCACAGTTGCAGACTTAGTAATGGCAGCTAAGTACACTAACAAGCTACTGTGCTCACATGCGGCAGCTCTTATCACTTTGATATCAAGAACTTTATAGGACTGTGAAATGAATGGCTTTGGGCAGGGAAATGTGAACACCCTACATCACTGTGGTACACGTATTAAGTTGACCATAAGGTCCGTTAACCACCTCAAGTAAGCATGTCTACATTTATCACAAACTTCAACAGGAAAGCCAACTCCACACTATCTCCTGTTAATAGACCAGACAATCTTTCAGCCAGATGCCTTATAGGGTAAATCCATGCCCACCCCAAGAAAAAAGAAGCAATCAAATGTCTATTGAATTGGTATGGATAAACCTGAACCTTTAAAAGGCAACAAATGGTACCAAAAAAGGTATTGAAACCTACTGTTGTTTATGTAGAGGAAACGAGTTGTCAGTATATCAAGTTCTAAGAGAAAAGGCACTCTTCAGGATTGCATCGTTTCACTTGCTTGAAAAAAGAAATGCATGGAAACTGATTGGTTTAAGTACATACGACAGCAGCAAAAACCAATGCAAGGGCAAACGAAGAGCTATCTCCGCCTTCTTGTTGACCAACAGCCACAGCCAAACTCCCCACTGTTGCAGAAAGAGATGAAATAATTCCAGCAGAAGTAAGAAATTTTCTTGCATCCCATCTCTTCTCCTTTAACCTGCGTGTCTAGGATGAACAAACTACAGATTAATGGGACAGCAGTTTTCTGAAGATACAGGCATAAAGTTTCATTCAATCAATATTTCATTTGACCAGGATAGTCTTCATTCAGATATTGTATCGGTAAAGTGACAATGTCGATACAAATCTAGGCAATTTACACACAAGAAAAGAAAGAAAGAAAACATATCTAGGCTTTTAATATGGAATTATGCTGTGGAAATAGTATAATCTAAACTTGCTAAGTGATTTGGAATTAGTAGTACTACTCTTGTGCCATATCTCAGCCCTACTCGAATGCCAGGTTTTTACTTGGATTTAACCAGGAACATGATAACTCACTAAGCCCGATTGAACGCACCTTAATTTTCTAACAAAAAAAAATCAGGTTACTGATTTGCAATACAGATGGCATATCAATAGTTGGTCACATAGATATCGACCCAATAAATCCTCCTCCACATACATCCTCCCATCAAAGCCAAGTTCATCCCGGCCACGACCCTAAGGTATCTGGAACGCAAAGCACATTCCGCGCTTCAAAGCACAAGAGGAAACCCTCCCGCTAAGTTTTTCTAGGGAAAAAATCAACCTTTTGTGAAGCAAACCCGATCACAACAGCCTCCCGATGCGCACCGACACCGAGACAAGGGGATAATCGCATCGGAACCAAGTCCCGGCGCATTTGATCTAGAGGGGGGGTGTGAGAAGGGGGGAAGGGCGCACCAGATGGAGAGGAGGTTGAGGAAGTTGGCGAAGGCGAAGGCGACGAGGGCGGCGGCGAGGGGGAAGTTCCCGCCCCCGCCGGCGGCGGGCCCCCCGGCTCCGGCCAGGTCCGCCGCCGCCGACGCGGTGGACCGTGGCGACCCGTCGCCCCTCGACGCGGTCAACATCTCGCTGCCCCTCATAGTCATGCCGCTCTCGTTGGTGATCCAGTTCACTGCCTCCGTTCCGTCCGTGCCTCTGTCGTGTCGTCTGTACCTTCCTTGGTGTCGCGCCTCCTCGGTGGGTGAGCCGGCGAGGTTTGCGAGTTGGGAGTTGTTTCAATTGTTTTCTCGTAGAGTAATGCTATACAACATTCGACTGTTTTTGAGGACAAATATAGTCAGATTAATCTGGAGCGTTAGATCTCCATCCAACGGATTCACCCATACAAGCCCCCCTCCAAAAAAAATGACCCCTCCAAAAAAAATGATCTAGGACGTTGGATCTACATCTAATGGCTCAAAGTCTGACTGTTTTTGTCCTTAAAAACAGTCGAATGTTGTATAGACACTCCCTTTCTCGTAATAATTTACATAACTTTTAAAACAGATTAGATAATGGATAGTAATTATTTATCTCTTTATATACTTTAAAATTAATATCATTTTTATTAGAGTATAAAATATTAAAACACTACTCTTGCGAGTTTGGGTAAAGTCAAGTGGCTCATTTTGGCTTATTAACCTGTTCAGGGCCTTAATTGTACTTGTTTAATTTACATCTCCCTGATCAAATTTTCTTGACCTCGGACCTGTCTAAGATCCAAGATCCAGCTTAGATTGCTCCGTTATTCTTAGTTGCTTAGCTGCTCCAGATACGTTTGGTCTAGGCATGCTCAACTCTCCAAGGAAATGGATCGTCGCTTCTGTCCATGCACCGTTCGCATTAGTACTATCATACAACCAGAGCTGTGCAATCGAGAAAATGGAGTATTTAAGTGTAGCAACAATCAGAAACGGCAATTATTCCTCACAAGAAACAGGTTTCTTTATTTCAATTTAGCTACTGCAACAACAAAATGTACTAACGTAACACGGCCACAGCAAGAGCACCCATTTTTATTCTGAACAACCCCTGTGCTCCCCAGATCACATCGTTGGTTGGATCATTGGTCGCAATGAACAACCCCCATCTCTGCTCACCGGCAGAGCTCCGCTTCAGCTTCACGTTCCAGCCGTTCACAATATCATCGTAGTCCTCCTGGTAATCCATGGAATCGAAAAGTGAGAGATGCTCAGAAGAAGCAGAAGCACAAACTATGCTTCAGGACTGCATTCCACAGTTGAAAAGAATTGAAGTGCCTCGCTGTATCACCTGGGTTTAGTCCGACAAGAAAGCATCTTTGTTCTTTTCAACTTCAGCTAGCTCCCTCTGAAGAACCCTCAGGAATTGAAATATAGCATAGGACAATGATAATATTACTCAAAGAGGAATTACATTTGCCGAAGCATTGTAGAAGAAAAGGATTAGGAAGTGCACAACATTGAAAGTAAGATGACAAGTTAAATCAATAACACATGGAGCCTACAAGTGGTTCTCTCTCACCGAGCTTTCAGTCATGCTTCCATGGTTACCACCCTCTGTAGTTCCCTCCCTCTCTGTTTCAATTGGGGAGAGAAGGCCCTATAAACCCCACCTGTCATTCATCTAAACTTGACCAGCTTGTCATATTACGTAGTAAAATCGTCCACTCATCGCGCCACACGGACAATACCACCATTCAAAACTGAGTCAAAATGTTATTTGAATTGGATTACAAAGTTCGGAGGCCAAATATCCGGTTTCATAATTCGGAGTGTTAGATAGACTTTCGAGTGAAGTTCGAAATGTTATATGAACTTTTTCCAATTTTATATGTGCAGTGGGTGGCCCATGCGTCCACTAGTTCCAAATAGATTACTATAGGGAAAATTAGATATATGCCATTGCAAAATTCCTGGTTTTGAGATATGCCATTACAATTTTCCCACTTCGAAATATGCCATTACAAAGTGGCCATTCTTTCTATTAAGCTCATATGTAGTAAGGGGAAAAAATGGCTCACATAAGCAAGCAAGTTGACCTCCAACAGAAGTTTTTCTTTTTATCCAACACAATCAGCAAATTTCTGCTAGTAGATCTTTTGGAATCATACTGGAAATTGACACAGACAATTCCCCACATGAAGTCTAATGTAATTGGCTAGCTGTCAACTTTTGGGAAAGCTCCCCATCTTTATGATTTGAGGTAATCTCCGGGCGCACAATTGTGCCAGAGAAGAAATCGAATTGACATTTTAAAAAAGCAAGCGTCAGCAACAGCCTCAACTTCAGTAGTTGATACCACTGAACAATAGCCGACTCGTCTGCCCCAAAACGAATTGCTTCCAAGTTCTGTCTCTCTCGGCGATTGCTATCAACTTCTTTTCTTTTCTTTTTCTTTTTCTTTTTGAAGAACGCTATCAACCTTTTTTAGCTGGCAAAATGCCCATACAAGTACACTAGTGAGGCAGTGACCAATCATTCGTTTCTCCACACACATGCAAGATAATCAAACAGTAGCAACGCACCAGCAGCTAACATTTAACAGCAATGAAATGGTAGGAACAACGAGAAAGAGGGGAGGAGAGGATCATGATTCATGCATGCATGTACTCATAAATGCATCACCTCGGGGAGCTCCTCCTTGTCGTGGTCGGCGCCGCGGGAGTCGAGCATCATGGCCTCGGCGGCGAGGGGGAAGTTCCCGCTGCCCCTGGCGGCGGTGCCTCCCGCTCCGGCCATGTCCGCCGCGCTGCCCCTCGTGCTGCTCTCGCTGGTGATCTGGTTCACTGGCTTGCGTAATTTGTTGTTGGGCTTCCTGGAATCCCGCTTGGGGTGGGTGGAAGTAACCGGTGAAGCTTTGGGTATTTGGGGAGGATTTATTGATCATATACCCTCCATTTAAATGGAAATTTAAGATTTACCCTCCTGCCCTATGTGTCAGTGACTTATAATGACCCCACGTGTCATTGAGATGAGGAGGGTAAATCCTGAATTTTCCAACTAAAAGGAGGGTATATGATCCAATCCCCCATTTGGGGAAAGCAGATTGATTTTTTTTTCTTTTGTAAATTGCACTCTGCACTAGTTAACATATCTCTTATTTTATTTTGTACTAAGATTAATTCATATTTTTACTTTGTATTAAAGTGGACCAAATAAATTTTCACTTTACACTACCCAATCTATTCCAATCCTAAATAAGGTAAGCAAATTGAAAGAACATATCAATCAAAATTATGTGTATCGACTTGTTATTGTGTAAAGCCAGTTTGAGCTTAACAAAGTTAGGCTAGTGTAACATAAAATTTTATTTTATTTGTTCTATCCTAATGCAAAGTAAAAGTATAGACTAACTCTGGTGTAAAGTGAAACAAGTGATAAATTACTAGATACAAAATGTAATTTGCTTTTTTTTTTTTGCTTAACAAATTCAGGGCTGGCCCAATCTCACTTGTTTAGTTTTGCATCTCGTCGTACAAATTTATCGTGCAAAATTGTCCATCAGTCGTCCAGCAAACGAAGATCAGGGAGAAAAAGATCGGGAAGATCCCTTTTCGTTTCTAGGGAGTTTTTCAGTTTGTTGCAGCAATAGAAAAAACTTCATTAATTCGCTCCCCCAAGAAACAAGTAACCTTCTCTAAAACAAAAGAGTAGCACCGAAGCGATCATACTTTCAGATCACACAACAACATATACCTGAATTAAACGTACATCATAGTCTTGCCACAGTTCAAAGAGTGCTCGTACATCACATCACACGGAACAGAACATACAGTACAAATTCTACTAATCAGGTGCACAATTTAGCTACTGCCACAACAACAGCACCCGTTTTTATTCTGAAGACCCCCTGCTTCCAGATCATATCATTGGTTGAAATCATTTGGTCGCAATGAACAACCCCCACCTCTGCTCACCGGCAGAGCTCCTCTTCAGCTTCGCGTTCCAGCCGTTCACGATATCATCGTAGTCCTCCTGGTAATAGATGGAATCCAAAATAAGAAACGCTCAAAAGAAGGAGAAGCACAAAGCAGGCTTCCTGACTGCCATTTTCACAGGTGAAAGAATAGAAGTGCTTCGCTGTATCACCTGAGTGAAGTCTGACAAGAAAGCATCTTTGTTCTTTTCAACTTCAGCTAGCTCCCTCTGCAGAACCCTCAGGAACTGAAACATAGCATAGGACAGTGATTATATTAGTCCCGAAGGAATTGTATTTGTCCAAGCATTGTACAAGAAAAGGATTGGGAAGTGACGAAAACAAAGGAATTCAGAGAGGGAGATAACCTGCCCAGTGCGGTCTTCAGCGATGACATCATGAAAACCAGCATTCTCAAGCATCTGGGTTGTTGTGTAACTAGAAGTTAGAATAGTTTGCCCTTTGACTCAAATCTACCTAAGCAACTAGATTGGCCGGTATGCGACTGAGACTGTATAAGCAAACCTTTCCATAAGTCTTCACATCATGGAGATCATATCCCCTATTCTTAATGTATGCAGCAAATTCTTCCGATGGTTTCCCAGCACTCCTACAGTAATCACTGATTAAGACTTTGCCACCAGGTTTTAGCCATTTGAAGAAGCTTCTGAACAAAGCAGGTTTATCCTGTAAAAGCAATTGTAGGACTTGTTAAAATTATGGCTACTGAGGTTTTCGTGGCTATGCAGTTGTTGCCAAGTATCTAAAGATCTGAATATCAATTATTCTGCCATGCTTCCAACTTGGAGTACAACTTTCAGTTTGTTCGGTATACAAGGAATAATTACGAGTTACACAGCACATCATTCAATGATCAAACTATGCTGGCTAACAGTTATATAATGGTTTGGTCGTGTAAAGGAGTAAGGATCTTATAATGAACAGAATAGTAAATTCTATGCCATGAAACATACTTGTATGTGAAGGATAGTGTCACGGCTGTAGATGGCATCAAATGTATTTTCTGGGTATTCCTTTGTGGTGCAGTCAGCAACTTCAAACTCAACCGAGCAATTACGTCCAATGGCACGTTCAATTGCAAACGAAATCATGTTAATGGAAAGATCAATACCAAGAACATGGACATCATAGTTTTCAGCCATATAAAAATCTCCGCCTCCAATTCCACAACCAACATCAAGCACTTTCTGGCCAGGCTTAAGATCCAGCATGTCCACAAATTCCTTTGTGGTCTCTGTTTATGAAAGAAAAATATTTAATGATATATGGTGTAGCAATATATTGAAAATGTAACAAGGAGGCAAGGACATTGGTGAACTCACCAAGTCCACCGGTGCTAACAAAACCCTCTCCAAATATACGTTCATAACGCAAGATTCCACTGGTTTTGTATTGCACATTGTCCAGGAATATTTGAAACCCTCTGTCTTTTGTTGACTGTACCTTTTCCCATAGCCAACATATCTATGAAGCATACGGTTTCGTCAGTCATTTCGCCTGAATAGCACAGATGCAAGACAGCAAGAGTGTCTAGTCTACGTGCATCCAAGGAAAGGAAAGTACCTGATTTTGATTTTTCTTGTTTTTCACATAAGCTCCAACGCACTTACAAGTTACTAGAGAAAGCTCAAAAGAATTCCCATCTTGATCATAGGAATGGCATTCTTTAAATACCTATTTGTAAATGAAAGTTAGCTACTGGGGAGACAATGAAAGAGCAATCTTTGTTAGTGATCATGGAAATGAAAATTAACAGTAAGGCGTCACTATGTTAAGATCCGGCCTTAACAAAACAACAGTAACTCATTTGTTATTTGACAAAGTGATAAAGATAATTGCTCATATGAAGCTAGAGATGCAATGCCACAGCCAGTAAAAATAGATTTCAGTAAAAGAGATAGGACTAATGGAAAGTTGTAGCACAGTAGAAAGCATTCCACTCTAAAGACAGACTTAAGGTAAAGGAAAAGAGTTGAGTTGGCCTTTTAACCTTGGTGTAAAACCTTGGTTCCCGATAGTGTGTTGGATTCACTTTCCTTTTGGAATCTCCAGACCGGTGAAAACATGATTCCCTAAAGAATATGTGGCCACCGACCTTTAACCATTTTACCATTCTTCCTAGTAGCTTCTCGACCTACAGTCAAGCATTACATTTAGAAAAATTCATGAGACACAGTCAAGCATTACATTTAGATCTGTTTTTTATTGAAGTTTTTTATTCATAAGTAGGGTCTGATTTTACCTCTTCATCCGAAAGGTACATTAGTAGCCAGTTTGAAAATATAAGATCAATGGAGTTATCTTCAATCTTCAGTTCCGGAGATGTTACATCAGCACACAGAAATGTAATGTTCTTGTGATGCCCATTTATGTTTTCATTCTACAAGAAGTTAAAGAAGTGTAAAAAAATCATCAGACTAAGCATAACTTAGCACATTCCAGCAGACAAACATGAAATATTCATATAAGAAAATTCACCTTCTTAATCACACTTTCAATGAAATCCAGTGCTAGAACATGACCAGCATCTTGTGCTAGCTCTCCAGTAAAGCGTCCGATTCCAGCACCAAGCTCCAGTACTGTTTTCCCTTTGTAAGATGGAAGTAAAGACAGGATCTACAGACCAACAGTGTAAATTAGTCCTGAGCGAAAAATACAATTACCAAGTTAACAAGGAGAGCCCCATGCCATATTTTTAGATAAACCATGGTGGGAAAAAACGATGTGCAGTAACAATATGATTACGATGTTCAAGCCAAATTTTAGATAAATCATGGTGGAACAAAGCGATGTGCAGTGCCAATATATTATGATGATACTACGCATTAACAGTGAAAGCATGCTCTAAGTGGGCAGTAGAGAACTAAAAGACTAAATTATCATGCTAGTTGACAAAATAAGGGCCAGTTAGAGCCTGAGAGGAGGACGAGCGCCATAGGCGGTGAAGGTGCGTACAAGCTAGATATTTTGTGTGCGTAATACCAGTAGGTTCCATGTGTCCAGTGTTCAGAATTTGAATTTTTTAAAAAATTGGCCGATAATTTCAACTGATAATCGGCGATTTTTTGGCCATTTTTTTTAAAAAAATACAAATTCTGATTGGAATTTTTCAGTCGAAATCTTCCGAGATTTTCTGACTATCGGTTTTATCAGACCCCTTGGTAAAACATGAAACCGGCTTTGAAAACCCTGCTCATAACCTCCAATCTGATTACTATGTAACAAGCTATGTTTATCTGGTACTGCCCATTTCTATTAAGTTATTTTGCTGTAAGCAAAAAAGAAAATTGGTTCACATTAGCAAGTTGACCTCTAACAGAAGGTTTTGGTTTTGCCCAAAACCAAAACCATCAAATTTCTGCCAGTAGATCACTTGGAATCATACTGGAAATTGACAGACAGTGTAGTCCCATTGGTTGGCTGCCTAAATTTTGGGAAGCTCTCCACCATATATGTGAAGTTAAGATTTGAGGTAATCCCCTGACGCATAATTTTCCTAGAGAAGCAACCAAAGTGACATGCTGAAAAAGCAAACGTCAGCACCAGCCTCTCTGTCCTAGCTTCAGTACTTGTCTACTCGGTAGCACCATTGGACGAATTCCCAGGTCGTCTTGGCCGAAACGAACTACGTCCAGTTCTGTCTCTGTCAGGCAATTGCTTTCAACTTTTTCAGTGGCGAAAAGCCACACCACAGCAGGTACAGCAATGGCCAATCATTCATTTCTCCGCACATATCACGAGATTTACAGTATGGACGCAGGAGCGACATTTAACAGCAATGAAATGCTTGGACATTTCTCCGCACATATCAAGAAGAAGCATGGTGCATCACCTCGGGTCGCTCCTCCTTGTCGAGGTCGGCGGCGCGGGAGTCGAGCATCATGGACTCGACGGTGAGGTCCCTGGAGTGCTCCTCCCAGTAGCTCTTCTGCGCCTTCCTCTCCACCTCCCCGACTCCTGCATGCAACCAACACCAACCAAAACGTACCCCGTCACATCCCGGCCGTGCAGTTCCCCTCCGATCCGCCCACCAGTCCCCTCGTCCGATCCCCCCAACATTCCAACAACAACAAAACACAAGAAGCATGCATGCGGATCTGCGATCCACCGTCTTACCATTCGTCGCAGCATCCATGGCGCCGGCGTCTATCCCGTCTCGCGACGTCCTCTGTCTTCTTGGTCTTAGGCGTTAAAAGGTTCTCGCTTGAGCCCGGTTGGTGGGGTTTTGTAAGTAGAAGCAGAAGAATTTTAAGGTTTTTCGCGGTGGCAAGAATGTTAAGGATTTCACGGCGGTTCCGTTTAGGCGCCCTCGACGGCGAGGCGGGCTCGGGAGAAGCCGCGGGAGCGGCGGTTGTGGGCGAGGCCCCTCTGCTGCATCAACCGGCGCGCGCGCGATCGACCGAGCCGAACGGCGGGAACGGCGCCACCGTGCGAATGAATCAGTGGAGATGAAGCGTGGGGTGGGGTGGCGAACCGGCCGGGGGGGACGGGGATTTTATAGCCGCGGGCGGAGGTGGCGTGGCGAATCCCCGCGCAGATCCCGGTGGAGCCAGAGGCGTTCACATAGCGGATAATTTATGTCCTACTAAAAGCTCGTATGGAGTAATGGAGACAATACTGAAAAGATAAATAGATTTTTGATACCATCTGTATTCAACTCTAGCTTTAAAGAAAAAAAATGAAATAAGGTATGAAATTAGTGATATACGTTCATATATATTCGTATATCAAGTATATAAGAAAATATGTTGTAATTTTATTTAGAAATAAGATAATATATAAGCAGATTATCACATCTAAATAAGCGGAGAATACTAACTTACTAAGTGCTCTTACTTTGATATCTCCGTGAATAATCTCTTTGTATTCGCTCTGATTAGACTTTACTGTATTATCATGTGTAAAAAATAGATACTTTTTATCCGACCGATTGGCTGAAGTCTTACAGAACGAGTACATAATGAAAAAAATAGATATTTAATGCTAATCATATTCAATTCGCTTTTAAAAAATATAATATATAATAATAATACCTGTCCGTATCAATCCAGATTGCCGACACGGAGTGCAAACACGGCGGTGGATCGGCTGCTTTCCTCGGGACAGCCTCGCCTCGCGCCGTCGCCGTCCGCGGGCCGGGTCTCGCACTGTGCGCTCCGCCTTTTCTTCCCCCTTTTGTGGTTGTGCTGCGACCGGTGAGCATCTCTTCGAGCTCGCCAATGGCCGCATGGATGGACGGACGGACCAGCTACTTCATCGCGGTATTGCGAAGAAAAATTGGTATGGTCATTGTATGGTTTTGCATCTACGATTACAGGCAGAGAACCGGGGTTTTATTGTTTCAAATCTTGCAATCTGTGGTCGTGAATTTACTCTCGACATCTGTATTTCTTGATGTGTATTAACGGAACGTACTTCTGTGTTGTGCGTGTGTGTGGTGTGTATAAGGTCCTGTTTGTTTCCACTTAAGATTATTATAATCTAGCTTATAGGTGGAGGATTATATAAGCTAACTTATAATAAGTTGGTAGGAAATAAGTTGTCAGGTGTTTGGCAGCCTGGATTATTAGAGTTATGGATTATTGTATTCGAATGTTTAAAGACCACAATGCCCTTGAGAGAGAGGTACGGGAGTTGGGGGATGGTTGAATGGCAAAGGTGGGTAGTATTCCTAATGTTTTATGGTCATTAAGATAAAAGGTGGATCTATAAGCTGAAATAAGCTTCTTTTTTGAGCTTATTAGATTACAATAAATAATCTGGGCTATTAGATTATAATAAATTACCTTATAATCTAGGTTGTTTGTTTTCACTTATGATTATAAGTTAGATTATAATAATTTTAAGTGGAAACAAATAGGACCTAAGTATGAGCGTTTTTTCTTGTAATCGATAAAAGTCATAGCTTTATTTTCCTTTTTTCTGTCGTCTTCTTTGCTGCAGGACGACGTGCACTAGGCGGAGCGTGACCTTAGGACACGTGACCGCATGTAGTGGGCAAGCTTGGGTGTGTGGTGGTGAGGAGGTAACGTGTTAGGTGTTGCCTGACGTGGAGGTAAATAATTGGAGTGGTGGGTACCCTGGGTCCCAGATGATTGAATGATTGCACGATGGCCACAACATCCAGGCTATGATTATTTAAGCTTAACTTTTACTTTTTAATTTCATTTTTTCGTTTTTGAGGTTTCCTTTTTCTTTAAACCTTTTTATATTGTTCGTCTGATATAACTTTTTTATTTTAAAATTTAATTATACTGAAAAATTTACAGTTGAAGCTCAAATAAGCACCCGTGAGAATTGCAAAGTTTGTCGATTCTTCGAAAGAAATGCAAAGTCTAACATTCAGAGAAAACAAAATATGTACTCGATTTAAAAAAAAAGGCGTGTGCACGGTATTGCTTCCAGGGGAAAGCGTCGGTGCGCACGAAGTTGCTCGGATTTTAGCAGATGCAAATAACCTCAAGTACGTTGAGTGTCATCGTTAATTCGGTCTTGCTACAGTGAGTCCTCGGTACAGACAGTAGATTGCTACGGTGTTGTGCTGTTGTTCGCTGCTATACCTTTCTATTCCAATGTTTTTTACTGTCCATCTCTGTCTTTGCTTATGCGAATGTGGAAGATACGATTCATGAATTTGGAGCATACGTATCACGATTAAACCTAAGTCAAGAATTTTGTTGCTGGATCCATTTTGGAAGGAACTTAATTTCAGTTTTACTTCTTGTTGCAGAAGGAAGATTCACTCGTAGAGATTCCCATCTACCCTCCTACGAGGCTACAAGACTTAAAAAACTTACGACAAGTCGTACGTGTATGTCCAGTTTTTTTCAACTTATTAGTTAACACCATAAACCATAATCATAAGTTATAAACTGAAAATAACGGGATAGACAAAATGATGCCACTATATTCTGTGAGCCAAAAAAATTCCTCAAAAGTTAAAAGATAAGTACTATAGGACAACAATCAAACTCATGATGCTATATGGAGCAGAATGTTGGATGACTAAAAGACAATATATACAAAAGATGAGTGTAACGGAGATGAGGATGTTGCGGTGGATATGTGGTCATATACGATGAGATCACGTCCACAATGATAATATACAAGATAGGGTGGAGATATCACCAACTGGAGAAAAGTTTATCCAACATCGGGTAGGTAAGTGAGAATGTGAGGTCGTAATTTACGACGAAAAATCATCTTTGATGTTGCTCAAATAATTAAAAAATAGCTTTCATTGATACAAGGGAACATGAAATGGGAGAGAGTAACAAGCAGACGACACACCTGTCCTGACACATTGATTGGCATGAGTCAGCCTTACCAAATCTAAATTTCAACAACAAACTTTAGCCAGATAGTGTGAAGTTTTGCAGAACTGAACAAGGACCCTACCCAGGACATCTCAATTTCAACAGCAAACTTTAGCCAGATAGGGTGAAGTTTTGCAGAACTGAACAAGGACCCTACCCAGGACATCTCTGCCCCAATATTGGCCTTGAGGATAGCATTTTTCTGGACACGTCATACATATTCTCACGGAAAATAAGAGATGGCAATGAAACGGCAACGACGCTTCAGCACTTCGGCAGTATAGAAGAACTATTCAACCATCCATTGCAACACCGTTTTGTTAAGAACATGTCCTACTATTTATTGACATGTGTGATGTTACACAGGTCACTAATTTCTTTACAACAAGGGTCACTTGGCCGCCCCGTGCGGTGAAGCCAATACACAATACACGAGTGACATACAAGAATGGCCAGGCACGATGCATGATATAATTACACGAAAATCGCATTTGCTGGGACGCAATATGCCCATGTTCTATGCAACCTACAGAAGTTGGGTGCCACCAAATGGGTTGGCCTGCTGATGTCCGTTGTTTGCCATCGGGAATGGCCCGAAGCCAGCATCCAGAAAAGGGTTTGATGCAGGACCCATGCCCCCATGCTGCGGCTGCATTGGTGGTCCAAAGGGATTTGGTTGCATCATCGTTGGTATCTGCTGATGCTGCTGAGACATGGCAGCCATTTGAACCGATGGTGGGTGTGCGACTTGATTCGACATCGCGAAAGGACCATTTGTCATGAATGGGTTGGGAGCTGCCGAACCATATAACTGTTGTTGCTGTCTCTGCCTGTAGTTCCCCTCATCATACAGGCTGTCCAAGATGAGCTTGTCAAATCCACCACCCTGTAAACAGAGAATCGACCAGAAGTTTGATTTAATTGAAGGCAATTGATATTGCCACAACTGGTCATTTAAAGAAAGGGCTTGACCAGAGTAAAAAAAGAAGTATACACCGATCCATCCGCACATCCAACACAATCAACACAAAGTACCATTTTATTTAAAGCATCAGAACAAACAGCAGATTTATATAGCATATAGTTTTATAAATCATGAAGTATGGTATGTGAACATTAAGACACACTCGCACGAACAAGAACAACCTACAACAACAACAACAACAAAACATTTTATCCCAAACAAGTTAGGGTAGGCTAGGAATAAAATCTTCTCAAGATCAAAGAGATAAGAGCCTTAAAATAAAACTTACAATGCTAAAACCCTAAGCCATACATCCTGCTATCTGAGCCGAGAACCTAAAACATTACCCCTAACTTTCTTATAGTTTCGGTACATAGATCGCTAACTTCCATGCCCCTAACTTTCTTTATGCATTAGGTTGTACGAACAAGTACTACCAAATGCATAAAATTTTCCTGGAGATCTTAAGAGGATGTGGTTGCCACTTATGACTTGAGACGTTGTCAACCCAGAATCTAACCTTGATGACTTGTCCAGACTTCCAGACTCCTATGAGATTATAAAGGAGAAAAATGAAAACCTGCTATGAACCCCCAGCCCACACAAGAAGCAAAAAGCGTTATCCATGAGCATGAGCTAAAAACAACCAGAGGAAACACACAAGGTTAAGATAAACTTTGCATTTTGACAGACAAGAGCTACACCTAACCTAAATTATTGGTATTCTACAGGCAATGTAGGACTTATACATGCTCATCTTTCCAATTCAGCCTATATGGCTGTAATTTGTTTGGTAACTTAAGCACGGTGTGATGAACCTTAGTTCATCGGGGCAACTACTGCACTGAGGAGGGCTGGAGCGGCACAACTGAAGGGAAAGGATATCTGGAGAAAGAGGAGACCATAGATTGGGATGGCAAAATATTTGGGAGAGAATAGATTAATTCTTCTTTGCTTGAATAAAACTCACGTACACAGCATCCTTATATAATGGATGTTTACGTCCTTGCCCCAGCTAACTCTAATACACAACCTTGCCTAATACAACTAGACCTTTCCTAATATGAGTGGACTTCCTAATCTCCTGGAGTCTCTCTAAATTTCCTCTTGACATGCTGGCTGCTGCCCTTTGCGCACATTGGCTTCCGGATATGCCGGCCGGCTGCATGGCCTCTTGACATGCTAACAGCACCTCCCACACCTAGACTATACAAGTCATGTTGCACATGACACATGGCAACAATTACAGTGCAAATGCGTCAACTAAAAACACAAATCACTGGTCCAAAAGCAACTAGCATGCCCTATTAATGGTCATATATGTGATAACTGATTATTTAGACCTATGGTAGCTCCTGTTTTGATGGTATTGAGCAATATTTGGCCCACTGCCCAACCTAACATGTCTAGGTCACTACATGAGAAGATCAAACACAACATAAGTTGTAATACTCCTAAATATGTGCCTACCGCATTGTTGCAACAGTGTTTGAGGCCTAAATCAAAATGTATTGATTCAGTGACAGGATGATGTGGAATATCAATACTAACAGAGAGAAATATGGTGTTAATAATGTGGGCGTCATGTCAGAATAGCAGTACTAGTGGTACATTTCTGCAGTCATGGGTGCCAGCACCAGCAACAAGATAAAATCCTCAGGAAAATAATAACAAGAGTAAAGAAACTAACCAATTGACTATCCGCAACAGACGAATTTGTGTTGCTTGGAGTGGTAACAAGGGCGAGTTCCCACCCTGTTGGATCAAATCCTTTATCTTGCCATGAAGTGGTGCCGGTAGTTGAAGCACCAGCATCTAATACAGATGAAAAAAAATCCATCATTTAATTAATTAACATAAGATCTTTG
The DNA here is from genome assembly GCA_017311315.1 of Dendrocalamus latiflorus. Classification (NCBI taxonomy): domain Eukaryota; kingdom Viridiplantae; phylum Streptophyta; class Magnoliopsida; order Poales; family Poaceae; genus Dendrocalamus; species Dendrocalamus latiflorus. The sequence goes on along the minus strand of CM029614.1, from coordinate 33,663,462 downwards.
ACAGTCACTATGAATTCAATCATGACTAGATTAATTACCTGATGGAACAATGGCCAAGGCCAGAGCATTGCTTTCCTCTATTGCTGATACACCAGGGTTTGGATCATTTAAGCCCTATCGAACAAAAGAGATTTAGATCGTCAAAATTAAAGCATTGAATGTAAGCATTCTTTCACTTACCAGTAGATCACCAGTATCCGCCACCACGGTCTTGGGAGGAGGCGAAACAACTTCAGTAGTAGGCGGAACTGGAACAGGTTCTTCGACTGGTGGTTTCTCCTCTTCGACAGGATCAGGCACAGGAACTTCCTCTGATTCTTCAGGTTTGTATGTAAGAAGAAGCCTCTCAGGAAATTCCTGATGAAAGAATAAATCAAATTTTATGAATTGAATTCATTTCCAGTAATCTATAGAATATGTAAGTGGGAAAATAAACCTAACAGAACTATACTCCAAACTAGTGTAGTAGATAAGTACAAAATTTAAATTCAACAACATGTATATGCAATCAGTCTGTAGGTGTGCGCAAAATGTTAGTCAAAACAACAGATAGTATTGTTTTTTTTTCACCACAAGGAAGTTATGGCTTAAGGTCAAGGAAAAAAAACTGCTATCTCTGGTTTACAGTGAAACCATAGGATAACAAAATTATGAGTTATAGGCTAAGGGAATCACATGCTGAGATTCTGAAATTATTTCCACATATCCACTAAAGCTACTACAATCTTGTCCAGAAACGTCCATTTAAAATGCTCCAGGAGGAATTGGAATGTATCTCTTGACACGCATTGCATCTATTAGTTAAAAAGGCTCTCCTGTTCTTTTAAAGAATTACAAAGGCTCTCCCAATGAGCACCTTTTGGCCTTAAACATTAGGTTACGACTTACGATCATTTTTAGGCCTTAGGCTCTATTGAACAAAAGCACAAAAAAAGGCCTTATTACTTATTTAAAGAACTAATCAATTGTATGAATCCACCAAGTTCTTGCTTACTATCTGAATTAATTGATGGGACATCTTTCTTGGTGGATGTCATGGCTGTTGTGGACGCATTTGTGGGAAAGGTCTATGAGCGACGCCGGCCACGGCAAGTGTCGGCAGCTGAGAACAGCACAGCGGCAGCAGCATCGGCTGGACATGCTACAGAGAATATGGTGGCAACAGATGAAGCTGTGGCAACAGGGGAGGTTGAGTCCAGCATGGCAGAAGAAGCAGCAGGAGACCCGACAGCTATATGAGGAACGAGATAAGTAATAGATGTAAGAAAGCTTGAAGCTCAAATTTATTGTAATAGCCCATGGAGGGATTATATAGTACAATGGATACAAACCCTAGAAAACAGGAAAAGACCTAAATACCCTTAACACCCCCCTCAAATATAAGGCGTATGCAATAGCATTACATTTGAAAATGGTTAACACTAAAATAGGAAAAATCCAAAATCCATATCTTGAAGATGTCGTCAAAGCGTGCAGCTATTGGAAAATTATGTCGAAAAGATCGCCCCCATCCAAAATCGTGCAGCAACCCATAAGCACAAAGTGCAGGAGCCAAGAAGGTAAAGGTAAGCGGGAACAAATTCGACCATGGTAATACGATGAAGAGGATATGGAAGGTGACACAAGTAGAGAGCTGTCAAATCAAGTCAAAGAAGGAGATAGAAGCATAGCGGCACAGATCGAAACCCGAGACGGCGGCGGTGCTGTGCACAAGAAACGCAACGGAGGCACAATGCAGCAGCGGCATCATGAAGACTTCTACAATCTACAGCAGCTTAGAGAAGAGCAGCGGTTGCGGCTATACGAAAGGAGATGACCACACTCATTCGAGAGGATGAACTATAGCTAGCAAAGCAATTGGCTGATTGATAAGGATTTTTGTGAACTCGCACGGCTTTGATAAACTCAAAGATAGATACAATGGATTTGGATGGACGCAGCGAAAGATTCAAAAGAAATGACTCAAAGACAGCAGCCACCAACACCAAGAATCTAAAGCTGCAACTACTAGCAACAACACCCTTTAGCAGAGCACAGCCAGTTTCTCAACAACTAGCTTGTCATCCACAGCCCTGACTTGCATCCTCCTCCTCACATGAGCTTCAATAGAGCACAGCCAAGATATGACGAAATAAAATCCTCACCCTCACAAAGCTTCCCCTTGAACGCACTTCCCCCTCTCTCTCAGGTGATGGTAAGGAGGCTTCATGGACAGAAAGAGAAGGGTGGCAGGATCCAGCGGCGGTCCTTGACATCCAGTATCGGGGAGGCTTGCCTCGCCTTGGCCCGAACCCTAGCTTCACCGCCGGTACGCCGTCCGCCCCTCTCCTCTCCGGTCGCGCTCCGGCCGCGCCGCCTCCCTCGACCCGCGCCGCCTTCTCTCCCGTGCTCCGGCCAACTCCCTCCAGCGTGCTCCCGCCGCCGAGGGGAGGGGAGGCGACGGGGGAGGCGGCGGGCCGGCGGCAGGGGGAGCGACGGGGAGGGGAGGCGCCGGGGGGAGGAGGTGGCGCGCGGGGGAGGAAGCGCCAGGGAGGGGAGGGAGGCGTCTGCGAGAGAGAGGGAGACAGGAGACGATAGAGAGAGGCGGAACTGCGGAAGAGCAATTGAGTCGGGAGGAGATGAACTGTTCAACCGTATATAGTATATACGGTTATACACGTCCGTCGCCGTGCCGCTCGCCTAGGCGTCGCCTAAGCGTCCTAGCGTTCGGCAGTCACCGTGGTCGCCAATTACGCAGTGAGCCTGTGACAACCATGGCGTGCGCGGACGGAGGTGGCCGATTGGGAGGATGGCAGCAGCCTAGAAAGGGCAGCAGTGGCTCGGGGAGGCCATCTGCGGGCCGGACATATCCCACTGTGGGGAGCCCGACGGTGCACGTCATCCGACGGTGCGACGGCCACTAGAGGGAGGCAATGGCGGCCAAGGGGGAGTGGGAAGGCGCAAGCGTCAAGGGTGCGGAGCAAGGTAGGAATAGGAGGCATGCGAGGAGACATGTTCGCAGCTCCAGCGGCCGAATCGATAGCGGCGTTGGTGCCATGCCCGATGGAGGGGCTTGGCAAAGGCGATGCTGGGGCCAAGATTCGGTGATGGCTGAGCACGCAGCGAGGCCAAGAGAGCCGAGCGGCGGTGGCGGTCCAAGGAGAGGACGGCAACGACATTTCGTGCTGTGGAAGGCCAATGGAGGTGCGGACGACCACAGCACGGACGAAACCAATGGCGGAGAGGAGCACCAGCGGCTGAAGAGGCCCAGCTCTAGGATGGCGCAGATCCAGCTCGACGGTGCTATTGCCAGGAAAGAAGGTGGCTAGGCTAGAAGAAGGCGTCGGTAGGCCATCTCCCTCCAGATCCGGCTTCGTTAGGCTGAAGACAACTGGATCCAGGCGATGGAGGTGGCCGCCTAGGGCTGGAGCGACAACGTGGTAGGAGGTGACCGGCCCCGGGATTGGAGCGCACTCCTATGGCAAGGGCGGGGGGCAGTAGCGGCCAGAGCGGAGGATAGATTCAAAACCTAGGCTCTGATACCATGTAAGAAAGCTTGAAGCTCAAATCTATTGCAATAGCCCATGGGGGATTATATAGTACAATGGATACAAACCCTAGAAAATAGAAAAATATCTAAATATTCTTAACAATTGGGAAGGCTAATATCTTGTTTAGTAGTTTCCTCAGTATTAGTATGATACAATTATATTAAGCTATCCATATTTAGAGAACTCTTTGTTAGGAAGGTACCTGATTATATAAAGTACTAGAAGTTATTTGAGGGGAATAAAGATCTATTCCACAACTATCGGCTTGATCAGAGCCCTGACCATAAGGGTTAGGCAATCTACGCCCAACTATCCCCCTCCCTACAACATCATCTTTCGTATCAGAGCTTTGCCCCCCGCCTAATTGGTCCAATCAAGGCAATCCATCGGGAGCACCTTCTAACCGAAGTACCCTCCAACCGAAGTACCCCCATCAGCCCAATTGGTCCAATCAAGGAAATGCCATCGGGAGCACCTTCTAAATCGCCGGCGGTAGCAACAGAATCCGCCATTAGAGCCCCCAATTCGCGTTTCCATCGCCTAACCGGCTAAGAGATGGAAAAACAACGCATGAAAGGGCTTTGTTTCAATTGTCCGAAAAAAATTCCAAAGATCAAGCAAAACAACAAGTGCAATGCGATTTTGCCGCTCCCCAAGTGACTAAGCAACGGCTCCCTATACTACAAGTTGGAAGCAACACGATCGAAAGGATAAAAATGAGCAAATACACCAAAAACAGAAATGATAAGTTAAATGGTATAACTCAAGCACTAACCAATGGTTCTCGAATAGGAACCATACGCGGAGCCTCCCTCACGTACTCCTCCATAGTCACAAGAAATGTTTGTGGTGGCTGAGGAAAATTTCTTAAATAAGTAGTTGTGCAAAAAATATCTATAAATAATGAACAATTAGCCAACCAGTACAAACCCTCACCTCCCTCAGAGTGGGAAATTGAAAATTCCTCGCAAGTTCTAGACCCCGGCAATTTTCATAGAAGTCAGATAGGTTCCCAGCCTGCATCAAATAACCAAACCAGGTAAGAATGAGGAGAAACAATATAATTTTGATGTTTCTAGTATCTAAATATACTCATCACTATCATCTTCTGGGCTCTGAAGTTACCTGTTGGCCAGCCCTCCTGTAAATTTCAAGGGCTTTAAGTGCTTCATGTCTTGGCATCTCAAAAAACTACACTCACGAACAAGAAATTTACATGTGGAGATTGTTGGTCACCATACAGTAATATATCACTTGAAGGGCATCTTATACCTTATCAACAAGGTTGATAATTCCATCGTTTATCGCACAATAAATTTTGAAGCTCTCTTTTAGCACCTGTCAAAAAGAGAGCCACTCTTTAGTCATTCACTCCCATCTGCCAAATCAAAAAATTAGGAATAGTACTCAGGTAGAATACAGGACATTTTTATTTGTTGACAACACTAAAATAGGAATATCAAAGTAAATAAAATAATTTGTTAATTTAAAAATAATCTCAAGAAAAAATACAAACAAGCCTATAATCAAATAATTCTACATAAGGTAGCTTACAGTCAACACAGATATGGATAGTATAGATAATTATGGATATGCTTCAGAAATAGTGAAATACGGAGCACATAAGGAAATATTTGTCATTGGCCAGGATATGCATCTTATACACACAGAAGAATCACCATTGCATGACTGTTTAAAAAATATCTAGAAGAACATAGATGCAAATTGTAGAGTTATAGCAAAAGCAATACAGAATTGTTCCATTTTCATCAATATCATTTAGCTAAATTAAAGAGCTAGGAATGACAAATGAGTTCATAAAAGAATAGCCTTCAGGTGAAAATAAATATAGCTTATAAGCCTAGAGGAAAAGGTGCAGTAGAGGCTAGGGCACAAACAAATCCAATGACCAAAAACTGGAGCTTACCAAAGCTAGAGCATATTGCACCAAGTAGTTGTTATTCGCAGCTCCTTCTGGCTGAAATACCAAATGCAAAGTGATGTTATGTTATGCAAAGAGAACAAAATGACAGAAATTGAGAGATGTGCACATCTAAGACTTGTTAGCCTAGAGTTAAAGAGATAATTACCCGACATCCAACAAGTCGATATAATAACTGCTGCAAAGCTGGCAACTGCTCTAACAAATCCTGAGACTCTAATTCTCTGGTTCTACTGTGTCCCTGATGACAAAATAGAATCAGTTGAACCAGTGATTAGTGAGCCAGAATTGATTATGAAATTTAATATGTGTCATCCTCAAAACTAATCAGTTGTGGTTCCAAAATGAGATTTAATGTTTCAGACCTTTTCAGGACCTGGGCCTTGTTTGGACAAACGCTCAGCTTCAACATCATACTTCAGGATCCTGAAGCATTCCAATCTGTCCTCCAAAAACAGTCCATATGTACGAACCCATGCAGAACAGTCCCAAGCTGGGCAGGACTCAATATTAGTACATTGGGAAATCAAAAGGTAATAAGCAGTTCAGCGGGAATTTTGTATAAAATGAAGAAATAGTAAGTACTAACCAATTGGGCTGGAGTCGTCCTTGAAGTTTGAGAGCTGCAGAATCCGTCCCCTTTGTGTAAAATTAAGAAGCTCTTCTCGAAATGTAGGATCACCATCCCTAAGAAGTCTATGAATCACTACAAGTGTCTTCAATGCTACCTGTATGTTACAAGAAGGCATAAAGAAAATCAACTGCCTGCTTTTGAAATTCCGAAATATTTGTTTTTTGTTTTTTGTAAGTGTAATATTTAATTTTGCTAATCATACAGGACTATTCGCACAATCATTACACATAGCTATGAGAATACAGCATTACTGAAATTAATGGACTTGACAGCAGGCAGCAAAATGGAGGAATAATGGATATGTTACATCTTTGAGAAATTACGACCAGCCTAGGTTACACAGGTAGTGATAGATTGCCAACACAACACAGTGATCGCAACTTCCTACTGAACTCCACTAAACGTCTTGTAAGAAAATACTAGAACCAAAGCCCATAATGGACGGAAATAACCAATCATCGAAAGCAGCATCAACGAAGACCATAAACACGACACGAACAACATAATTCCCAAGCGAGCGCAGGACTTACAATCCAGTTGCGGGTCTTGGCAAGGCGGCGGGAGAGCGCGTGGATGCAGTAGGCGACGTCTGCCCGGGGCCTAGCGATGGACGTCGCCGCGACAATCTCTGCAACACCACCACCACACACCGACGACCCATCAAACACCAAACAAAACCAAAAAGCGCGCACCCCCTACACCCTCCCCTCTCAGCCTCGCACTTCAACGCACGATCCAATTATAAACCCCATAAACACTAAATTAGGCAAACAAAAAAACTTCGACGCGCGGAAATATAGGGTGTAGGAGGAAGGAATCAACGCACTGCGCAGGTGGCGCTCCTTGGGCGGGCACTCCACGTGGTTGGTCGCCTTCACGATCGCCACATCCAGATCCTACAAAAGCACACAGCCGAGCAAATTCCGATCAGAACCACGCAGATCCACGCCTCCGCACGCGCTACCAACTCGCTTAGTTGCGATAAAAACTAGGATTCGATGGATTTGGCCAAACTTGAGTCAAAAAAATAAGGCGAAATCGGGGGGAAAACACACGGGAGTTGTGGATCCGGACCTTGAAGTCGGAGTTGAGGTTCGCGAGGCTGACGGTGGTGGTGTCCTTGATGGCGCCGTACGCCTTGCGCCAGCTCTGCATCGAGGCCATTCCCGCGCGGCCGCTTCGTCCCCGCCGCCGCCGGCGCTCCTCCTCGCCTTCTTCGCTATTTTGGGGCGTTTTGATTCGTTTTTTTGGTCGTTTTTGTGTGTGTGTGTTGGCGTGTATAATTTCGCGACGCGGAGAGCAATAGAGAGTGTAATATTATAAAAACGTAGGGGCTGCTTTTTGGGAAGAGTTGCGTGCGAGCGGGTGCGTTTCGGACCATTCGACGACTTCTCTCGTGGTTTACGAGCGGGGAAGGTTCGAGACAAATTGAGAACCGAGAGATGCTCCCATTTTGCATGGAACCCCTCCAATCTAGTAGAATTATGTTTATCTGACTGTGTGATTAAACCTCGTGATTTCAGAACCGCTGTCACGTCTCAGAAGAGCTATTTTTTTCAAATTTAATATTCAAAATCTATTTTTATAAATCTAGTCTTTTTTGACCTCGATAGCCGCGGAAAGCAATATGTGTCAACTCAGCAGACCCTGCTGAGCCACTAGAGCTCGACAACATCTACCGAGCTACCGAGCCTGCTGAGCTGATGTAGTGCGATATACGACACATGTTGCCTCTGACGAGCACCAGCACCTCGGTATGTGATTTAATTAGTGTTAATTAACTATAATTGACACTAATTAATTAACATATTTTATGATTTGCACTAATTGAGTGTGATTAGCACTGTTAAGTACTGTGGCACCTACTGAGGTTAAGTATGGGTTAGATTTGACAGATGTTTAAATTTGGAGAAAAAAGTGACTACTGCCGGATGTACCAACAGTTCGTGTTTTCAAATGATCGTACTTGTTCTTCGGTCTTCACTTCTTCTAGCAAGTTTGAGCTAATGCATGGACAACCATATATTTTGCTCCCTCCCATTTGCTTATGACATACATACCAGCATTACAGTATAGCGGCGTCGAATGAATGCTCTCGTTCTCACACAAGTTCCCAGCCAAAGGCTCATTTCGAATGCAAGAATTTCAATAGAAAGCAGTTTAAGGGGCTATTACGTTTGGACTGAAAGAAGCTGATTTATAACTAAAATTGTATTATATCTGGTTGAAATTATACTGTAACTAATGTTAACGTATTTGATGTAACTAAATTTTAAAAAATTTAAATAGAAAAAACAGATTAGCTCATCACGGACAATGCAAATAAGGCCCCGTTTGGCACAGCTCTAGCTCCGAGATCTATGCTGGATCTGTAGTTTGTTGACTAAATTAAAGTGATTTAAATATTGTTATTTAATATATAATATAAATGAAATGAGTCATGTAAATGCACTTAACATGCCTACAACTTTAGATCCAGGATTTTTTAGAGCTACAGATGACCAGCTCTAGGAAATCTACAGATTTCCTAGAGCTAGAGCTCTGACAAACGGGGCCTTAAATGTAGAAAAAAGAACCAGCAAAAAAGATCAAAAAACCAAAAATCGGAAAGAAAAAAACTGAAATTTATAAATAGTAAAAAATAAGCTAGAAACCAGAAACTTAAACTGAAACGAGCGAATTCATACGCAGAAAATTCACAACTATAAGCATGAATGTTGCTGATAGAAGTGCAAGGGCTGATGTGCAATTTAGCAAGCATGCCTCGCCCGAATCGCTGTCTGAACCTTCATTTCGCGCTGTTCTTTGGTATTTCCGTTCGGGCAAAATAAACGCGACGACAGTCTGGTTGCCGAAACTGAAAGTTGGCCTGGGAGGGCCACCCTGAAGAAAATAAACAAACAAAAGCATGCGTCGCTTCTCTGCCTTTTCGGCTCCTCCCTTGGTGCCTCCTGCAGTTGCAGCCGTTTGTGCCCTTTGATGCGAAAACGGAACCGACACCGCCGACGAGGAGAGGTCGCTGCCTGGACTGCTGGACACGTCCTACAACGCAACCAAACACTCCTCCCTCACCTTTCGTAAAAGACGATGATGATGATGATGAACACGTCTGAAAAGAATGTCCTACGAAACTTATAATGATGCCTGCATGAAAGCGATTGTTCATCAGTAATAACTGTCACGAACTGTATTGATCTTGATTATGTTATTTACTTTACAAACAGAAAACTTTCGGATGAAAAATGCGGTAATGAACAGTCCGAGGGTGAATTATTAGCTACCAGCGTTGCCATATGATATAGCTCCATGCTTGATAAAGACAAACGATGACAACTAGATTTCATGCCCATTATTATCTTCCAGTTTACCTAATCATTACTTGGTACCAAATTCAGGTTTATAAGCAACCATGAGTTCATGATTGTTGCTAATCTCATGCTGTTTGGTCAACATTTTTGTTCCACAATGATTGTCTACCTATACTATCTCTAGATACACTTGGCTGCTAGTGCATGATTTCATTTTGCTGAGCTTAATTCTTCTGAGCTAGATTTCCATTTTTTTCCGAGCTATTATATACCTCCAAAGTCGTTCAAAATAAAATACCTGCAAAACATGACAAAGCAAAAGACATCAAGCAATAAAAAAAAACACAAATAGAAATGACTAAACATGCATATATATAAGTACTATTCAGTAGTTACGTGTAGAATAAGCATGCGACATTGACCAATCCAACCAGCTAATAGCCCCACCATCCCACCTCACGGACGATTACTAGGGTTTATTAATTATGATAAAGTTATTATCGTATACATACCAAGTTATCATCTGTAATTCATAAAGTTGCTTACAGTTTTTACACGTGTTACTATCTTATGCATATAAAAGTTATTACCTATAATTCATGAAGTTACTTATAGTTGACAAAGTTACTATCTCATATAAAAAAGTTATTATCTATAATTTATGAAGTTACTATCTCATACACTAGGAAGCCAGGCAGTAAAACCGACACGAATTTTGCAACATTGAAACATATTCAATATGGATCTTATTTTTTTAAGCTCATAATTTCGAACACAATGGTTCGAATGGATCGCAGATCGGACTTTCGATGAAAGCATTGTGTTATTTTTTTAGTTTGTAAACAAGATAAAAATCACACGTCAAGTGCACTTATTCCCTTCTCTCTCGTGCTGCATGCATATATGTGTCAGAACATAACCACCCGACGCAAGAGACATGTGCATAGTTACTATCTCAAGCATAAAAAGTTATCATCTATAATTTACGAAGTTACTTACATTTCTTACGTGATAACTTTCGTATTGCAATGCTACGAAAAGTTAGTTCTCACATGATAACTTTTATATTGCAATGCTACGGAAAGTTACTATCACTTGAACATAAAGTTGTCATGGTAATTCATCAAGTTATTTACATTTGCAAAATTACTATTTCATACAAAAGTTAGCATCTCTAATTCAACCGAGTTATGCACCAACCGCACCAGGAATCCAGCCAGCGACCCGCGCGTGGCGTGCGCACACGCGCTCGTTGGCGCAGCCGCGCGCACGTGTGTGTGTATATATAAATAAGAGAGTTGGTAGTGACAGTGATTCGTCTACCCTCCTCCACTCCGCACCAAGTCACTCGATTTTTTCTTCTCCCCTCTCCTCTGGAAAGCACATGCAAGGAGTGCCCCTGCCTCTCTCCACGGTTACACTAAGTTCGGAATGTGATCGCAACAACCTCATGCAGCTCCCCCCTCTCCTCATGATAACAAATGTGAAATGTCTTCATGCCTTCTCCTATCACGTGTGATTAGGCAATAGGAAGCGACGGTTCACGCTATGAGTAGGCAGGGATGCCCGAGCACAATGCGGCATGGAGGCAGCTTAGTGGCGACGCAGGGAGCACAAAATGGCAATCAACGAAGGAATGGCGACGATCTTGCTACCAAGGAGACACAGTGGCAACATGGTGTAATTGAGGGAGCCGGAAATGACTGGGGGTTAGGGCAATAAATCAGAGGTGGGCAGAACCCATACTCCCCCTGCCCCCTCCATTGTCCATCACTAAACACTAGCCCATTATGGGGCTACCATCCTGTGTGGTAACGCCCTTGGGACTGCAAGGTCGAGCGGAGCCTCTTAGTCGGTGAGTTAAGGCCAAGGTCAGTTGCATGTTTTCTGCCACTTCGTAACTTTATACGTGTCAAATATTTTGTTGGCTTGAATTCAACATTTTTCTATGCCTGTTGAATGATCGAAAGGCATAAGGTCATTGGCATGAGATGCTATCACTAAGGAAGCTACTAGCTCTAGGAAATTTTGCAATGAAAAATTCTCAAGCTCAAAGATGGAGCAGATGTGTGGTCATATTTTGCAATTTTTTACTTTAATTATTCCATATTGTAATCAAGCATTGCAATTTGCATGGTTATTACTTTATAAAATAATGCAATGTTGAAGATAAGAAAACCTACATGTGGGTTATGATTGCATTCTAAATATATAAGTATTCAACAGTTTGGTTTTAATTTTAATATTGACATTAATTTCATGTTAAATGGTCCCGACCTCCCTAGTACTTTATACAACAAGTTTTTCACTTTGCCTTTGGTTCTAGCCTTTGTCTGGCCTACTATGAGAATTATGTCATTATTATAGGTTGCTTCATTGCAAAAAAAAAATCTCATTTAGAGCAGAGGTTGTGGAGATACGACATAGACGTAATATTATCTTTTTATTTGCAGTACGCATGGGACATGGGTTGAGGCAGAGCTTTGCTAGGTGTTTGGTGTTGTGGTGGCGCCAATGGTGTTAAGTAGGCTAAGCACAGTGGCAGGGCATGATGTGGGTCGGGATGGAGCTCGGTGAAGCACCGCGGCGGCTCAACTTTGTGGGTAATATATTTTTTTGTGATAAAGCATGGACATTAAACTAATATAAAAAAACGCAAGTGGTGGCTCAGCGAAAACCAATACTCCACTATTTGCCTCTGCCATAATTGAATTAATTAATCCAATGTTTTTTAGTGGATTTGAATTAACGCAACTTGTATGTATTGCCATGTTGTGGACCATGTCCAGCCGTCCAATAGCGCCATTCCGAGAATATAGAACTGTGAAGAGGGCCCCTGTGCTCATCTGGCCGTGAACTGGGCAGGGCTGTCGCTTCAGCGGCCATTCAGTCTCTAAAAACTGTTTTTCGATTTTTCTATAGTAATTAATTTTTAAACGGAGTATTTTTTAAAGATATAATCTACTAATTAATTGTAGTCATACTATATTGACTTCATTTATATCGGCAAAATGAGCATGTAAGTTTCTGTTACTCTGTAATCTCTCATACAAACAGTTCAAAAGTCACAAGTCACAGCTAAAAGCCACAAACCGCAGCTAAAAAGAACAGGCCCACGCTTGCAGGCTTTTACTTGGTACTTGACAGGATCTTCTATGCACACTAAATTCTTCATTATGCTCCACTCCTTGACATTTTGTTCTGGGTAGCGGGTACTGCAAAGTTGCAAATTATCATATCATGTTCCTCATAGCATTTCAATATGGTTCACCAATCACCAGTACCGAGACAAGATCATAATATTTCAGATACTCCTAGGCTCCTCCTAGCAGTAGTCAGTCGTCACATGAGTGACTAGTACCAGTAGCTGGCACATTGGGCAGAATGGCCGAGAACTGGACCATGGTCCATGGTGGACCACTAGGAAAATGCAACAAAAGAGAAGGACCAAAATGGTACACAGCTGGGCCATGAACTTCACTCTTCATCAGACATTACGAGGTGCAGTCAACATATGGAGATAGTCCTACATTACTGCACTTAAGAGATTGCGGTGCCATTGATAGTACCAGGGCATAAATGACCTGTCATGTAATCTTGTACCACATGAAGAAGATACTTCCAGAGCAGAACGCCATCACAAATTAAACAAACACAGTCGAGTAGCTAAAGAACTTATGATAAGGGTCTCTGAAAATTTTTGCTTCCATGTGAAACATATATATGTACATCTATCTTCTTATATCGGTATGTTATGGTAGTCTTTCCGATCGATGACTTGTACTCACCAGCGGAAGAAAGTAAGTAGGATATACCATTACCGTTGCTACAGGGCGGCGTTTTTTAACAGAAGAAATGGGCAATGTACAGAGCTGTGCCTGTCTACTCCTCCCTCGGTATCCACCGGCTCCACCAGATGCTTTTGCGCTGGCTGTTAAGTTCATCCATGCTCTCGTTGATTGTTCTCACAATCTTTCTCTGCACACGCAGCAAGGACGCAAGCACGTTCCGCTGAGCGCTGCCTTTCTTCGGTTTGATTTCCTATCCAAATAAATAAAAAGATAACACAAGTGGTCAGTGTTCTCCTAATAACAATTCATATGTATACCCCACTATCCCTCAAGTCAGCACTCTGAAGACGAAATGAAATGTTTGACGGCAAACTGCTTCAACAACTCCAATTTTTAATGACCAGTATGTTCTTGTCAAGCTGTCATACATACCCTAAGCTCTTGTAGCTGCGCTTCTGTAAAGCCCCCTTCTGTTTCCGTTCCCGATCTTGCCATGAGCCCGACCACCCATCGAGCTGCTTCGCTGTAGTCCTTCTGGGTTGCACGAAACAGTTGCAGACTCAAGTTCTGCATGACAGAGAGGCCAAGGAGCCCTTCACGATTGAAGTATGGATGCGCCAATGCAGCCTTAGCACTGGCCCTTTGCCGTGCTTTGTACCGGACCATTGACGTGAGAAGTTCCCATCCAATACCATCATCTAAATCTAAGATGTCAAAGCCCCTCCGAAGCTCTGGGGTAGCTCGTGGTTCTACCAAATTCCTCCATGCTTCTAAGTCGTAGTTGCATCTCTTTAGTTGGCGGTTAAATTGTATGAGGCTACTGTCAGTTCTCAATGCTGGAAATGCCTACAGAAGGATGATGTGTTAAAAAGCATCAACAACTACAAATTTTATATATATATAAAATTCTGCAGAAACCAAGATGTAGTCATGCTGTGTTTTGAACCCCCCAAAAAAACTAAAAATTACTTAGTGTAATATCTTCCCGACAAACGTTTGTGTTGTAACGAGTAGTGACATGCAACACCACAGAACAATCCTGTTACCCTGGATTGAAAATGGTGGCAGTTCACACATGTTACTTGGTGTCCTTGACATGTATGGATGGTGCTGGCTGCAGCGAAGTGTGGAGATGCAGCTAAAAGTAGAACATGTTTCACATATACTATGAAGACACATCACACATGTAGAATGTGCTAGCTGGGCTAGCAGCAGTAGTAAAGGAGGTCAAAGGAAGAAAGGGAGGAAAAACACACTTGCAAGTAATATAGCACGGTATCGTTATCTCAACTACCACGTTCTGTGGCATAGAGATCAACACAAACTCAAGTACTCAACCATGGTATCACATGTTGATAATTATGCATGTAATATACCGGTCCTAATGACCAGATGGGATCTTGCAAGTCAGTAACACAGCAGTCACTGCAAGCTTATAGCTAGAAACAGGAAGATGTTTCGACAAGAGATGAACAGAGTAGAAGAACCTGTCCAAATAGAAGTATGTTATAGAAGGGAGATTAGCATTATGACATTCAAACCAAGGATAAGAAGCTTCACTATGTGTTTGGAGAGTGGAGGGACAGTTGAACTTGTGGTGCAACTAAGACTTTGCAGTTCCGTAGTTGTCTGCTCTAGACATGTGCTCCGCCTATATTGTAATATAGCTTGATATACTACTTTTTGATGCATAAAGGTACCTCCCTCTGGGTTTACTAAAACAAAAGGACATAAAGCTGGCAAACACAAAAATACAATTTCCTGTAATCACATACCATCTGTAAGAATATGAGCCCCAAGCTATATATGTCAAATCTGTCAGGGAGGTTAAGCTGAAATGAAAAAAAATGCTGCATCAGCTCAAGAAATCACCTTGATTGGAACAATTATCTTAGAGAACTGACAGAAAAGAGAAATAGTTTTGTCAAGGATTTAAAGAATACCTGCCACAGGACTGGAGATAAAGCAGTTGCGACTGGAGCAGAGGGAGCAGATGGTGTTTGTGTGCTCATGATATATTGCTCTGGAGCAGCATACCTGCAAAGCATTGATAAAGCTTCAATCAAATCCCTAGTCATACTATATTTTACCAGATTATAGCCTAAACTTCAGGTAACAGTATCTTGGATCTTTTTTTGTTTGCCTGCAGCGTGATTCCTAATCATGAATAGCTTTGGGTACCTTGGATCCAAAAGGAACTCCTTAGGAATATAGTTGATGCCTACTCGTAAGTCAGCTGCTGCTCCAAGATCAATAATTTTAAAGGTACGAGATCCTATCAGTAGACAGAAATTGAAAAGATTAGTACAAAAGATTTTAGCATGAGATTGCAAACAATATATGTGTTGGTTATTACCTTCTGAAAATATCACATTTTGGGGTTTTATGTCTCTGTGAACAATCCCTGTTGAATGAAGTCCATCAAGAGAAAATAAGAGTTGTCTCATCACCGTTTGAATTATCTTATTCTCTCTCGCTATTCCCTTTGGCAAATCTTGAACATCTCCAAGAATCTTTGCCTCAGCCTGATTAACCGCAAACAGATGTGAGCTGTCAAGTGTTAACTAAATATTTGAGCTGTCAAGTGTTAACTAAAGAAGTACTCCATGTAATTGAAACACCCCAGAAAATTTCAAAATATTTTTGCGATTTTTCCTGATTTTTTTTGAGTGAATTCCGGCAACTTTCCTTTTTCGGAAAGTTCCTCCGTTTCCCGCTTTCCCCTTTTTGGCTTTGCGCCTTCTCTGTTTCGTTAGCACATTCCCCCTTCACCACCTCCTCCTTTCCCCTGGCGCCCCCTCTCCCTTTCGCTTCCCCTCCCCGTTGGCGCCTTCCCCTTTCCCCGCCTCCCTCCTCTGGTCGCGCCTGCGCACGACACCGTACCCTAGGGCGGAGAGTGCCGGCGTGCACAGATTAGGGTAAGGGTGTTGGGGAAGGAACCGCGAGACGATCTTCGCTCACCTCTTACCCTAGGATTGGAGTAGGGTAAGGGTGTTGTGGGGAACCGCGAGACGGTCAGCGCCCATCGCTTACCCTAGGTTGGAGGTCGCGGACCTGGTGAGGTTGCGGACCTCGTGAAAATGTAAGGACTAGACCCTTACGCCGAGCAAATGACATAGTGATCGCTCAACCACAGGAGTTGACTTGTCAAACTGGTTTAGTAGCTGCTCAATTCGATTGAAACTCTACAGGTGGTAAGAAGTCAGGAGGCATGGAGTTAAGGTTAGGTAGGCCGTGCTGCGGGTACCTAACAACGGTAGAGTTCACTCAAAGCGGACGGGAGTTTAATGTGCCAGACCTGAGTGGATTCTACCGGGTAGAGCCTATATAAAGAATTGAGCAGTGAAACGACCTGGCTTTCTTAACTCAACCATGAGGGTTAAGGAATCGTGTGGGTAAAGTTGGGCAACTCTGCAGAGTCAAAAAAATGGTATTCAAATACGCCATGCTCCCGGTTAATGGAGCTGTGTCACTTGGGTGATTCCAGCAGCAAGGCTTAAGTAGTTTTCATAAGTGTTTTAAACTGACTACCTGATTAATCAACTTTATGAGAAAACCCCCTGAGATCCTAAGGAGTAGTTTTTGGGTTCTGATTTGTCAAAATGTTTGCGAAA
This sequence comes from Dendrocalamus latiflorus, assembly GCA_017311315.1. Taxonomy (NCBI): domain Eukaryota; kingdom Viridiplantae; phylum Streptophyta; class Magnoliopsida; order Poales; family Poaceae; genus Dendrocalamus; species Dendrocalamus latiflorus. Next base: position 33,646,643 of record CM029614.1, on the reverse strand, counting down.
TAAAGTGCATCCACCTCAATTAATAAAACAAGTATACACCCTTCCTTTGGCAATCCGTGCAAATAGTTAAAGTAGGGCTTCCCTTGTGACTTGTTGAGTACAGTGGTTGGTACACAGGCTTGCATAATTTTCCCCCCAACAGATACCAGAAGAAAAGAAGGCAATTCAAGATTGCGTGTTAGGGTTGCGACCGCACTCAGGCTTTCCTGTGGTGCTTTCTGCGTTTCTTCTGCATGTAAGTACATTTGGGCTTGTACGCCCGTTTATTTGCTAAAATTTGACCGTTAGGTTTTATTTCAATCAAGCTAATCCTTCTTAAATGTTCGTAAGAAGGCATGATACTTGTTCGGTCCACAATCAACTCCTGGGTGGTTGTGGATTAGTGATGTCCCTGATCCTCTCAGAAACGGGGGCGTTACAGTAATTTTGTTGTGGCTTCTGTTGAGTTAAAATAAATTACATGGATTTAACCTGTAACCTTACAAATAGCGGTCAATGGGAGTGATGACGTTAGCAAGTGGAACCTGTCTGGCTGTTCTGACTGCAATCGTCTGTTCCTACATGCCCTCTAGTAAGGCAGTTCATCATAGGCTAGAGCTAATGGCCCCTAATAAGCTCGAACGTGCCAGATTAGGTCAGTAAGGTAGCACAGTTCCGGACAAAGATATCTGATCTCTCACCATCAAGGTGACCAAAACTGGTTAATTAGCTGCATCATTCTAGTGCAGCTCAGTAAGTTAACACAGTTCTAAACAAAAATAACTGAGGTCTCAACATCAAGTGGCTAGATTTGGTTAATTGACTGCAGCTGATACTTGATACAAACAAACAAATAGCATGATAAACCTAAGAAGAAGAACGGGTTAACTGAAGTCAATGCAAGCAAGCAAGCAGCTTGACCGACCTAAAAACTATCGTTCAAGTCTGATGGTAGCACTTACATTGTAAGGGAACTCCTTACTTTGCATGAGATCAAAAAGTGTGCCCTCGCCTTCATACCTCCAAATAAGCCAATATTCATCAGCTCCCTTACCTTTAGCTTTGCTCTAGAAAGCAAAATGCAGTATAAGTTATGGAATCAATCAAATTCTATCAAACAAAACTAGGTCCATAAGAGGATGGAAAACACGCTGCAACATAAGCACCCAACTGAATGTACCTCACGAAAACCATAAACAAAATCTGCACAGCTGCTAGCGCATGCCCTCCTGACACGCTCATTCATCCAGATCTCCACCGCGCCATACTCTGTTGCCTTCTTCACGACCACATCACCTTGCTTCAAGATGAACAAAATAAGTCATAGCCATTAGTATGCATGGCCTAGCAGATCCACCAAACTGACACATAAATAAAGTGAATATGTTCTATACTCTTCCACTGCTCTTCATAATACTGCAACATACTATGCAACTGATTTACATGTCACAACAACCATAATACTGCATAGTCCCCCCTTGTTTGCGTTACGTGGTACTACATGCTATCAACATGTACTCAAACACATTTTCACTTCCTTCATGAGCAGTTTGTCCAAGTCCATAACACTTCAATTTACCCGGTTACTCCATTTCTCCACTAAGGCAAGCCGCAACCATCAGCAACCAAAGTTCTAGTACAAAATTGATGCTCTTACATGCAGATGCGCATTGGTGTTTGTTTACCTTCTCCGCCGCTTTGGGGTCAGCGAGTGACGCCTTGTACACGACCCCGAACGCGCCCTCGCCGAGCTTCTTCCCGAGCACGAAGTCGTCCTGATCGAGCAACCAAATCAGCACGAATCGAAGAAGCGTGAAGGAGTTAGGGCTCGGAAGTTTGAAGCGCACACCTTGCGGAAGGTGGGGCGGAAGAGACGCTCGGCGAAGGCGAGGACGAACATGTCGAAGAAGCCCGGGGCGACGCCAGGGGTGGCCCAGAGGTAGGACGCGGCGGCGAGGGCGAGCGCGACGCCGGGGGCGGTGATGGTGAGGCCATCGTTGCGGGGGAGCGTGCTGCGGTAGATGACGTCGCCGCACGCCATCACGGTGCAGGGGAGCCCCACGCCCACCGCCTCCACCAGCTGCCGCCCCAGCTCCGCGCCAAGCTCCGCCGTCACCGGCCGGAACGACGAGGCGGGGCTCCGCGGCAGCCGGCGGCGGCGGCGGAGGAGGGTATCGTGGCCGGGGAGGAAGGAGGTGGAGAGGCCGAGGCTAGCAGTGGCCATTTTGTTTTTTCTCCTTTTTTTTTCGATTCAAAAATATGGCTTGTGTACGTTTTGTTTTCCGAATTATCGTTGCGAGATAATTCAAACGTGTGGGTCAGAGGGTTTTGCCACGTGGCATTGGATCCACCTGTCAGTTGCTAACGGTGCAAGTGCCCGGGCGCGCGGGCTCCGAGCTGAAATTCCCAAACGTGTCGTTATATGTCATTAGCCCCACATGTCAGAGACTGCATAAGTGGAGTTGATGACTTTATTATGTGGACTTTAAGGATGCCCATATTAGTTGCAGTTGATGACTTTTGTCTACTAATAAATAGTATTAGCTAAAATAAATAGCTTTTAGAAGGAGCGGGCGAGCAGTAAAGAAAGTGAGGGAGAAATGAGTACGTGAGACAGAAATGAGAGGAGTGATGTGCGTAATACGTCTATGATCCCACTTTATCCTTAAGATAAGATAAAAGTGAGAAAATCATTTTAAGACGTTGGTTGTTTATATTAGTTTGTAGCTTCTTAAAAGCCAATATAAATAGTCTCTTTCTACTTATCCATTATCGTGTGCTATGGAGGAGGGAGAAGCAGCGTGCGCGTGCCAGTGTGTCTCCAGATTTTTTTGTCACCTCTGTGAATTTAATTTCATGCAAAAGTAAATAATAATGGGAGGTGATAATTTGTGGCTAAGGGAAGATAGACAAGGAGAGAAGCATCAGCTTCAGCAAGCTAGCGGCTACCATTAGCTCCCGGGTCAGTTCTTGGGTGCGATTGCCTCATAGGACTACTAGTGGTCGAGTTTGCGCCCTGAAAAAAATATCTGCGATGCAAATTAGCCTGTCACTGTACTTGCATCAAATGCACCATGTTTCATACGAATCAACAAGAAGAATACCTGTCATAGGATTACAAATTTTTTGTAGGTAGTTTTTTTTCTTTTGAAAATCAGGCATCCTTTATTTGATTAGGAGTTCGAATGGATAAATCGCGTTCTAAGCTGTCCCTACTTCACGTGCTTAAAAGGGACTTTTCCATTGCCACCTGCCAGACGGGCCAAACTCAGGTGAATATGGCCCATTGGTCACCTAGTAGGCTCGTGGCAGTAACGGCCCAGCTCAGTTGGCCTTTTAAGGCTCTGTTCTTTAATCATTTCTAAAAACGGTTTTTAACTTTGTTATAATATTTAACTTTTAAACAAAATATTTTTTAAGATGGAATCTACAAATTAATTATAATACACGTTAAAAACCTAATATCTATATTAACCAAAATCGCAAGCGAGTATCTCTCTCCGTAATCTCTGTCGCAAACAGCTAAAATTCAACTAAAAACTATAAACCACAGCCATATCAAACAGATCCTAACTAGGGTCTTACCCCAAAAAAAAACAAGAGTCTTAGGCTACACCATGCAGTTTGATGAATGCATCACAAATTCGGCCCTCGTCGACTTCGACATTCCGTAAATCTTCCATGTAAAAGTTAAACATTTGTATACTGTATTCATAAGCTATCAATATAAATTAAAAAATTTCTTAAAAGTAGTAATAATGATGGACCATGTGGAGGTGACCACATGTGAGTGATGAGTAATTGACATTGGTTTATAATTAGTCGAGTTTGGTTTGAGAGGTTCAGAGTCGAGTCGTTGCGTGGTGCAATGGACTCGGTCGGACTTTGGTCAGACTTGGTCGTATTGGTTTAGGATACATATTCCGATATTTCGACGGGTTTGGACTTCGTCATGAGTAAGTATGATGTGCTTATGCTATTTACGCTTTCATGTATCAAGCGGTGCTATTTGATGTGTTTCTTGTCTGTGTTGGCTGCAGGACATCGAGCGGAGTCGTGGCGAGACACGGTGGACCGGACTAGGCGCAGGTGGCGCTAAGGTCAGAACGGTCGGGATGTGTTGAAGACGACGTGGACTCGAGGTAGAGTCGTGGCGAAGCACGGTGGATCGGACTAGGCGCAGGTGGCGCTGAGGTCAGAACGGTCCAGGCGTGCCGAAGACGGCGAAGCCGCGTGGCTTGCAGGACAAGAAGCGAGGAAGCTTCCTGGAAGGTGCGCGAGGGGCGTTTCGGTAAAAATGCAAAGCTACACTAAAGGAAGCGGGTTTGGATAAAGCATCGAGTAGGTGGTGACCTAATGGGTAAAGCATGTGTAAACCCATTAGGGGAGGCTATAAAAGGAGAGGGAGAGGGTGTGCTGAAATTTGAGAGAGTGGGTGTAAGATTAGGGTTTTATTTGGATCTCTCCATGCAATGAAATGAGCATGAAATGAGAGGATGAGAATGAGAGTGCTGTAAGAACACATATTCAATCATTCATCTCTCTTTGTCTCAATCTGATTTTGTTTCTCTTCTTTGAGTTTTATTTTTTGTCTCGTTTTTCCGTTTGGCTCTCTATGGGAATCAGTATCAAGAGCACTTGTTCAGTCCATGTTTGAGAGCATACTTCTTAGAAGTTGCATTGAGTCTCAAAAATATGCAAGCTGCTTACCTCTCTCTGTCATGGCTTTCATTGTTTCTAGCAGATTTCAGTTTGTTGCATGATATGTTCGGCTATAACAGCTCTGGGAAAGTATCAATCTCCTGCTACTATCAGTCCACATGTTTTTCCTCTTTCCCTAATAGCTGCACTTGATTTATTCTATTTTTAATGTCTGCTGATTTCCTGTATAGTTCATTGCTGCATGCGCCTCTAAATCTCTTGCCTTGCCAACATATTATGCAGCAAAGAACATGTATTGCCAACTTAATTGCTGCATGGTGACTTAATACATTTCTTGCAGCCGAACTCTCTTTTTGCATGGTCTTAATTTCTTCTCATCTACTTGCCGTCAAAGCTCTACTGCCATTCTCTTTTTAAGCTTTCGGCCAGAGAGTAGTTCCTTTCAGCAGGCAGCTTTGTCCTCTTTTGTTTCACCTTTTGCTGCAGTTTTTTTTGTACTGTTTTTGCTTTCGGATGGCAGAAATTTCCTGCCGTGGCAGCACTCTCACCTTGCCATGGCATCATTTCCCTGCCGTGGCAGCGATTTCTGCTAGTTTTCTTGCCGTGTCTGCAGTGTTGTGTCGTGGTAATATATGACTGCATTTTCTCTGCCGTGGTAGCTGTGGCGGTCGATTTGCTTGCCGTGGCAGCCGATTCCAGTTGATTTCTTGCCGTGCCCAGTTTTTGCAGTCTCTTTCTCTTGATCCATTTCAGTCTCTTGTCAGTTTGATTTTCGGCTTGAGTGAGCAATCATCTCTTCTTGTTCATAGCTTTTATAGCCATCGGAGAGTAGAGATTTTTGCAAATACTTTTGGGGGCGATTTTAAAAGTCGACATTCATCCTCTTCTGTCGCCATTTCGATCCTACAAATAAAGAAAGAGACGGCCACCAAACCTGTATCTCGGATTGATATCGAGGAGTGGGGAGGTTAAACTGCCTCCACACCTAGACACAAGCACACGCGAGACCCCTCACTAGACATGTATACAAATTGAGTGAGCTCGAGGTTAAACTCAGGATTCTCTTGTGGGGATACATGCTCTAACCATTCTGTTGTAGTGTGCATGTGGCTGGAACGTTCAATTTAGGTGCCGTTTGATTGGACTAAAATAAATTGATTTATAATTGAAATTATATGGTAGATGACGGATTATTTGATGTAACTAAATTTTTTTAAAAATAAAAATAGAAAAACATATTAGCCCATCACAGACAATGCAAAACGAATACGAAAAAAAGAACTGGCAAAAAAAGCTCAAAAAAGACAGAAAACCAGAAAAGACGATATTTATGAATAATAAAAAATAAGTTAGAAACCCGAAACTCAAGCTGAAATGAGCGGAGCCTCTCAAATAGCAAATGTTACCCCTACCGTTACCTTGTAATAAACTAGTTTTTGCGTACCTACGTGCAGGTCGAGGGAACCCCGATCGTTTCGGCTTCGGCTTCTAGCTTATTTTTCACTATTCCTAAATTTCGTCTTTTTCTGATTTTTTTTATTTTTTGAGTTTTTTTACCAGTTCTTTTTTTCCCCGTATTCATTTGCATTACACGCGATGGGCTAACCCGTTTTTTTTCTATTTTTAAATTTTTTAAATTTAATTATGTCAAATAAGTCACCTTCAGCTACAGTGTAATTTCAGCCAGCTACAGTGAAATAAGCCATAAGCCACAGCCCAACCGATCACCACCAAAATATCGTCGATCATCGAATCATTGAATGCTAGCATGCCAGAACATATATTGGATCTATTCTTCTTTATTTCAGTTTATAACTTTTGACTATTTATGAGAGAGAGTATGAAATAATAAAAACACACGTACGGTTTTAGCCGATATAAATAAAGTTGTTACAGTGTGTACTATAATCAACTTGTAGATCCCACATTGAAAAGACACCCCTTTTGAAAGCTGGTTACCGTAAAAAAAAAATCGAAAAGCAGTTTTAGTAGCTAAAAAGAATAGATTTGTCGATGTTTTAATATTGATCTTACATATGATTTGTTTGGAATTGGAGAAACTCTAGAAGACTTAGTGTATGAACATGCAGAATAGAAACACATAAATTTTATATAGATTTGAGCCTTTTTCTGGGAGGACGCGATGTATGCGTGTGGGAAGGTGCGGGTTTGCGATCGAACACGAACGGTCGGCATTTACAGTAATACACCTGCACATTGCTTTCTGATTCCTAGGCCTCTGCAGTTTCTTATAGATTCAGCTTTATGGTTGATTCATGCCAAGAAAACTCCTCATAAAAGCTACCTGTCATATAAGAACAACCATCCTGATCGGCCTATGGGCTTTGGGTAAATGGGCCCTTGAGTAGTTGGGCTGGACTGTGGCCTGTGGATTGGACTTACGTAGAATGTTTTTGCACTCGCTAAATTTTACTTACAAATTCAGATAATATTTGTATTCACCGCTATTTCATATACCATATTCATATTCGTATTCACAAAAAATAGATAGCATTCATATTTGTATTTATTTTTAATTCAGATGCTGATTTTATTCACCATATTTGTATATTCTCGAATACGAATATCTGATAAAACGAATTATGCGGTATCATTTCCCACGCCTATGTCGTGCATGCTTCCAGTGCTCCCGAATACAATAATGTTTTTTCTTCGCAGAGTCAATGGCCCGCGAGTCTATGTAAAATTTGCAGTACGTGAAATGAAATATTGATGCTGTTCTTGTTTATATATTTCGCCATTGTATAGTGCATCAGCCAGTTCACATTGTCACGTAATCCGCAGTGCAAAATAGAATATTATTCAAACACACTCCTTCCGTTAGAAAAATATAGCTTAACACATTCCTTCTTCCTTGTAGTTTTGTTGCTTAGCGATTTGGTTCTAGTTCATCTGAATACTTTCTCAAAACTGAATTATGATGTCATTTATTTTGAGTATAAACGAAAATGAATCATGGAACTTACACTACGCACACAATTTCGCAGTTATTACATTAATGCCTATAGCTTTATTTGTCGCGCAAAAAAACAAACTATAGGCTATAGCATATTGTTCAGGTATCCTGGATATGATTTCTTGTCCTTGGATGACTAGGATCGAGGATCCTTCTAATGAAGCTAGCTTGTAGATAGAATATATTTATATGCATATATTTCTCAGTTATATATATATAGAGAGAGAGCGCGCATCATAATGCCATGGATGCAATTTCTTGTCTTGATAATGCATTACTAATCCTTCTATAAAAACAAAGGAAAAATCTATATTTGGTACCTCTACTTTTACGTTGGTTCGATTCACCATCTACACTATAAAAACCGATTATCTAACATCTTTTACTTGCAATATCAGACCAAATCCTCCTTGTGACTCAAAATGTGGTTTTGGACATGATGCGGCATCCAACTCATTCAGTAGGCCAAAGAAAGGGGGTGAGCCAGCACCGAATTAAAACAACCTCTTAAACATGTCGCATCCTAACACCGCCAGGAGCCGATGCTGCCTAAGAGCATCCACAGTGTATTCAAAAGCTGCCTCCAAGGAAGTGAGAAGAGCTTAGAGGTAGGCTCCACCACTGCACACACAACCTCTAACCAAAATCAGCTAGCATTGCCTCTTCACTTGGAGGCAAGAGCTAAGAATAGAATTGATGAGGATATAATAGTACTCTAATTATTACGTCATTATATTATTCGAATATACCCTTTATCGATAAAGGGGAGATTCCATGGGATAGTTGTAAGTCGTATTGCGACTACTCTTTGGTCGTAAGTATCTCTACGACCATATAGTCGTAAATCTTATTATGACCACTCCTTAGTCATAAGTCTTGCTACGACCACATAGTCGTAAGTCTTTCTATGACTACTTCTAGGTCGTAAGTCGGTCTATAACCACATAGTTGTAAGTCTTATTGCGACTACTCTTTGATCGTAAGTCTGTCTACAACCACATAGTCATAAGTCCTACTGTGACTACTCGATGGTCGTAAGTCTCTTTACGATCATATAGTCGTAAATCTTATTGCAATTACTTCTTGATCGTAAGTCTCTTTATGATCACATAGTCGTAAGTCCTACTGCGACTACTCCTTAGTCGTAAGTCTTTTTGCGATCATGTACTCGTAAGATGTCCTACGACTTGGTCATAGACTTTCTATGAATAGCCTATCTGTGCCTCATAGAGTCACCTGACAAGACGGTTAGAACATGCGCTTATCTTTAATAACTGCACATGATTTCTCTCTGACAACAACCGCTGTATGGCGAACCACCCTCATGTCTCTCTGACAATAACTTCTAATGGATGGTTATCATCTGAACCGTTGGGACATCTTTTGGCGTAAAACAACTGCTGTCATTTAGCCAACTATATAAAGGATTGCGTCAGAGGAGGAGAAAAAGGCGGATCCAAGTAAGAGATAGTGCAAGGCATTTCTCATTAGACACTTTGTAATTTTCCTTTCTGAACAATAGCAACACATGACGTAGGGTTATTATTCTCCCAGGAGAAGGTCCGAACTTGTATAAAAATTCCTGTGTTTTCCTTCTGCATTACCATATCTTAGTGATAAGAGTTTCCCCTAAATCCAAACAAATCATATGTAAGATTGATATTAAAACACCGATAAAAATATTAATAAATTTCCATAATTTTAGACTAAGTTGTTCCAAATTTCAGGCTAAGGAGAAGAAAGAAAGAAGGAAGAAAAGAAGTATTGTAGTATTGTGGGGCCATCTATTACAGGCTAGTATAGTGTGCACACTGCAGACAATAGTGATAAGCTTACTTAGCTTAGAGACTATCTACGGGTTCCAGCCTAGTGGTTATGGGTCTGTATTTTTTGGTTTCGGCTTATAGTTTTGACTACGACTTATAACTTTTGGGCTATTTATGAGAAAAAATACGGATTAACAGAAACTCATTATAGTGTATACTAATCAACTTATAGATTTCATCTTGAAAATATAATCCGTTTGAAAACTAGTTACGATAAAAAAAATCAAAAACAGTTTTTAAAAACTAAAAGAAACCATCCTTAGCCTATAATAAATATGGGTGTGTCTAGGCATCACCCGGATGTTTTCTTCCTAACAATCATTCAGATTTTAGACTGTTGGATTAGAGATCTAACGGCCCCCTTATTTTAGGAGGGGGAGTTTTTTTTGGAGGGGATGAGGAAGAATTTATGGCTGTTGGATCTTTAATCTAATAGTCATAAATCTGGATGATAGTTAGAAAGAAAACGTTCAGATGATGTTTATCAATACTTAATAAATATTATGGATGCCCCAAGTCAACCGTCCAGAGCCACTGCGCACCTAAGGCCACCTTGCGCACCATTTCTCACTGCTCCTCCCCCTTCCCATGGCTCGACGCCCGCTTCTGGATCACACGCGGCGGGCTTGGGCACCAGATCTGCTTCACCAAGCCACCATGCAAGGCCGCTGGATTCGAGCCGTTCGGGGTCGGATCTGGAGGACAGGTGTCGCCTTTGCGCGCAGATGCCGTGGATCCACTGGATCGAGTAACGCGAGAAGCTGCGTTGGGAGCATAAGCCGTCGAACATCGCTTCTCATGGCCCTTCGTCGCCAGGCTGGCCAAGTTGCCTCTGGTCACCGCTGTCCGCCTAGGGCCGCCGCCACACTGAACTCAACCCTAGCCCTGTAGCCGGCGGCTCCGCGCACCTGGCTTGCGTCGAGCCTGCGTTGGAGTCCCGGATTGTACGCACCCTTTTCTCGCCCTCGCCATGCCCGTGGCGATAAAGGTGGGAGTGCTGCAGGATGGATCTATAAGTAGGAGTGGATCTTGTTGTATTGCACAGCCCTAAAGGGCTTTATATAGAGTACAAGGGGACACAAGACACAAACCCTAGATATGGGAAAAGACCTAAATACCCTTAACACCCCCCTCAAATGCAAAGCGTATGCAATAGCATTGCATTTGGAAGGGTTGACACTAAAATAAAAAAGACACAAATACAATCAAGCCGAAGAGGAAGATAGAAGCATAGTAGCACAGATCGAAGCCCGAGATGGCGGCGGCGTTGTGCACAAGAAGCGCAACGGAGGCGCGATGTAGAAGAAGCGCGGCGGCCGTAGAAACTCGGGGCGGCGGCTCAAAGAGAAGAGCGGCGGCATCATGAAGACTTCTACGATTTGCAGTGACTCAAAGAAGAGCGACGACTGCGACTATGCCAAAAGGAAGGAGAGGACCACGCCATCCAAGAGGATGGACCGTGGCTAGCAAGAAGTCGGCTGATTGATCAGAAATTTGTGTGTATGCGTATGGCTTGATGGACTTAGAGTGGACGCAACAGAAGACCCCTAAAACAAATGGACTTGACTCTAAATGGACTACTCAAAGACCTTAGTCTCACAGTAGCAGCACCACAGCTAACTCGCCTGCCTCACGCTTTCGGCGCACTCCCGTTTTGTCACCGTCTTCGCCTCTGCGAGAGAGAGAGAGAGAGAGAGAGCAGAGCAGAGACAATGGGCTCGCCCGCGACTCCTCTCTTCACTCCCGCCCGCCCGCGTCTCCTCCTCACTCGGAGAGAAGGGGAGTGGCAGGCTCCAGCGGGAGACGCCGACCGAGAGAGGCAGGATCCGGAGGCGGCTCCCCAGGGCCGGGCGGCGGCGGCCACGGAAGGAAGGGTGGGCCGCCCGGCGGCCCAGCGCGGCGCGGGCGGGACAGATTCGGGAGGAGGAGGTGGCGCGGCCCGTCGTCCGGCGGCGGCGTCCGAAGGCGGTGGCGTGGGCGCGGCGGCCGGGAGGCGGCAGCGCGGGCGCGGCGGCCAGGAGGCGGCATCTTGGGCGACGGCGGAGCCAGATCCGACGAGCATTGGGCGCGGAGTGGAGCACCGACGCGAGCTCGGGCCGGCGGCGCGGAAGACGGTCGGATCTGGCTCGGAGGCGGCCAGATCCGAGCTCTGCGGTGACGAAGACGACAGATCCGGCCCGGATCGGCGCGGATCTGGCGCAGGCCAGCGGCGGCGCGAAGGAGGCAGGCGGATCCGGCGCAGAGGAGGCCGGATCGGGAGTAGGCGCGGACGTGGGCGGCGGCGAGACGATGGCCAGATCCGGACGGGGGCGCGGAGGCGCGGGATCAAGCGCGACCGAAAAAGAGGTGGCCGCCCCGGGAGTGAAGATCGCGCCTCCCGGGCCAGCAGCAGCGGAAGAGGATCGGAGGTGAGCTAGGTAAATTCTTGCTCTGATACCATGTAAGTAGGAGTGGATCTTGTTGTATTGCACAGCCCTAAAGGGCTTTATATAGAGTACAAGGGGACACAAGACACAAACCCTAGATATGGGAAAAGACCTAAATACCCTTAACAGGATCCAAGGGCGACGAGGTGTTCCGGCCTTGGATAGGAGACATGGCCAGAGAGAGGAGGCATGGCCAGAGGAGAAAGAAGAAGACCGGAGAGAGAGAGGCCGAATGGAGGATGACATGGCAGCTCGACGTGCCCAAACCACCTTGTGTCAGCGCCACCATGGCAAAACCGCTCCAAAAACCAGTCTCGGAACTAAAATTGATCTGAATTCATAAGTAATGCGGGGTAAAATATTCGATTTCATGGTACAGGGTTTAAATCGGACCAACTTAAAAGTACAGATACTAAGAAACAAACATGGCAACAACAATAATCCATACAAGAATTTCTTACCTCTTATCAGAACTCTGAAACAAAATGGAGCTGTCCCTGCACACATAATCAGATAGCACCAAGCACTCAAGCAGGACTGCAGGAGCCTGAGGTAGCGAGAAGACTAGCTGTGTTCAGACGCGGATCCCATGTGACCCTTGTGATTTTCTAAGATTGTTGTACCGTCACCCATAAAAGACGGGCAATAATACGTTTTTAGTGGCCTTTCCGTCGTACGACAATGCAGCTTAAGCATAGAATCTGAGCATGTGATTGTCACATGACCCGAGCAGATGGAGAACGACTGGACTGCATCGGCAACGCAGTTCCTACTCCATTCCGGCTATGTATGACTTGCGCAGCAGTTTTTCAGAATGGTTGTTTTGCAACAGCAGTTTCAACACGGGAATTTTGAAGTAGCCTCAGTGCTTCTATTATGCTCTATGAATAGGAAAAAACACAGCTGTTTTGAAGAAAGTAAGGACATGATGCTGAAGGATTGGTCTGCATTTTAATTAAGGTTCTGCATAATTTTCATCCGATGCAGTATAGAAGCATTCGTCTGGATGCAAGACTGCAACTACACTGGAAGTTAAAACGAAGTTGTTCTTATTTGAGTTTTGCCTGTGCAATTCACATTTCATTCACACAAATATATCCATTTTAGTTCTGTAGTACATCAATGATAACCATTGTAGTTCACACCATCTACTAATCTTTTCTTTCAGATGCATATTTGTGCAGCTTCATACTATTAATAGCTCAACGAAATCATTCATTCATGAATAGAAAAGTACTCTCTTGAATTTTTGATGGATTATTAGGTCCTCACACATACTGATATACATAATATCATTAATCATTATTATGTTCCAAGTTGAGGACTGAACCATGATTGTGTGCACCCGACCAAGACAGTACTGCAAACAAAGGTGCCTAGCTACCTACTAGCACTTTTTTTTTTGAGGAAACTAGCTACTAGCATCTTCATGGAATCAATTTCATTTATCTCGAAATAGCTACCAGTAGCAGGTAGGAATAGTTAGTAGAACATGAATCCCAGAGGAAGCTAAGCTAGTATTAGGCATCCTAGTCATGAAATCAATTCGATGTCAAGAGGGACCGTTGGTCTACAAGCTTCAGAGGTATTGTCCTCTAGAGCGTCATCAAAATTCGTGCAGCTTGACAGGATGCCGCATGTGCCTGTGGAGTGGCAGCATCCCACTTCCAAGTAGGCAATGCCATGCTTGTGGTAGGCAAAGACAAAGATGTCCTTCCACCTATATAAACATACCAAATGCTGCACACTTGACCACACCACAGCAGAAGCAGATCCAGCAGTAGTGTTATAGAGCCTTCCTGCTCAGCTGCCACCCTCCTCTCCTCTATTCACTCAGGATGAATAAGCCGAGGAGCCAGGGGAAGCACAGGGGAGGAGGCCTTACCAGGATGCTGAGGGAGCAGAAGGCCAGGTTCTACATCATCCGGCGATGCGTCGTCATGCTCCTTTGCTACCATGACTGATCTGCGGTCTTCGCTGTTCTTTCTGGTCATCGACTCTAGGTGTTCTTGCTTTGATTTTCGTTTTTAGGATTTAGGCTTAACAATTCTTTAATGTACATAGGATAGTTCAGATATCTACTGACGGTTTTGATGTCTTAACTTTTGTGTGTTGTCGTACTCCTAAGTCCTACAATGGCAAGGATGTAGATGTATCTTTTTAGGTGTTGACATCTTCCGTGTGTATTTGCTCTATCAAAAGTCAGAAATACAAGATCAAAAAAGTTGTCTCTTGGTATTTCCTTTTGTCAATACTGATGATGCATGATTGGGAGTCTCTGACTAAGAACCTACTTGTTATTGCAATTATGCAACCTATGAGAAATGTGTTGTTTCTTCATCCGATTGAATACAGTCGTTTGAGCGATTTTGCTAAAACAAATATGGAGTTCGCGCTAATATCCAGATGAAACCGACAAGAGTAGTCTATATGTTTGTTCAAATAGTTGTGCAAACAACCTAATAAAAATTCAATATATGGATTTCTAAAGATAACAGCAATATTTTCATGATGCGAATCTCTATAATCTAAAACTTGGCAGCATTGCAGTTTCTTCCCATGCGTTTTTTGGGGCAAACTTTTAGTTGTATTTTAGAAGTTAACCTCATACCTGCATATACTCTTCAAACATGAGCCGCACTTTTGTATTGCACAACAGATTTGACTGATGGGTTGGAACTCGGAAATGCCAATGTTCATCTTATCCCTTGTCCAATTTTCAGCCATACTGAGAAATTATACACATGACTTCCCAGTTTTCAGGTGGCATGTACTTTCCTACTATAGAGGAGCAATGAACATGTCAATCACACACAAATTGGTTGTATATGAGACTTTTGGCTTTCTAGAGGCAATCAAGAAATCAGTTTGTCCAAGAAATAACCATCTTAAAAAAAAGAACTATAAAAACCTGACTAAAGAAATGGTATACTGGCAGCACTGGACCACAAAAATAGAAGCTTCAAGGTACTTGCATACGTGCAGCATTGGTGTTGCAAATAAACTGCCTCTTGGTCTTGATTTTTGAGACGCACGGCTCATTGTGAACAGAAGCCTGTCAGATCTCATCCGGTGCTGATATGCGTCGTTATCTGCATTGCTCACAACGACTTGATGGTTGGATGACTACGCAAGCTCATTATTAAAAATTTATCTATGGAACATGCCGATTTGTGCATTGCGACTAAGTTCAGATATATCTTAACCAAGTATCTGCGCAACAATTATCTTTGATTGGTTTTCTTGCGAAAAAAATGAAATTACAGTCAGTTCTGGCATTTGGAACCACAGTTTGGAATGCCCCTGAACTGGCGAGCAGTGACTCCTCTTGCACTGAACGGGCCTTAATGCCTCAACCTGAAACAAGCTTGTCGGATGCTTTGTTTATTTCAGAGATACGTTTAGTATAGTACAAATTGGCTCGGTCCCAAACAAGCTATTCTTTTTTAGTCCCTAAGGTCGGCAAAACCAGCGTTTCACCCGCCATTGAGGACCGCAACAGAAACGCTTATCCTACAACCACTTGCTGTACTTCCTTCAGAAACCGTGTCCAAGTTCAGGCCATTGCTGTAAACTAAAGGTTGGAACTTGGAACAGCCAGCTTACTCTCTAGTGGAGCGGGAGCCACTGTAAAGTGCTAATCTTTGTACTAGTTGCTGTACTTCGACCAGTAGCTCTGAAGTTTGGGCAATTGCTGCGAACCAAAGATCTGAACCTCTACCTTCACAGATCACAGGTGCTATCGTGAAGACTCAGAAAATAGATAAGCAATAGGTTGGTATTGTTAGAAATTAGCCCCATACGAGCAAGTAGCTCATTTTTTATAATTTAAAAATATGTATGATTTAGTACCATATTGTCTAGTTAAGTGGAGATAATATAATTTATAAAGTAGAGCCCTTATCACTCTCTGAAACATGTGACACGTGGAATGGGATGATATCAGGACTTTGGCTAAACACACCACACGTACTCGTGTATTTTCACGTGAAAAAATCTTTGTGTTTGAATGAGATATAGTAGAGCCCTTATATCAGGACTTTGGCCAAACACACCACACGTACTCGTGTATTTTCGCGTGAAAAAAATCTCTATGTTTGGGGCTAATGACATATAAAGTAGAGCCCTTATTTTTGCTAAATTGTGTATCTCTCTGTGTTTGAATGAGATTCGAATGATTGAATTTAAGGCTTTATTGGGTAATGATGACAGGCAATTACCAGTAAGTAAATGGCTGCTTAATTGCGCTAATTACTAGTGAGTATATCGCTGGTTAATTATGTCAGTTAACAGTCTACACCTATATATATATATATATATATATATATATATATATATATATATATATATATATATATATATATATATATATATATATATATATATATATATATATATATATATATATATATATATATATATATATATATATATATATATATATATATATATATATATATATATATATGAAGCCTCTTTTCTACTCCCGGGTGTAATTACACCCTATATCGTATCTCACAACATAGGTAGTATCTCGTGTAACGGAGAGTATGTACGTGTAATATACGAGTATTTAAGACTATATAGGTGGTATGAACAATTTTTCAGAGGTGGTATGCATATTTTTTTGACATACTCCTTTTTATGTACGTATATAAAGGTATTTATAAAATACGCTAAAAACTATGGACTTCCTTGCAATTTTTTCGTGTGGTTCACATTGGAGTATCTTATAATTAGTATATGAGTATACCTAAAGTGATAAAGGAGTATTTCAAGTTTGTTTAGGTGGTATATTAGAGGTGGGTGTAATTACACCCGGGAGTAAAAAGTATTTTTCATATATATATATATATATATATATATATATATATATATATATATATATATATATATATATATATATATATATGTCTAGAGTTGTAGCCCCGAATCACTGCCTTCTCCATTTCTTTTCCTTCCTCATACAAACATGTCTTGTTGTGTTGTACCGCTTGAACCCCGTCAACTCTTCTTCCTGGCGTGTACCGTGAAGGAGAGGTGCCTCCAAGTCGTTGCTGTTGTGAAGCCCTACACGGGGTGGTAATAAGATTTCTGGATAGTGTATATCTGCTCGACCGCTCACTTTGCTACTTCATCTATGTTCTATACTGCGTCGAGTCTATGCTGCTTCTTGTTCTTCATCAGACTACACTATAAGTCATTCGTGTGTGTGTGTATTTGAAGTATAATATAATTTGTCTGCTGCTGTTAGTTATGAACTTTGTATCGCTAATTATTTGTGATATTTGCTTTTTAGTAAAATCTAGAATTAAAATATTGCGCATCTAGAGTCCGCATCGCCTTCAAGAAACCAAATGCAAACATGCAATCAGGTATCTCCTTTGGTCGTTATCTTCATGAACTATGCAACACATGTTAATCTAGTTTGCTGGTCTCCAGACCGTAACCGATAGCGGAAGATGAACATGGTTAGTCAGCTATAAAAAAGAACTCTGAAAGATTTGCAGAAATGCTGTAGGATCTGGGTGAATCACTTCTTTGCAAGATATGGTGAGGATTTGATGCTGTAGAAGAATAAACATCACTCTGCATTGTTCGCATTTTACAATATCAAAATGGTTGACCACAGCTCATAACATCTGCAGTGATTACTAGTGTATGCGACTATTCATGCTACTGTAAAGTCAAATACTTGAAAAATGCCATCACCATTACACAAGTTTACTGAACAAAAAAAAGTCAAATAGCTCGATAGTATTATTCAGTGAGGCAAGTCAGAAGCCATTGTAGGAATATCGAAGTGTTTGGTCGGTCGGGGTTGTTGCTCATGAGCTGAAGCTTGTTTACTATAGGTGATGAGAAACTAATTCAACCAGTAATCATATAAGTATGTACCGGAAAAAAAATTCGAATTTTGGGGACCAATCGGTAGCGAGGGCCTTTTGGAAACGGAAAGCTCGGATCTGACCAATCCAATCTTCGATCAGGTAGAAAAACCCTCATGAGACATGACGCTTCCAAGTTCTAACTTTCTTATCTTCAAAAAAGGACAAAAAGTTCACCTTCCAAACATGAAAAGATTACGATGAAACCGATCCCGTATGGGAAGTTGTGGCTGGCACCTTAGCCAGCATGACACTTAGCTATAAATATAAGGGAGAGACTCATGTATTATATATCGGTAAGTTGTTAGAATCCTTTTGTTTGTTTACTTTTGCTCCTGCTAATTGTCTGTGAGGGTTCTCATTTCAGTTGGGTTGATTTAACAAAGAGAAACTCGACCGAAGGCTGTTAAGATTCGAACGTAGCAGTGGGCTAAGGTCTGCGGCCCAATAAGCCCATCCGGTGCTGTTTACTTCTGTCTTGTAATATAAATCTTATATATATATATATATATATATATATATATATATATATATATATATATATATATATATATATATATATATATATATATATATATATATATATATATATATATATATATATATATATATATATATATATATATATATATATATATATAGGAAAAATACCTTTTACTCCCGGGTGTAATTACACCCACCTCTAATATACCACCTAAATAAATTTGAAATACTCATTTATCACTTTAGGTATACTCATATACTAATTATAAGATATTCTAATGTGAACTACACGAACAAATTGTAAGGGAGTCCATAGTTTTTAGCGTATTTTGTAAATACCTTTATATACGTACATAAAAAGGAGTATGTTGAAAAAAATATACATACCACATCTGAAAAATTGTTCATACCACATATATAGTCTTAAATACTCGTATACTACATGTACATACTCCTCGTTACGCGAGATACTCCCTACGTTGTAAGATACGACATAGGGTGTAATTACACCCGGGAGTAGAAAAGAGGCTTCATATATATATATATATATATATATATATATATATATATATATATATATATATATATATATATATATATATATATATATATATATATATATATATATATAAAAGATATCTTATTTAAATAACTAGTATCTGTATGTACAAAGCTTGTAACTATTTTTGGGTATGTATGCACTTTTGTTAATGGTTTTGACTCAGATGTTAACGACTCTTGCCTCTTAATATAATTATTACTTTGTTCCTACCATCGAGTGCATTATTTCTCTGCATTTTTCTTGTTCATTGATGGTGGAAATACGATGTTGTATGTGAGATGGCTTCATTACAAAGATGTGAAATAAGATAAATTGTTAATAATAAATATATAATGATATGCCTCCATATTCGTGTATCACCATCAAACGTTCTACAGAAGAAAAAAAATACGCCCTTATAACTTTAGTGGCGTCATATAACGTCTTAACAGAACTTATCTATATATATGTAGATGCATCCATAAAAGCGTCTCTATGTTTGTTGGGATTCATTTAGCAAACAAAGTTAGGAAAGCGTCTTTACATGCATAAGCATGCAATGTAGCGTCTCTACAAAATGTCTCATGCTTTTTAAACATGCTATTTAATACGTTTCTACAGTTTTTGACATGATTTATGATGAGACGTTTGTAGTACGCTTTACAAAAATGACTCTACAATCCTTGGAGATGATTTAACACGTCTCTAGCATATAAATTAAACATATCTATGAGGTTGTTGTATTGTAGTGTGGCCCCCTCCGACACCGCCTCTGGACGTTGGTTGTGGAATGAGCAAGAGGACGAAAGTAAGAATTTTGGTTCGAGAGGCAGCGAGATAGTCGGACTATGTAGCTTATTTCTTTTTCAAAAATCAAAAAGAGGGTTAGCGTTGTGCTTCGCAAGGGATTCATGCCTTCGGGGGGAAGGGAGACAGTGCCACATAGCAGTGTGATTTCTCCTGAGATAATTACCATAATTTTCTCTCTCTCCGTTTAGCTACTGCGGATTTGTTTGCTGTGTGGTACCCTACTAGTCTAATTCATCTATCTATGGTTCCTTAAGACACTTCTTCATCAGCGCGCAAGATTATTCTTTCTCTCCGTTTAGTTAGTTGCGGATTTGTTTAATGCGTGGTACCCGGTTAGTCTAATACATCCATGGTTCGCTTAGGCACCTGTCTTCAGCAAGATCAACCTCGATATAACGATCTCATCGCATAGGACTTGTGTACCGAGGGGGAAAATAATTCTACAGGATATGGGTGCAGCTTCAGCTTAGTTCTTTTTGTAACTTATGATTTTTTTAAATAAATAAATAAATAAACAGGATAGTATTTTATCGTCATTTTAAAGTGGTTTATCAGAACAGTCCTTTTAAAACAGTTTACCAATATTCTGTTCGTTTATACAAATACTCACACGCTAAAATCAAAAACCACATACATAACCCATAAGAGGCAACTGGAAAAAAAAACATCTGTCCACGTTAGGTCAGCCCCTGCATGCGCGCCCGCGATTCCTGCACGCGCTGCTCGGGAAGTCCAATAAGCGCGCGCGTGTCGCGTGAGAATATGGGTCGTTCAAACGCCTTTGAAAAGGTTTTGAACCACCTCCGCGTTAATCTCAACGAACCGACGTCTGGCGGCTTCGCCTCACCGAGGTACCCTCTCCTCTCTACACAAAACCCTCGGCGCCGCGTCGGGCATTCGCCTGTTCCTGCACGGCGCGTGCGAACGCGATTGCATCCGCCAAAGTAGTCGTCCTAGTTACAAATCGACACTCTCTCTCCATGGGGAAGCAGGGTTCGGTGGCGCGCGGGGCCGGGTCCTCCTCCGGGCAGAAGCGGAAGGGCGCCGACTGTTGGCTTGGCCTGAAGTTTTGGCGCTGCAAGCTCTTGATATTTTTACTCGCTGGAGTCTACGCAAACTTTGTAGCTTTGACCAGAACTTAGCAATCTCACGCACAAACACAAAGAGGATTTGGTGCTGTGGAAGGTACAGCATTTTCTGGTCTTTCTTCTCCTTTTATAATACAACGAAACATGCAAAGCAGTGAATACAAAACAAAAACCGAAAGGAAGCTAAAGCAGTGCACGCATGCAGCAATGACTCAAAAGAAACGGAAAACTGAAGCTTCAATGCCTCATGGCTCCCCCTAAATGCAGAAACTGAAAAATGCAGTAGTCATGCAGACTAGTAACTGCTAGATTATCTAATATTACTCCCCCTAATCTAGTTGTGGTTGATGTCGACGATGCCGAGCTTCGAGCGCAGGTGTAGAAAACGCACCCGGCCAAGTGATTTGGTCAATATGTCCGCCAGCTGATCGTCGGTGTGGATTTTGCGGATGGCAACTTGGCCACCCTCGACGCACTCCCGGATGAAGTGAAAGCGCGTCTCAATGTGCTTGCTCCGGCCATGGAAGACCGGATTTTTGCACAATTGAATCGCCGACTGATTGTCGATGTAGATTGTCGCGGCGCCGACGTCTCGCCCGTAGAAGTTGTCGATCAGCCGTCTGAGCCAGATTCCCTGGCATGCCGTCGCTGAGGCCGCGATGTACTCGGCCTCGCACGACGATAGCGCCACCACCGGCTGTTTTTGTGATTGCCACGACACAGGCGCGTTGCCGAGACAGAACAAAATGCCGGAGGTGCTCTTGCGATCATCCACGTCGCCGGCCATGTCCGCGTCGCTGTACCCCTTGAGTTCGATGTCGTTGTGCCCCTTGGTGTAACAAAGGCCAAAGTGGAGCGTACCAGCGACATAACGAAGTAGATGCTTGACGGCGCTCAGGTGTTCCGTCGCTGGGTTCGCCATGAACCTGCTCACGTACCCGACCGCGAAGCTGATATCCGGCCGGGTGTGGACCAAGTACCGGAGGCTGCCAACCACACTACGGTAGAACGTAGGATCAACAGGTGGATTGGAGCTCTCCTTACTCAGTTTAAGACGTGCCTCCATGGGCACTTGCACGGCATTGCAGCCGGCCATGCCGGCCTTGTCCAAGAGCTTTGCCGCATACGCAGCTTGGCTCATGGTGATCTTCCCGGGCAACTGCTTGACATCTATGCCGAGATAGTAGCTCAACTGCCCGAGGTCGCTCATCTTGAATGAGCGCTTCATTTCCTCCTTGAATGATTCGATCTCATCTTGGTCGGCGCCAGTGAGGATCAAATCGTCAACATACACGCCCAGGAGCACACGTCCTCGCCCCTTGCCGCGTGTGTACACCCCGTGTTCTTCCTCGCAACGCGTGAACCCGAGCGCCACCAGCGTGCGGTCAAGCTTGGCGTTCCACGCCCGAGGAGCTTGTCGTAGACCGTAGAGTGCTTTGCGCAGCCGCAGTACTTGCCGCTCTCGCCCGGCGATCATGAATCCCGGTGGTTGAGCGACGTAAACCTCCTCCATGAGGTCGCCGTTCAGAAACGCAGACTTGACGTCGAGATGGTGGAGCGCCCAGCCCTCGTGCGCTGCCACTGCTGTCAGTGCGCGTACGGAGTCGAGCCGCGCCACTGGTGCAAACACCTCATCGAAGTCCACGCCAGCGCGTTGTACGTACCCCTTAGCCACCAGCCGCGCCTTGTGCCGAACCACCGCCCCTTGCGCATCCTTCTTGAGCTTGAACACCCATTTGAGGCCAATCGGGCGGTGTCCGGCCGGGAGGTCCACTGCCTCCCACGTGCCATTGTCCTCAATAGCCGCCATCTCTTCTTCCATTGCGGCGCGCCACGCCGGATCGGTGGCTGCCTTGAAGTAGGAGGTGGGCTCCTCGGTCGCAACGAGGAGCCACTCGTCGGGGTCCAGTACGCGTGGCTCGGCAGTGTTGATGCAATTGTCCACCGTGCGGAAACGCCGCGGCACACCATTGTCACTATGGTCGAGACCCGACGGGATGTGCGACGGTGGAGTGCAATGCTCGACTTGAGCACCACCGGTGTCGTGGGTAGCGTTCATGGGCGTTTGAGGTGACGCCCCAGCTTCCTCTTCTTCCTCCAGGGACGGGACCGCAGGGGATACAGGAGCGCTCGGCTCGCCGCCGCCCAAGACGCCGCTGACCGTGTACTCCACGGTGAACGTCTCAGGGCTGGCGTCGCCGTTCGCCTCCCAATTCCACCCTTTGGTCTCATCGAACACCACGTCGCGAGTCACATGGAGCCGCCCGCCCACCGGATCGTACACCCTGCCTTTGGAGCCCGGCTCGTACCCGACGAAAACCATCTTCACGCTCCGGTCGTCAAGCTTCGCGGCGTGCGGGCGTGTAACCTTGACGTGAGCAAGGCAACCGAATGTGCGCATGAAATGCACAGACGGTTTCTTACCATGCCAAGCTTCATAAGGCGTCATCCCGGTGACGCTCTTCGTCGGCGAACGGTTCAAGATGAACACGGCTGTGCTCACCGCCTCCCCCCAGAATGTACTGGGCACCTTCTTTGCCTTAGTAGGCATCGCGCCATAGCCATCACAGTCTGGTTCCGGCGCTCCACGACGCCGTTCTGTTGCGGGGAGTACGGCGCCGTGAGTTGCCGGTGCACACCTTTCTCCGCGCAGTACTCACCGAAGGTCACGGACGTGAACTCGCCACCACGATCAGTACGTAGCGCGCGCAGCTTCCGCCCGGTCTCGACCTCGACGCCGGCTTGAAACTTCTTGATCGCACCGGCCGCCCCGTCCTTGCTTGACAACAGCACTAGCCACATATAGCGACTAGCATCGTCAACGAGGAGGAGGAAGTAGCGTTTGCCACCGTGCGTCGCTGGCGTGACAGGCCCGCATAGATCTCCATGTACGAGATCAAGCCGGCCCTTCGCGCGGTACTTGGCCTCCAAAGGGAATGGCGAGCGTCGTTGCTTGCCGACAAGGCACGCGTCACACAGCTGGTCGACATGATCCAGCAGTGGAAGCCCACGCACCATGTCGCCACGCCCAAGTTTCTTCAACCCCTCGAAGCTCAGGTGGCCGAACCGCTCATGCCAGCGCCACGCATCGTCGTTGGCGTGCGCCAGGAGCGAGATCGGTCGAGCGAGCGTGAGGGGGATCTTGTACAGTCGATTCGCCGATCGCCGTACCTTGGCGAGAAGCTCCCTCCTCGGATCGCGCACCCGCAGTACGCCGTCCTCGATCAACACTTGGCACCCGACCTCGTCGAGTTGTCCCAAGCTGATGATGTTGCTGCGCAGACGTGGGATAAAGTACACGTCCGACAGCATACGATGGCGTCCACCCCGTGCCGCGAACATGATCGTGCCGCGCCCGAGGATGTCCACCATTGATCCATCGCCGAACTTTACCGTGCCCGTGATGTCGCGGTTCAGCTCGGAGAAGGCCGCGTCGTTTCCCGTCATATGGTTTGACGCGCCCGTGTCGAGGTACCACACGCCGTCGTCCTGGCCGCCAGTGTGATTGTTGGTGTCACCCAACTGCACCGTCGCGCGTTCTTCGTTGAGGAAGACCCGACCGCCGACGTGCACAGGTGCGGCGCGCTCTGGGAGGCACGCGGGCACCGGTGAAAGAGAGGCCACCTGGGCCATCAACAGGGACGGCTCGTCGTCGCCGCCCTCCTCCACCAGCAGCGCTGTGGCCGCCGCCTCGTCTCTCTTCTTCTTCCGGCATTCCCGGGCCCAATGCCCAGTTTTCCCGCAGTACTTGCACGTATTCTTGTCGATGACCTTGCCGTCACCGCCCTTGCGTGCGTCGTCGGTACCGTGCTTGGGTGGCTGCGCGCCGCGCCGTGGCGGAACCGAGCCGCCGCTCGTACCACTTCCGCTGGCGCCAGTGCTACCGAAGCGCGCACCCTCCTTGTCGCGCTTGCGTAGGCGACGTATGAGGTCCTCCTCCTTTGACGAGAGAAGCAGCCGGGAGCCCAGTTCTGCAGCCGCTGCCCGCGCGTCGAGCCGCTGCTCCACGGACCGAAGACGGCCCGTGACCTCCTCGATGGACAAGTCGTTGATGTTGAGCAGCGTCTCGATGGAGATTGCGACCTGCATGAACTTATCAGGGACCACCTGCAGCATCTTGCGCACGACCTCGCCTTCGGTGATGTGGTCGCCGAGAAGCCGCAGATTATTGGCGAGGCCCGTGATGCGCATCGAGAAGTCGTCGATGGCCTCCCCTTCCTTGAATGCTATATTGTTGAAGTCGCGTCGGAGTTTCTGCGCGTTCGCCTCACGTACGCGCTCGACGCCCATCCGCATGACCTTGACAGCATCCCACGCCTCCTGCGCGGAGTCCTTATTGCCGATTGAGGCTAGCATCTCCGGCGGGACAGCTCGTGCAATCGCTGCTAACGCCAGCCGATCCACGCTGTACTCTGCGCCGCCGGGTTCGATGGCTCCCCACAAGCCTTGCGCCTGCAGGTTGATGCGCATGAGCATCGCCCACTCCGGGTAGTTGGTCTTGGTCAGCATCGGATATTGTACCGACGCTGACGCTTCCTTGACCACGCGCTCGATGACGACCTCGCGCTCCCGACCATGCTGTTGTCGCGGACGGCGAGGACCACGTGATGGCGACCGAAGACGATCCCGCCGCGGAGGAGTGATCGACCCTCGTCCCACCGGAGCTGACATGGCCACCAAGATCCTGAACGGAGCTCTGATACCAATTGTTGGCTTGGCCTGAAGTTTTGGCGCTGCAAGCTCTTGATATTTTTACTCGCTGGAGTCTACGCAAACTTTGTAGCTTTGGCCAGAACTTAGCAATCTCACGCACAAACACAAAGAGGATTTGGTGCTGTGGAAGGTACAACATTTTCTGGTCTTTCTTCTCCTTTTATAATACAACGAAACATGCAAAGCAGTGAATACAAAACAAAAACCGAAAGGAAGCTAAAGCAGTGCACGCATGCAGCAATGACTCAAAAGAAACGGAAAACTGAAGCTTCAATGCCTCATGGCTCCCCCTAAATGCAGAAACTGAAAAATGCAGTAGTCATGCAGACTAGTAACTGCTAGATTATCTAATACCGACGACGAGGAGGACAGCGACCCCTGCTGGCTGTCGCTCGGCTCCATCTACAGCAGCGCGGCAGCGGCCGCGGGCGCGGCGAGCGTGTCTCCTGCGTTGGCTGGCGGCGAGTCCTGCACCCTGGTGACGCCGACGCTGCCAGAGCGGCCGGTGCCGCAGATGGACGTGCTGGGTACACCGTCCGCCGCCGCGACTCACCAACCACCTGTAGCTGCTGCCGGTAACACATCTGCTCCCGCTTTTGCGCCGTGCTTTGCTACCTCGGTGCTTAATGGCAACGGCAATGCTTTCCTCGCTACCAGTGTCCTAACACCAACGCAGCTTGCTTCCTCTTTATCTTCGCTATTTCCCGGACATGGTCATGGTAATGGTGCTGTCTCCGTCCCGATCGCCGTACATGGTAATGCCGCCGTCCAGGTACCGATCCCGGTTCCTGGCAGTGGCAATATTTCACCTCCAACTCAGCTTGGTCCCCTCCTTACGCCTTCACCATGCATCCGTCTGTCTACTACTCCCCTCCCGGCAAAAGAGGGCGCGGCACCTCGGCTATTAAACTCGCAGCCGCAGCAACATCAGCGTTCGACTCGCCGCCGCACTGGCGGCTCAAGCTCCAGCAGCAGCAACGGCGATCCACCGGCCAATAATGGTACTGGTCCCCACGGCTCGGATGCACCGGACAACGGAGAAATGCTCGACAACCCGCCATTCCCCTGGGCCACCAATCGTGTGGCCGTCCACCACTCCTTCACCGAGCTTTGCAACCGGGGCATTACTACCATCGAGGGTGAGATCGAGTGCAGGCGTTGTGATACCCGCAAGATGATCTCCTACGACATTGAAGCCAAATTCAAGGAGGTAGCAGACTTTATATTGGCTAACCTCCATGGTATGGATGACCGCGCGCCGACAAGGTGGACGAACCCCACCACCATGCCAGACTGCGACAACTGCAGTCAGAAGCAGCGACCCATTATCCCAACGGAGAAAGAGAAGATCAATTGGATGTTCTTGTTGCTCAGCCAGACGCTAGGGCTGTGCACGTTAGAACAGCTCAAGCACTTCTGCGCGCACACCAAGCAGCACCGCACTGGTGCCAAAGATCGGGTGCTCTACTCCGCGTACATGGAGCTCTGCAACCAGCTCTTCCCCAACGGCCCGTTCGACGTGACATCCGAGAGGCAGAACAGGAGTCTTCGATATGCTTAGATTCTGTGAATGCGCCTGGATGTAAAGCATGCGCCGATGTAAGATATATTCATTGTATGCATCGGTGAAACTAGTTCAATTTACGTTTAATTATGTCAGTCCATTAGTCGGCGTAGTACAGGTTTTGCGTTTTGTTTTTCGTGTACCATACAGGTTTGGGAGATTGAATCATATACCCTCTCTTTAGTTGGGAAATTGAGGATTTACCCTCCACATCTCAATGATACGTAGAGTCATCATAAGTCACTGACACGTGGGTCAGGAGGGTAAATCTTCAATTTCTATCTAAATGGAGGGTATATGATCCAGTGCAGGTTTTGGGTTTTTCTTTCGTGTTTGTCAACTTGCATATCCTTTTGCTTTGAGAAAAACTGTGGGTTACGGTGAGGAGAAGAAGCGCCGCCCAATGCGACGGCGAGATAACGAAGAGTAAGAGGACAAGCAGGTATCTTATCTGAGTAAATTGTCTGATTTGTATTTGTAACACCCCACGTTTCTAAACTATCGGTAGACAATGACGGACCCAGATTCAAATTTTAAAGGGACTAGTGAGACATGTTGTACAAAAAATAAACGAACTAAATATAAAGCAAACTGTATTTTGTAATCTAAAATCATACATAATTAGAATATGGACATTGTAAAAATACAAAATACAATAAAGATTATATCTCGGTAATAGATAATGTGCCTCTCAAATTCCATAAATATATGTAAGCAACTATCTGTACATCAAAATTAGCAAACTTAGCGATGAAATTAGAAATTGCATTTGTGAATAGTTAAATAGTTATAAAGATTGAAAAAAAGGATGAAACATACCGTTAACTAGGATTGAGTAGTAGTACAAGTATGAGGTAATTTGAAAGCATTTTCTAATTCTATCATCACCAAGATTTCTAAAAATCTCTCGCTCAATGTAGCATATCATAAACCACTTACTAGTCTCCCTCTCCAAATAAGTTTCAATTTGCCCTCCAACTCCCCAAGTCATAGCAGCCCAACAGCCCCCAACTCCAGTGTCTAGAATCTAGATCCAGTCGGCCTCAAGCCTCTCCCACTCCCAGTCTCCCTCTCGGTCTCAGGTCACTCATGGGCAGGCCACCGGCCATGGCGAACGGCGTGGTGCCGCAGGTCTCTCTAGCCGATCGACCTTCCCCAGCCTCGGATTGACTAACCTCTGGCCTCTCCCTCTCCTGTTCGCAGCCCAACATCAAGTGCAAATTTTTATTTTCGAGATGGTATGAGATGAGAATGGATTCCAGGAAATGTTGGCTTATGTTCATAAAATGCATTTTTGTTCTTAATGTTTGCTGAGTACTCTGTACTCACATTAACTATTATTTTCTTTTATTTAGAGGTTAGCCAGTCTAGCATTTCACTTGATGTGGATAAAGGCCTATCCAAAGGAGTTCTATACCGAGTGAGAGGGAGATGGTCTTGAGTACGGCTTGTATGAGGTTGACACTTTATGCGAGACCTGTGATGACTAAACTATTACTAGCAACGTGGATACAACCCACCAGGGTATATATAAATCAATGCTATGTTTTATTTTTCCTAACACTTTATAATTATTGGTTAATCTAGAACTGCTTTCGTATTTATTGTAATACACAAGCTCTAGTGGCTTTGTAAAAGACTTTAGCCCCGTATGACTATATTTATATAATATTATGTTGTTTTTATTTATTATTCTATTATAACACTTTGATTATTTTATTATTTATTAAAATAGTATTTCAACGAGGAATAACTCATTGACTAGTATTATTATCTTTCGATAAAAACACGAATCATCTCAGTATTGCTTGACTTGTAAGCCATCCGTATGAGCTCGACTTGCAAGCCATACCAAGCTTCTCTCTTTCCTGATTGGCCAAAAGCTCTTGAATTACCACATTGTTTTTGTATTGGTACTGCTTTATGCCCTAAAACGAACAATCAACAGTATAAGTTGGATGGCCTGAAAAGCCTTGTTCTACATTAGGCTCATTTGTCAGTCAGTTTTTATTATTTGTTCTACCCAGAAAGAAAAAATGCAACTTTCTTTCATCGAGACCTGGAAAAAATGCCCAACCTAACAGAAACTAGATCTGGGCCGGCGACCGATCCAGCCCAGTAAGCCTAACCCACTCCACGTGCCGTGCGGTGCGGTGGAGTGGTCGTCAAGGCGAATCCAATGTGCGATTCGGACCGGCCAACTGGAACCGCGTCTTATAAACCACCACCGGCGGCGGCGGTGGCGATGCGGCGTATCTCCGGCGTCCCCGGCCCCGCTTCCGCCGCGTCGTCCCGCCTCACCCTCCCGCGCATCTCCTTCTCCCGTGGGAGCTCTAGAAGGATGCCGGCGACCGCCCCCGCTTGCTGCGCCTCTGCCGTCGCCTCCTCCTCGTCGGCCGCTGCCGGCGACGGCGGCGGCGCCCAGAAGCCGTGGCTGTTCGTCGGGCTCGGGAACCCCGGCAGGATGTACAAGGGGACTCGCCACAACGTAAGCCTCCACGCTTCTCTGCGCGAATCTCGCTTTGCTTATCCTGAAGGAACCGTATTTTTTTTAGCATGTAGAGCTTGTATAGTATCTCATAATATCATGTTGCAATCATATTGTGTTTGCACACAGGTTGGATTTGAGATGATCGATGCTATTGCAGAAGCTGAGGGGATTTCTATCAGCAGCATGCAATTCAAGGCGATGGTTGGGAAAGGTAATTTCCAAACCAAAGTTTGTTGATTTACAGCAAATGCAACTGTGCAATAGTGTGCCATCCATCATATGTTGAAATGGTTACAGTTTTGAGGTATACTTGTACAACTAATCGCTGGGAGATAAATGTTGATCTGCTCAACTTGTGCGTAGCTCAGTGTTTTGAGTTACAGTTAGGTCGTTCTACCGGTGCTATGATGTATGATAACCGTCTTTTTTTTCCCTGGTTGCTTATTTATTAGCTTATTACTTGGTATCCAACCGTTTTGCACCCCTGATGCACCTTCCTGTCAAATAGTACAACTAAATGTTGTTGCTGTTGCTTTTCAGCATCATCCGGGATGTTGCGTGTATTTGATTTCAGTGTTAGAATATATGGGTGTGAACTGTGAGCCCATCATCTATATTTGCACGCTGTGCTTGAGAAAAAAACCCTCCTTGATGATATTCATGCACTTAGTGTAGCCACCCACTTTTTTAGTTAATGTATTGTAGAAAGTATCTACAGGCCAGTGTTTGTGGAATTCTTAATTACGTACATGGAAACACAAGCTTTAAATTTGCAATTTTTTTATGCTTGAATGCAAAACCTCAATGGATACATACACATCTTAAATTTCCTGAAAATAGGGGGGGGGGGGGGGGGGTGGCCCCCACCTTAGCCCAATCGGCCCACCAGAGTGAAACCCAATTCTGCTTGCAGGTCTACCAAAGCTATGTCAAGGAAATGACATATTTGCCATTACTAGTAAAGACCCTAAGAGGGGTATTTATGTAAACACCATCTTCTATAGCTATAAATATGACCTCTAGGGTACCATGGGGGGGAAGAAAGAACATTTGTGTAAGAAATACTTGAGCCGAGATTGAGTATATGGCACACACTCTACACCTCTCCCCTCTCTTGAGTTTTAGGCTCGAGGTATCCCTCTCGAGCTCCCAAGCTCCGGTATTTGCTGTTTAGTCTGTAGTCACAACAACATTGTTTCTCTTATTACCTTGTCTATATAGGCCTCATTGGTGATGTCCCTGTAATGCTTGCCAAGCCGCAGACTTTTATGAATGCAAGTGGTGAGTCTGTAAGTACAACAACTCTAATACAGCTTCAATTCACTGTACTTGCTAGTCCTTTACTGAACAGGACTGCCTTATGCAGGTCGGTCAGCTGGTTTCATATTTCAAGATACCACTCAATCAAGTTCTTGTGGTAAATGTTGTTCTTGAGCTGATACTTTGTCATGTTTACATTTTCTGATTGTTCACAAACTGTTCTTTGATTCATTTTAGATCTATGATGATCTAGACTTACCCTTTGCGAAATTGCGTCTACTGCCAAAGGGGGGACATGGTGGGCATAATGGGTATTCATTTAACTTATTCCCTTCCTACTTGTTCAGTAGTTCTTTGTTTTGTGAACTCAATATATGCTTGGCTGCTCGAGGTCTTAAAATGTTGGGAGGCAGAATTTCATGTTTTATCTTAGGTTGACATTATTAAAGGATGTTTTCACTGTACAACTTTCATGTCTAGCATCACAGGGATTAGGAGTTAAATGCTGCAACGGAGTATTAGTGGTCTGCTCTTAGAAATTGTTTGTTAAGGGCTTAGCACTGATATTCAACTAACACATTCAATCACATGTTTCCCACTGACATGATTTTTTTGTTCTGGGAAGGGTGTCTGACCTGATCTAGTGTCAAGCGCTGTTGGACTTATTACTCTTTGTTCCAATTTAACGTTTGATAAATGTTGCAGGATGAGAAGCATCATTAACCATTTGAAACAGAGCCGTGATTTCCCACGTCTAAGGATTGGTATGCCAGTTGATCACTCTTTCCTCATTCAGGTAAAAAGTCTAAAAATACTATCCCCGAATGTTGTGCAGGAATTGGACGACCAACTGGGAAGATGGATGCTATCAATTTTGTTCTACGTTCATTCACCAAGCAAGAACAAGATGAGGTTTTTACTTGAGGCACTGTACAATTATGCATGGAAATTTACTTGTGTAATATTCCTAAAGACATTCTTATAAGAAGCCTGTGACCTCTGAAAACTTAAACTGAAATACTACATTGATCTATACAAGCAGAACAACAGTTAACTCTTCTCTCTACCCCATCTTTGGCAGCTTGATTTCACGTTCCACAGGGGATTGCAGGCAGTAAGGATAATGTTACTCGAAGGATTCAACAAGAGTGCAACCTTTGTGAACACTCCGCAGCCATCAGAAATGTTGAATAGATAAAATTCATTTAATCCAAGCAGCGCAGATATTCACATTGAAGTGTAAATTGGCTGCTGTTGTTAAGAGTCATTCATACAGCTGCGCAAAGCACAAGGACCATTTGTCCTTGAGTATATGTATCCCGATCGACTTGTATATATGTTCATCGGAGAACAGCGCAAACGTTGTTCATTACATCTGTACATGATTATTTTCAAGATACAACTCAATCAAGTCCGTCCTTTCTGCCTGTTTTTGGATCCAAATTAGATTTTTTTTTTTTGTAGTAAGTGAATAATGCCATGAAGCTCTCGGGATGCCTTGATCCAGCGCTGTCTGGCCGGCGGTTTTCACTCCCAGGACCTTAGATATTGGCAACTGACACAGATTGAGATCATCTATTCTCATGTCAGCATTGACATCATATACAGTTATCTTTGCAGAAGCAACGGCACGCTGCAATTGTCGCAAGATGCAAAATATCTTCAGCTAGCTCTCATGACCAGGAACTTGATTCGCGTACTGTAGCAGAGAGAGAGGAGGCGAATTGAACACGAGGAACAAATGTACGACAGATCGACAGGTACCAATGAAGACTACATAGTATATCTTTCTCAAGTAGTTGTTTACAATCTGACTATTTGAGGGCTGCCTAAATTTTGTGATTTGTGAAAACTGACCAGGCTATACATTAACTCAGTTTTATCGGGATTTTTCATTGTAGTTAATAAGTTTTCCATGCTTGCTACAAATAAGGTGGTCTTAAGTAGATATTAGTTTGTGCTGGTGCCTGTATATAAATAAGATTGGCGACTCTGGATTTTCTCACGAGGCCTGCAGCTCTTGTGCAGATCCGTCAAAAAAAAAAGCAGATATTTTAGACACAAGGCTAAACACAGCTTAGTGGACGTTCGTATTGACTTTTGGATATGGCTTAGGAGTTTTAGCTGAAAATAAATAGTAATAAATAAAAGAAGTGGTTTTCAAAATAAAAGGACGAGCTGTGAAAAAAGTGAGGAAGAGATATGTGCATATGATAGGAACGAAAGGAGTGTGGTGTGTGATGCACCCGTGATCTCTAACTTATTCCTGGAGCGAGACGGTAATGAGAAGAGTGAAGAAACCGCTTCAAGAAACCGGGTATTTATATTAGCTTTTGATTTATCTAAGTAAAAGCCAATATAAACAGTGCATTAGAAAGGGATACAAGGAGAGTGCCGGGGATTTCAGTTTTGCCAATACACTGCAGAACCAGCTACCAAACCACTACCAGGGATTGAAACTATTGCAACAAAAGAAACTGGCTCCTCAATTCTGTTACAGCTGATTAACTAAAAAAGATTAATAAGATGCTCGTTTATTACAGCATAGCTGTATATTATAGCAACAGCAGCAGGCGCTCGTGTAGGTCTAGTAGGTGTTCAGTTTTTTCTTAAAGCTAGTAGGTGTTCAGTTGCCAAGCAAAGTGCTGCGAGGACTCTGATTCGTGTGACCGGGCCGCCGGAGAGCAAGCCGGCCTTCTCCTCGCCTGTGGGCCCGCGGCCGACGCGACGCGACTGCCTCGAAAACCAGCCGCGGAAGCTGGTTCTGGCGGCCCACAGTACGCACCACGGCGGCCAGCGCACGCTGCACAGTGAACCACTTTTAGGCCCATAAAAAATTTCTATACATTTTTTGGCAGAATTTTTACGGAACACAAGGCAATTTTTTCGCAGAACGATTACCCTCTTAGAAAAATTCACATTTCCAAGAGGGCATTCTGCGAAAAATTTGCCTTGTATTCCTTAAAAATTTTCCAAGAGGGCATTCTGCGAAAAATTTGCCTTGTGTTCCGTAAAAATTCAGCCAAAAAATGCCCTCTTGGAAAAAGAATTTTTACGGAACACATTTTTTGGCAGAATTTTTACGGAACACAAAGCAAATTTTTCGCAGAATGCCCTCTTGGAAAAAGATATACCACAACGACTACCCTCTTGGATCTGCCAAAAAATCGAAATGTGATTTCCAAGAGGGTAGTCGTTGTGGTATATCGAAATGTGATTTCATTTTCACGGTGCGAAGATCGGTGCTAGCTTGGAACGCTCCGTACACGCGGTTGTTGCGTACGTCACGGACACGTAATGCTCCGCCAAACAAAAGATCAACTCGTGACTGCGCACACGGACCACGACTACACTGGTTGTTCATGTGAGCTGCGGTTTATGGCTAATAGCTGTTTTTGTAAGTTTTATATAATAATAGACGGTAAAGATGTTAATATGGATATAACATATAATTTTAGATTTAAAAAGCTATTAAAAGGATTTATGTTAAGATATTGTTCTACTTTAACATTTAGGCCCTGTTTGGAATGCGGGAATTTTTCCCGATTCCTGCGGGAATTGAACTGTTTCCTGCAAAATTTCTGTAAAATTCTTGTGAAATTCCTCTGTTCCAAACAGGCCCTTAGCCTTTTAACTTTTAGAGACTAAAATCAAAGAGAATGGAGCCGAACCAAGAGAAGAACGAAGAATGGCTCGTAACCAACCAACCAGGGGTGTAGCCAGCCCCAGTCCACTGAAATAAAATAAAAAAAAAAATCAAAGCCTTACATGGTAGCTACAGTAAATTAATACAGATTTTTCCAACTGGGTATTGAACCATTGCCCCAGATAGCCCGAGATCTAACCCCGCCCCTGCAACCAACCAGCTGTTTTTTATTGCCTGAGAAATGGCCGTGAGAGATGCGACGAGCAACGCGGCATCGCGATGCAACTTAGAACTTACCGGCGTACGCATGCCTTGTTTACACGGTCAGAAATGTACACATGCGAACAACGGAAGCGAGATCACCACGCCGGTTCGGTGGAGATCAGCGTTGCCCCCTCGTTTATTACTACTTGTCATCGGCAAATGTAAGGACGAGCCCAGCCTCACAATGCGACGAAACAGACCACCGGTTCGTGCGCGCGTATGGTCGGCGTGTACGTACGTATACGAGGGCGCACGTGCAACGACTCCTTCGAATCGGAATGAGATCCTCTGACGTAATTTCCCTCTAATATAGGTTGTTGACGCGTGGATCCACTCGCGTGTGGACCCACACGTCAGCGACCCATATCAGAGGGAAGTTACGTCAGAGGATCCTATCGCCTTCGAATCAAACCTACTCGTCCATCTGCCGGTAGTACATTTGTTGTTTTTTTTGCTATGCTCATTTAGACTTTTTAATGGTTTATTTTTTTTTACTATTTAGCAATAAAACTGATTTATTTTACACTACAGCTGCTAGTGCCTTTTTAGCGTAATTAAATTTAGAAAAACTTAAAGGTACAAAAACATGTTAGTCCAAAAAAAAGAAAGAAAAAAGCCTTAAAAATAAGAAAAAAAATAAAATTAAAAAAATAGAAACTATAAATTAAAAGCTGAAAACCCAATGTATTGCTGACAGAAGAGTCAATAGAAAAAGCTACAGAATAGACAAAAGAACGTAGCCTTATTTTCATATTGCACAGTATTTGATTAGTACTCCCACTGAGTTGTGACCTCCAGCTCACGTGAATCGCCAAGACTTGAGATGAAACGGCCATTCCACACTGAGATTTTCCCCCTCCGTAGACTTTTCACCCTACAATGCCTATCAAATACTAGTTGTACAAGTAGAAAAAAATGAAAGAGCCCAATCTTGACCGGCTCACACTCACCACACAGTGCTGCCCGGTCGCTCTAAATTGTGGTCATCAAGGCACACATGTACTAGTAGCACTGTCATCTACCTAGGAATTATGTGGCGTTTACTCCAACTTAATTGTAGGTCAATGCAGTGATCTGGCGTAACTTGTATAGTTCCTTCCGGTATCGAATAAGCATGTTGCAACTTCCTGGAAGGATCCAAACAGGAGTTAGTACAGTACTAGTATATGTTTTGTGCCATAACCAATTGAGTAAAATTCATGCAATGTCTGGTAGGCGTACTAAATTTTCTGCAATTTGCAATTGTAGTCAGGGGGTGTCAGGCCGGAAGAAAAAAAATATATGGGAGAGACCCCTAAATCCCTCATTTAGAGACCCTACTAGGGAGTATACCACATGCCAGTTGCATCAATCTTGAAACAACCCCAATCACTCCTTTCTTCTTCTTCCCCCAACTCCTTCACGTACAACATCCACTCTAAAACGCATCCATGGCAACGGTGGCCCCGATGAGAGCGGTGATGCTATCCCTCTTTCAATCCCTCCTCTACACGGCCAGGCAGTTCTTGGACTACAACTTCCGCGAGCAGACGTGCTGCCGCGCCACGGACGCGCACGGCCTGGCAGTTCTCGGACTATAACATCTAGAGACTATAGTTCCCCGATGGTTGCTCTTAATCGTCGTCACTACAGCATTTCATCGAAACCATAAGTAATGTATTCTTCTTCTCACACAAAGCAAACATCTCAAACCATAAGCAATTTATTCTATTTTTGGTTTGTAATTGAGGATGTGTCATGGCAGCATTTCATCGAACAATTCATTAGTGCTGCAATGAACTCCAATTCAATATCATCAATTCGGCACTGTGCTCAGCATCAATAGCGTGCAACATGCAAGCGAGAAGTCATAGACAAAGCCAGGGCCGACCGCAGAGTACCTCACCAAGGTTGTGGGATAATCGTGACGCTGTAAGCATATTGCTTTGCAACCTTTGCAGGAAATGATGTGGACAGATCATGATCGTAAAATTCACTAATTTATTGAACACAAAGCAACCATGTCAAGGCAATTATCCAGCAAACATAATATCACATAATTTCTAGTCGCATCAAATCTTCGTAACCCTACCACATAGCAGAGTGCAAATCCGAAAAGAAAAAGTAAGTCTTGGAGAGCACGAGAGCGAATCTCTCTCTCGTCGATCACTGTAGCTTCATCTCCATGATGCTCTTGGCCTTGGGTGCAGCAGTGCAAGTGCTCGTGGATGTTGTAGTCCGAGAACTGCTTGGTCATGCAGAGGAGGGACTGGAAGAGGGATAGTACCTTCGCTCTCGTCGAGGCTGTCGCTGCCATGGATGCGTTTCAAAGCGAATGGCGAATGCAGCATGCTGTGGATATCCCAAGAGCTGCATTGGAGCTGTCTTGGAGATTGCTTTAAGATTAGTGCAGCTGGTACGTAGCACAACCCAAGCAGGACCCGTAGAGGAGGGAGTTAGGGGTCTCCCCCATAAAATTTTTTCATGTATGGCCAGTGTATGCCGTGTTAATTTCCAACCGAATGCCAAGGGAGTGTACGTTGCGGCGCCGAGTTTACACGTCAAATCAACGTCGACTTGGTTGGACGAATAACTAAAGTCCAAACCAATGAGACAATAAAATAGTTAGTCCATATACCGGGGCTTTAATTTGAGATATTTTAGTGTATCCTCTTTCCAGTGCCTTGTAACACGGGCATGGTAATTGCCCCGTCCGCTGAAAAAAATATAAGATATATTTTCACTACGTACAAAGATTAAAATAATGGTGAAATTAAGAAGAGTATGAAAGAAAATAATTTAGATATCATTTATAATTGTCTTGAAAAGATGAGAGATAATACTTTATATAGGTGATGATAAATAAATATATATGATTAAAAGAGAATAAACATGTTATAGTAGGAACCACCTCATTAAATCTACTAGCCTCATAAGTGCGGCGCCACGCCGCGCCAGCCACCGTGTGTACCGAAGTAAAAGAGGCGATAATCCGTGAGGAGTTTGAAAAAAAATTTAAAAAAAATCGGGGGCGCATGTGGATTTTCGGAAAAGTCAAAGGTTTTTTCGTAAAAAACCGAGGGCCTATACGTAATAAATGAGAAAGGCAAAGGTCTTTTTCGTAAAAAATCGAGGGCCTGTACGTAATAAACGAGGACCCGTACGTAATTTAGAAAACCGTGGGGCGCTATCCTGCAAAAATTTCGGTGAAAAAAAACTGCCAGGGACCTTTTCACGAGGAAAAAGGACCTTTACGTAATTTTCAAAAAACTGGAGGAAATCAGCTCCCCAGGCCGTACCAAAATTCGGCGGCCACGCGCCGGCCGCACAGCGCGCGCGGGCGACGTGGCCGCCCTCTCCTGCGCGGAACTCCCCTGCTAATGTAGTTGTTATTATACATAAGTCTTATATTTATCAATAAGATCATTCGAACTATATATGTAATGCCATAGAGTCCAAACTGACTTAGGTCTAACCCCATTCTAGATAGACCACGCACACGTAGCAACCTGTTTGCACTTTCGTCCTCATTTCGCGCAAAACGGTTAACCGAAGGTTGCTACCATTGGAAGCTCTAGGCTTGTATGTTAGTGCTTCTCAAGCCTAACTAGCAAGGTGGCACTAATTCACACCCTCATGTGCACACACACACACATATGTGTCATCATGGGCCTATTCTACAAGGGCCGAGGTGTCACATACACTCCCTCAAAGGACCCGACGTCCTCGTCGGTCCAACATACCCACATTGGGGCAAATGATCATGATCTCCTCTCTTAGCACATGTCCGTGTGTTCGGTGCTAGCCAGTGGCGGAGCTAGAGCAAAACGGAGGGGGTGCACCACTTCACCATATGTATATAGGCATACAGAATTTTCAAACAAAATAATACTAAATAATAACATTTGTAGATAGCTTTTTATACCAATACTTCATTGATAGAACGATAGTATATGACAACTTAGCATTAATGATTAAAAGTGCTTACCAAAATTAAAAAAGAAGTGAAACGGAACATCATGATCATAAAAGATAGTCGAGATTTGCCAAATCCTGAAATACATCATCAAAGATAGTAATGATTGATCCCTTCAATAGCCTACAACAAAAAAAAATATAAGCATCTTAGTTTTCAATTAAAAAGTACATAA
Source organism: Dendrocalamus latiflorus (assembly GCA_017311315.1). Taxonomy (NCBI): domain Eukaryota; kingdom Viridiplantae; phylum Streptophyta; class Magnoliopsida; order Poales; family Poaceae; genus Dendrocalamus; species Dendrocalamus latiflorus. Next base: position 33,607,895 of record CM029614.1, on the reverse strand, counting down.
TAACTATGTAAAAAAATACATTACCTTCTAATATTTGCGTGTGGTCATATTCATAAAGCGATGAACAACAGCCTTGTTAGTAACTTTTCTCATCTCTTCTTTCTCCACATAGCAAATAAGGCAATTACTCATATACTCATCACCAATCCGATTGCGCAAATGTGTTTTCACAATCTTCATCGCTGAAAAACATCTCTCAACTGTGGGCCTGTGGCGGTGGCAACAGGCAATACTAGAACTAATTTCAAAAGTCGGTAAACCAAAGGATAGCAAATATGCTTTCTTGTCTCTACCATTTTCTGAGAAAGCTCACCAATTGTATCTATGTTGGAGAATCTATCATCTTCCCGCACATCGGCAATGTAAAGAGACAAGTGGTGGCTAAGATCTCTCAATTCTCCAGAATTAAAATCACTAGGATAAAGTTTTGCCAACTTCATCAAATTCTCCACATTAAAATCACGAAAAGATTCTCTAGGATTAAATGCAGTAGAGCAAATGAGCAATTCCGATGTAGTCTCATTGAAGCGATTGTCTAGCTCTTGAAGTAGCCAATCAATTATGTCATTGAAACAATCTACTTCATAGTGATGCTTGTTTGTAATTCATGTCTTTTGTCTTGGCCTCTTGGGATTAATGTACTCATCTTCCATTTCTAACTTGGTAATATCATATTTATCATAAAAACCATACACATCACCAAGTAAACTTTCCCATCCATGGCTTCTAAACTCATTCAAATGGCACCTTGTTGATTTTACACATTTCATTGCATTCACAATATCTTGATCCTTTCTTTGCAATGCTAAAGATAAGGTGTTCGTGGTTATTAGCACGGTCAACATGAGTTGCAAATAGAAGACAAAATCAAAAGACTGAAAGTATACGAGAAGACCTGTTGCTTGATCTCTATTTGCTCTATCTCTGTCATCATTTTCCACAAATTCTAGAACTTTCACTACAGTTGGAAACATGTCAACCAAACTTTTGAGAGTTTTATAATGGGAACTCCAACGAGTATCTCCTGGCCTTTGAAGACATTGTTCTTGATTTAACCCCGTTCCAGTTTGAAGTAACCCACAACCTAATGCCTTACTCACATGTTCATGATTAATATCCCAAATCATGTCCCTTCTTTTAGCTGATCCACCAACCACATTCAACAAGGAAGAAATCATACCAAAAAAAGTACTAATTCCTTTATGTTTTCTCACGACAGCCACAACGACTAATTGAAGTTGGTGGGCAAAACAATGAACATAATAAGCTGAACTACTTTCTCTCATGATCAATGATTGCAAGCCATTAAACTCACCTCGCATATTGCTAGCCCCATCATATCCTTGACCTCTTACTTGCTTCAAGCTTAGTTTCAAATCTGCAAATAGAGAATCAATAGAAGACTTGAGATAGGAGGAAGTTGTCTCCTTCACATGAACAAGACCAACAAATCTCTCTTTAACAATTCCACATTTATCAACATATCTCAACACTACTGCCATTTGCTCTTTGCAAGACACATCTCTTGACTCATCAACTAGCAAACAAAACACATCATGTCCAAGTTCTTCCATAATAGAATGTAATATTTCTTTTGCAAAACATTCTACAATGTCCTTCTGAATATCTGGAGACACCATGAGAGAATTATTTGCTGCATCATTACCAACCACCTTGCCTAAAGCAGGATCATGTTGTGCTAAAAAATCACGAAACTCCAGAAAGTTGCCTTTGTTGTATGAATCTTTCGACTCATCATGGCCCCGGAAAGGCAATCCTTGCTTCAACAGTTGTCTAGCAACATCAATTGATCCATTTAATCGAGTAAAATAAGTATTCTTTGCAGCTTCACTTTGTATTTGAATAGCAGCATCAATATGTTGAGCTCTTTGCAACAAAGCATCACAATTTTTCATGGCTTTGATTATGTAAGCTACCAATTCCACCAACATGCTCTTTTAGTCTACTTTTTCTATGCCAACCATTCCAACCATCAACAACAAATGCTTTATACCCATCCTCCTTCTTACTACGGTCTCTAAATAAGAAACAACAAAGACAGTATGCTCTATCTTTTGCTTCGCTATATTCAAGCCAACTTCCAAACTCATCAAACCATTCTGCATTGAACTTTCTATCTTTACTTGATATCTTTGTAATTGGAAAATTAAATGTGCGAGGCTGGCAAGGTCCATTTTGCAAGTACTTTCTTCTAACCCTATCCCTTTGATTAGGATGGTAAGAATCAATCTCTTTTCTTAGGCCTGGATCATATTCAATCTTCTCTTCCCAATTAGCATCATCAACACCCGGGCATGAATTCCCTACCGCCGTGTTGTTGGCATCATCCGGTGTTTTTCTTTTAAGATACTTTTCCATAACCTACAATTTTTAGTTTTGTTACATATAGCTGAAGTTAAAAAATAAAAAGACAAAACATATTTACTTCAATGCTCCAAAATTTCAATTCAAAACATCAATCCTAAAGCTACAATCAAGAAAAGAACACCAACAATAAGATTATAAATTATAATCAAATAATATATAAGTTATCATTCTAATTTAAGAGTTATTTCTTTAAACATATAAATAAGTGATTTAATTTAATTAACTAAGACAAAAAAACATGTATGTATATTTACACACCTTGAAAGTTGAATCCTTCTTCTGAGTTCTGCCACAGTGCGAGTGTGCGACGGCAGACCGGCGAGTCGGCGAGACGGCAACGGCAGACGGGCGATGGCAGACCGCAGACGGCAGACGGGCGAGCGACGGCAGACCGGCAGGCAGAGTGGCAGACGCAGCCACGCAGGCCAGTAGGCCACCGATCGGAAGTTCGGAACGGGCGAACGGCTCGCGTCGTCACGACTCACGCTGATTCTGCCGGGCGACGGCAGACCGGATCAACGCAGCACCGCCAGCGCCCAGCGTCACGCCTCACGCGGAAGTCGGATCGTCGCGGCGTCGCCTGAGGGTGGGACTTGGGAGAATGCCGAATGGGCTGAATTTTGTTGGGCTAGGGGTACACCATATTGGGTCAAGGGAGGTGCACAAAGGGTGAATATTTACTGATAATAACTAAAATTTTTTTTAGACCCGGGTTCCTGGGAACCCCCTCTGGCCCATTGGGCTCCGCCCCTGGTGCTAGCACATATGTCATGCCATGTGTCCGCTCTGAGCCCCCACGCGCCATGCGTCATGCGCCTGCTCCCCTGACCCACATGCACTCATGTAACCGTGAGGGTCGGCTCTGATACCATTTGTAACGTCCTAAGGTTCAAATCGGTTTAGGCCTAACTCCATTCTAGATAGACCACGCACACGTAGCAACCTACTTGCACTTTTGTCCTCGCTTCGCGTAAAACGGTTAGGTTGCTACCATTGGAAGCTCTAAATTTATATGTTAGTATTTCTCAAGCTAAACTAGTAAAGTGAGACTAATCCACACCCTCATGTGCACACATATATATAAACCATCATGGGTCTAATTCTACAGGGGCGAGGTGTCACAATATACCTTATATTTTCCACAAGAGAGAGAGAGTAATAATGTGAGTTTGCTAACAAGAAGTTAGAAATCGATTTATTTATTTTTCAACTGGAAAAGAAGAAAATGATTTCTAGAAGAATTCGTTAGGAGTTGAAGAGACTACAACGTGAGCACACTCGTGCAAAATATGGTGTCGTCCTCCCCCCTCCCCCCGTGTTTCGTTTCCGTATACTCCATGATATAGTCGTGATTTCCAAGGGAATCATGGGGATGATGATGACGGGCATCACCCGCATAAATATCGTCGATAATGGGATGCTGCTGTGGATCGCCCCGTTTTACTTTTTTTCTGTGGATGGAGTACACTCCCAATCTAGTAGTACAGAACTTACGTATAGTCCAATTCAGAGCGACTATGCTTTTGTGATGATGCGACATCATCAAGCTAGACCATGTGCTAAAACGTACTGTATATTTCCACAAGCATATCTCAGCCTCCTTGTTCGGCCAGGATTAGCTTGAACTGGGTCCATTATTTCGCTTTTTTCCCCCATGAAGATAACGATTAAAACCAAGACTCTTCCGGCCAGTATCACATGTGGAACTCACCCACTACACTATTGAGATAAAAAGTAAGACGAAACGATCGATACTTGCCGCCATCTAGTTTATGGAGAGGTTGGTCTTCGAATTCCCTAATTCTTTTTCTTCTTAATGCAACGAAACGTAAAACTTTTGCGTATTCTCGAATTTTTTCCTATGATTAATCGCACTCCACCAACGGTAAAATCAAAATTAAAAAAAATCACTTGCTGATGCACACTTGCTCACTGATCAAAACAGTTCTCACGCGCACTGAGAAAGATTGACGATTCATGTGTGGACAGCCGAAGCATCGATCGTCCCATTGGTCAAAAGAGCGGTTTAGGAAACCAGCAGATCGCGGACAAGTTAAATATGCGCCCAATGATTATTATCTGCCGATGCTGGAAAGAACCCAACTCTGACAGGGGGCGGATCCACTCGAGGTGATGGGTGTTCACTTTGAACACCTAATTTTTTTTAAAAAAAATCTAACATATATCAGATATATTACATATATATATATATATATATATATATATATATATATATATAGTTAAGTGGGCCAAATGCTTTATGTTACCAATAGTTTTTGTAGCCTAATCTCCGCTTCTCTCTCACTCAGCCCACCAGCCAATTCAAATCAAAACCCATCCGACGCCCCTCATTATCTCAAATTGGCCCATTTGGCAATTCCAATCTAACCTAGCAACTCTTGAACCCTAGCCCCCACTCTCTCATCTCTCATTCTTTCTCGACCTCTCCTTGTTCCACAAACAACTGCAACGGGAGGAGGCGGTGTGCGCGTGATGGACGTTGAACAATGTGGGGCGGCCGAGTGGGGTGAGGCCGGGGGGAGCCGAGGAAGATGTTGCGCTGTGACGACTCGTAACGTTTGGCGATGGCCGAGCCAACGGGGGAAGGAAACGAGCGTGCGTCGTCACAGCTGCGATAGCGCGGACCAACGCTGCGGCGCTTATCGACAGCAGTAGGCCTACAAACTTAAGCAATGATTTACAAAAGATAAATCAAGATATTGTTAATGCTATTGGTCTTATTTATTTGACAAAGACCCAATTACAATTATTGTGGGAAGATGATGGATGGGAAACTTTTCTTAAATATACCACTTCTTTTTTCTGAAATGTGGCATCAAAGTTGCTAAAATAGATTATTTCTATAAGCCAGTTGAAAGATCCAAAATGTTCATAAAAAAGTCAAGAACCTCTATCGTTTCTATGTTGAAATATTTTTAAGTATCATTGATAAACAACTTCCAGTGTTTAACGACAGGTTTGATGAGGTAAGCACATAATTGCTTCTTTGTGTGGCGTGATTCAATCTTGCTAATTTATTTAGTGCTTATAATAAGGATAACTTGGTTATGGCATTATGCTTACTCAGTTTTATCCAAAGAATTTGTCAAGCATAGGCTTAATGTATCTTCCCTTTCAACTTACACACCTCATTGCTGAGGCGTAGAGATGAAAGGTTTAGAAAAGTAAAAAAATCTTGCCAAGCTTTCTATTATGCTTGTTCAAACAAAGAAGCACCTTAATTATAAAGTTGTTTATAAGCTTTTCAAATTGGTGCTAATTCTTCTCATAGTAACTGCTAGTGTTTAGAAGGTATTTTCTTCAATGAATTACGTGAAGAATAAACTAATTAAGAAGTAGAACTTGGGAGCAATACTTGAATGATTGCTTGGTTATATTTATTGAGTGATTAGTAATTTTGTAAGTTAAGGATGATGACATCATATCTCACTTCCAAGGCACAAAGGAATGTTGAGTTAATTTGTATTTTTTAATTATTTTGTAATTTCTTTAAGTTATTTGAGATGTTGTTTATAATATGAACAATTTGTACTTTAATTTTTGCTATTATGAACCTTTTATGTATTTATATTAAACAATTAATGTTTTTATAGCTTCGAATACCTATCTTTAAAATCTTGGTTCCACCACCGCCAACTCATTGTATCTTTTGATCTCAATTTGCCGTATTAGCCCTATCGATCGATCGAGCAAGCCTTTTATATAATCAAGGAGTGCGTATGATGCGCGAAGTGCCACATCAGTTGGATAAACCCCCGCAATTAACAAACATCGGATTGCGGAATCTCCAATTAAGAACGGGATTAGTGCATGTGTACGTACGCGTCCACATGTGTGAACCGAGGGAGATCAGCTCGTGGTTCTGGTGGGCGGGCATGACATGTAACCAAAGATGAGTAAGCAAGCACTTAAAAAGACGTAATCTCCCAATAAAAGCGCGCCCTTTTGGTGATACGACAGACATTGGGTTGCACTCGCAGATGAGATATTGAGATATGCTATGATGCATGAATAAATAAATAACTAAATACATCTATATCTCCATCATCCATGTAAATATATATGTCGTTCGTGATTAATATGGAGCAGTACTCAATTATAAGCACTTAAAAAAGATGTAATCTCTCCATAAAAGCGCGCCCTTTTGGTGTGTTTATATACATGTGTGTGTATATGTGTGTATATGTATGTATGTATGTATGTATGTATGTATGTATGTATGTATGTATGTATGTATGTATGTATGTATGTATGTATGTATTCCCTCAGGCCAGCTCTCCATCATCCATGTACATATATATGTTCGTGATTTACATGGAGCAGTACTCAATTATAGTAGTAATATGGGCTAGGCATGTTCGAGTTAGAGGAATCACTCCAACTAAAGATGATGGCATAAAGTAAAGACGTAATCTGCCAATAAAAGCACGCCCTTTTGGTGATTAGACAGACATTGGGTTGCACTTGCAGACGAGACATTGAGCGCTATTCTGCATGTAGTTTGTGCTCCAACAAATTAGCACCGATTGTTCAAAAAGTTATTATTGGCTGTGAAGAAAGTTACTACCGGTTACATACTGTGAGCATTGATAGTAACTTCGCTCGCTACTGATGGTAACTTCATACAGAATCGATGATAACTTTGCAACACTGTGAAGTTTGGCAATAACTTTATTCAGAACCAATGGTAATTTCATTCAGAATTGTCAGTAACTTATTCATGTATTCTACACCTGCGCGCTGGTTAGTGTATGTATACATACGTGCAAGCACGCTACATGCGGGCCGCTGGCTAGATTCTTGTGCGCTTGTGTATAACATGGTTGATGTATGGGATAGTAACTTTACAAATGTAAGTAACTTAATTGATGAATTAATTACCGATGATAACTTTATGTTCAGGAGACAGTAACTTTCCGTAGCATTACAATGTGAAAGCTATCACGTGAGAATTGTAAGTAGTTAACTTCGTGAATTATCGATGATAACTTTATATTCAGAAGATAGTAACTTGACTTGCATGCATGCACGCAGCAGGAGAGAGAAGAGAATAAATGCATTTGATTTGTGCTTTTTTATCTTGTTTACAAGCTAAAAAATGCAATAACTCTTTCACTAAAAGTCTAATTTGCGATCCATTTTCAACATTATGTTTGAAATTACGAGCTTAAAAAAATAAGATACATATTGAATACGTTTTGATGTTGCGAAAATCATGTCATATAAAGTTACTATCGTGTATGAGTGAAATTACTGTTAATTACATATAGAGTTACTGTCAATTTTATAGTGTTATAAACGGACAATAACTCTATATGTATTTAGCAATAACTTTACTCACACATGGTAGTAATTTTCCTGTATGAGTTATTTGCTATTGACATGTACAGTTCTCTCTCCTCTCAATGCATGCATATTGACAATAATTTTACTCACACACAGCAGTAACTTCATGAATTACGGATAATAACTATAAGTAACTTCATATATTACAGATGATAACTTAATGTACATATGATAGCAACTTTACTATAATTAACAAACGCTAGTAACTGAGCATGGGGTAAGATGGTAGAGTGGTTGGTTGGTTGGGTCAGTTACGGGCGCCACGCGCTTATTCTACGCGTAGACATTGATTAGTGTGTGTGTAGGAAAAGAAAGTGGTTTCATACTCTTGGGAATACGTACTCTCACTTCTCATATACTGCTTTAATGGTGTTATTATACTTCTTTATTTATTTGAACATACTTTAATAATGATTATAATATACACCAAAGTGAATTCCATAAAAAATTTCATAAAAATCCACTTTTTATAGCATAATCTGCGTATATAGACATTTTATGTATAGAAAAGGATATATAGCAAAAATAAAAGATTTCGATAAAAAATTTCAACCAAGTTATATTGGAGTATCTTAGAATTAGTATGTAAATATACCAAAAGTGATAAAAGGTATAAAATATTCGTTTAACTGGTATATTAGAAATGGGAGTATGTACTTCCGTAAGTACGGAATAAGCTTTTGGAAAAGAAAATGATATATTTGTATGTATGTATGTATGTATGCATGTATGTATGTATGTATGTATGTATGTATGTATGTATGTATGTATGTATGTATGTATGTATGTATGTATGTATGTATGTATGTATGTATGTATTCCTTCAGGCCAGCTCTCCATCCATGTACATATATATGTTCGTGATTAATATGGTGTAGTACTCAATTATAGTACAGTTATATGGGGTAGGCATGTTCCGAGTCAAGAGGAATCACACAAATTAAAGATGGAGGCATAAACTAAAGACGTAATCTCCCAATAAAAGCGCGCCCTTTTGGAGATACGACATTGCGTTGCACTTGCAGATGAGATATTGAGATATGGATGCGATGCATTGTATATATATTCCCTCAGGCCCCATCATTCATGTAAATATTATGTTCGTGATTAATATCACTACTACAAAGAAGATTATACTAGACGTCTCATTACAGACGGTTATATATAATCCGTCAGTGTTAAGCTACAATGTAGTTATCTCAGATGATTTTACTAGCGTAACCGTCTATATTACAACTGATAGTAAGACCCTTTGTGATACATCACAGATGACGGTTTTCGTCAAAAGCCGTATGCGATAACATTCTTGTATATACAGAGGCGAAAACCTAACTCACTACTGTGCCACACACTTAGCTTTTCCAACACACCCACGCGGCCGCGCGTCTTCTCAGCTCCCACACCCGCACGGCCACGTGTCTTCTCGGCTCCCCCTTTCTCCACCATCGGCGCCGTCGCTGCACCTCCATTGTGCCTCTGCCAAATCTCACTGCCTAGCTCTTCCTCCTCCACTTCACCACTGACCGTCCAGCTCCTTCCCTCTAGCGCGTTGCCGCTCGCCCCACCAAGCGCTGCCCTCCTCCCTCCTCGGCTTTGATTAGCCTCCGCCAAGTGGATCGTCCTCGGCCTCTTCTTCCTCTACAGCAACTACCATCTCCACCGGCCTCGATGTCATCTTCTTCCTCATGGCTTTATTTTACATGTTGACTTCTCTCTTCAATGATGTATGAGATAGCTGACTCCAAAAAATGGTATATGGGATAGCCTAATCTGTGCTCTTCTATCCATCTACTCATATGTGTTGCAACCTATTCCAAATTTCAACTAATTCAATGTTTAAAATATCAATTAACTTGATTTTCTTAATGTTTGTATCAACATGCAATTGGGTGGCAACTATGCCTACTGGCACATAGATTTTTCATTACTTATCCATATTTATAAGGCTATTGTTTACAAATAAGTAGACTAAATGTTTTGGATAGAAATCATGGAATAAATAACTATGTGTTGCTCAAATGTGATCCTACCATAATTTTAAGCTCAATTGGATTCAATGATCTCACATGTTTTGCTTTAGACAGTAGTAATAGGTGAATTAAAGTGAGCTCATTTTATACCTTTTAGCAAAATATAGATATAATTTATTTTCAAAGTATATTTGAAATGATATTACAATATTGTGCTGGTATGACCTCTTGAAAAAAATGTATAACTAATAGACTAATTTAGTTAGCCTATTAATTAGGTTTTTAGACACTATATAATAATAATGTGCATCGTATTTAGTCTACGATATTCAGTTTGTGTTTTATATATCCTATACTGAAATGCAATTTGAATACTTTATAGATAACAACTAAGCAAGATGGTGTCTACTTAGTCTTCGGGCTCAGTTTCACCAAATGCGTCTGATAGCCATACCAAATAGGGCTGTAACAAAAGCTCGGAGCTCGCGAGCTACTCGAGTTCGGCTCGTTCTAGGCTCGATTCGAGCTCGGTTCGAACTTTAAACGAGTCGAACTCGAGCTTGATCTCGAGCTCGCGAGCTTCACCGAGCCGAACTCGAATAGTTCGCGAGCCCCAATTCGAGCTTAAATAGTAATATATATTAACTCTTACCGAGCTTACTCGAGCCGAACTCGAGCTCGAGCTTTTCTTATTATTGAAAATTAGTGTATATTTGAATTATTTTGACTGTTACCGAGCTTATTCGAGCCGAGCTCGAACTTAAAATTTTCTTATTATTGAAAAATAGTGCATAATAAATTATTTTAATTGCTATCGAGCTTCAACGAGCCGAGCTCGAGCCTACTCGAGCTTAGGCCGAGCCGAGCTTGAGCCCAGGTTCAAGCTCGAACCTCAACTCAAGCTCGGCTCGAACTTCTACCGAGCTCGAGCCTGGAAGGCCAAACTCGCTCGAGCTCGGCTCGTTTACAGCCCTAATACCAAAGGAGCAACCAAACAAGAGGGCCAAGCAATATCAAAAATGCCTGAGAGCGAAATGACCATCATGGAGGTCAATCCAGTTGGAGTCCCTCTACATCCCAAGAAAAGCAGTGGCCGCATTCTGGACCACCTGTGGAATAGTTGCAAGGGAACTGGTCCCCATCACCACGCTGAGCTGGAAGCCTCTGACGTGTGAAGACAAAGAGCAGCTTTGGGAGGAGGTCTCAAGGCTTTTCGAGATCGGAGAATGGCTATCTTTTGATATTGAGGTAGTCAACTAGACAACATAAAGTCACAATTTACTTATTCTTGATTTAGATGAATGATGTCCACATATTTGATGATAACACTAACATAATTTTGCACACCCCATAATTTAAATGATTTAGAGATAAAGTCAAGTCCCATATCACACTTGACAGTTAAAACTATGTCAGTCAGAGTTTAAAATAACTACTACTCCGACTGACATAATTTTAGCTGTCTAGTGTGATATGGGATAGATCTGATTTTGTCTATAGCTTATTTAAATTGTGGGGTGTGTAAAACTATGTTAATATTACTATGAAATATATGGGCATCATTCATCTAAATCAAGAACAAGTAAGTTGTGAGTTGTGACTTTATGTTGTCTATTTTACTATCTCAATGCCAAAAGATAAGTAATTGTAGGATGCCCACATATTTTATGGTAACACTAACATAGTCTTGCACACCCCACAATTCACTTTGAGTTATAAATTTACTTATATGTATTATGTTTACTTGTTTTCGGAGGGCATGACTAACATTTCCTGAGGTTAGCCGAAAAACAAGAAAATTTTAGCTATGAAAAGAACTATACATAAACATTCTTTTGTAATTGATTTTGAGTTGTAGTTCACTTATCTGTCATTTATCTGTAATATGTTTGCTTATTTTCAGAGGGCATGCCTAGCATTTTCTGATGCTACCAGAAAAATAGTTTTTTTAGCCATACAAAAAACTATCACAAACGGTTTCTAATACGAAATCATCTGTGATATGTAGACTATCATAGTCGATTTTTTGTATTAGTCATATGTGATATGTTGTATATTATAGATGGTTATTTTTAAAAATTATCTGTGTTGTGATTTGTTATAGACGATTTAGAAGCTATAAAATAAATCAGATGGTTCAGAAATCGTTTCTGATAAAAATTACAAATTATTCATGATGATCCGATATGTACTCAATCATAGTATAGTTATATTGGCTAGGCATGTTCGAGTTAGAGGAATCACTCAAACTACAGATGGTGGCTTAAACTATGTAAAACCCGTGGAAGAATCACAGAAAGACATGACCTCGATACGCATGCGGCCACGAGAGATAAGGATGGCTGTGGATCGTTTCTGTAATATTTTGTTACCACCGGCCTCTTACGAACAGTCGGCAAGTTAGAGCTTGCACGCATAGTATACGAGAATTTATGTACCTTCTCTCTCTCTCTCTCTCTCTCTCTCTCTCTCTCTCTCTCTCTCTCTCTATCCCTCTCCGTGTCTTTTGGGTAAAAGAAAGAGATCTCTGGCCGGGCTAGCTTATGAGGTCAGTACACATTAGGCGTAACACACAGACGGATAGAAAGCAACACAAGACGATCACTTCACACCTTTCAGTGAACACGCAAGATAGGAAGTGCAATCGTCACCCACGCGCTCCAAATAATATACATCGTCTTCCCATGGCAGCCCACACGCGCGGATTACTTTCCGGAAAGCAAAGCTAATATACGCTGATCGATCCTACATATATCCTACGAAAAAATGCCCCCTTTTTCAGTTTTGTAAATTATCCAGCCAAACAAATCGACCCTGTAGAATTAAGAAGAGATCGGAGATGGAGATTTGTAGATACACACACAGAGAGAGAGAGAGAGAGAGAGAGAGAGAGAGAGGGAGAGAGAGAGAGCGCGCGCTTGGCAGTGGCAGCGTGTGTCAGACTGGCAGGTCGATGGGCAGTGCCGCAGCAAGCTAGCCATGTCGACGACTGTTAAGAATACAGCTAGCTGCGAGACTGCTGCAACATTGCTTCAGGGGGGATGCATCTGACTAGGAATCGATCGGCATGTCCAGTGTCCACAGTTCGGGTATTTCTTCTTGGCCGTGACTCATAATTGATGACTATATAGCTAATGATTTTGAGTCTTAATATAAATATTTATACAAAACGAATTAAATATGGATGAAACGATAAATTACTTTAAAAAACTATTCCAATAAATCGTTTCAAAAACCAATAACAAACTATTCTATTTATTTATTTAAAAGTAGTCGTAAGCTATCAGCAATGATGTGAAAAGAAGTGAACACCACGCTGCCGCCTATCTCCTCCACCTCGGCTCCGCTGTGCCCCCACGCGCGCAGAAACACACTCCATACGGCCATAGTGATACACAAGCCTGGTCCCTTGAGGCCTCCGCTGTAACACCCTATGGTCCAAACCGGCTTAGGCCTAACCCTATTCTGGATAGGCTACGCACACGTAGCAACCCTATTGCACTTTCGTTCTCGTTTTGCGCAAAATAGTTAACCAGAGGTTGCTACCGTTGGAAACCCTAGGCTTATATGTTAGTACTTCTCAAGCTAAACTAGTAAGATGTAACTAATTTACACCCTCATATGCACATATACATATGGACCATCATATACTTAATTTTACCAGATCCAAGTTACCACATATACTCCATTAAAGAACCCAACGTTTTCGTCGACCCAACGTACCCACATTGCGTGCATGTATCAGCTGGCCGCGCGCGCTCGCATACGTATGGCACATGCCGCGTTCAATTTCACAGTGCTGACACGGCGCTGATCAAACGCGAATAGAGCTACTCGCCAGCGAAAGCAACCCTAGGCTGAGTGTATGAACAATCATTGGCATGTGGATCCCCTGAACTAACACTTGTTGCTACCTGATAGGGCGGCTTACCTGTGGAGCTAGTCGGTGAAATTAAGCAGGGTTAATTTCGTAGTGTCGTTCGTACCAAGTTTTGTTCTACATGTATGCACGTACTAGCTAGCAATAGTGTTGCATAGGTAGGACCATACATATGCCATCCATTTGGAAATTGTTTCTTTCGAGTGTTAATTCCACATTGCGTGCGTTTCCGCAAATTGATTCCCATGAAATTACCTGTATGATTGTTTTTCCTGGAACATGCACGTGGGGCTAGCTAGCCACTGGCAGCTTCATGTTCTCTGCTAGAACCTAGAAATTGATTTGCGGTAAATTTCTACCGAAAATGTAAGGCTACATGCACTGTTGCTCCAAGACTCTTGTTCGGAAGGTATTTCTATGCTTTTTTTTAACTGTAATTTACGTAATTTTTAAAGTACAATGAATAGTGGATAGATATGACTTATTTTTTTTATATAATTTGATATTACACTACTACAGAAATCGACATTACAGACGGTTCAGAAACGTCATCACAGACGGTTTTCTGAACCGTCTGAATTTATGGGTCAGTGATGATCGAAGGTTATCACAGACGGTTTTCGAACCGTCTGTGATTATTAGATATCACAGACGGTTTTTAATTAAAAACCGTCTGTGATTATCAGATATCACAGACGGTTTTTCATTAAAAACCGTCTGTGATATCTAATAATCACAGACCGTTTTTAATGAAAAACCGTCTGTGATACATATCACAGACGGTTTTTACTTAAAAACCGTCTGTGATATTCCTTCCTCCTAAACCAAAATCTATTTCTGTTTATTGGCTAGCCTCAGGAAATGCTAGCCATGCCCTCTGAAACAAGCAGATAATCACAGACAAAAAACATACAATTCACACATCTCATTTGCTTTCAGGTACATTTCGCAGACATAAAACATCCAATTGACATCGCACTTCATCTCACAGACATAAAGCATGCATCCATTTCGCAAATCAATTAATTGAATTGAACTGAAATATCCATTAACAAATGCACAGTTACAAAAGATCTACACTGCATTTACACTTAGTGATAAGACCAATAGGAAATCAGTGTGCGCAGTGGAACCGTCCTTCTGGCTGTATGACTTGAGTCAGCAAAAAGAACGCTAACTCTGATTGAACCTCTCGAAGCTCAGACTGTTTCAATGCAGTTGACGGGATTGATACAGCCTGTCGATAGGAATATCAATGGACATATATATGTAACGTGATAAGTATGAAGTAATTATGGGAAGAGTGACAAACCTTGCGATTGGTGACCCTCGAGGAATCGAGGAGTAGTTCCATATGTTGGCAAACGTAGTATCCACATGTGTTGCCCGGCTGCTGCTGGTGGCACTGCAAAAAATGGAATGTGTTAGTTCAAAAGGCATTAGTACCATCTGTTGCATAGGATTAATTAATGTGAAATAGCGAATACCTTAAAATCTCGAACATGTGTCAGCAGGCCGTTGGCCCCGCGCTTCGAGTCACCTCCCTTTTCAATGTACATCGCGAACGCCCTACGTAATTCGAAAAGGTTAACCTTAATCATTCGGAAGGAAAGAAAGAGTACAATGTAGATATGTATGGGGAATATGTGCTTACCTATCGATTACTTGGCCGACAATTGTGAAGTCCATTTTATTCTTACTTAGGGAATCAAGGTAATATACCTTGTTCCATTTTGGTACAATTACTATTAAAATCCAATGAAAGCTCTGATTGAAGGGCATAAGTACATAGTCCTTATTGCGACAACTCAGCAGGCCTGATGCAATGTACCTCTCGACGAGGGATGCCTCCACGTCGATGGTAGTCTTGGCGACCAATTGTGGGTCCAAGAAACCAGCTGATGAGTTCGATACTCTAGCTTTAATCAGCATGTGTCTATATATATACACACGAAAGCAAAAAATTAGATATGGCATTTATCGGTATGACATTAACGGAGACTGTGATTGTACACACTTACAGCGTCCAGCATCGAACGATTGAGACGTCAAGAGCGTTGAGCATGAACAGCTCGAATAAATCCTCAAAGGCGACCACGAATGTACACTCTTGAAGATTGTGGTGTAAATCTTCCTCGGAGAATTTGACAGTGATACTTGAAGTCCGTTCTCCCTCTGGCTTATTGGACTGCTGCATATACCACGTGTGCAATTGCATGCAACTATATGGTAGCTTTTGGAGGGCTTTTTGCTCGAGCAACGGCTCGCCAAGCACGAATTTGCGGGCCAAAGGGTGGTACGGAAGATCATCATTGGTCTTCTTTGCTTTGCCCTTGCTGGCCTTGCTGCCTCGGCTATGGGTCGACTTCACGGAAGTCGACTTTGAAGGTAGCAGCGGTGCAAGTTGCTCTGGCGAGAATAGGGCCCGTGGAGATAGCACCGTTGTAGTATCCGGTGGTGGAACCGACTGGTCTTGTACTGGAGATGGCACCAGTGCATGTTGCTCTGGTCCTGCCACCGGTGAAGAAGCCTCCAGGAAGATGTCGCTTTTGGGCCACTGGATGAATGTTCCAATGGCCTGTCCTAGAGTCACGATCTCGTCGTTGGGGGGCTTCGGTAGCGGGACCACCTCAAAATTGACATACACACCATCCACATTAACTTTTGCGAAGCCTGGCGCTAAAGCTTGGCCGTGCACCATGGCCCCGTTACCAGACGAATATGCCTGGCCCCAAGCAGCGTACAAGGGAATGGCGCCATATCTCACTTGGAGCTTGCAGTTCGTAGGCTCCTACATAACGATACAAAATTAGCTACTCGAATAGGCCTACCAATGGAGCAAGCATTCGAGAGGTAATAATTATTACCAGGATGTCGTCCACAGGAAATTTGGACTGGGTATGCGTCGGATTGGACGCGCAGCTACTCGGACGGTTGTGCGGGCTACCTAGCATAGCAGCGGCGGTGGCGGCCTGCTGACTTTCTGTCTGTTTCCGCACCTCTTCTCTGATTACTTCACCCATCTGAGCAAATAGCTCCTCTCGAAGAGATTCCTTGATCTCTTCTCGTAGCTGCTCCTCACGCTCGGCTTTGTTTCTCTTCCTACGCCGATACATTCCGGAGTCATCTTGGAAACCATGTTTCCAAGGAACGTAAAGCCCAAGGCCTCTCGTACGACCCGGGTGCTCCTTGAATCAATAACAGTCTCAACATGAATATGTGCTCTCAAATTGTAGGGTTGCACAAGATTAATCTTGGCCGTCCCGCTACTAAATCATATACTCTTCCTTGATTGGTTATGCCAAATAATGAATTCAGTATTTTGAGCTCTAGATACAAACTCTAAAATCTCAAGATCAAGATATATTTAGCATGCATATATTCAAACAACAGTATTCATACAGATCAAGACCACACAAGTTAACTTTGCCCAATAATTCAGTCTTTTAACTTGTCAAGATTAAATCCGAACAGATCAATTTAATAACATGCTATAACCTGAAAACTGCATGAACCGACAGCTATTAGAGCTCAAGCACTGAATGAACCAATCTCAGTATATGATTTTATCATCATCGAGCAACTGTAGTAAACAATTAATGTACCAAATAGCAAACTAATTAAGCTACTGCAGTAAACCCTAGTCCATCACAGAAAGTGCTCACAATGCAGTCGGTAATCGAGGGGAGGTGGCCGGCGAGGGGCTCGACGGAGGCGGCCGGCGAGGGGCTCGGGGAGGCGGTCGACGAGGGTTCGGGGAGGCGGAGGCGACGAGGGGGTCGACGGAGGCGGTCGACGAGGGGCTCGGGGAGGCCGAGGCGACGAGGGGCTCGACGAAGGCGGCCGGCGAGGGGCTCGGGGAGGCCGAGGCGACGAGGGGCTCGACGAAGGCGGCCGGCGAGGGGCTCGGGGAGGCGGTCGACGAGGGTTCGGGGAGGCGGAGGCGACGAGGGGCTCGAGGAGGCGGAGGCGACGAGGGGCTCGACGGAGGCGGCCGGCGAGGGGCTCGAGGAGGCGGCCGACGAGGGTTCGGGGAGGCGGAGGCGACGACGGGCTCGGGATTTACTTGGATCTAGATCGAATAACTGCGCAGCGCACAGGGAAAACCCTAGCCAGAGGGTATATATAGGGAGGTTATCACAGACGGTTCTAACTCAAAAACCGTCTGTGATATTAATATCACAGACGGTTCCAAGTCTAAAACCGCCTGTGATAGTATAAATATCACAGACGGTTCTAAGTGTATAACCGTCTGTGATAGTCATATTATCACAGACGGTTTTAAACTTAGAACCGTCTGTTTTATTGATATCACAGACGGTTCTAAGTTTAAAACCGTCTGTGATAAGCCTTTGCGACTGTAGTTATTAAGACAACACCAATAACCACAGCTGCATTCATATCCACCACCAAACAGCTGCATTCATATACAACACCAACCAGCTGCATTCATATCAACCATCACATGTGCATCACACATATACATAAATGCCAATACTCATATACATTTTGTCACACATTTTCACATATACATCTCAAAATCGACTACATCACACATTTTCACATATACATCTCAAAATTGACTACATCATACATTTTCACATATACATCTCAAAATTGTCACACATTTTCACATATACATCTCAAAATTGACTACATCACACATTTTCACATATAGATCTCAAAATTGTCACACATTTTCACATATACATTCTTATTGTACTTGCTTATTTCCTTTAAAAATTAGCCCTTCATCATGATCAATGCGTACGTAACTAGTTTCGTCACGTTGTTCATCGTCGACCCTTATGCCATTTCCAAAAGGAGGTAACTCGTCAAATTGATTGTATTCCTCCTCGTCCACTACATTCTCCACTCCGACAATTCTCCTTTTTCCATGAAGAACTACATGACGTTTCTTATTTGCCGGGTCGGTTACATAGAAAACTTGAACAACTTGATTGGCAAGTACGAATGGTTCGTCTTTGTACCCGACACGTTGGAGGTCCACGGTCGTGACACCGTACTTGTCAACCTTCACCTGTGGGAGATGCACCCAACGGCAGCGAAATAAGGGGATCTTGAAAACCACATAGTCGAGCTCCCAAATCTCTTCTATTAAGCCATAGTACGAGTTTCTCGACCCATCGGTACTGAATGCATCTATGCGGACTCCGCTGTTCTGGTTAGTGCTCTTGACATCCTGAGACTGCGTATAGAATGTGTACCCATTTATGTCATATCCTTGCCATGTCACAACTGTAAATGTCGGCCCTTTTGCCAACCATCTCAGCGTCTCACTCGGCGAGCTCCTAGCAATTTGCTCCTTCAACCATTGGTTGAACCAACGGTTGTGTTGCCTCATGATCCAAACATCCGGCCGCTCTGGATTCTGTTGCCGAAGCACATCCTTGTGCTGGTCCACATAAGGCGCCACTTCAGTCATGTGTTGCAACACCGTGAAATGGGCTTGAGTATACGTGTCCATATCTGGAGTGATTGCTTTCCTTCCGATAGTTCCGAGACCCTTCAGCCTCCCTTCATGACGAGATTGAGGGACACCTATCGGTTGAATCTGAGCCATATAATCGACACAAAACTCAATCACCTCTTCGCTTGCATAACCTTCGACGATGCTGCCCTCCGGCCGAGAACGATTCCGTACGTAGGACTTGAGAATTCCCATGAACCTCTCAAATGGGTACATGCTGCGTAGGAATACGGGCCCGCACATTTTTATCTCCCACACAACGTGAACAACGAGATGGACCATGATATCGAAAAACGAAGGAGGGAAATACATTTCAAGGTGACATAGAGTCATCACCACCTCGTCCTGCAGAGCATCTAGTCCTTCGGGATCGATGACCTTCTGAGCAATTGTGTTAAAGAAATAACATAGCCTCATGATTGTCTCTCGGACTTTGATCGGCAAAATATTTCTAATTGCAATAGGGAGCATCTGTGTCATCAGCACATGACAATCATGAGACTTCATGCCATTTAACTTCAAATCTTGCATCGAAACAAGTTTCTTCACGTTGCCGGAGTAACCAGACGGAACTTTCACACCATGCAAGCACTGGCACAGTTCTGTTTTCTCAGCCTTGGACAGAGTGTAACACGCAGGGGGAAGGTACGTTCGTCCATTATCAGTGCTTGTCGGTGCTAACTCAGGCCTGATGTCCATGTCAGCCAAGTCAAGCCGTGCGTTGACACCGTCCTTTGTTTTATCACGGATATTCAGTAAGAGACCAATCAAGCTGTCGCACACATTCTTTTCTACGTGCATGACGTCGATGCAGTGCCGAACATCTAGGTACTCCCAATAAGGTAAGTCCCAAAATATTGATCTCTTCTTCCAGGTGTTCTTCTCATGAGCCCTCAATTTACGTCCCTTTCCGAGGACAACATCTAAATCCTTAACCATATCATAAACCTCGCGTCCCCTTAAATGCCTTGGAGCTGAACCATCTTCCTTCTCTCCGTCAAATTGTTTCTTCATCTTGCGGTATGGGTGAGCCCTCCGAAGGAACCGGCGGTGACGCATGTAGACGGTTTTGCGTGAGTGTCTCAGCCACACACTCTCGGTACCATCTAAACAGTGAGTACAAGCTTTGGCACCTTTTGTACTATGGCCCGATAGGTTACCAAGGGCAGGATAATCATTTATGGTGCAGAACAATAAGGAGCGCAGAGTGAAGTTCTCTCGTTTGTACGCATCCCATACCTGTACCCCTTCGTTCCACATTACTTTTAGATCTTCCACCAACGGTGCTAGGAACACATCGATATCATTCCCAGGTTGTTTTGGCCCTTGGATAAGTATCGACAGCAAAATATACTTTCGCTTCATACACAACCAAGGAGGAAGGTTATAGATGCAGAGAGTCACGGGCCATGTGCTATGTCGGCTGCTCATGCTACTGAAAGGATTCATTCCATCTGTACTCAGTCCAAACCTTATATTCCTTGGTTCTGCACCGAACTCTGCAAAACTCCTATCGATGTTTCTCCACTGCGCGGAATCAGCAAGGTGTCTTATCATTCCATCCTTCTTGCGCTCCTCCGAGTGCCAACGCAGCAGTTTTGCCTCCTTTGGATTTGCAAAAAACCTTTTCAAACGGGGAATTATAGGAAAATACCATGTCACCTTAGCAGGATGTCCTTTCTTCGCCTCTGTTCCCTCGCCATCAACTGATTGATTGTTACGTTTGTATCGGGATGCGTTGCACACCGGACATACATGCATGTTTGCATACTCTTTACGGTAGAGGATACAATCGTTCGGGCATGCATGTATTCTTTCTACTTCCATTCCCAACGGACAAAGAACCTTCTTGGCTTTATACGTGGTTTTAGGCAACTCATTTCCATCCGGAAGCATGTCCGCTAAAAGACCTAGCAGCGCCGTGAAACTCTTGTCCGACCAACCGTTGCTTGCCTTCAATTTCAACAGTTCAAGCACGGCCAACAACCTCGTGTACTTGCATCCCGTGTACAAAGGTTTCTCTGAGTCCTCCATCAAGCCACGGAATTTAACATACTCTCTCTCATCATAGTTCTCTTCAACATCGCGAAGCATCTGATCCAGATTATCATCGTGCAACCTATCCGAATCCGACCCACAATCGACATCAGCCGGCGGCATGTCATTCAGTTCACAGGCGATGTCATCCGGGGGCATATCATTCACTTCACCGGCGATGTCATCCGGCGGCATATGATCATTCACTTCGCCATGACTGGTCCAACACGTATAATCCTTTTTGAAACCCCTCCGAATCAAGTGCGATTCAATTTGCCCTCGGTTCTTAAACATCTTCACATTCTCGCAGTCAGTGCATGGACAGCACATATATATCGCCCCCTTATTCAACATATCCTCCTCGGCAGCTCTTATAAAAGCAGAAACGCCATTAATGTACTCTTCACTCACACGGCTCGCGGCATACATCCAGCTTCGGTCCTACGTTACGTACATATATAACAACTTAGTATTAAAATCTAGATTAACTAATTATAACTACATATATACCGGCCACATTTATTATATTGAGACTTTATTTGCTAGATTCATATTACAAACACAACAGCTATTATATAACCAACAATTTTGCAAATTAACCATCTTCAATAACCACTCATGGATTACTTAGAACTAAATTGTAATGCAATTAAAGAAAAAAATAAATTGCATTACTAACCATATCTAGAACAACCAGCAAAGTATGAATCTTCAAAGCTCAATCTCTGCCTCTTCCCACCAAATTAACAAGGCCTGAAATCGCATAGCTTCCTCCCGAGTGAAAAAGTGCGCAGCAGTGGCTAGATCTGGATCGAAATGAAGACAGATGCGGTCTGAGCAGCGCAATAAATGCCTACTGACATTATCACAGATGGTTTTTAATAAAAAACCGTCTGTGAATTATCACAGACGGTTTTTAATTATTAACCGTCTGTGATAACAAGGTTATCACAGACGGTTTTTATTTAAAAACCGTCTGTGATAATCTGGGATTATCACAGACGGTTTTTAATACAGACCGTCTGTGATACAAACGTATCACAGACGGTTCATAGTTAATAACCGTCTGTGATAATCCATTTTCCCGCCACAAATACCACAGACGTCCTCCAAATTACAACCGTCTGTAATAGTGCTCATTAGAGACGGTTTCACAAAACCGTCTGTGATGAGGCGTCTACTATTAGGCTTTCTGTAGTAGTGTTAATATCACTCTTATTAAAGATAAAAGTATAGAATTACTTCTTTTCGTTATCCTTTTCTCTCCCTCTCCCAGCTCGGCTTCAGGCACGGCAAGCCGCATCTTCATCCAGAAGCCCCAAACCTCATCGTCGAGCCGTGCCACCAGCGAAAACCTTACTAGGTCGAGGCGGCAGCGCTGCTCACGACTGACGGTGAAGGACAGGTGGCTCGCTGCTGCGGGAGGAGTCGAGCCACCGCAGAGAGTAGGGCATGAATCTCGAGGCGTGATGAATGGCTCAGATAACAAAGGTATACAAGTGCTTGCAGAAAAATTGCAATTAAATTTCTACTTGTAGTCCATTCATGCGAGAAGTCTCCGTTTTAGACTCTTCATGGAGTTAGACTCTTCATAGAGTCTTGCATCTACTTGTATATACTACTACGATTTGTCTTATAAATTAACATATTCCATACTTTATTCCACGAGCTGTGAGACGTTGCAAGTCTTGTACCAAGTCGTTTCTTGCAATTACTACTCTATAGACTTGGCCACATGACAACACAAGAGGGCACATACATATAGCAACGGGTCTGACCAGATTAAATTCTGTTCTGATAATTTTTCCTTCATGCATATCCACCAAGGGCACAATTAGCCGCACACTGAAAGAACTATAAGCCAACTTGCTCCTTTAGCTTATTAGTAGGAGCCTATCGACTTTATAACTCGTCATTTGTCAACTAGTTTGCACGCTATAACATATACATATACCATGCTCTCTTGGAACGAATGCATGCTAAAATCCAACACAGCCGACTTCAGTGCAAATATCATATTGGAGTATATATACACAATTGGATACCTCATTGACCTTATTTAAGTTTGGTCAGTGAGCACGATCGTTACTAATATATATATTGATGTCTAGCTAATTAACTATATATCTTGGACAATAATCTAGGCCGATAAGATGATGAACCGTATATGTAAGAAATAGCAACGTTTGATGAGCACGAGGGGGCGTAACCCGGGCGGCCTGGGTTCCATCTCCAGCAGGCACATGGGTGGAAAAAAGCACCTATTTAAAAAAAACAATGTTAAGAACTATTAAGCGAAGCAATTTAGCTACTTTCGATTTCTTTAGTCTCAACAGACCATACAATTGCGACCTCCTATGCATCCAGTATTTGGGCTTTTTTGTGGCTTATGGCTGAAAAAATACTGTACCTAACAGAAACTCAACAAAAAGCCAAAAGTTCAGAAAAAACGAAATTTATGAATAGTAAAAAATAAGACAGAAGCTAAAAACTGAAACCAAAACGATCACCACCTTAACCATTAGAGCCATCACACAGTTTATACATACGCCAGCGTGTTTATCTATCTATCTATTCTTGCTATGAGAAGAATTTTTAAAAATAGGAACAGTCAGCTTCATGGTGTAGGCATTCACAAAACCAAATTCCAGTTGCCCAATGCTAGAATTGAGGGCCTGTTTGGCAAGTTAAAAGCCGACAGGCTTTTGGTTTTTACTACAGTACCTAACTTTCAAACGGAGTATTTTCTTAAAACGGGGCCTACAAGTTAAACGTAGTATACATTAAAAGCCCAATATCTGTATCAGCTAAAATCGTAAGTGAATATCGGTTTCTCCGTAATCTGTACCGTAAATAGCTAAAATTTAAAAATTTTAATCAAAAACTATAAGTCGCAGCAAAAAAGAAGAGACCCTCAAAGCTCGGCTAGCTAGCAAGACCCAGCGCGTACGGTGAACAGTCAAGTAAAAATACGAATCAAGAAAACAGCACTGTCGACGTGGACATGCATAATATATCCCATCTAGAACTTCCAGAAAATTCTGCCACCCCATCTGCATCACCATTTACTTCCACAGAGACCTGTAGCATAAACGCAAAAAATGGATCAGCATCTCGGCATCGATCCAGGCACTACTACTTTTCTCCTTCCACAGACAACAGAAGCCAAACACACAACAAAAAATAGGTGTGTCTAGATATTATCTGAATATTTTTTTTAACAATTATTTAGATTTAAAATCGTTGGATTAAAGATCCAACGGCCTCCTTTTTTTAGAGGAGGGGGTGGAGGAGAATTAATAGTCATTGGATCTCTAATTTAATGATCATAAATCTAGATGATAGTAAGAAAAAAAATATCCGAATGATATTTATCAATACCCACAAAAAATTGCAAGGATGACACAAAAAAATTTACCACATCCACACATGCATGCATGCATGGCCAATGGGTGCATCATCACATCCCCTTCGCAAAACACCAGCACAAAGCCCATGAGGCACTTGGATTGGATGAGGCCAGCCATGAGAAAACAATAATATATAGCAACATATGTAAAACACAAGCAACAAAACATATGCCCATATATGGTTATATTCTATTTGGTTTCTCAGTGTTCGTAGCTTTTGATTTCTCTTTACAATTATTATTTATTAGATTTATAAATTACAGTTAAAATTATAAACCGTAGTTCACGTACTATATATCACACCCCGTTCACTCCTTCCCATAGCTTCTCCACAGCTTTGGCAAGCTACTACTCTGAGCATCTCTCTAGTGATCGGATGGACAGCACGAGCTGCCTCGTGGACGACGCGAGCAGCGGCGCGTCCACGGGCAAGAAGGCGCCGGCGCTGGCTGTGAAGCCGCTGCAGCGCGTGGGCAGCGGCGCGAGCGCGGTGATGAACGCGGCGGAGCCCGGCGCGGAGGCGGACTCGGGCGGTGCGGGGCGAGGGGTGGGGGGAGGCGGTGGAGGGAAGCTGCCGTCGTCCAGGTACAAGGGAGTTGTGCCGCAGCCGAACGGGCGGTGGGGCGCGCAGATCTACGAGCGACACCAGCGCGTGTGGCTCGGCACGTTCACGGGGGAGGCCGAGGCCGCGCGCAACTACGACGTGGCGGCTCAGCGGTTCCGCGGCCGGGACGCCATCACCAACTTCCGCCCGCTCGCCGAGTCCGACCCGGAGGCCGCCGCCGAGCTCCGGTTCCTCGCCTCCCGGTCCAAGGCTGAGGTCGTCGACATGCTCCGCAAGCACACCTACCTCGACGAGCTCGCGCAGAACAAGCGCGCCTTCGCCGCAGCCTCCCCGTCGCCTCCCAAGAAACCCACCTCGTCGCCTCCCGCGCCCCCCGCGGCGCGAGAGCATCTCTTCGACAAGACGGTGACACCTAGCGACGTGGGGAAGCTGAACCGGCTGGTGGTACCGAAGCAGCATGCCGAGAAGCACTTCCCGCTGCAACTCCCGGCCGTCGCCACCTCTGGCGTCGGCTTTGGCGAGTGCAAGGGCGTGCTCCTCAACTTCGAGGACGGCGAAGGGAAGGTGTGGAGGTTCCGGTACTCCTACTGGAATAGCAGCCAGAGCTACGTGCTCACCAAGGGGTGGAGCCGCTTCGTCAAGGAGAAGGGCCTGCACGCCGGCGACGCCGTCGGCTTCTACCGCTCCGCTGGCAAGCAGTTCTTCATCGATTGCAAGCTCCGGCCGAAGACCACCACCTTTGTCAACGCGGTGGCCGTTCCGGCCCCCGTGAAGGCGGTGCGGCTTTTCGGCGTTGACTTGCTCACGACGGCGCCGACGTCAGCGGCGGCGCTGGAGCAGGACGACATGACCAAGAGCAAGAGAGCTAGGGACGGCGTAGCAGCGTCTCAACCACACGTGGTTTCTAAGAAGCAATGCATAGAGTTCGCGCTAATTACCTAGCTAGCGTGTCTTGCTTCCTGCTTGCTTCACTCGGATGCACGGTAGCTTAGAGCTCTTGATCTCTTGCTTGAATCGTTTGTTTCATTTCTTCTTACATATATATATGCTCTAATCTTGCTTAATTTTCCGTAAATTAAAATCTTACTTTTGTTTTGCCAAGTGTATACATACTTATTATGCCCTAGAGAGGACATGCCAGAATAAGCAATGTTTGAAACTCTCAATTTGTCTAGCTCCTTGTGCCTTAATTGCGATGTAAATAAAGAGACGTCAATTTGTGGCTGGATATTGCAATTTGACACTTTTTGTTTTGGTGCTTTCATGTGGTTAAGATGTGATGTGTGCTACACCCCAGATGCATTGCATGTAACACAGCCTTTTGTGCGAAAAGCTAGCTTCGGGGGTTAGATGATCCCCATGGAATGGAGAGGAAAGTGGCCATAATCGCATGCATGCACCTCATATAGTGATGTGATGCGATAGATATGCCATACTTAGCATCAGCTGAAAATTGTGGACTGATACTTTCACAGGGATATAGATAGGGCTACCAAGAGACAGGGACAGAGTATCTCCAGGGCAAAGGAGGCATGGCCCTCATCCCCATGGAAAATTTGCTAGTTTTACCATTAGAATGCCAACATAACACTGAAATATCTGCATTGAAGAACAACATGCTAGAATAACACTAAATGGAAACGAATCCTCCGCATTGAAGGACAAAATGCACATGCTACAGTGCTGTGCATTAATCATTTAAACCATTGGTGGATTCAATTGCTACTGCAGAAGTACTAGCGTAACACCGTAGCAATCAATGGTCGGTGCTGTAGCAGCTGCTCTGAAGCATTCTCTTTTGATCGAACCGTCGATAGATGATGCAAATCAGTGTAGCTTCTCTGCATTTTGTTCTTCAACGCAGAGGATCCATTTCCAACACTAAAATATCTATCTTCCTAGGTTATATAGCCAAGTATATGATTTTTAAATTGGCCCCCTCTATATTTTTCTCCAAACTCCGCAATTGAACAGAGAAGAATCCGGCCTCCTGCAGTTTTACGTAAACAAAAGCATCGGCATCAAGTTAGAAATCACAAGAGTTAATTATGCCCGAGGGCGTGTTCATGTTGAAGTGATTGTCCAAATTTTCTCAGCAACTTAAGTTTTTCTGTTAATTGGGCATGCAGCATATGAAACTTAATAGTTCATGATCTATCCTCTAAATTCAGCTTGCTAGCTGTACAAAAGGTGATCTTTAGGCATGTGCATCAAGATATAATCACATTATTGCGATGTAATGTCTGCGAATTTTTAGCTCAGAATGTTAAGGCAATTATTAAAGATGATTCCTTTCTTGTGAATCTTGGTATCTGATTGAAACAACGGAATGTTCAGCATTTTTCGAGATTTTGACCGAGGAGATTAACAGTGATCGGAATCTAGGAAGCACGCCGGTTTCTAGAATATATGCTAGTTAGTTGATATAGGAAATGCTCTATGTTAACTTTTTATATTAATGCTAAACCATGGTTCACATACGTATTTAGTATCTAGTTTTGATGCGAGGTAAATGCCAATGGAAAGAGACACGAGCAACACTTCAAAAAATTTCAGACCAGATAAGCTTGCAGGCCGGGTTGTGAGGTTATCGATCCACGGACCACACGGCCAGGTTCACCGATTCCTGAAACAGATAAAAACTTTCGCCGCCATTTGTACAGATGGACAAGCCTACACGGCTCGTCGAGAGGAAAGCTAGGTACGTACTGCATGCCGCTTCATTCGTATACAAATAGGATCAATTCATCTCCATGCGGTAACGGCCCTGTTCATTTTGTTTTTTCTTTTAGCTTTAGCTTCTCTAAAAGTTAAAATAAATGAGATGATCATTTCTTCAAACGGCCTTTTACGTTTAAAACCATATGTGTTGTTTCACATCAACATCTCTGTTTTTAAAAAATATAGATAAAATCTGTCAACTATAGCTAAAAGTTATTAACCACAGCAAAAATAAATAGGCCTAACAGGTGAGGGGACAAGTTGCGAACTTGCACGCACGTTGATCGACTTGCACTTTCCTTTTCACCAGACAAATAATGAAATAATGTTGGTGCCTCACTTTGTAACAAACAAGAAGAATACATGCGTTTTAGTTACGGAAACATGCCAGGCTCCGCTCATTTCAGTTTCAGCTTCTGAAATCTGGCTTATTTTTCACTATTCATAAATTTCATCGTTTTTCTGAACTTTTGGCCTTTTTTAAGCTTTTTTTTCCCATATACGTTTGCGTTGTTCGTGATGAGCTATCATATTTTTCTATTTTTAAATTTTTTAAATTTAATTACACCAAATAAGCCACCGTCAACTACAATAAAAATTCAGCCACTACAGTGAAAATTCAGCCGTAAGTCACAGTTTTTCAGCCCAACCGAGCGGGGCCTTGGTCCATCAATTGAGGTTTTTCCTTTAGAAATTTTAAAACATATATATTATCTAGTTACGTGGAGAGAAGATAATTTATAAGATAAAATCATTATTACTCCTTGAAACATATGACACATGGTATGAGGATGACATAATGAGGAATTTGGCTAAACACACACGTGCACAAGTGTATTCGCATATTTTCACATGGAAAACCATGTCATGTCGTAGCGTGTCTCCTGGCACATTAGATCTACCTTTTATTTGGCTGAATCATGCATGATTTTTCTTAATTCTATTTGAATGTGATTTCAAATGGTTGTATAATCTGAATGTTACATCTAGTTTAAATAAATATGAGGTCAATATTTAGCATTCCTGCTTTTGTCATACTGGTTTTGATAGTATCGCTAGAATATGTACATTAGATTTAATTCTAAAATATGAAATTATCAAAGGATCAAAGTGTTAGTCATGAGTGCACACTACTACAGAAAAGTTCATCACAAACGATTCAGAACCATCATCACAGACGGTTCCTTGAACTGGCTTACTTCATGGGTCAGTGATAATAGGGGTTATTCAATGACAATTTTTGAACTGTCTATGAAAACCGTATCACAGACGGTTCGGAACTAGAACCATTTGTGATCGTCCATTATCATAGACGGTTGAAAACTAGAATTATCTGTAATAGTCAATTATCTAGAATAGTATGTGACAATATTTCAACTTAGCTAAGTCATGGTAAAAATCCAGACTTGGCTAAATTTTTGGGCATCCAAGTTATAGTAAAATCGGATGGATGGGATTGAAAACGAGGTGGGGAAGGAGAGGAGTAGAGGAGAAGTGAGAAAAGGAGATGAGAAGAAGAAGAGTCGACCGAGCCTTCTATTTTTAGGGAAATTTTGACGAGGAGAAGTGAAAAGAGAGAAGAGGAGATAACGAGAAGAGGGGATGAGGAGAGGAGTGGAGAAGTGAAAAGAGGGAAGAGGAGATAAGGAGAAGAGGGGATGAGGAGAGGAGTGGAGAAGTGAGAAGAGAGAAGAGGAGATGAGGAGAAGAACAGCCAAGTCTTCTATTTTAAAGAGCAAATCCAACAAGTTGAGCGTGAAATTCAAATTCGGTGAGAACAAGTAAGTTGAAATATTGTCACAGACTATTCTAGATAAAGAATCGT
This sequence comes from Dendrocalamus latiflorus, assembly GCA_017311315.1. Taxonomy (NCBI): domain Eukaryota; kingdom Viridiplantae; phylum Streptophyta; class Magnoliopsida; order Poales; family Poaceae; genus Dendrocalamus; species Dendrocalamus latiflorus. Next base: position 33,578,241 of record CM029614.1, on the reverse strand, counting down.
CTATGATAACTTGGTCATTACAGACAATTTTTGTTATAAGCCATCTGTCGTCTGTGATATATCATAGATGATTCAGAACAAAAATCATCTGTGATAAGTATAGACATTACATATGATTTTTGTTCTGAACCGTTTGTGATCAGTTCGGAATAAAAACTGTATGTGGTAAATAGGTTTTCACAGACGGTTCTTTCCATCGTAGTGAACCTAGACGGTCCATCTTGTAAAACCGTCTATGGTAACTTTATCACTGATGGTTTGTGTTGAACCATCTGTGATGAGACGTCCAGGATGACTCTTTTTATAGTAGTAGCAAGCAGAATAGCCTTAAAAATCCGTTAAGGGATCATATGACGAAAAGAACTTGGCACTATTAGATATTATTCATTCAGATTTATGTGAAATAAATGGATTGTTGACTAAAGCAGGCAAAGGATATTCAATGACTTTTATTGATGATGCAATATGCTACTACTATGTTGATTTGCTAAAAACTAATGATGAAACTTTAAACTACTTTAAGATTTATAAGGCCAAAATTGAGAACCAATTAGATAAGAAAATAAAAAGACTGAGATCTAATTGTGGAGGAGGGTACATCTCTCGTATATTCTCATAATTCTGTTGTGAGCATAGAATAATACATGAATTTACACTACCATATTCATCCTAATCAAATGGGGTAGCTGAGAGAAAAAACCAGACACTAACAGATTTGATTAATGCCATGTTAGAGTGTGCCGGTATGCTTAAGGTGTGGTGGGGGGAAGCTATGTTGACATTAACTTTCATCCTAAACAGGATAATCATAAAAAAGAATAAGATTACTCCATATGAGGGATGGAAGGTGAGCAAATATAATATCAATTTTCTGTGAACTTAGGAGTGTTCGGCAAAAGTTAATATACCATTGCAGATAAAGAGAAAGCTTAGCCTTAAAACAGCTGATTGTGTTTTTTATGATATATTCATAATAGCACGGTCTATATATTTTTAGTAGTAATCATAGAACATTCTAGACACACAATATTCTCTCTAGGAATGCCAACATGCTAGCATTTTCTTTGGTTCAACCATGAGCATAACATGGTAAAATGATAGTAGAATCCCATAATTCAACTGCAGGACCAAGACGGGTGTAGTTTTTTTTTATCATAATTGAATATAGTGTTACCGTGAGACCATATAAAGGTCTCCACATGGTGTATTATGAGTATTTAACTTTGTTATGCAAATGCTATTGAAATTTGAGTTTAATTTTCAGAGTTTGCAATATTCAGAGTTGCTGTCAAGTGTAAGACGGTCTGATCGGCCGGTGGCCAATGGACTGACTGCCATGGGGTAAGCGGTCAAACCGGTCATATGGCTTTTAGAAATTGCACACTAAACACTTGTGTAGTTGTGTTTGAGGATGTGTTTGCACTAGGTGCCATCTAAAATAAAGTTGAGCTGAAACTAGAAAGAGTTTAACCAAAATTCCAGAGAGAGTATTTTCTGGTGCTCTTAAACGATCAGAGTTTAATCCCACACAATATGAGTTTTACATTCACACTTAACTCATACATGGACAATATGAAGGAATAAAAGGAAAAAAAGAAAAGCTAAAAAACAAAAAAAACGAAATTAAGAAGTTAGAAGCAGAAACTCGTTAGAGCCTGACCTTGGCGTGCACACATTAGGGGGGGGGAGAGAGAGAAAGAGATAGCACACCAGACTCCAGAGGGACAGTCCGACTTAGGGCCTGTTCTTTTCGGCTGCGGCTTATGGTTTTTGGCTGAAATTTTTGAATTTTGGTTGTTTACGGTACAGATTACGGAGAGACAGATACTCACTTGCGATTTTGGCTGGTACAGATGTTGGACTTTTAACGTGTAGATCGTTTAACTTGTAGACCCCGTCTTGAGAAAATACTCCATTTGAAAGTTAAGTACTGTAGCAAAAGCCAAAAGCCACCGGCTTGTGAGGTAAAGACCAGCAGCTGCCTGCACGTTGAAAGAGATCAGAATTCAGAAACCGGCCACCTAGCTAGATGCAGCTTAAGTTCGCAACAGTTCCCGCGGTCGGATCTGCGCATGGCACCACCACACAGATCATCCATGCAAGTTGCAGCACGACGTGTTTGCGCTCTAGCTTGTTCAGTGAACGCGAGAAGCACGACGTGTTTGCGCAGCTGAATCTAGGACTAGTTCAAAGTGCAAACCGCAGCTATCGAGCAGAGGAGATATGCATGCCGGGCATGTTGCGATCTTTGCATGTGGAGGGGTTGCCCTGGCCATTTATGACAGTCAACCTTGCATTGCAATGCCCTGGCGACTGCCCTGACTAGTCGCTGACTTGCTCCGTGGCTCAGATCTCCACACCGGTTTAGGTCGTTTTCGTCTGGTCTTTTCCATACGCATTTTCCTCCTTTTTTTTTTCCATGCAAGCCCTTGTGCTTTGATGATCTCGCAACTGTGTACAAGAGGCCAGAGACAGTGAGGCGAGTCAAATAATTTCGGTGTGTCTTAGTGTAAAAATGAATGTAAGTTGATTAGGAAAATTGTCCTTACTAGCCAGATCAAGAAGCAATCCGAGTTTTACTTAAGCCTGCTTCTCTAACTAAGGATATGGTACGAGTTGGAGTATATTTTGTTGGTTCTTGGGGAGCACGAAAGACGTGGTAAATGAAGCTAGCATGCCATTGACGGTCATAATGCTAGCCTTTTAAATTGGATGGATCGGAGAGGATAAGAGTATGTATAATGGGCTTACATTAGCTATCTGTAAACCTTGTTATGTAGGATACGAGATGATGTAGAGGAGAGAGAAGAGGCATAAAGAATTAGACCGTCTCTTATGCAACAATCGACTGTAACATAAAAAATAAGACACATTGTGTGATGGATAGGGGTGCAAATGGTACAGGTTGATCTCGACCGATCCGGTGTCAAATCTGGTCGGTACCTAATATAGGAAGGTAATTTAGTATCCAGTATCGAATCCGATCGGTACCGGATACGGTAGCGAAAACAGGAGAGCTAAAATCTGACCGAACAACGTCGGTAAACGGTAAATCGGATACTGTTCGACCGGATATCTGATAAATAAGTTAATACTCCAACCAGCCCAGCCCATAACCATCATTGACACTAACCGACCTAAATTTTACCCAAGTGCTAACCTAACTCTAGAGCCCAGTCACTTTAGTTAGTCACCACCGATCCTCCCTACTTATGTTGGATTTGCGTATGAATTTATCGGTTTTCAAACTAATGTATAAATTTATCACTTTTTGAATTTATGTATGAATTTATTGCTCATGTTGAATTTGTGTTGTGTCGGCTATCGTACTTAAGTAATATAGATGAATTTATTGCTAGTCGAAGGCTTGAAGTGATAGTGGTATGATTCAATGTATATTTCTTTATGCATGCACATACTACCACCTATATTATCTGTTTACAATTCGAAACCGTCATATATCCGTCCTGATGGTACCATATCCGAAACTTCCAATACTCTGAATTCATATTCATATCCGGTTTTACCGTATTTGACTCTGAATTTGAGGGAAAAATATGGGTTATAATACAGTATGAACAATATTCCCTCGAATCCGACCCGATTACACCCCTAGTCATGGAGGAGTTGTCTATAGAAATATATAAAAAGATAACTTATTGTGGAAATTGTCTTTTATGCTTTTTATAGATGATATTATAGATAACAGTTATCTATACTATTGTATATGCTCGAAGTTCACAGTACATGCTTAGCGCATCAAAAGGCAAAACTTGGTCAAGGGCTTATATAAACCCTATTACCGGTTGGTTATTTCATGGTTTTGTTGAAAACTGGTCGAGCACTCTCGATCTCTTTGACTTGGTGTTTATGCCTTTAATTGTTTCACCTAAAGTTGTACTGCACTAGCTAAATGCGCAATGAATTTTTTTTCGTGTGTAAAGTCCAATCAAGGGCGGATATATATCCGGCAACCACCAACACCATCCCATCTGGCTTATCGAAAAAAAAAATCCCCATACTGACATTACTACATGTTACTTTGTATCTCTATGCATGGTGTCCCGATGAGGCAACGACCTTTTTTTCTCCTAGATCCGTCCCTGACCAGTCCAGAAGTAGCTTTCCACATAGCATGAGGGGTAGAAAGGAACGGATAGCTTACATTATATTGTTTTTATTTCACATGTGCCTGTTCGCGCGGTGGACTTTTGTTCATCAGTTTTAATTAGAATTGAATAGCACGTGAAACGGACTCGCTACTTAATGTTTGATAGCTCTCCTCATGTGCTTTCGGCAGATAAACAAAGGGATGATTGATACTTTGTCTCTCAGTTTGAGTGTATTTGATCATTTATCTTTTTAATTTGTCATTTATATTTTCTCTTGAAGTTCTCTTGTCAATTGCTATTTTGCCCTATCTGTATATTATATCATTTTTCATTTGTTTAACCCTTTTGAGCTCATGTGAATAGACCAGATTGCCCTCTTCTCCTCCTCCCATGGCGCAGGAAAGGCCGCGCCTTAACGTGATGAAAGTGGTGGACCGGCGGGCGGTGGCCAAGAAGCAGAAGCTGGAGCGCGCGGCAGTCGAGAAGTGCATCCTGCGGCTGCTCGACCACCCCTTCCTCCCCCACACTCTTCACCGACTTTGACGTTACCCCGCACTTGTCCTGTGTCATCATGAAGTTCTGTCCTGGCAGCGACCTCCATTCCCTCCGCCACCACATGCCCTCCCGCCGCTTCCCCCTCCCTCCGCTCGGTACTTCGACCTATCGCTAGAGTCCACGTCTTCGTCGTCATTGGAGGACACCGATGCTGGGGAGCATGGAGATGAGCTCGACACGGTGGCCAGCGTATCCTGCTTCTCGGACAACCTGCTTTGGTTCAAGTGGCGGAGGCGTTGTCGGGGAGTGGTGTCGGACCCCAAGTTTACTATCTGGAATCCTCTGTGATAACACTGCATTATTCCCTAGATCAGTAGATAATGCTCACAGATACAATGCTGCATCATTTCATACATTACAATACCAGAGTTCAAATAGACCGCGTCGGGTCGAGGTTACAATAGGGCCGTCAGGCCAAATGTCTTACATTACATAAAGAGCGGAAGCGGAAGCGTACATAAGCGTAGGGGGCACAACTCGCCACAGGCAAGCGACTGGGTCAACCTGAGTACTACCGCTATTAATCAGGGACCTGACTAATAACGGATGCACCCACCAAGACTAGCCTGGTCAACTGGACTGAGGCGAGAGGCAAGACTACCGAAGCCTAATCTAATATCCACCATCTTCATTGCCTTCGGCATCCTGATCCTCATGGTAGGCGTAGTGCTCTTGATTCACAGCTTCTGAAAGGGGGGTTAAGAGCGAGAATGAGCATAATCAACCATGCTCCGCGAGCCAACACACAGAATGCATATAAATATAGATGCAAGGCTAAACAAGGATGGCTCGGGTTCTTTTATTTGCTTAAAGCGACTTTTGGAATAATCATAATTTAAAATTTCTATGACTTAGCATTTTACAAATCATGCTTTAAGGAGTTTGAAATTGTGCAGTAATCATAGCGGGGTAGGTTCCATCCACCAATTTCATGGTTCCATCCACCAATGCTTAATTTTGAGTAGCAGGTTACTTCCACCTTATTACCAACACTGGAGTACATCCCTCCAGGGAAAATTATCAAAGTCAGGTTACATCCGCCTGACGGTTTTCTTATTCCCAACCTCAAAAGTTTTGAAATAGAACTAACTCGAGTAAGTTTCCATGCCCGCCCTTGACCGCAGGCACGGCTATTCGATCAGTTTTACACTCTGCAGAGGTTGTACACTTTCACCACAAGAGATGAACTATCTTAATAGCCAACATGCGTCCTTAGGCATGAGACCCAGATAATTTATCACAAAGCATTTACCTTACTCCGATCTAGCCAGACACCACCCGCTGAGGTTTCACCGCTGAAGAGTTAAATCCACCACAGTCAGAAGCCCCCTCTGGCGCCGTGCGAGTACAGTAAATCCCTGTGCCTCACTGTGAGTAACCAGTACACCCTGGCACCCACTTACCACTGGTGATATCCGAACTAAACCCTTGCAAGTTAATCAGCTAGGTCGTACCCATTATAGACTTGTGGTTGTACTGTTTTACACCGGGAGGTCATCACAAGATTCAATCCTTAATCTATCCAGGCAGTTCTTACCACAAACCACGGGTTCTCGTGCTACTTCCGCACCAACCACTCTTACCACCCGCCCAGACAGGTTTAGCAGATTTTTAGGGTTTTGAGAAGCATATCGCAATTTAACATAAATATTCAGCCACGTACATCCTATGACTGTCCCAAAACTAGTTTTCCATGAGTAAAGAATGATTATCAGGGCCACTAGTGCCCTGGACTTGACATGACCAACATGGCAGTAATATGACTTATAACTATCATAGTTATATTTTATCTCTAGGGCGACAAGGATCATGTGAGTTCAAATGTTACTGGTGGGATATCTTAATATTGGGTAGACATATGGTTGTTAGCTACCTTAAGAGTGACATACACTTGTGTATAAAGTAAAGCATGCATGTTTTCATAATTTAAATGAACATAGTTTCACATAAAATATAGGCGCAAAATGATCAAAGTATTGACTCGCCTGGTTCGAGAGCTTGAGGGTCTTGTGCTGCTTCGAACTGGGGCTCGCTCGCGTCCTCGAACTCTACTCGGGAGGTCGAACCGGAAAAATAACACAAACGAGAACGGAAGCAAATAAATACCAAAAAAATAACAAAAATTCAAATCAACTCAAAACTGAACCATTAGACAGGTCTTGATTTTAGAAAATTTTAGAAGTTGGTTTCGTTAAATTTGGAGTTATGGTTATAAAGTTATAGCATTTCAAAGTTTTAATTACTGGAAAATCCGAAAAATAGAAAAGAGGAGGGTGTGTATGTGCTGTTGACAAGTGGGACTCGAGAGAGAGTGAGTGGGGCTCGGGTTCATTGCCGCTGACAGGCGGGCCTGCACTTAATGAGCCTCATTAACCCCCTATGCCCGGTTGGCTTCTTACATTGAGCCAGCGTTAATGCACTGGGTGCCTCTGTTCTGGCTCACTTCGACCGCACGGGGGGGGGGGGGGGGGGGAGAAGGGGGCCGGCCGGCGGCGGAGGGGGCCCGGGGGTGAGGCGGCGCCGGCCAAAATGAGTCGGCGGACCCTACGCGCATCGCGGGGAGGGGGAAAGTCGGCCGGATTTTGGCCGGGCGGCGCCGGCGGCAGCTAAAGCGGCGCTGGAGCAGGGGATTTGGGCGCCGGTGCCTCGGGCCGTGGGAGGCCGATTCATCGGCGGTGGAGCATCACCGAGGGGCCCCGAGCTTACCTGGGGTCCAAACGGCGGCCGAGATGAAGCGGGGAGGGCCGGCGGCGGGGATGGGCTCGGCGGTGAGGAGGGAGACGACGGCGGCTCGCTGGGGAGGGCGGCGGGGTCCGGCGAGGCGGGGAACGTGCTCACGGGGTCCACGTGACGCTCATCGCGCGAGGAATCGACCCGTGATGCCGCGGTTTGCCGATGGAGTCCCGGCGTCGGGGTGGAGAGGAGGGACATCGCCGGCGGCCTGCACTGGAGGACAACCCGATTAAGCAGGGAAGGAGAGGGAGGGGGTAGGGATGAGTGCGGGGAGAGGCTCAAGAGGCTCGGATGTCAACCGGCAGCGCTTGGCGGCGGTGACGGCCGACGGCTCGCCTGAAGCAGAGGTGGCGGTGGGTGATTGTTTTGAGCAAGTTTCGGGGGTGTGTGGTGAGGCAGTCGGTCTCTTTTATGGAGGCCGGGGAAGGAGGCTGGGCGCCGAGGGGGAGACACGGTGGCGTGTTGCAGGCAGGCGGTGGCGTCAGAGCCGTGCGGCCACAGTGCGAGCGAGGTGACCGTGGTGGTTGGACGCCATTGAAGACGGAGGTGGCTTCGTTTTGTCCGGTGGTCGCAGAGGAGTATGGCGCCGAGGGGATGGGCGTGCCCCGGGGAGGACCACGGCGGCGTAGCGCACGGGTGGGGGCCGGCGATGGGCGTGCATGGCAGGGCTAGGTCAGAACGTGCGGGAGTCGTGCGGGATTTGACCACGGATGCGACGGCGCGGCAACGTCGGCTTTGCGTCTGGGCAGCCGCAAGCAGAGAGGACAGCGAGGACGGCGACCCCGGGACCGGCCACTGCCAGGCGCTGAAGGCGAGGCCACTTTGGTGCTGACAATGAAGCTGTCTCCTCCGCATTCATTCCCTGGTGTCGGTGGTTGAGGGAAGGGTGGCGATGAGCTGCGGCAGACCGAGGAAGAGGGGCGGCGTGCTGCGGCCAGGAGGAGGAGGTGCGGCGGCCAAAGAGAAGAATGAGAGGTGCGGCTATGATGAAATGAGAAAGGGGGTTGGACGGCCAGGATTGGCTGGGGAAAACTTTCCTCCAAATTAGCCTATGCACATATGTATATATATATGTTTATATATATGTATATATACATATATACATAGATATATATATATATATATATATATATATATATATATATACATAGATATATATATATATATTCTTCACAAATCTTAGACTCCTGAATCCTCTAATCCTTGAGGAATATTTCAAAATCTTGATTTAAAGGATTAATTCGATTTATTTCCTTGGAGGTAAAACAAAGTTTTCAATTTACATTATTTTTGCACTTCTTGAATTTTCTTTTTGAAAACCAAAAAGGAATAACCAACTGAGAATAAAGTCTTTCAGCTTTATTGACATACATTTGAAATTTACATTAGGCCAGGTTTTTTTGAAAATGGGGTGTTACAAGTGGCGACAGCGGCGCATCCACCCCCGCAGTTCGTGGCAGAGCTAGTGTTCGCCCGGTCATGCTCGTTCGTCGGGGACGCACGAGTACATGGCCCCAGAGGTCACTGGCGGTGGCGCGCACGATGCCGCCATGGACTGGTGGGCCTACGGCTGTTCCTATACAAGCCCCTCTATGGTCGTACCCCCTTCGCGGGCCCTACCAACAAGGCGACGCTCCGCAACATCGTGCGCCGCCTGCTCGCCTTCCCCTCTGGCTCTAGTTTTGGGATTGCGAGTAGACGGGGTCGACGCGCGCTGCGGCGACGAGCTCGGAGCGCTCGGCGGCAGGCGCCTCCAGGTCGAGGAGAGCGAAGAGAAGGAGAGGAGCAGCGCGCAGGAGGAGAAGAAGAGGGAGACGGAGATGAGGAGCAAGGAGAGCAGCACGGACGCGAGCAGCGGCGCCACCCACCGCGGGAGGAGGAGGAGAAGAGGGTAATTTAGTCTATTCACATGAGCTCAAAGGGGTTAAACAAATGAAAAATGATATAATATGCAGATAGGGCAGAATATCAATTGGCAAGAGAACTTCGGGCAAAATATAAATGGCAAAGTAAAAGAGGGTAAATGATCAAAAACACCTAAACTGAGGGGCAAAGTATCAATTATCCCAAAAAACAAATTGTTCCCAATTAATTAGCACCTGGCGACCGAGTTCAGTACTGCTGACAAATAGCCATGGAATTCTATGCTGATCATCAGCAGCGACATTGTGCGCCCGTCAGCTTCAGAAAACTATCTCGCACTGAGCATGAAGTCACCTCGCATATACCAACAAAATGTGTTTTGCTAGTTTCTACCCGTGAGAAACTATATATATCCCACAGGCTTGTATCATGACAACAATTTGTCGATGATCTCCTGTTCCAACCTAAAGGTGACCACCTAATTTCATCCAGGTCTTCAGTGTCCTAATTAATTGTTAAATCGTGCAAGTGGTATCTATCTACAGTCCACGCATCTTGGCTACTATACAAGCTAGCATTATATCATCGATGGCAAGGAACAGGAAGGTGTGATGGCGAGGCAAGGAGCAGCGGTGGTGGAAGATTCAGTGTTCATGGTGGAAAAAAATGGAGCTAGAGAACTTGCTCTGTCACCTTGAAGAAAGAGCACGAGAGAGAGAGAGATGAACAGTCGACACCATACACGGCGTTTACCGTTGCTTTACATTAAAATAGAATACATGGCGTGCGTGATAAGCACGATTACAACCGAATCAGCATATACATGGAAAGAATTAATAGCAAAGCAATAAAAATCCCTAGAGATAAGGACTGGTAGTTGATAACGTAGCCAATAATCTGGGCGCATAAGGATTTCTTTCCGCTTTCAATAATATTCCTTCCTAGCTAGCCAACTCAGAGCAAGTATAATAAAAGGCTGTTAGTAGGCTGTATGCTGAGGTGGAGAAGAGAGAGGAGGAGAGAGAAGAGAGGTGGCCAGCTGAAGCACAAGAACCAAGAAACTTTGTGAGAGAAAGGGGTGGGTCATACAGCCTTCAGCTGGCTGTAAACTACTATATGAATAGGCTGATAAGTGAGCTGTAAGTGTCCATACAACCAGCTGAAGGCTGTATTATTAGCCTTGCTCTCATTGATCCAAAGACATGTGCTGCCTGTTTTGTCTTGTGGGTTTCTGTGCTGCTTTGGCAAGCTAGCATCAGGTGCCAGGTAGGGAGTTCAAAGAACTCAAACATACATAGCGACAGTTAGGACACTGACAATTAGGAACACAGAGATAGTGACCAATTATTATATCTGTGCCTATGTTAAGTTTACGCTTGTCACGAGCAATTCAAACAAGCATGAAATTTCAACTATGGACAAGTAGTCGTCCATTGTTTTAGTACATCAAATGGCCGATTGGAGTGAGAAATCATGACTCTCTTGCTTCTTGCTTGTGAAGTTTGAGCGAGTGCGACTTGGCGTTGTCGAAGACAAGGAAGATGCTACAAGCAATCAAGGCATGCAGTTCACATATCTTCGGTCTAAGCATCTAACTGAAGTACAATTTGTCACTAATGTTCTTGGTGATGGGGACTCGCAGTTTTTTCTGTTTCCATGTGGGGCATTCGATTCAGTACAGGTGTACAAGTCCAATTTAGTCGATTTGTGCGGATAGATAGCTGCCTGATAGATCCATTCAAACCCTTATCACTACACAGTCTGCATTCAAACAGTGTTGGTCTGAACTCTGAACAGATTAGAGCCGCAGGACAAGCCGGCCACACATGGAAAAAGTATCTGCCATGGTCCAAATGGAGAAAGAAGCCTTTGTATTTGTTCCCCTTTTTCTTTGCGTCCGTATGTGTTTCTCTCTCTATGACAGATGGGTTTCTGACCTAAGCGTCGCATACGGAAGTGTAAATAGTAGCAAACATGAAAGAATCAGACAAGTCGTACCCGTCACAAAGAAAGCAGATTATGGAAGAAATGTAGCTTCAAACTGAGATTCCATAGGATCGATTTGGTCGTCGAAGAAATAAATATAATTTCCGGCGTGCAGATTCGTATCCTCTACCATGTTGAAGTAATGTGGTATATATACCAAAAACTGTAGCGTATCCGTGTTGCAGCAAATAATCTATAGCATCGGTTTTTGATCAGATGTCTATGATCCACGCAGTTGCAATGGCAGAGAATATGCATCCCTCGGTGGTGCGAGTTTTGGGCAAAAATAACACTGTAGATCATCAGAATACCAGATCTAACCCCCTAACAGCAGTAATTTCATTTGTGGTCACGTAACAGTGAAATCGTGCGGTCGGGGAACACACGACCACTATTTATGTACTAGTCATGCGGTCGGGGACCGCGCAACCGCACTGTTCATCCGTACTTTTTCCCGTTTAGTGTTTATTTGAATTCTTAAATATAATAAATGAGCTCCAAAAATTCCCAAAAAATTACATAATAACTATTACTGCATTGAAAAGCTTCACATAAAATTTCGTAATTTTTAGAGCTCGTTTGCTATATGTAAAAACTCATAAAAATATCAAAATTGTATGAATTTTTGAGCGAGATTTGTCATGGATAAAATTTTCCAAAAATTACACCGCGAGGAACGTTATGTCAGAAGGCTGTACATGAATTTTTGTAATTTTTTGAACTCATTTAATATATTTAAAAATTCAAACAAATACTAAACGGAGAAAAGTACGTATGAACAGTGTAGTCGTGCGGTCCTCGACCGCACCGCTAGTACATGGTCATGCCGTCGGAGACCGCACGATTTCACTATCACGGGGCCACAAATAAAATTTCTGCTGTTTGTTAGATCTGGTATTCTAATGATCCACAATATTATTTTTCTCCAAAATTCCGGTGTTGCTAACGTTGAACACCGGAATCACACGGCAGACAGGCCACAGCGGCAGAGTAATCATTCTGCCAGGAAAACAAGAAGGGCATATCATGTGGAAGAAGAAAAAGGAAAAGCAACATGTCTGAGTGTAGAAGCCACCAGGCCCCCAAACCAATCATTCCCATATGCCATGCAAAGCTTTCAGGTGGTAGCCTCTGCAATGCCATTGCCGGGGCCTTGGAAATTCAGAGCGTATGGCACTAAGAACAGTACGATTATGCAAGGGTTGACCTGGACTAATGAAGTCTTCGTGCCGTGGAAGATCGTAGGCTACTTGTAATGGATAGTACAGACATTATTGTGGTCTCGTTTGGCCGCACTAGTCTTCTTTCACAATGGTTGTGTACAAGTCAAAATACAACGCTGGACTAGTCGTGATAGACAACGCTCCGTAGACTGAAGACCAAGGAATTTTTTTTATAAATATTTCATATTTTATTCGAAATAACATAAATATACCTGCGCAAATATTTTTTTTTATAGAAATGGGTTCCAATCGCTGAATAGATCGATCTTGAGATCTACCCATGCGACCAGTGAGCTCTCAACTTTGAGGAGTGGAACGTCAAAAGGTTCTACGAGATCTGAGAAGAGGAGTGCCGCAAGGACGAGCAAACCGAGCATATACATTAGGAGACGAAAACTCGTCTAGAGGCGTGCACACGCAGGGAGCGCGAGGCTCACGATAGGGAGCATGAGAAAAAGAGGAAAATGGCGACCAAGGCAAAAGAGGCCACTGAGGGATTCAACGCCGAGCTTGCAAGGAAATGAAAATGGCCCCGATCTATGTAGTAGGTGAGATCGTCCTGCACTAACTACTCCCCCGAGGGTCGAATTTACTTCCATTCCAAAAATGCGTATATGTATCATAGGAGTAGTTCGGTTTGTTGCATCGTGCACGATGCTCTTTGTGATGCATGTAATTGAACCCTACCTGTCGTGTTACTCCCAACTGTACTATAAAGTCTATTTTAATTCGAACAAGCATATTTTCTTGTCTTTTCGCATTTAATTATTCGTGTAGTAAGTCATCCAACAACACTAAAATAAGTTCTCTGTGTACAAATTCCCGATTACATTATAATATCACTTACCTTCATACTTACTGATCATTGTTATTTCAATCATTCTTAAAAAAATGCCACGAAATTTCTTGCACTACAACAACATACAACGATCACAAACTCTTATTGCGAATCTAACAGATTATTTACTATTCATAATTTACCAAAATCACAAATGAATTAACCCACACTATGGCTTGTTTGCAGTTGTTGCACAGCCGAATGACTACAATTGTAGTCGCTCAACCTATGTGCAATAGGTTCCAATTGCCTAACGGTTCGGCAACTGGAGCCCATTTCTGTAAAAAATATTCGTGTGTGTATATTTTTGTTATTTCAAATAAAATATGGTTTATTTATAATTTTTTTCCAAGATAGTTGGTGGTACTCTAACTAGCTTTTAGCTTAAGTCTTGGCTGTGAATTTTGGCTAAAATTATATTGTAGTGGCTTTTAGCTTTTTATGAGAAAAAAGAAAAAAATAGAAAAAATAAGAACAAAATGAAAAAAATAGTTATATCATCACAGACAATGCAAATGAATAAGAGAGAGAAAAGGCAAAAACGAAAAAAAGCAAAACAAAACAAAAAAAACCAAAATCAAAAGTCGATGTGTTTCAAGTGATTTTTGGCTTAAATAAGCAAAAAGTCAAAAAAATCAGAAGTTGAAACTGTTTGGAGTAGGGCTCTAAACCTACACAGGTGCCATTTGAAACGGCTTCGGCTTCCAAAGCTAAAAGCTGAATCAATCGTCCATACTTCTGAAAATGGCTTCTTCACAATTCCTAACTTGGCTTCTTCAAGTTTTTTTTTCCATTTTCTTTTCAGACGTAGACCAATTACTAGTGTAATAATAGAATTGATTAGTTGTGTAATCATATCATGTGATGATTGCTGTTAAGATTTTGCTAGTGTAATAATCGTGATGTTGTTTCCAAACTCGCAGTGTAACATGCCATGTAATACTGACTTGAAAATGGGACCGTAGCATGTGCAGGGTGTTGCAATTCACACACTCAGAGGCAATTTGTACATTTGCTCAACCAAATCAGCTCAGCCAAAGGCCAAAAAACTCCAGTAGAATCAAATACCAATACTTCTTGCCACTTCTACTTCTAATTGTTACTGTTTTATTTTAGTCAAAAATCAAAAGCTCCTGCCGTTTCAAATGCCCCGTGAGACTAAGACTATGACATCTCCCCTAAAGCTAACGTCACTTTGTATCACGCATAATAGAATGCAAATAGAAAAATGGTGGCATGTTCTCTAGCTGTCTCACTGATGAAACATCTGAATCGTGAGAAAAAACGAGAAAAAGATTATAGTATATCGCGTTCATGTTTTGGCAATCTTATCTTGTAGGTGGGAGCTAGGCATCCTGGACAAGGACTCTGAATTTAACGCATGATTCCGTTGTGTTAATCATGTCACGTCAATTTGCGTTTACTACATGGCAATTATGAATGAAAAGCATGCGTTTTTAACTTATCTTTACAAGATGCAAAGCACTCTCCGTTTCATTTTATAAGACATATTTTGGTTATACAAGGTGATTATAGAGGTTACAAAACCAAGAGAAAGATAAGAGGAAATGACCATATTATCCATATTACAAATATTTTGGAAATACGAAAATAGTTTATGAGAGTGTTACTTATAAATACAAGAGAGAGAAATATGTGATAAATAAGGATAAATAAGGAAAACCATCAATAAATTCACATACATGCCTTACATTTTAAAACAAACTTGTAAAAACAAGAAAATAAGTCTACAGAAAGATTCCTAAAATTCCTCACTTTTTAGGTGTTTCTCATGGGATATGCCCCCAATGGGAAACAGTATAAGCTCCATTTCATAATAGTAGTATTCAGTCACCGATCTCTACGGCCTGCTTCCATGGAATCTAATGCTTGGCTAGTGGTTCTCATCTCCATTGCAACAGGGCCTTGAGACAAATCATGCGGCAGTGATTGACGGTGATTCGAGGTAGCTGTTGACTGCACTTGGTTCTCTACTTCAGGGTTAAGAATGTGAAGAAAGTATGCATGAGGCCACAGCCACAGCCCTGAAATCCAGCAGATATGATCATATCAATATAATCTTTACCCGTTCAAAAAGAAAAAGGAAAGGAAAGCTCTTGATAATGATAGCAAAAGGTAACTTTAGTTTTAGTCTTAAAACATAATTAGGCATTCTCATTCGGGCCAAGCCGACTAGGTTTAGATAGGCCTAGTCTGAGTTTCAGAACATGGCCCCGTCAAAGCCCAATACGCACAAACCATGTATGTGCCTACAGGGCCGGTCTAATAGGACCATGGTTTTCCAACCCAGCCCAAGTCCAAAGAAACAAAGATGCTTAAGCCTATTGACTTCGGTTGTACCTTGGGGGAAAAATTGTGGTGGAAGGAGACTGATGACGAGGCCCAGCACCAAGATCCCGAGTTCCTCTGTCGTGAGCTTGATTTGAGGAATGGAGAGGGAGAAGAGAGGAGGAGGAAGACACGTATGTTGACATGGACGAGGATGTGGACGGCAAATCAGCTATTTCTTCCCACGTGGCTGCCACGTTAGCTAAAATCGGCTTTAGGGGTAAAATAAACGGTATTAATAGTTGATGATGTTAAACATCTGATTTTATAGTTGATGGTTGAAATATAGTCTTTTGCAATAGTTCAAGGGGACAAAATGGACTTATATAAAAGTATTAGTATGCTGTATGCAAATCACCATTACCTTGTTCACCAGAGGGAGGTGGGAAAAACTGCAGGTAGCAAAATGCAGCAACCACCAGTCCTGCAGAGTTGTTCCAACAAGAGAGTTTGACAACAATCTTCAGGAGAGCTTGTATACAGATGGAAGGTACCTCTAATGGAACCTACCAAGCATTCCACCGGTAAACACATCCTGCCAGTGATGCCAGTATTCATCCACCCGTGAAACCCCAACCATCGCCGCGAGAAGTAGAGGCAGAAGAACAATGCAGAGCTTGGCGACATGGCCGCCTCGATCGAACGCTTTGATTTTGCCGGCCAGGTACCATGACAGGAAGCCTAGCCCGGCAAAAGGCCCTGCAAGGGAACAAATTAAAGAAAGCTACTATGTAGTTGGAAAACATGTTACAAAATGGGAAACAATTTAGCCAAATAGTTTGGGCCGGCAAGTTCAGTATCCAGTGGTACACTGTATGATGCAGGCATCAAATGGTTTCAGAAGGTTTTATTGATCATATACCCTCCCCTTACATGGAAATTCAGGATTTACCCTCCTGGCCCACACGTCAGTAACTTATGATGACCCCACATGTCATTGAGGTGGGAGGGTAAATCCTGAATTCCCCAACTAAGGGGAGGGTATATGATCCAATCCCCCTGATCGCGTCTGTCAGAACGGCGGTTATAAGCACAGAGAACAGAAGGCCTGCTTGGCCACAGTACACGTCAGAACTGACCATGGATGAAGACACCAGGCGCATGCAGTTGCAGAACAAAAGTAGCAGTGCAAGAACTTGCCTAGTATGGCATGATGCAGGTCATACACATTCCTCCTCTTGATGTATACAGTATCTAACTTTCTGTTGCTATTTATAAACTTTTCTATAAATTGTTACTATTTATAAATCATATCTAAAATCCAATATGAAAGAGGACCCTCGATTCGAGAGACCAGAACGGACTGGCATTTGCTGACTTGCGGCTGCTCTACTCGTGACTCGCTGCGTTTGCTCACCTGGGGAAGTGGCTGCGTGATCCTGTCCACTGTCCAGGTGCAGCCTTGTAGCCACCAAAAAGAATTGTGCTTCGATTCTAGAAAGAAATTTCGGTTCAAGACAGATGTTTAATTTTGTTTTTTAGTTTGTTCCATCGTTGATTCTTAATGATTAAGGAAGTACAAAATAATCAACCATTGGATTGCATTGCACGGACGGCGTGGAAGGTCATATAAAAAAAAGGAAAAGAAAAGTTGCCATCGTAATCCATCACCGTCACCGATGCAAACAAAATGTTTTGCAATGAACAGCTAGCCGTGTTCCATCATTTTGACCAGCCACACGATTCATTATCGTGAGAATACAGGCGGCCTTTGGAGATAGGCTTGGCTAGGATCTGTTAGCGCAGCCCGAGGGCGAAGGGCAGCGCCGGCTAGAAATAGACCCAGATGTGAACCCACCTTGTTACCAAAGATGTAATTGCGCGGTACACTGTTCTCGTTGTATTGCGTCGGTATACGTAGGGGCTACAAGCGTACAAGAGATATACATGATGAACACGTTTAAAACTGGACATAAGCTAGAGATAGTATGTGATGCAAATGTTAGCCAAGTCTGTCTCAGAAAAGGAACAATTATAAACTCTTCTTTCTCCTCCTTTGAGAGAGGATTTGTAGTAACGAAGATGATAATAGAGAGCGTAAATAGTGTTTTAATATTTTTTCCCCAAATATGACACAATCCTTCACTTCAATAGTTACAAAACTATAAAGATTAGGATGAAAAACTACTACAAAACAAGCGAGACAAGCTGCTGAAATTTTGGAGAAAAATCAGCAAAATTAGTAATACCAATTTTATAACTGTGGTGCTACCGTTTTTCAGAAGTACATTTGTTTGCACTACAGTACTACCTTTTTTTAATTATCTTTATTTGCACTGCGGTACTACCTTTTCTTGATGAACAATGATTTTAGCACAAGTTCAAAGCCAAGAATCGATGGAACTTTTGATTCGTAGACCCAAATGATAAGAAATATGGCAAGGATCTTCTTCACGGTATTGTGAACCTACTCCAATAAAAGATCATGAAAATCATGGCCAAAGCTGAGACTTTTTTTTAGTTTGTTGGAAAATTGCACTAAAACCGAGTTAAAACCAAAAATCAGTGAACACAACTTACTCGTGGGTATATGATGACTAAGATGGATCTAGATATATTCTCATATATTACAATAAGTTAGAACACAAAAAAATCAAATAAACACTATTGGATCAATAAATCGCTCAAGGAGACCAATAATAAGCAAAAATCAGGTTTTCTCAAGAATTTCCTCTAGATCATGTCTAGATGGATGTGCTCTTATTTCCAAAAGACATCTCCACCTCATACACATCCTTGGCACTAGAAAAACTCAAGAGAAGAAAAATCCAAATAAGAAAGCCAAGAAAGTCAAAAGCACATAAGAGAATTCATGGCACAACTCACTTGTGCAAAGCTTGGATGTCCATTTCACTTGGAGAGAAATATTTTTGTAGCCAATCCCTCAGGATAACAAAGCTCTAAGCCTAGAGCACACATACAAGGCTCCAACCCAAGGTACCTTAATCTCACATGGGAGGGAGGAAAAGCTATCCACTAAAAAGGCTTAGCCAACCTTCTCTCTTCTACCTTAGCCCTTGCCTCTCCTCCCATTATATAGCCTCACAATTTGAACCAAAACATAATGGATTCACCCATTATGCCAAACTGGGGATAACACGTTAACCCCACCTAACACCGGATTTTACTCTCTCATGCACGCTTTTGAAAGCGGCTTATAACCATTAACCTATTAGTGAATTAATACTTGATCCACTTTGCATTTTCAGCACATATAAGACCTAAACCACTTAGGCCAACGCCGCGGTTTCACACACCACCACTTTTTCGGTATTTGACAGTTTATCAAAATGCCCCTCTACTGTTTTCCATGAAACTTCCCACTTTCTTTTCCACGAAGCATCTCCCATGCTTCACCATATTTCACGTGACTCCAACGACTTGCCGCCAAGCCTCTCACGTGTTCGGATCCCACCAAACTGTCATCACTTGCAAACGACCCAAGTCACTTGGCGCACCACATGTTTCTTCTCGCGCATGACGGCACCTAGCTTCTTTGACCGCATAGGACCTCGGCTCCTCCCTGATCCTAGTCCCGATCCACCTTACTGTTGCACATCATGTCCACCACCGATAGCTCCCGCTCCGATTCCTCGTCGTCCCGGCTTGTAACCACCCCGCAAATCTCGGTCATCTTCAGCATCTTCCTAACCATTCTAGACCTTAGCACCACCCTGTGCTTAGTTTCGGTCCTTCTACACATTACCATGACCTAGCTCCAAAGTCCTACTATTTGATGTGAGAAATTACTCCCGGATTTCTTGCCTCGGGTTATAAGGTGCGGGCGTGCCAGTATACTAAAGTACATAAAATAAATATACATAAGAAAAGTAAGGAAAACATGTATTTTATTCATTCATTTGAGAATAACAAAATTACAAGTTTCTTTTATGTATGTGCACTCCATAGCCTACTTTGCAAAGCAGATCTGACATAGGCGATATGATCTTCTGGTTCCCGAGGCCTTGGGAGGCTCCCGATTAATTACATCTGCGGGGCAAACCAACATATTACCATTGAGGAAAATGCATCCTTTATTGAGAATTACATAATGAAGGCATTGGAGGCTTACCACGACAAAGAATTTATACTTATGCCCTACAACCAGGGGTAAGTGCTACACTAGTGGCTATACTTGTTGATTGTACTTTATAAGTAATACGAATTTAGATTTAATGACTATAACATACCTGTGTAGGTTCCACTGGATTCTAATTATAATTGTACTAAACGGAATAGGGTAATATAGCTTGATTCCCTAAAGAGGAACAAAACCGACTACACAGTTGTCCAACAAAGTAATCGACAGGTAAACATATTTCCTCCATTAATAATTATATTGTAGTATTTCTTTCCTTCACAAGGATTAAGGCTAACTTTTTAAAATCACGTAGGTGGTTCACGACGTACGTTGCAAAAGTATGGAAATCTAAGGGAGGGATCAATGCCCTATGACACGTTCTAGATTTCTTGATATTCGCTAGTACACATTAATTCTATATAACATTTCGTAGTAATGCCTCTCAAACTAATAAATTTTATTTTTACAGTGCCACCAGCAGCCGCCGGGCAACAACACATGTGGATTCTATATTTGCCATAACATGCAACTACTCGTCGGTTCCGTGAAAAACAACCATGAGGTTTATCGATCTTGCAATAATTATTTTATACTTATCAATTTTTTTGATCGAAAGGCAGAAGACCTGCCGTAAATTAAATGAGAGAGGAAGAAAACATTACAAGCGGGACCTCAAACCGAGAGTCTGAGGGGGGGCCTCAACAAAGGAAAGAAGAGCAACAAAAAAGAGAGAAACCCCTCCCCTAAAAGCCTCTAAAGAACTTAGCCGACCCCTATCTCTTCTCTTGACGAAACGACTGAAAACACTTGTCTACTACTTATTACTACTTGATTTGCCACTGAATCCTCCGAGAGAAAAGAGTTATCAAAAATTCTTCTATTCCTCTCTCTCCATACATTCCACCATGTTTGAACGAGGGCCCCAATGTATCTTCTTTTGGTAGATTTTGGCCTAATTTTTGTAAAGGCCTGCCACCATCCTGAGAGGGTGTTGTAATTTTGTCCAACTGGAGAATCTGTCAAGTTCAAGAGCTCTGTCACTTTGCTCCAAACTGCCATGGAAAAGGTGCAGTCTTTTGCTAGGTGACAGGGGTTTTCTCCGTGCTGAGAGCAGAGAGCGCACAAAGGGTTGCAAGGCCAATTCCTTTTTAGGAGGTTATCAGCAGTTAAAATCTTCTGATGCAGAAGAACCCATCCAAAAGATTTAGCTTTTTGCTCGGCATAACCTTTCCACAGGTGATTAAGGGTTGGTTTTGGGATTACACCACTAAACTGAATTGAGTAAGCCGATCGCGCCGAATACTCTCCATTTGCTGTCCATCTCCAAAGAATAGTATCATCCCTATCCTCTAGGGTGTAATGAATCAGATTACCCGCTAGCCAAACCAGCTGCGAGATCTGATTAGCATCCGAAATTATCCCAATACAGTTTAACCAGTGATGGTGCCGCATGGCATCTTGAACCGAGATACTTCTTTTTCGAGAAATCTTAAAAAGATCAGGGGCCATTGATTGCAAACTCTGATTGCCCAGCCATTTATCATTCCAGAAACTTGTCTTAGCTCCATTTCCAATAGTGATAATCGTGCTCGCTAAGAAAAGAGAAAGGTCCTCTTTGTTGCACGGCAGGTCCATGAACGTCCAGGGCCGAGCGGGATCTGTCCATCTAAGCCACAACCACCTTAAGCGGAGAGCTCGGGCAAATCTTTGTAGATCAAGAATTCCCAGTCCACCTAGTGAGCGTGGCTTACAGACCGTGGCCCAATTAACCAGACAGTGACCGCCATTTACATGCTCAGGCTCTTTACCTTTCCATAGAAAAGCTCGTCGAAATCGGTCTATTTTCTTTGACAACCACTTGGGAGCATGCAGCACTGTCAAGAAATAAGTAGGTATAGAGGAAAGAACATATTTTACCAAGGTTTCTCTACCAGGCATGGTTAGAAACTTTCCTTTCCACCTCGGCAATCTATTTCCAACCTTATCAATTAGGGGTTGGCAGTCAAGCTTTCTCAAATTCCGGAAATGTAAAGGGAGCCCAAGGTAAGTACATGGAAAAGTTCTTGTCGGCCCTTGAAAGCATTGCCGAGTCAAATCAATAAGTTCACTTGAGCATGCTATTGGATAGACCTCTGTTTTTTCCAAGTTTGTGAACAGTCCGGAAGCTCTTCCAAAGATCTCTAGGATTGCTTTGAAAGCTTCTAAATTGGTCTGTTCAGGCTTTAAGAAGACTGCCACATCGTCCGCGTACATCGAGACTCGAAAAGGGAGTTGCTGTCTTGACAGGGGAGCAAGAACTCCATCTTCCTCAGCTCTGGCAATTAGTTTTTGCAAAGGTTCCATGGCTAAAATGAAGAGCAAGGGGGATAGAGGGTCTCCTTGCCTTACTCCTCTAGCGTGCAAGAAAGATTCACCAGAGAAGCCATTCATTAGAATGCTCGAAGATGACGAGCAAAGAAGGTTCGCAATCCAATTCCTCCAAGCGATACCAAAGCCAAAATTCTGAAGAACCTCAATTAAGAACGGCCAACTTACTGAGTCAAAAGCTTTTGCCACGTCTAGCTTGAGGAAAAGGCTTGGGATCTTCTTTCTATGAAGAAGCTGCAGCACCTGCTTTGTGTAAAGGAAATTCTCATGTATAGATCGCTTTTTAATGAAAGCATTTTGGTTCCTGGAAATTAATCTATCCATCACTGTTGCTAGTCTCAAGGCCAAAAGTTTAGATATGATCTTTGAGAAACTGTGGATAAGGCTGATTGGTCTAAACTGCTCAGGTCGGCAAGCGTCCAACTTCTTATGCAGAAGGAAAATTTTGGCGGTATTTAGTAGCTCTAGGTGCTCAGTCTGAAAATCCATGAAAGCTTTGGTAGCCTCGAACAGATCTACTTTAATAATATTCCATGCTTTTCTATAAAAACCCCCAATAAATCCATCAGGACCAGGCGCTTTCTCAACCGGCAAGTTAAATATCACGTACTTCAATTCCTCTTCAGTGATGGGTCGCTCCAAATCTTCCATGTCCTCCATCCCTAATCTCGGCAAATCCAACTGTTCCCAATCTAGGGAGGAAGAACGGTTGAAGGCAGTGCCTATTTTTTTGACAAAGAAATCTGTCATTTGGAGCAACTTCTCTTCATTGGAGAAAACGGGTCCATTTTCAGAATGCAAGAACTCAATGAAGTTCTTTCTTTTCCTGCCATTTGCCCTGAGATGAAAATACTTTGTGTTTGCATCACCCTCTTTTATCCAAGACAGTCTAGCCCTTTGTCTTATACGGATTCTATTCAAGGTCGCAATCCCAAGAACTTTTACCTTAATGTCTCGAAGAAAGGCTACCTCATCTGAAGAAAGATTTCTCTCCTCCTGTGCGGTTTCTAGTCTTTGGATGACTTCATTTGCCAGAGCTAACTGCAAGCGCAAGTCACCAACTGCATTTTTATTCCACCGAATGAGGGACTTTGCTAGACGTTCTAGTTTAGCATGGAAGCGTAATAAAGGCCTAGTTGTGTTAGTCGGCTTTTCCCAGCTGTGTTGGACCTCTTCAAGAAAATCTGGGCGCTTAAGCCAGAACGACTCAAAACGGAAACCCTGGAATGGCCTCTCTTCCATATCCCCTCTCAGGAATAGGGCGCAATGATCTGAATTTGCTGAAGATAAGGCAACCATGTGAGAGTGGGAAAACATTATGTCCCAATCCGTGGAACTAAAAGCTCTATCAATTTTTGTCATCGTTTGCATCTCAGGGCCTCCTCGCCAAGTGTACCTCCGTCCATTTAGTGGCAGTTCCTTGAGATGCAGTCTGTCAATACACCCTTTGAACCGGGACATCATCCTTCTATTCAAGTTAGCATTATTTTTATCACTGGCCAAGTAAATCAAGTTAAAGTCTCCAATAACCAACCACTCAGCCAGCACATTCTGTTGAATAGATTCTAGCTCGTGCAGAAAAATTATTTTATCTTCTTCCGACTGCGGTCCATACACCACTGTTATCGACCAAGTTAATCCTTCACCTCTCATTTTAATATTTGCTGATAGGGAGAACTGTCCCATGGAGACATTAGCTAGTTCAAAGAAGTTATCATCACAAGCTAGAATAATCCCACCTCTAGAGCCTAGAGCTGGCAGCGCTGCAAAGTGAAGGGAGAATCGTTGCCCAAGACATTGAGAAATGATTTGACTATTGACCTCAGCTAATTTGGTTTCCTGAAGACAGACAATCGTAGGCTTGATTAACTCTACCATTTCTCTTAAACAATCCTTCTTAGCTCCTGCATTTAGACCACGAACATTCCAGCTCAAAACATTACAGTTTGCTTGAGACATTAAGAACTTGAGGGGACAACTAAGAGGTAAATTTCTGGCTGCAGACCCTGGATGGTGGTCTGAAAAGTACATCATTCAAGCGTACAACAGCAAGACACAAACACACGCTTCTTGGAGGCACTGCAGATTTTGAAGCAAACAGCAGGACACAAAACACACTTCTTGGAGGATCTGCAGATTTTGAAGCGAAGATTGAGGAAACTAAGGACACAACACACTAAAGCACCTTGGGAAACCTTAAAAACAGAGGATAGGGCCATCACTCTATGGTGGCACAACACTACAACTTCACTTTCTGGACTGAGTCAATTAAGCTGGGTTAACTGCGGTCTTCTTCTTGTTTGGGCGAATCTTCGGAAGCTTGCAACCTCCCTTGTCTATGATGTCCTTTAGCTTCTGCAAATCAGCAACTGGCAGGGGTTTCTTGAAGTGCTGAAAATAAAGATTTTTGGCTAAATCATCAAAAGAGCTATCCTTTGGCAGGAAACCAAGATGCTTAGCTAATATTTCTTGAGCTAAAAGCTCCATTGGGACACCCTGCCTAGACTTGTTTGCAATGCGCACACTACGGCGAGAAACTGGAGTCACCTGTGGTGTTGCAACACGGCGTCGCGAGGGCTCGCCCTGCAGGATGGGAGTTGCTGCCAACTTGGTGATTTTTTGCAGGAAGACTCCTAGTTTGTCTTTGGCCTGTGCTGGGAGTTCTGGGCACAGCTCCTCCTGTCCTCCTAGCTGCCGGGGTGCTAGTAGCTCCAGCAACATTGGGTCTGTGCGGCTACCCTCCACCCGCTCGTCGCTGTTATGAGTACCCTGCAGCAGCAACACCGGGTCGACGCGGGAATCATCCATTTGGTCATCTAATATCAACGTAGCAGCTGCATCTCCATCTGGATTTTGCTTGTTGCTAACGGGCAGTGACTTACAAGAGAATTCACATGGAGGGGTAGGAGTCGCACTTACGGCAGTCGCAAGGAATTTCCTGCCCCGGGCCATTTCTACGGATGGTGGAGAGCGCCGAGTTCCCTGAGCCTCCCTGCTGAGTTGCCTTCCACGGCGGTCGCCCGCAGGGCGTTGCTCGCCCCTATTACGCGGTTCGGCGCTTCTGCGACGCAAGCCTCCATTGATGCGGTTCCAAATGGAGTGACCGCGATGGCGCTCCCTGCTTGCATCCCCCCAGTCATCTCCGTCGTCTGTGCGGCGGTACTGAGGAGGCCTCTGGTGGCAGGGCGCTGGGGGGGGGTCTCTGGGGAGCTCCACCCATTGCACCGTCCATCACGCCGTAGCTCCACTCGAAGCGCTTGGTGTGTTGAGGATCATCCCTATCAGCCTCCCCACTGAAGAAATTCAGGTCTTCCAGAATGTCCAAATGGACTAGCACCTCATAGGTGAATCCCTTCTTGAACTCAGTGGGCTGCTCCCAGCGCAGGGACATTTCTGGCAGGGGGTCTGTCATGGGAGGAGCCTCCACATCAGCTTCAGTGACAGTCAGCCATACCTTCTTGGGGATCGAGTTTGGATTAGCAGTCCAAACCCAAGCATCAAAGGTGCGGTTGTATATATAAACAATATTGATCTTTCTACCGACCGATTCTATCCATCATGACAACTCCGTTGTACTTAAGCAATATTCTTATTTCTAGTAAGCCTTAACGACCTTGAGGTCCATGTACTTACAGATAGGCCCATGCAGAACAACGTAGGCCAACACACGTCTTGCTTCGGTAGTTACCCGATTTCGGCAGTACATGCGACTACAGGTCTACAGCAATTGTGAAGTTCGCGTACACTAGCAGCCAATCGTAGCATGCACTGCACACCAACACATACGTTACTACGTACGGTACGTTTATCCATCAATGCCTCTTGTCATGTTCTACAACCACACCTGGCACAGATGATCAATCCACGCACAAGCTAATGAATGATCACGACGTCTCAGTCCCATTCTAACGTCTACAGTACAGTCACTGTACTCACGTCATAAAAGCAACTCCAGCAGTAACCCTCAAAACAGAATCTCTACTTTTTATTTAAGAGCTCTTCCTACTTTTGAGGGTTCTATTTTTTGAACTACACTCCAGCAGGAGCTTTCAAAACAGAACCCTCAAATTCATTCTTAGAGGGGATGACACATATGACCCACATTCATCCTCATCCTACTTTTGAGGGCCGAGGGGCAAAAACTCACTCCAGCAGGGCCTCTACTTGAGCCCTCAAAAGTAGGGGCTCCCTCCAGACCCCCCAAGAATGAGGGCTCGAGGGGGAGATTTGAGGGCTCAAGTAGGGGCTTTACTGGAGTGAGTTTTTTACCCCTCGGCCCTCAAAAGTAGGATGATGGCTCAAATAGGGGTCCTGCTGGAATTGCTCTAAATCACATAACCAACAAGGCCACAGCTACCCAATTAATCTCCTTGCAAATTTTCTACCTGACAGCAAAGTTGAGCCATGATTAAATCGCAAAAAAGAAAAGATTATCCGTGTGAGAAATGAATTGAGCAGCAAGCTGCAATGTAGACAGTGAGACAAAGTTGTTTTCAGGAGTAGGTTTCTTGCTCTGAGCCAAGTTTCAGGGTGACCGATGACATTCCCATCAGATGGTTGGAGCCAATTGATTGACTTGCCGTGCTGCAAGAGCTCACGCCTCTGCATTCCTGTGAGCCATGGTTGGTTGCCGAAAGGCAGAGGTGAGATGATTTGAGGTGGACACCTCAATTTACATAGACCTATCCGTTCTTTTTGGCTTTAGTCGGTCAATATCCAAAGTAAATGTATTGGTTTTTTAATTTTTCTGTTTTCACTTTTCTTTTATATTATCTACGAAGATATAATATCATTTATTATTTTTTTCTTATATTATTATTTTTTAATTTAATGACTCAAAAAACTTACAGTTACTATAATACAATTTCAATCAAAAGTCAATAGCTAAAAACTAAAAACCATTTAAAAAACAAGATTGAACAGGGACTTCTGGCTTAAAAGTTCGATCTCTGGCTTTTGCTGTTAGTTTTTAGCTGCAAGTAAGCTGTTAGCTTTTTATGAGTCAAAAGAATAAGAGAAAATTGAAAATTGAAAAACACTCATATATCTTTTAGGACAAAGCAAAGCAGTAAGAAAAAAAGAAAATAAATAAACTTAAAAAACTAAAAGGTAAAATAAATAAAAAATTAAGAAGCTGACGTGATCCACACAGCCGTATAGAGCATGGCTTAATATTCCGTCTTATCCAGAAGCTTAAAGTAATGATCAACCTGCTGCTCTTTGCGGTTGGATTGGTGACGTGTGCTTCTTTTGACTGCCCATTGTACCTGGGACCATCTCAGCGTCGACACCAGTTCATGACCGTACGATCGAGAACGACTGTGCCGATCGGACGGTCAGAAACGATCGGGACGGTTCGATGGCTCGTGTTTTATCGACTTCTCGCGTTCCAAAACCTCTCCTACCTACCGCGAAGCAGAAGCACACGAGCGTGGTTTGAATGGCCCGAGACGGTGGCGACGGTTCACCGTCGG
The DNA here is from genome assembly GCA_017311315.1 of Dendrocalamus latiflorus. NCBI lineage: Eukaryota > Viridiplantae > Streptophyta > Magnoliopsida > Poales > Poaceae > Dendrocalamus > Dendrocalamus latiflorus. The sequence continues at coordinate 33,550,660 of CM029614.1, read as the reverse complement.
TGGAGCGCCGGCGAGTGGCACTGCGTATCCTCCTCGCCCGTGGAGAAGCCTCCTCGTCCTCTCCGCCGCTGGTGGAGGAGGCGCGACGGAACAAGGGGCTCGCGTCGGCGGCGCTGCGCGGGCTCGGGTGCGCGTCGGCCGCCGCGTCGCAGGCTCACGCGCCGGCTGCCGCGGTGGAGGCCATGCGTCCGTCGGCGGACTGGCAAGGGAGGCAGCGGCGGAAGGGGAAGGAGGGGGGGAAGGCAAGGGGCGGAGGAGGCGGCCTTTCGGCGGGTGGAGGGGTTGCCGGTGACGTGTGGTGCACGTGCACTCCGGGGATACCGTTCGCCGCCGAGACGTCTTCGGTGGATTGCGTGGTGGCGCGGAACCAGACGGCGGGTACGGGCCGCCGTGGGGAGGCAGAGAGGCGACACAGAGAGGTATTTGGTTGCCTTATTTCTCCTTGCTTCTCCTGGATTTGGTTATGAAGGTGACCAGTTTGCATCTGCACATACTGAAATTTATATCGTTTTGTAGGATGCCATCATGTGTTAGTGTGGAAAAATCTAGTCATGTTTGATGTTCATCTGTTCCCAAATCTTTGTTGCTTGCTGTAAACCCGGCATTTTGCAGTTGTTTTCTTCTGAAATCCATGTGAATTCCTATAATGTTGTGCTGAATTGACCCATGATTTCTCGGTGGCAGAGGCCTGGCGCTCCTCGGGCTCGCAGGGTTACCATGAGGGAGCACATATCTTCGTCGGTCATGGACTCGCCGCCACGCCTTGACATGCCGTTCTTTGATGCCGACCTGCAGCTACCTTCAGGCCGCCACCGCCATATGAGTGGATTCGGCCACTCTCACGTCGGGGCTGAGGAAGAGGTACAAATAAAATGCAACGTTTGTTCTATGAATTTTCTGTTGCCAATTGCCAGTGAAACCTTACCAATAAAACTTTACAACGCGGGTATTCTTCTTGTTGATACTCGATAGGTTGGTTCTGCACAAGAATCTGTCTTTTCATAGGTAGTTAGCTGTCCGTGCTGATTTCGCGGGTTTGTTTACATGTCACATGGTACCATCCTCCTGAGACGTGCTAACTAAAAGGCTCCTTACACGATCAACAATGAATAGCCTGAACCTCTGGAAGTGTGGTACAGCCAAAACATGGTGATTATTTGTAAAACACTGCGGCAGATAAGACCTAGGGAGGCACATGAGAGCAGGTGGTAATGTAACGTGGGTCATGAATAGGTACGTTAGGTGAGCAAGAGGCACTTTGATTGTAGGTGCAGAGTTCCCTTTGCTTGCACACGCATCGATGCTGAATCATTGTGCTGAACTGAACAACCATGTTGCTGGTTTTTTTGTTAACTGCCATGTTGCTGAAATGGATAGTGTTGTGGCATTGGCCACCACACTAGTAGAATTTATCCTTTTCCCCTTGAGGATATAAAATTAAGAGAGCTAGACCGAGCCACTAGTGAGAGAGAGAGAGGGATCTAGTAAGTAACAATTAGTGAGTCCTTTTGTCTCATACCCCTTTGGAGGTTCATATACTTGAATGGACCAGAATGGAAATTTTCTACCATACCCCTCAATAATTACAAAGCATAAAAGTATATCGGTACATTTCTTTAGACATACCACACTATGCTATTAGGCTCACTCCAAGGCCTATCAGCTAATCCTAATGGACTGAGAGGCTGGGCACCGTCACAACAGTACTCCTTCGACATCAAGCATTGATGTTTGAGGGCGAGCTAACGCAGCTAATTGCCCCAGCCCCTCGGGAACCTAGATGCCTCAAACCTCTAGGGATGAGTCCACTACCATCGACGAAGTCTTAGTCGCCCCGTCTCTGGAGCACACAGTACGTAGAAGCGGAGCCATTACGGTAGGGCCGCCCTGCTGAGGCAATGCCTTCAAGGCAGGCGGCGAAGTCTTAGTCGTCCCATCGAGGCCATGCCTCTGAGGCGGGTGACGCATAGAGACGGAGCTGTCATAGTAGGGCTGCCTTGCCGAGGCAATGCCTTCGAGGCAGGCAACGAAATCGTGGTCGTCTTGTCGATGCCATGCCTCCAAGACAAGCGACATGTAGGGGTAGAGCCACCTAAGCAGGGTTGCCTTTCCGAGACAATGTCTTTGAGGCAGGCAACAAAGTTGTGGTCGTTCAGTTGAGGCCGTGCCTCTGAGACGGGTGACGCGTAGGGGCAAAGTCGCCAAGGTAGGGCTGCCCTGCCGAGGCAATGCCTTCGAGGCAGGTAGCGAAGTAGTGGTCGTCCATCATGACCATGCCTCTAAGACAGGCGATCATAGGGGTAGAGTAGCCGAGGTAGGGCTGCCCTGCCGAGGCAATGCCATCGAGGCAGGCAGCAAGTCATGGTCGTCCTATCGAGGCCGTGCCTCTGAGACCGATGACACGTAGGGCGCAGACGACAAGACTTGTCATGAGTTCCCCTACATTCAAAAATAGTGCCCACAGAAGACGAGCGGTGTGACCCGAGGAGGACGCTAACACATGCAGAGGCAAGGAGACCGAAGTGATGTTCCCCTCCATTCAAAAGCAGCGCCCACAGAGAGCGAATAGCGTGGCCTGAGGGGGCGCTAACGCACGTTGAGGTAGGGAGACCGAACTGTCGTTCCCATACATTTAAAAACAGTGCCCTTGAAGGGCAAGTGGTGTGGCCCAAGGCGGACGCTAACGCGCGCGGAGGCAAGGAGGCTGAACCGTCGCCCCCCTACCTTTGAAAATAGCGCCCACAGAGAGCGAGTGGCGTGGTCTGAGGAGGGTGCTAATGCACGTAGTGGCTGGGAGGCCAAACCGTCATTCCCCTACCTTTGAAAATGGCACCCACGGAGGGCAAACACATGGCCCGTAGAGTGCGCTAAAGCACTTGGAGGCAGAGAGGCCGAACCACTATTCTCTTACCTTCAAAAACAGCACCCACAGAGGGCGAGCGGCGTGGCCCAAGGAGGGCGCTAACACACGTGAAGGCAGGGAGACTAAACCGCCATTCCCCTACCTTCGAAAACAGCACCCACGGAGGTGAGCTGCGTGGCTCGAGAAGGGAGCTAACGCACGTGGAGGCAAGGAGGTTGAACCATTGGTTCCTTACCTTCGAAAACAGTGTCCACGGAGGGTAAGTGTCATGGTCTGCGGAGGGCACTAATGCATGCGAAGCATAGAGGCCAAATCTCCGTTCCCCTACATTCGAAAACAACGCCCACAGAGGGCGAGCGGGGTGACCTAAGGCGGGTGCTAACACACATGGAGGCAGAGGACCGAACCATCGTTTCTCTACCTTCGAAAACAACGCCCACAGAGGGCGACCGGTGTAGGCTGAGGACGACAGATGCAGAGACAGAGAGGCCAAACCGTCATTCCCCTACCTTCAAAAATAACACCCACGAAGGGCGAACAACATGGCCTTAGAAGGGTGCTAACACACGTAGAGGCAGAGAGGCCAAACTACCATTCCCATACCTTCAAAAACAGTGTCCATAGAGGGCGAGCGGCGTGGCTCAAGGTGGGCACTAACGCACGCTGAGGTAGGGTGGCCGAACTAATGTTCCTCTATGTTCGAAAACAACGCCACAGAGAGTGAGCAACATGGCCCAAGGAGGATGCTAACGCATGCAAAGGTAGGGAGGTTGAACCACCATTCCCCTACCTTCGAAAACAACACCCATAGAGGGTGAGTGATGTGGCCCGAGGAGGGCGCACGCAGAGACAGGGAGGCCAAATTGCCGCTCCCCTACCTTCAAAATCAGCCCCCATGGAGGGCGAGTAGCGTGGCCTGATGGCAGCACTAACGGACACGGGGGCGGGGAGGCCGAACCGTTGTTCCCCTATCTTGAAAAATAGCACCCACGGAGGACGAGTGGCATGGCCTGGGAAGGGCACTAATGCACACGAGGCAGGGAGGTCGAACTGTTGTCCCCCTACCTTTGAAAACAGCGCCTACGAAAGGCGAGCCGCATGGCCGAGGGGGGTGCTAACGCATGTGGAAGTAGGGAGGCCGAACCACCATTCCCCTACTTTCAAAAACAACGCCCATGGAGGGCGAGAGGCATGGCCTGAGGAGGGCGCACATGGAGGCAAGGAGGTCGAACCGTCGTTCCCCTACCTTCAAAAGCAGTGTCTACAGAGGACAAGCGGCGTTGCCCGAAGAGGACGCTAACACATGCAGAGGTATGGAGGACGAATCGCCGTTCCCCTACCTTGGAAAATAGCTCCCACGGATTGCAAGCGGCATGGCCCAAGGAGGGCACTAGCGCACGTGGAGATAGGGAGACCGGACCTTGCTAAAATGACAAACTCCCTGGCATTGCGGGCGTGGGGGTGCGATATGCACCGGGGGCATCGCTAGAGCAGGGAACTCCCTAGTGGGACACGTGCGAAGGTGCGATATTCACTAGGGACATTACTAAAGTGGGGGACTCCCTGGCATTGTGTGCACGTGGGCGCAATTTGTATCGGGGGCATCGCTAGAGCAGGGGATTATCTGGTGGGATGCGTGCGAAGGCACGATATTCACCGGGGACACTGCTAAACGTCTCATGCGTGCTCTCCGTTTCTCACCCTCCGTGCGAGCGCCGTCAAAGACAGACCTTGAAATCTGGCAGAAGGCCCCTTCTCTCCTTTCCACGCTCTTGTCTTCGCTTCTCTTCTTGAATTTTTTTTATCCTCGTAGAAAACAGTTCCATTTCCGAAGATGGACTGCAGCGCTGCTCGCATCTACTGACTACTGATCCAACCCCTTGCGGTGAGTGGTTTGTGCTTGGTACGATGGAGCCTCTATTTGCGTAACTGGGTGAGTAACTATGGTGTGCATGCATGCACGTACTATCACTGTATCAGATAGGAGCCTACGCTTAGGCGATGACTAGCTAGCTCCTTCCAAATTTTGGGTTTATACTTTATATACATGCCAGTGTGTAAAAATGAGTAAAAATGAATGAGTCCTTTTACCTCATACCCTATTAGAAGTTTATATACATAAATAGGGATACATTACTTTAGACATACCACACTATGCTAGTGGACTTACTTCAAGGTCCATCAACTAATCCTAATGGCTCCAGAGGCTGAGCACCCCCACAACAGAGTTATTTTGTTATTTGCAGCGCTGGTTATTTTGTTGTTTGCTGCGCGCTTCTAGAACGCGGCGGGAGCAATAAAGGATTTGAATGTCCGATAAAAGATTAAATGAATCCGTTGTTCTGGTTCATCGTTCAAGTGCACTTTATGATATGTAGTATGAACTGTCATACTTGTGAGTGAAAGGTGGCCTTCAATGGAGTTTTGCAGTTAAGATAAACCAAAATACCCAGTTTTCAGTTAAATGTGTTTTTTTGCTAGTTTGTTGCTAATGGCGCGCAACTGTTTCCAAAATTGCTGTAATGCCATATCACTTTAGTACTAATCAGTGCTGGAGTTATTTTCGTTTGATCTACACTACACGTTGACACCAGGCCATTTGACGGCTCCAAGTTCATTACTGTCAGCCTCCCATGAGCGTTGTAGATTCCCTTAAGTATTTGTGTTGATGAATACATGCAGCACGTGCTTTCTCCAAAGAGTATGAACTCATGTTGTCTGTTTACAACCTTCAGATCATGATGTTTCGAACGAGATTATTGTTGGGAAGAATGGGTATGTATGATCAATATCAGGATTGGCGCCTTGATGTTGATAACATGACATACGAGGTACCCCCTCTACACACCATGTGCAGCAGAAAGTTTGTACATTACCATATTTAATTTTTGAGCTAAGTGTACATCACCAACATTATCTTTCACTGTTTCATTTGGCAGGAGCTACTCGCCCTTGAGGACAGAATTGGATATGTAAGCACAGGGTTGCGTGAGGAAGAGGTCATTCGCAGCCTTAGGATGCTCAAATACTCGGCATTCAACCCCAAACATTTTTCAACAGAAGTGGAAAGGGACTGTAGCATTTGTCAAGTACGATGGCATTCCTCCTTTCTCTTTAGTCCCTTTGCCTTCACAATAGCATCGATGCTTAACATGAACATATTCCATTATTCTCATTGCATGTTTCAGGAAGAGTTTGAAGTTAATGAGGAAATAGGGAAGCTGCACTGTGGCCACAGCTATCATGTGCATTGCATAAAGCAATGGCTTTCTCGGAAGAACGCTTGCCCCGTTTGCAAGATTGCCGTCTCAAAAACATGAAATCCCAACGTTGGACAACTATTTTAGTGCATTTTTAATATGTGAAACATCTTTGTTCTTCTGTGCTGTTGTACAACACACTGTATATACGATTGTCGTAAAAACACAGGCGCACAACACCCATTCGTCTTCTTTTGCGGTTTGCATATAGAAATGACATCTTGTTCTACCGAGTATTTTGCAAATGCACGAGTTGATATATTTCTTATTGCTGCCGTTCAAAAGTCATAGAGAATTGAGCACCTCACGTACCAAAATAAGATATTACTATGAAACGTCATCGTCAAAATTAAAAAATAAGTAATAAAGGCAAAAATAAAAATCGTAAAGAAATTAAAACTTCAAGAGACTTTATTAGATAACCAATGGAAACTAAAATAAATGTTTGAAACATGGGACCGATCCACTTCTAACCAAATGAAGATTAAATGAAATAACATAAATAGTGGTAAGCAACATGGGCAGATGCACATTGAGCAATGTGGGGGCATAGGTCCCAGGCTTATTTAAATTTTTTTTGCTTAGATTCCAAGTTACATGGTGTGTGTGCTCTCACATGCCGAAAACTAGTACCCCCACATGTCAAAGGCTACATCTATTTAAAAGAAATAAAGTTTAAACATGTTGACAAACATAGGAATAAAAAAAGAAAAACAAGTGGGACGTTGACAAAATAAGACACTTCAAAAAAAATATGTGTAAGTTGAAATTGACACGATACAACATATCAACTGACCATGAAAAGAGAATAAAATAATAAGAACTAGTTGAATCAATCGAGCGTGGGCTGCCAGCGGTCCAGCCCCAAGTCAACGCAGCTCAAGACCCAAGCTAGCACTAGCCCCAAGCTAACCAAGTAGCTAACGCCATGTCTAGACGATATTTAACCTACCTTCCCTTGTTCCTAACGCGGCATGCCACGCACGTAACCTTTCATCTGCAGCGGTGATGGGCTCAACGCGTGGAGCTGCCGTTGTCCGGGAGCACGCTGTCCACATCTCACCTACGCCTGTGTGCGTCGGATGGTAAGGTTAAATTTCTCATTGTGTTAATCTCATTGCGCTTGTATACAAATAGAGTAACTCTCGGTGTATGTATGTTGTATGCAGTATGGCCGATGGTCACAACAATAGGTGAGGTCGTCCACTCGTTGTCTCGTCCTGGTTCCTCGCTTTCAAAGTTCAAATGTTCAATGATCTTCATAGCTAACAAAGTAACAAGCAGTCAACCAAAATAGGTACTAAAATTTGTGATTTAAATATTAGGGTTTCAATTCTATGATTTGTAAAATATTTGTGGGCCAGAGCTTTAATATTAGAATACACTGTTTCGATTTTTGCAATAGCTGAATTAGAGAATTTTTCAATATGTTTTAATATATATAATTCAGTGTGTTCTAACTATCAATAATTGGCATCTCCTCATGACAGGTACTCCGAAGTTATGGAGCTATTTCTAAAAAGAAAAGTATAAGGTCTAAGTGCAAATGCTACAAATATAGAAAGTCCAGGAATCAATTGGGAAGAAGAGATTCAGTTTGATCCAGGGAAAAGAAAAAGAATAGACATCTATCTCTCCAAGATGTGGTAAAAAGAAAGTACTTCGATAATGAGCTTTGCCAACCTGGTACATATGATTTTCTATAGATAATATTTGGGAAGAAAAAATAGAAGATTTAACCCTGCACGGTTTAATCCGTATGACAGTTGATTTGAGTACGACAAGTACAAAGATATAAAATTTAGAACGCATTACTATCTACTATGTTATCGATGAATACCTCGATAACTACGTATATAGACTATCAGACCCCATATTATTTTTTCCACTTCCTGCAACTCAATTCTGACCTCTACATCATGTGGGGTTCCGCGCCACATGATGCCGGCGACGACGGCAGAACCGGATCCTCTGAAGTTGCGTACGGCAACTTCAGAGTGCAGTCGAATCTGGGCCGTCCGATCGGAAAAGAACGGTCCAGATCGGTTCTGCTACAGTAAAATTTACTGTAGCTAAGTAAAATTTACTGTAGCAACCGATCTGAACCGTCCTTTTTCCGATCGGACGGCTCAGATTCCCGACTGCACTCTGCAGTCACCGTATGCGACTTCAGAGGATCCCATTTGGACGACGACGTCCTTGTCGTCTTCCTCCTCCTAGACGTCGTCCATGCCCCACTCTCCCTCACCGGTCTCCCCCCGATCTCCCTCTCGATCGCCTCAGCCCGCATTATCATCTCCTTCTCGCCGGCCCGCCGCGCTTCCACCCACGCTTCCGCCGCCGCCACCTTCTTGTCAGCGACCGCTCGGACCACCTCTGCACGGCCGGTCAAGTACTCGTACTCGAACCTGGGGATCGTGACGTTCCCGGACCTCCGCGACATCACGGCGGCCCTTGCCATCATTGCGCTCTCCACGACGACCTTGAGCTTCTCCACCGCCGCCGCCTCCGACGCCCTCACCTCCTCAAGCTCCCTCACCGACTCTCTGATCCTCTGCTCGGCCGCGGCGATCTCGGCGTTGACGTTCTCGGCATCAGCTCTGACGCAACGGTTCTCCAGCTCCGTCAGCGCCTTCTCCTTCTCCGCCGCCTCGGTGTCCTCGTCCAGCTGCTGCAGTATCGCCTTCAGGTTGGAAAGGATCTCATCGGCCCTCTCGTCGGCGACCGTGATGGCCTCCAACCGGGCCTTGGCCTTGAGCAGCTTCGCGTTCAGCTGCTGTACCTGCGCGTTGGCCTTCTTCTCATTCTCCTTGTGCCGGCTGATCTCTTCGGTGACCCGCGCTGTCTCCTTGCGCGTGCGCTCCATGGATCTCATGAACCGGAGGCCCTCTCCTTTGATGGACTCCAGCTCTATACGCGCTGAATTCAGCTCAGCTTCTGCTGCCTGCAGCGATGAATTATCATGTTCGTCGTGTCTCCTCGCCGTTATTGCAGTGGCCTCCGAGAAGTCGTCGTTCTTGGCAAGACTCTTCTCCGTTGCTTTCACCAGCGCCATCTCGGCGCGCCGGAGTCCGGCGTCGGAGCTCACCGCCGTGAGGCTCGCTTCAAGGTCACTTGCGGTTTCGTGGCTTGTATCTCTCTGTAGCCCCTTGATCTGCGGCGTCCTCGTGGGCTCCATCTCCTTGGCGGATCGGCCGGCCGCGGCGGGATCTACTAGGGAGTGCACTTCGTTTGCCTCGTCGGCCTCTCGCTTCGTGCCGTCGGGGACAAGCGAATCAGAGCTCATCCTGGACGTCGACGTCTCCGCGTCTCTCTCGGCCTTGGCCTTGGCCTCCTTCGCGATCTTCACCTCGTGCTGCAGCTTGCGCAGCTCTCTCTTGACACGGTCCAGCTCTTGCATCACCTCCGTGTACAGCGTGTTGCCCTCCTGTGGCTGAGTGCCGGGTGCCTCGACGAGGCCTTTCTTCCCTCTGCTGCTGCTTGCACGTGTTCCTTGGAGCTCTGACCTGTGAGACATCGCCTTGGCATTGATCTGCTCGATCTGGCGCTCCAGCTCCTTGGCCATGGTTGTCGCCCTCGATAGCTCAGACTCGGCACGGGCTCGGTCCCTCTCTGCAATGGCCTTACGTTGATGCGGCCTTCCCATGCTGGATCTCGTCGGTCGTTGGATTTCAGATGGCAAATTCTGCTTGTATCGTGGTCGATGTCAAGCTCAAAAGAACAGTTCTAATTGGCAAGAACTAGAGTGAGGGCATCCTTTTCAGAACTCACCTTTTGTATAACTCGTTTCCTGCTCTTCCCTGGTCTCCTCACGTCGATGCTCTGACCAAAGACGCTCATGGCGTTTCCCACTGATCCACTCCCTCCTGAGTTCTGCTCCATTGTACTCTCCATTATTATGAAAATTCTCTTTGGAACCTGCAAGGTTAAGAATGTGTTGTAGGTGAAAATATGTAAAAGGAAGTGCAGACTAGTGTGTTGATATATGATGACCAGTGTGGCATGGCAATTCCAAGCCTTTCTGCCTGGCAAAATTCAGAGGTTCTCACTACAACGCAAGGTTGCTGATCTCATCTTATCCAGCTGGTTCCTGTCACAACCTCCTTCCAGAAAGCGGTGTCTCGGCCGGCGGTGTTGTTTGTCTCCGGCTCACAGTTTCTTGTTAAGTCAGTTGATAGTGTGTCATTCCGGTAATTTTTACAGCTTTTGTAGTACATTGGACAGTGTATACATGAAACTTCTTGGTCTTTCTGGGCTGTTGTGGGGGTGTCCATCCCTTAGACCTCAGGATTAGCTAGTGGGTTTTAGAGCAAATTTAATAACACAGTGTCTTATGTACAACAAAATGAACCGTTTTACCATTGACTTTGTGTGATTATTGAGAAGTATGATAAGAATTTCTCATTATACCCTATTCATGTATATAAACCCTCAAAAGAGGTAGGACAGATCTATATCCACTTATTTTACTCACTAGCTCTCTCTCTCATTCACTATTGGCTCTCTCTAGCTCTTTTAGAGCAACTCCAGCAGGGCCCCTACTTGATCCCTCAAACCTCATATTTGAGGGCTTGAGGTAAAAATGGAGGTCCAGCAAGGCCCCTACTAGAGCCCTTAAATTTGAGGAGCCCCTCAAATCACCCTCCCACCCCTCATTCCTAGGGGCTCCCCCCACCCCTCATTTTACTGTTTTTTTCCCGCACCGTGAAAATTCCCCGCCCGCTTCTTCCCCTCCCGTCCGCCGAATCTCCCCCCCCCCCGCCTGCATCTTTCCCCGCCGCCTCCCTCCCCGCCTGCATCTTTCCTCGTCGCCTCCCTCCCCGCCCGCCTCCCTCGTCCGCCCGCCTCCTCCGCTCGTCCGCCGCCTCCACTCGCCCGGTTCCTCGGCTCGCCCGTCGCCGCGTTCGACGCCTCCGCCCGTCGGGCCGCCAGATTCCTCCCCGCCTCTTTCCCCGCCCGCTGGTCCCCTCAGCCGCCAGCGCTCTCCTCCGCCTGCCTCCCCGCTCTCCTCCGCCCGCCTTTTTCGTTGTCGCCGGCGTCACTGCTGGGCTGCCGCTCGGCTGCCGACTGCCTCTCCGTCGCTCCACTGGCAGCCGCTCCCCCGAGAGCCGTCGACACCTCCGACGCCGCCTCGGATCCGGCTGCTGAGCCTCAAATCCGGCAGCTCCGCCACCGGATCTGGGACCTTCGCGCCCGATCTGGCTCTTCCCCGCCCGTCCGGTGGCCATGCCCGCCTTTGCTCCACTCCGTCGACCGTCGCTCGTCCCTGCCGCGGTCGACCGTCGCCCGTCCCTGCCGCCGTCGCCCGTTGCAGCTCCTGCGCCGTCTCTGCGTCGCGGATCTCTTCGGCAGCCGCTGTCCGCCCGTCGCGGCTTCTCTTGGCCGCTGTCTGCCCGTCGCAGTCGGCCGCGTCTTCATCCTCGTCGACTCCGCTGCCCGGTGCGTCGTCAGATCTGTCCGATCGGATCTCGGGAGGCGTGCGACTGCGAGAACCGCCCGGCGCCTCGTCATATCCGGTGTCGCCACCTGGGGATCCGCTCGCCAGAACCGCCTCTGCCGTCGCTCCTCTTCTTGGGCTGCTGCATCTGCGCCGTCGCCTGGCCGAGGAGTCGGCTCCCCGCTGCATCCTGGAGACGGCGGGGGTGAGGGAGAGAATGAGGAGTGGGTCCCATATGTCAGTTGTAGTGGAATGGATTTGAGGGCTTAAATTTGAGGGGCGCTGTTGGAGTAGATGCAAAAAAACAGGGCCCTCAAAAGTAGGGGGAGCCCTCAAATGAAAAGTAGGGGCCCTGTTTTGAGGGCTACTGCTGGAGTTGCTCTTAGTTCTACATCCGCCATGGAGAAAGGGTCATTAGTACCCACTGTTGTGGTTTATGCCATAATAGTTGGCACCATTTGTGAGGAATACGCAAGAAGCTGCGCGAGGAGGAGTCGCCACCACGAGAGGAATCCGCTAAATTTCGATGATTGATATTGCACAGCCTATAATGGGGGATAGGATGGACGTGTCCCTGGGGCACCAACCTCTGCAGCAAACCCCATCATCTTTGATTGCGCCACTGGCTCTGCCCACTGCTCCGTCGGAGTACGCGCCACGCCGCATAATAGCGGAACTAGGATTTAGCTATACGCCGCATAAAGGAACGTCTCCAGACCGAAGGATGGATATTACTTGACATGTCCATAGTAATACTCGCAGGCTCGCAGCACGACACGGGCTTTGTCCCTGTTTTTCTTGGCATTTTTTTGGAGGTTGGAACAGCTTAGGCGGCGATAACTCCGCCTCGGCCTTCGTCATGTGGATGCTGCAGAATTCCTCAGAAGAAAGCAACGCAGCCCAGGACCGGCAGACGGCCCGAAAACGGAGGATGGATTTGGCTGGCAGCCGCAGGAACACCTCCGTCATCATCTCGTCCGGCAGCCCCGTGTCAGCAGCCCTTGCTAATCTCTCAAATCTTCTAGCTCTCGCTTCAAATGAAAATTCATACACAGGATGAGACAGGTGATTTTTGGTGCTGCGTTAAAGCCACAGCGTTTTCTAGTCTTTCTTCTCCTTTTATAATGCAAGGAAACATGCAAAGCAAACTGAAAAACTGAAGCATTACAATGCGTCATGACTCAGAACGGTCACTACCATGCAAAACGGAAAACTGAAGCCATGCAGAAACTGACGTAGTAAACACTAACTAAATGCATGCATGCAAGGTTTAACAAACAACAAAACTCCCCCTAAACCTTGTATGCTAACTTGACATCGACCTTCCCTTCCTCGATGCATTCTCTGATGAAAAAGTACCGGGTGTCGATGTACTTCGGCGAGCAGCCGCGCCAGTTCACGTCGCGCTCTGCCTCAGCGAAACTACTTGTTTTCTCTGCAGCGAGGAGGTAGAGCTCGTCCGATTCAAGCTCCACCGGCTCAGAGGTGGCGTTGATGCTGGCGATGCTACGGTAACGCCGTGGAGCGCCGAAATCGTCATCGAGGTTCGGGTCCGCCGTGGGGGGCGACACGAATTCCACCTGTGGACTTGGCGGCTCGGAGGGAGATGCCGCTGATTCCGACGGCAACGCACCGGAAGGCGGTGGGCTTGGTGAAGCAGTGTTGGTGTAGACGGGCTGCACCTTATAATGGACCGTGAATGAATCAATTGATGCGCCCGTACCTGACTCATGCTCCCCCCAATTCCACTTCCTCATTTCGTCGAACACCACGTCGCGTGTGACCCACACGCGCTTGGCGGCGGGGTCGTAGACGCGGTAGGCCTTGCTACCGGGCTCGTAGCCGAGGAACACCATAGCTTTGCTACGATCCTCCAACTTCTTCATGTGTGGCTTCACCACCTTCACGTGCGCCACGCACCCGAATGTGCGGAGATGATGCACGGCAGGTGTTCGACCATGCCACGCTTCGTATGGAGTCTTGTCGGGGACGCTCTTCGTGGGCGATCGGTTGAGGATGTAGACCGCCGTTGTCACTGCTTCCGCCCAGAACTCGCCGGGCATGTCCTTCGCCTTCATCATGCATCGCGCCATGGCCACCACCGTCTGGTTGCGACGTTCCACGACGTCGTTCTGTTACGGTGAGTAGGGCGCAGTGAGGTGGCGCCCAATCCCCTGCTTGGCGCAGTAGAGGCCGAACTCCACGGAGGTGAATTCACCACCACGGTCAGTGCGAAGAACACGCAACTTGCGGCCGGTCTCGATCTCGACGCCGGCCTTGAAGCGCTTGATGGTTGCTGGAGCATCACTTTTCGCCGCCAGCAGAAAGAGCCACATGTAGCGGGTTAGATCATCGATCAACAACAGGAAGTACCTCTTGCCGCCATGGGTTGCTGACGTTATGGGCTCGCATATATCACCGTGGACGAGATCAAGGCGTTCCGACGCGCGGTACGTCGTCGCGGCGGGGAACGGCGTTCGCTTCTGCTTGCCGATCAGGCAGCTATCGCAAACCTGATTTATGCGCTCAAGCTCCGGCAGGCCTCGCGCCATCCTGCGCCGAGCGAGCATGCGAAGCGAGTCGAAGTTGAGGTGGCCGAAACGCGCATGCCATGTCCATGCCTCCTCCTTGCCCCTCGCCGCGAGGCAAACGGGCTGTGCAATATTGACGTTGAGCACACAGAGACGTCCGGCGGTCCACCGAACCCGGCACAAAAGCCGGAGTTGGGGGTCGCGCAGTGTGAGGATGCCATTCTCGATCTCCGTCTTGCAGCAAGATTCGTCCAGCTGGCCGAGGCTGACGATGTTGCTGCGGAGGCGCGGGATGTAGTAGACGCTGGTGAGTGCACAGTGATCGCCGTTCTTGCAGGCGAAGAGCACAGTGCCGCACCCCTCGATGCGGACTCGCGAGGCGTCGCCGAACTTGACGGAACCGCGCACGCTGGTGTCGAGTTCAGAGAATGCATTCCGTGCACCCGTCATATGATTCGATGCGCCGGTGTCTAGGATCCATTCTGGATCGACTGGTTCTCCCTCGTCGCGGAGAGTGACAAGGGCGCGCTCCTCGTTTATAACGAGTTCGGCACTTGCTGGTTCGATGTTGATGGCGGGAGAGAGGTCACAGACCTGAGCCATTAACAACGTGGGCTCATCTTCGCCCTCAGCCTGCTCTGGTTCGGCTTGGAGAAGATTCGCCTAAGCCAACCTCTCACGATCCCGCTTCACCTTTCGGAAGTCCTTGGCCTAGTGGCCAAGTTTGCCGCAATAACGGCATTTGTCCTTGGAGATGTCGTGGCACGCGGCCTGGGATGGCCCAGACTTTGGTTCCTCGTCTCCCCCGTCACGCCCGCGGCTGCGCCAGCCGCGCTGGCGTGAGCGTGACGTGTTTCCGCTGTTCACCTTGGTGGTATACGACGACCATTCCTTCTCCGTGAGTAGAACCTGGTCTCCTTCCTCATCGTCCGACTCTCCACGGTCCTCGACGGCGTGGAGCCGGCCGGTGAGGTCCTCGATGGATAGAGTGCTGAGGTCAACCAAGGTTTCAATTGACAAGGCGATTTGGCGATACCTGCGGGGGACAACACGCAGTAGCTTGCGGACCACCTTCTCCTCCGACAGCTCCTCCCCAAGGAGGCGAAGGTCGCTGACGACACCTTGGAGCCGGAGACTGAAGTCCTCCACGTGCTCGCCATTTTTGAATCGCATGGACTCAAATGTCTGGCGTAGCTTCTGCGCCTTGGATTCACGCACTCGATCCGCCCCAACCCTCATCGCCTTGAGGGCGTCCCAGGCTTCTTTGGCGTTGTCCTTCTCGGCGAGCGGCCGGAGCATTTTCGGAGGCACCGCGCGCAGGATCGCCGAAAGGGCCTGGCGATCTTCCTGGTATGGCACATCACCGGTGTCGATGGCTTCCCACAGGCCTTGAGCCTGCAGGTTGACTCGCATCAACACCGCCCAATCGGAGTAATTCGAGCGTGTGAGCGTGGGGTAGGAGATGGAGCCACTACTCTCCTTCACGACCCGCTGGACAACGAGTTCACGCAGGCCGCCATCACGTCGATGCGGGCGGCACGTCGGTGGGGACGGCGAGCGTCCACGGCCGTGTCGCTGCGGTGTACGGGAGTGGCCTACGGCAAGGGCGGGAGCCGACATTGTGCTCTGATACCAATTGTCAGCAGCCCTTGCTAATCTCTCAAATCTTCTAGCTCTCGCTTCAAATGAAAATTCATACACAGGATGAGACAGGTGATTTTTGGTGCTGCGTTGAAGCCACAGTGTTTTCTAGTCTTTCTTCTCCTTTTATAATGCAAGGAAACATGCAAAGCAAACTGAAAAACTGAAGCATTACAATGCGTCATGACTCAGAACGGTCACTACCATGCAAAACGGAAAACTGAAGCCATGCAGAAACTGACGTAGTAAACACTAACTAAATGCATGCATGCAAGGTTTAACAAACAACAAAACCCCGGCGCATAACTCGATGCTACAATCCTCCTCTTGTTGCTTCTCATCGTGTCACCTCAAGTTGGGCGCACAATCGGATCAATCAATTTGGCCAGATAATTTTCACTGAAATAAACACAGCAGAAAATTTTTTTTATCATAGTCATGGATTTGTAATATATGCTAACATAAAAGAGGTCTGGATCTGTACAAGATGGTGAAAATATCGAATTGGTGTTCGAGTGGAAAGGAACTCTCTTCGTATTTGCAGTGGGAAAGGAAGGATGCACACCGCCCGAAAGCTCTACAGCGCAGGATTTCCCCCAAAGGCGTTTCCTTTTTACAATCTGAACTGTTCTATTCTCCATTGTTCTACTGTTCTATTCCTTGGTTTCCCCGCGAAATCAGCCTTGCCGCGCTACTTCTCCGATCTTGTCTTCGTACTTGTTTGGTTGCGCCAGAACCCAATCGATCTTGTCCTCGCCGGAGACGCTCAAAATCGAACGCCTCGTGCGGCTCGTGGAAGAGTCGACGAGCCACTCGCGCCTCCGAAGCGCGGGGATAATCACATTCCGGAGCAGGTCGCCGTCGGGGACACCTCTGTCAGCCGAGACACCGTGGGAGAAGCTCAGGTGTCCGCCTCCGAAGCAAGTCTCCTCCACCGCCCCAAACCAAAGCCTATCTCCGTATCCGTCGGATTGCCGTTCCGCTGAGATGCAACGCCGCCATGCGACCAGAGCGGCTGCTGACCTTCGGATCGCCGACGCAACCCGCCCGCCTCCTCCGCAGCGTCACGCGACGCGCGGCTGTGAATTGTGAAGGTTGGTTTGACCGATTTTAATCAACCGTAAACGATGTGGGTCCAAAGAAATCCCTACCTCCTACTTGTCATTGTGAACGGCTAGCACGTTGCATACGTGGCACTTGCAAGCAAGGCCTCCTGTGAGAATCTGGGTGCAAAGATCATCTAGCCCCGGTGTCTCGTGCAACTTTGAGTCAATTTAAGTGGTGCAAAGTGCAATATACTCCAGACTTCACCACTGTAAAGATAACAGAGATACAAATAATCCCTTAGCATTTGGACTTCACTGACCAAAAAACAGAGATCCAAATAATCCATTAAAAAAGCATCTCACACAAGATCCTTAACTAAATCGAGCTAATACACCCACCGACGAACTCCATCACGAGTAACTGGAGAATATATAAAGTTACATTCGAAACTCTTGTTATTGGCAGTTGTGTTTGCACAGTGAGCAGTTAAGAGCACCGTTGAATTCTGATGAACGATGATGGATCCATCATCTGTACAGTAACAGTCTAACATGTACATTTGATCTCATGTGTCCTAACTGAACTGGAGTTCTAAGTTCAATTTTCCCTGAAACCAATTCTAGTAACTGACAATTCTCTTTTTGATGGATTTATTTGTATGCATTGACACCTTCTTACAATACATTTTAGTGAACTTTTGTCTTGACAGGGCCTCTTGGTATCTTATTGAGCACATTGGAATCAATCTTCTTGTAGAACTTCTTGAGGTCGTCACCACCCTTGGCGATCAGATGGTCCACTTCAGTTTCGTATCTTTCGTACAGTACCGGGAAAGTGAGAGCACACAAAAGTCCTGGTCAAGAAAGACATGGTAAATTGTCAGTAGATATTGAAAAGTTGTTATTTTACATGCTTGTGTACTTGATCTAGTTGTGTACTTGCATTTATTTACATGATCCCATCCTGTGTATGTTGTTTCACCTTTACACTTTCGTCGAAGTTCGGTGTTTCGCTACTTACCAACATATACTAGAGTTGTGAAGCTGCATGTATCTCCTATTACAACCAACATCCAGAGAGATCCAATCACCTAATATCGAAAAGAACAGCATGTGAGTTGGTTCACCAAGCTAATTGCAACAGCAAAATAATGGTCTAGGTTTTTTCGGTAGGTTCATAGTAGCTTAATGAATGGTCTGAATCTGATGTATATCAAGCAGCGTTGCAGCTGTCTCACATCGAAACAACGAGATCAGAAAAAGAAGCAAAACATTATGTACCACAAGGAACTTCTTCAGATCTTTCCCGCATGCAATTTCATATAGGACTGATACAAAGTGCGCCAGTTTGGAATGGATGGTCAGTGCAGTTTCTACGAAGGCATGTTCAGACACGATGACTTCTGGGATCTGTGGAGGGGCCCTGCAAATCATGAGTAGTTAACTGAGATGTTAAGAGTTGAAGCTTCTTTACACTATGTACTCAGAGATCAAAAGGCAAATAAACAGCTTTGCTAAAGATCTGAATTCAAGGCCGTCAGCGCATCATCTTCCATTTAATGATATTGGATTGCAAAATTTTAGACAGTATGGTAATACAACCTGTCGAAGAGAGGTGCGGCATTGGACCAAATGAAAAGCAAAAGCATTCCAAGGAGTGCAGTGTGGCAAAGTAGCGGTACTGCGTTGTATTCAACCACATCGAATAGGAACCATATCAATGTGGCCCCTGCAAGGATCCCTGCCGATAAGCTCCTGTTCCTCCATAGCAGGATGTCCGCAACTGCAAAGCCAAAACAGTCCACATATCATTATGAAACTGATTCATACATCCCTGAAAAGTTGCTGATATAGAATAATTTACATAGAGAAATATTGCACCTTTCCGTTCACCGAGGACCTTATGAACTGATCTTTGCCTACTAAATCGCCCTATTGTCGGTCGATCATCGTCAGAATCACTCTGAACATGAGGAACCATGGCCTCTGAGTTAATTCTTGTGGTATTTGGCAGGTATGGCTAATAGGTCAGGTTGCAAAAACTCGTCATTATAAGCACGTTGATACTAGGACAAAGGAGCCTAGCTTGGCAAGGAAAGAATAGCTTGTGCAGGGGGTACAGGGGAATGAACGAATATTGGGGCATGATTTGCTTCAGCCAGAGGTTTTCAAAGAACCGAAGAGATTCCTTGCTAGAGCGTTCAAGCCACATTCTAGTAGTAAAAAGATTATAATCAGTATCTTACATTTGGATCTTGTTGATTGTTCACCTGTGCATCTTTGTCCAAGCATTTCTAGTTTATTTAGGGTCCATACGCCTAGCCTAGGCTCGGGGTAAAAATGCAAAGTGAGTCTTTGACCTAACCAAATGAACTTTATTCTGTTCAGATATTGTGAGACCATGTGGAAGTCACTCCATAATTGTAATGAGTAATTGACTTTTGGATTAGAGTTTTTATGGAGTTTAAATTTGGTTTCTGAGGGTTTTGCAAAAAAAATACATTTTGGTAGGACTATCTGCTGGAATATTCAGGTTAAGCGGTCTGACCGCTTTGTTTTAGTGGTTTGACCGGTAGAATTCGACCGCTGACAGTAGTCGGAGGCGTGGTCCTCGATTTTGTAGTCGGGCAGTCTGATTGGCCCTGGGTAGTTGGTAGTGCGATCGGCTCTGGGATAGGCAGTCTAAACAGCTGTGTGTTGGGCAGTCCGATCGACAGATCGATCACGGATGATCAAAAGCTATAGTACCTGAACGACCACGGATGGTCGATGGTCAGTAGTTGTAGGCTTTGCAGTCGATAGTCGTAGGCTTTGCGATCGGTAGTCGTAGATTGTGCGATCGATAGTTGTAGGCTTTGCAACCAATGGTCGATGGTCGAAAGCTACAGTGCTTGACCGACCACGGATGGTCGATGGTTGATAGTCATAGTTGTAGGCGTTGCGATCAGCTGTCATAGACCTCGATACTCGTGTCAGACTAGCCACCAAGTGACTTGGGCCGTTTGCATGCGAGGATGATTTAGTGGAATCCGGACGCATGAGAGGCTTAGCGGCAAGTCATTAGTTACACGTGGAAGAAGGCTAAGCATAGGTGATGCTTCGTGAAAAAGGAAGCAGGAAGCTTTGTTGAAAGCAGTAGAGGTGTATTTTGATAAAATTGCTTAATACCGGAGAAGCGTGCGTGAGTAAAACCCTGTGTTCAATGGGGCTAACGGGTTATCTCCGATTTTGCCTAATGAGTGGACCCATTAGATTTTGGTTCAGGTTGTGAGCCTGTATAAGGGGAGAGAAGGCAAGAGGTAGGGTTTGAGAAGTTTGGCTAAATCTTTTGGTGGCTAGCTGCTTCTTCCTCCCATAGGAGATAGGTTAGAGAGAGTGTGTGTCCTCTAAGTTTAAAGTTATACTATCCTAAGGGATTGACTATAAATCTTTTCTCCTTAAACAGTAATAGAATCAATCTTTTGATATTCTCCATGGCCATCTCTCTATTTGATTGATTTGCTCTTGTTTTGATTGGTTTTTCTTCTCTCCTAACCTTTTTTTATCTTGCTATACTAAGGACGTATAAGGGATGGAGACATCCTCTAGGAATTATTCTCCACCTATCTAGGTACGTTGGTAGTAAGTTCATGAAAAAACTTGGTTTTTGCACGTTCTTGACCGTCCAAGTGATTTCTTGATTTGAGAATTTTTGGAATGATTTCTTTGGTGTTCTTGCTTGCTGGGATATGTAGGAACATGTCTAGACTCATCTTGATCGTGACTCACCCACGAGCAAGTTATATTTACCGATTTTGATTTTGGCTCGGTTTTGGCGCAACATTCCAATAAACTGAAAAAGGTTTCATTTTTTACCATGACTTTCATGATCATTTGTCAGAATAGATTCCTGATATCCTAGAGAAGGTCCCTGCAAAATTTCATATCGTTTAGATCTACAGATTAAAAGTTCCATCGTTTTTTGGATTTGAAGTAAGGCTGAGAACACTATTCATTCTGGAAATTTCTGTAGCAATGGTCTAACCAGTACTGTAAGAGTGGTCTGACAGGGGATACTGTAGCATCCCCTAACTTTACTGTTTATAGCGGTCTGACCGTCCCTTTCATGGAGGTCAGACCGCCATATATGTAGTGGTCAAACTGTCAGGGGGTTTTAAAGCACATTTTGCTCCGTTTTGATCAGATCCTTCCTTGAGATTATTTGTTTTTGATCCTCGTAGTTTCTATAGCTATTGAATTGAAGAGTATTGCTTCTGCTAAAAGAAGATTTTGAAAAGCCTTGAATTAAATTTAAACTCCTATTTACCCTCCTCTAATAGCAATACTCGATCCTACAGATTTCAGACTGAACCCTTATTCTGAGTTCTTAGCATTAGGACTAGATGTTTCGAGAACAGGAGGATCAATCACAACATTGCTTGAGCTAGGTGCCCTGAATGTGATCCGTGGGTTACCTACCTGAGAGCAAGGGCCAACCACAGGAAGGTTGTTGGCTTAATGAAATGGCGCACTCGATCTGTCACCCTTTTTAAACTTTCTTTGTACAACATGTCTGCATGTCTATTTGTTGGTGAGAAAGGATACACTGGACAGTGGGCACTGGCATGTCCAAATGATGCTTTTTTGGGCCTACGAGTACGGTTTCTCTATAGTTCTGTTTCAAATTGCATAATATTGTGAATAGAATGTGCTGTATACAGTGGTTTAAATGGTGGCTCTATGGGTTAAGGAAAAGGGGGCAAAATCACAAAAGGTCTGTTTTTTTCTGAAAAAATTTCTGAAGATATTCCGCTAGACATGCAAAGCTAGCTTTGTCATACCCTGAGCCTTCCATCACTATCCACTTTACCTTTTACACTCGTCTTTACCAGATGTTTTATGTTCCTTTTGCTTTGCAGAGTAACCAAAGCAACTGAACTTTTTTGCTGTGACTTAACCAGATCAGCTAATCTGATATGATCAGAACAATGGGCAGCCCAGTTTAATAAGCGTTATCATGCGCAGTCCACCTAGCGTCCAAACCTGCTTTTTATCTAGGGTGTGTGTGTGACACTTGCAGAGTTCGTCCAGTTTTTTTACGCGAGTTGAGTTGCTTTCAGCGCGACGATCCCACACCAAAATTGTCACTGTTACTCTTTTTAATTGTACTGCACTAGCTAGCCATGTCTGCACTAGTACAGTAGTACTCAACATGCAAGACTGCCACCCTCTTGAAGCCTATAAATACCACGGCTCTCTCTCCGAACACTTGCACCATACGGATCCTACCAATCCTTGTACTAACTGGTAGTAGCTACACGTACGCTCGATCTAATTTTCTCTTAAGTTTTCAGGTACGCAAGGAAGCCGTCTCAGCTGTTCTTCGTGCTCCTGGCCGCTACGTCAACTCGCCCAACAGCAAGAAGGCCATGGCCGCGTGCGAGGTGCCCGTGCCGACCTGCTAAATCGAGCCGCCGCGCGGGCGTGCCCGGTGGCCTCGCTGGCTGGCCTCTGCGCAGCAGTGGTGGTAGGATTTGGGTACGTTTCAGGTATAGTGATAGAATCATAGGATGATCTATCTGAACTGATCATAAAAATATTATTCAGATTGAGCTAAATATATTCAGCTTATACATTAGATATTTTTTTTAATATTTCAGGCTAAAATCTATTCTGTCAAGATGTGGCTCCGCCTCTACTCTGCGTGTAACGCGAGTCTGACAGAGATGTGATATATAGCAGAGGCAGTGTGTTGTGTTTGCTTGTTTCCGTGCTTCGATCGTGCCGCGTGTGGTTATCATGGTGTCGATGTACTCCACTACTTGTGTCTACGTGACGGAAAAAAATTCTATGCGGCGGTGCCGCACTCGTGCGACACCGCCTGTGCTGTCGCCGTGTGTCCAACGATTCCAACGAGCTGCAGCAGCGATCCCAACGAGCCGCAGCTGCGTAGTGCACAGGCGGTGCCGCACGAGCTGCGTAGTGCGGCACCGCCGCATACAATTTTTTTCCCTACGTGACCTCTTTGGACTGACTGATGTGTGTAATTGAACAAGACGGTAATAATGATGTATGCTTATATTTTGTGCGTCCATGCACCTAGCTCTTTGATGCATAAATGATGGCAAACTGGGCATTCACCGAAACAGTGAGTAAACAATACATGCATGTTGTTGGGAGGACCAGTGCATCCTTGTTTAGAAGGAAAAGGAAAAAAAAAAATAAAGCTTTGGACCCACAACCGTGTGCTCTATCAGGTGGTTCTTAATTACGCCAAAAAAGCTACTAGCAGTTATAGTACAAAATAAATCAGCTATAGTATAGAAATATAGTAAAAATTATCAGCTATAGTAAAAAAATATCAACCGTAACATAAAAGAACGTAACTACTAAAACCGTTGTTTTTGATGGATTAAAAAGCAGATTCATTGCGTCTGTCCCTACAATGCTCGAACAACAATGGGATGATAGAAATGTCGAGACCAACTTATATGGTCCCGCTCAGTTTGGCTAAAATAAGCTGGTTTATAGTTTATTTTGTATTATAGTTAACTTATTTTGTACTATAGATATGGTTGACTTTTTTAGGTAATTAAATTTAAAAAAGTAAAAAATAAAAAACATGTTAGGCACAGTGTAAATAAATATGAAAAAGATAAAAAAAAAGTTAGAAAAGAACAAAAAGCGGGGCATAATTGGATGGGTACTTGATTTGAAACGCTGATACGAGTTTGGAACTGCAGGCCTTGATTGTCCTGGCGGCATTGAATTGGCACGGGCTGACTTGTTGCAAGTTCCAGGGTTCAGACAGTGAAGTGACTGAAAACCACACGTGCCTTTTTATCTGCTGAAGTCGCTACTAGTTTTTACCCAGCGAAGCTGCAGTGCATTGATTGTACTCCACTGGTGACACGAAAAGAAGCTAGGGCCCTGCTGTTCAAATCTCTCTCTCAATAAATGTTCTGGTCTCAAATCAAAGGTTGGATGGTGTTAGGAATTACACGTCATGCTGTATTTGAATCCAACTTCATATATTCTAGGTGGAGATCATTTGAATTTATTTTTTGTGATTTATGGTTGAAAAAACAATATAACTGGTAGAGGTTTATTTAGCATAATTAAATTTAAAAAAATTAAAAAATATAAAAATATGTTAGCATATTACATATAATAGAAACAAATACGGGAAAAAAGAACCGGCAAAAAAGCTCAACAAAAAGCCAAAAGTTCAGAAAAAGACGAAATTTATGAATAGTGAAAAATAAACCAGAAGCTAAAAGCTGAAGCCCAACCGATCATATTTTTTCGACTTTTCTACAGTAACTAATTTTTAAACGGGATATCTTTTCAAGATAAGATCTACTAATTAATTATAATACATATTGTACGACTTCATTCATATTGTTAAAATCGTATGTAAGTTTCTATTACTCTGTAATCTCTTATACGAACAGACTAAAAGCTTCAAACTGTAGCTAAAAACCATAACGCTCAGAAAAAAAACAGGCCCAATTGTTGCAGCTGCCACGGGCCGTGCCCACGGCGCGGGCCACTTGCATCCAACGGTGGCAGGGAGCAGCCTGCGGCCACGCGACTGGAAAGTGTCGGGCCCCGACGATTCTCGCAGTTCTCCGGTGTCGGTGGCGCTTTTTGCCCGGATCAGGTCAATGCTGAACCTGAAACGACATGATTGGCTCTCCTGCCGGCACCGTGGGCAAGGAAACAAACACCCCAGTGCCGCACCTTACGAAAACAGTCTTAACAGATGATCTTCGCGTAGAACAGACAGCCGAGCAAAGTGGTCGAGCGAACACAGATGAATGATGATGCGTTTGTGTCGAGATGGTAAGCCCTGTGGTGATAAACAGGCCGAACAGGAGGGGGGGGGGGGTTATTTGGTGTTCCCCTCAGTAGCAGTGTTGCAGCTAGTCGATCTGTCGGGCGTGCCCACGTCATATCTCAAGTGTCCCACCAAAGTCTTTTCTTCTCTGCCGAAATCTCGGACTAACATCCACTTCATCTTGTCTGAGTTGAGTTCGGTCGATGCAACCGACGTCTTAGAAGAACAGTATTTTGCTACTATAGTGCTACGGTACTTACTATTGCTGTTAGTACTACTACTACAATACTAGCGAGAAACTGAATAGTACGTACCACATGTGCAATCAACGGGGGCTATATTTTTAGGCTATGGTTTATAGCTGCAGCTGATGACTTTTGACTCTAGTACAAATGTCTGTGCGAACGAATTGAAATCCGATAAACCGTTTATAAAAGGCTATCCCGAAAAGTCGTTTTGAAATGATGATGAAAAAATTCTTTCCGTTTATTTGTTTGAAAGAAATTATATGCCATAAACCATAAGCTGAAAAAATAGCCCCCGTTAGCCCATTGTGAGTTTTGCAGCTTTAGACGCACTTTCCAAAAATCCAAACTCAAGCAAGCAAACTATCAGATCCCACTTGATGAACATCGATTCAAACCAAACGCAAGAGATAAATTGCCAAACAAACACAAAGATGTAAGTATTTGGGGATAGAATCGAAGACTGGGAAGAGCAATCGATTGGTGAGAAGAATTAGACTGGGACTCTGGGAGATCAGAGAAAGGAATTTGGCAGAGAAGGGGGAGCCGAAGCTACCTGTTCTTAGATGCCCTTTCGTGCAGCTTTGCTTTCCTTTTGGTCGATTTCTTTTCGGCTTATGATTTCTGGTTTCCATCAAACAAATAAATCCGATGATTTCTTCATCACCATTTCAAACTGGTTTATTATGATAATTTTTTAAATAACTTATTTGTTAGGAATAATCCTATATGGATTGTGGGAGAGGAGAAAGCACAACTTATAAGTGTGAGGGAGCCTCCACCCATCAGACTAGTCTTTTGGGGGAGAAGGCCCAATACCACTTATAAGATTGTTGCTCCGTTGCTCCGTGGGCTTAGTTATGTTCAGCTCATTTAGACTTGTGGCCCAGGAGGTGAACCTGGTTGGACCTAGGCATGCGCCAGGGTCCAAAATGTAACAAGTGGTATCAGAGCCCATGTGCCTAACATCTCCTTGGACCTCATGGTTGCAAAAGTGCTCAATCCATGTGTGATGGAGAGATTGTTAGGAATAATCCCACATGGATTGTGGGAGAGGAGAAAGCACATAAGTGTGAGGGAGCCTCCACCCATTGGACTAGTCTTTTGGGGGAGAAGGTCCAATACTATTTATAATGTTGTTGCTCCGTGGGTTTAGTTGTGTTCAGCCCATTTAAACCTGTGACACTCGATTGGACCTAGGCATACGATCAAAGTCCAAAATGTAACATTATTAGAATAACTTTCGTTCATACATACGCTTATACAAAAAAAATATTATGAAGTGTGGCCTAAAGGAATCCACCCAAATGTATGACACGGTTCAGGCCAACCCAGACACACCCTCGGCCTACGGCCCGTGACGACCAACCCCAAACCTCCCTCGGGGACGTGTACGTGACACAAACGGGCACGAAGTATATTTCTCCTGGACGGTCCAGAGCCGAGCAACTGCGAGGACCAGGTATCCAGACAGGCCAGCCCAAGCTCACAGATAACCCACGTCCAACGATGGGTCAGGCCTAGCCCATCCCCTTTTTCCTTAGTTGCAGCCACGTTTCGGTTTCGCCGTCAACCCAACGGTGGCGCGAAGCCGCACGCTGCTTTCGATGCGAGTCGCGAGGGGAAGGTGCAGGTGGTCACGCACGCTCGTGCCGCCGGCTGCCGTGCCGGTCGCGACCTCCTTACTTCTGGTCCGGAAAAAGAGAGCGAGAAACCGCGAGCGACCCGCGAGCGAACGCGAGAAGGAATCGTCAGCCGGGCGCGCGGGGGGCCGTCTCGTGTGGCGCACCGGTCCAGGCGGACGGCGACGTGCGCAGCCCCACGGTGCACGGGGAAACGTCCTAGCTAGCCTCCTGCTGTGGAACGGCGACGTCGCAACGCCGCGGAACTGAGATGCCTCTCCAGGTCCCCCCCCGGCACACCACCCTTTTCTTGTCTGTTTGACGACGTGTGGAAGGCGACAAATAGTGTTGCTAGCGACAGCGTCAGCCGCTTAATTAATCGCAGGTTAATGAAATCCCCAGCTGCCGGGTTTGCATCTGCGGTTGATCGATCGAGCTCGACGTTTGAGAGCAAGTATAATAAGAGGCTGTTAGTAGGCTGTATGTTGAGGTGGAGGAGAGAGAAGAGAGGTGGGCTGTAAGTTTACAGCCAGCTGAAGCATAAGAACCAAGAAATTTTGTGAGAGAAAGGGGTGGGTCATACAGCCTACAGCTGGCTGTAAACTACTATACAAATAGACTAATAAGTGGGTTGTAAGTATCCATACAGTCAGCTGAAGGCTGTATTATTAACCTTGCTCTCAACGCTTATTTTTCGTTGGCACAGTGGTCACATACGTATCACGATGTAACGGCGCAAAGCCTCATCGCGGGCCCACCGGCCGCTGAGTGCGAAACGCGCTTCTGTTCTTGTGCAAATCGTCCAACATATATGTACGACTACAGTGTAATTCTAGGTTTTCCTGTAGGTTTTCCTCTCTAAGCTAGGCAGAGGATCGATGCACTCTCGCTACTGTATAGGATATATAGAACCATACAGTGGTGCGCATGCTTCTTTTCGCAAAGTAGGGAAAATGATAGCCGGCTTGATTTTTTAGAAGGAAAGCTACTGTGAACCGAGAACGGCAACAAAAGAGGGGAAATTTAACTTTTTGCCACTCTTAACATTGCCATCTACTCAAATGCCATCCTCTACATTGCAATTAATATTTTGCCACTCTTCATCCTACGTGGCGCCTAGTCACCGTCATGTCACGCCCGCGCTCGCGTCGCCCGTGCCCGCGCCGCCGCCCGGCCTTCCCGCGCCGCCGCCCGGCCTCCCCGCGCCGCCCCCCGGCCTCCCCGCGCCTCCCCGCGCCGCCCCCCGGCCTCCCCGCGCCCGCGCCTGCTCCGGTGGCGCTCCCGCCGGTCCAACCGCGTCACGAGCATGAGGGGGTCATGAGGGACTCACCGGAAGCATCGGTAGGGCCAGAGACAGACCGAGACTTGCCAGCGACGAGAGCCGGCAGCGGCGCGAGTGGGGGAACGGTGCCGGCGAGCTACGGTGAGGGAGGAGCTCCGGCGACCGTCGGGGAAGCTCCAGGGCCACGTGGTGGTGCTCCACGCACGAGGAATTGAGGCGCCTTGCGCCGAGTTGCGAACGGCGATGAAAATGGCGGCTTTGGCCGGCGGCGAGGAAGAAATGGCCGCGCGGCGAGCCGGGGCCGCCGGGGTCCGATTGCTCAAGGGAGGAGGGAGGAGGCCTCCGGGGGCGCGCCGTGACGCGGTTGGACCGGCGGGAGCGCCACCGGAGCAGGCGCGGGCGCAGGGAGGCCGGGCGGCGGCGCGGGCGCGGGCAGCGGCGCGGGGAGAACGGGGGGCGGCGCGGGGAGGCGCGGGGAGGCCGGGGGGCAGTGCGGGGAGGCGCGGGAAGGCCGGCGGAGGCCGGGCGGCGGCGCGGGCGCGGGCGTGACATGGCGGTGACTAGGCGCCACGTAGGACGAAGAGTGGCAAAATATTAATTGCAATGTAGAGGATGGCATTTGAGTAGGTGGCAATGTTAAGAGTGGCAAAAAGTTAAATTTCCCACAAAAGAGGGCAAATATGAATCTAAACTAATTCTAAGGCTTTATAATTTTTTTCTTTGAGCAAAAACAAAACCCTTTACTCCGGTAGCTATGGAAGTTATGAAGAACAGAGACAAATAATCACAAGAAAAAATCCAATCAAAACTGAACAAAACGTGCTTTGACATATCCCGGGCAATCTGACCGGATGAAATAGCGGTCGGACCAGATGAACAGTTCCGATCAGACTGGTGGACAGTAGTCGTCAAACTGGGTAAACAGTAAATTCAACACATGAACATGGCAATTTCAACACCATTTCAAATCTAAAAATCGACGAACATTTTGATTCACAACTCTAAATGACCTGAAACTTAAACCAATACTAGGTCATAACCTTAAGAATTTATCCTAACAACAAATCAAGAAAAACCTAAGAAAATTGAGATCTATTGGTTTTTAAACCTCTGCTACACCAAAATCGGACTAAAACCACAAATTGAGCTAATTATCAAATAAACGCTCCAATTCATTTGAAATTGGTATGCATCTTCTCTAAAATGTCAGGAACCTATTTCAATTAACGATTAAGGATATCATCATCAAAGTTCTGACCTTTTTTTTGCTTAAAGGAAAGTTGCACTAAAACCGCGCAAAAGAGGGAAATCTCAATCTATTTTTGCTTGTGGGTTCTTGGTGATCTTGGCTCCTCCTGATCGTAGTCCCGATTCCTTGATCACTTTAGACCTAAACTCTCCTAACTTAGTCCCGATCCTGTCGACCTCACCATGACGTAGCTCCAGAATCTTATTAACAACACAGACAAGCAAATCTTCACGTAGCACCGCACGAGACAAAAATATCAATTGACACAATTAATCTAACAATGCACCATGCAAAATGTATGAAACCAAACAACTGATCCTAAACCTAAGACTAAACAACAAACCCCTATGCACACAAGTAACGATCTAGGTCACTCAAACTCATACCGCAACTCAAACTCCTTAAAGACCAAAATTAAGCCAAGTCTTTACCTTCTAGCTTGTTAGACCGATCCTCCATGCCAGTCAACCCATTGAGATGGGCCAATCTGACCGAAAATCCCTACCGGTTGAATTGCTGGAAGCATCCGATCTGACCGCCATCCTTTGGCTGGTCAGACCAGCTTGTCTATCGATTGCCTAAAAAATTCGAACTTTGCAAACTCTCAAAACCAAACTCAAACTTTACAATATCTCTAAGCCAAAAATCAATTACTCATCATAACCACGGAATGATCTCCACATAATCTCGTAGCTACAGTAGTTAGGCCCTTCCTACTATTGTGTACGTGGTGACGTCATCAGTTGCATGGAATTCTACTTACGGACGGGTTGGTTGGTTGCACGTCGCCAGCCTAGACCCATTCATGAAACTGGGTGATCCCAACCAACTTGGTTAGATTAAATTAGTCAGGCTGCAACATGTGCTCATTTTGGCATTCGCTTGCCCTAATCAGGCACCCATCAGTTACACCTTTTAGGGCTGATTGCTTCTTGCGTGCCACCGACCTAGCCTCACTGAACCAGTTGGTCCCAAGCCAACCAGTCCATCAGTGTGACTCTTGGCTAGATTAAATTGATTAGGATGCAACATACGTTCATTGTGGCTTTTGCCTCGATCAGGCACACATCAGTTACATATCTTCATGGGGTGATTGAACGGTCAACCTGCATGTGGCCAACCTAGCTCCCTTGAACACCCATTGGCGTGATTCTAGGCCTTTTTTTTGTCTAATTAACAGTGATTACTAGTGATTACTGAAGAAAGACGAAGTCAAAAGCTAACTAAAAAGTTGAAAAGAATGAAGCCTCTAACTTGAGTAGACTACATTGATCAGGTAATGATATTCTCTGTGTCAACATTTCACCTAGAATCAACCAACCAGTACTTTTACTAAACTGTTCATACAAATGTCATTGTAGCCATTTTTTAAAAAATTTGGCCCCCTGAGCACCCGTTTTTGCAAATCCATTCCTCTCTGTAAACCTACCGAGCTCAGCAAGCATTTACCGAGCTAAGGGAGCTTGGCAACCATCCTACCGAGCTATGAGTAACAGTAGCTCAGCAGGTTGCCTGTTGAGCTCCACTAGCTCGGCAGAAGCCTATCGAGCCCCCACCCGCACGGGGCGAGAGTGTGATGGCGAACAACTTCTTTGATCTTAAAGCCCAGTTTGTTGTGTTCTTCGAGACGACACTTGGCAAGCCGGTGTGGGCGCGTGTGCCATTCTGCTTATACAACTGGGACGCTGAGGCCATAGTGTCATATGGTTACAAGGCCGTTGTTGATCAGCACTAAATCACAGCAAGGCTACGAAAGATTATGGAATTGTATGTATAAAATGTGCATTTCACTGAAAAATTTCTAGCTCTATCACTGCCATTGATTATCATATCCTACGTGGTTGACATGGACATGTAGCTTTTACCGTGCATATATAGCATGCTCATCCGGTCTAAAAACCGGCAACCATCGAAGTGAAATGGCGTTCAAAATGTTAGCCCATCATGTTTGCACCTACATTTCGACCGTTCGATCTCCGATCAGCGGATTAGCCGGCCTCGAGGCGTCAGACCAACCACCGCAGGGTGCTCTGCGGTTTGAACTGCCTGGACGCTTATTCGGTGGGTCTGCAAAGCCTGCGTCATTCACGGGAAGTGGGCTAGTAAGACTTACAGGTGGGCCCGCAATTTTAATTTGGCTGGCCCGAGGTCTGCACTGCACGTATCTCCCCCGTCACTTGTGTAACTGGCTAAAACCTCACAGGCGGGCCCGGCAATAGGGTGCTCATTTGGACTAAGCTTTTAGCTTATTAATTTTATTTTTCTATAGTTTTTTAGCTTTTTGTTTTTTATTTCTTTGTATTGTCCATAATGATATAATATTTTTAAAAAACTAATTATGCTAAAAAACTATTAGCAGTTTTAGTGCAAAAAAACTAGTATAATATTAATAAAACTAGAAGCTTAAGCTTAAAAAGCCTGAATGAGCACCTCATAATTATGTACAACGTACACAGCCCGATTGCCTTTAGGCCCTGATCAACTCGGCTTCGACTTCTGGCTTATTTTTCACTATTCATAAGTTTCGTCTTTTTCTGAACTTTTGGCTTTTTGTTGAGCTTTTTTGTCGGTTCTTTTTTCCCGTATTTGTTTGTATTATACGTAATGGGCTAACATATTTTTTTTAAAATTTTTTTAAATTTAACTATGCTAAATAAGCCTCTGTCAGCTACAGTGCTTTTTTCAGCCAGCTACAGTGTTTTCAGCCATAAGCCACGAGCTTTTCAGCCGAACCGATCACCACCTTAAGCTCTCTCTCAAAAAGTAAAGGGCGGCCTTCATTCCGGTTTCGATTTCTGACTTCTCATAATAAATATATTGATATTATAATTATAATTTTTCAGTTTTTTAATTTTTTTAACATATTAGTTTTTTAATTTCGGCTTTTTAGCTTTTTATTTTTTTCTTTATAATTTGCATTGCCTGTGGATATATAATGGTTTTATTTTTCTTAAATGACTTAAAAAACTAATAAATACTATAGTATAATTTTAACAAAAACTAATAGCTAAAAACCAGCGACCGCTAAAAAAATTGAATTGAACGGGCTGGGACACGATCACACGAAATGGCTAACTCATCGGCCGTGTACGGGCTCGTCGCATTTCTCCATTCAAGACGCGTACTCTCACGATTGATGCCGTGTTGCTCCGACCTGACCAAGGAAAATTAAAGAAAGAGCACGCACGAGCCGGCGTGAGCAGTGCTATACATGCACCCAGAGTGCAGACATGCGCGCAGTTTCATGGAAACTCGTACACACAGGACTGAGAGCAAGGCTAATAATACAGTCTTTCGCTGACTGTATGGACACTTATAGCCTACTTATCAGCACATTCATATAGTAGTTTACAGCCAGCTGAAGGCTGTATGACCCACCCCTTTCTCTCACAAAGTTTCTTGGTTCTTGTGCTTCAGCTGGCTGTAAATTTAGAGCAAGGCTAATAATACAGTCTTCAGCTGGCTGTATGGACCCTTACAGCCCACTTATCAGCCCATTCATATAGTAGTTTACAGCCAGCTGAAGGCTGTATGACCAACATCTTTCTCTCACAAAGTTTCTTGGTTCTTGTGCTTCAGCTGGCTGTAAACTTAGAGCAAGTATTATAAGAGGCTGTAAGCTGGCTGTATGCTGAGGTGGAGGAGAGAGAGGATGAGAGAGAAGAGAGGTGGGCTGTAAGCTTACAGCCAGCTGAAGCACAAGAACCAAGAAACTTTGTGAGAGGAAGGGGTAGATCATACAGCCTTCAGCTGGCTGTAACTACTATATGAGTAGGCTGATAAGTGGGCTGTAAGTATTCATACAGCCAGCTGAAGGCTGTATTATAAGACTTGCTCTTACAACCCACCTCTCTTCTCTCTCCTCCTCTCTCTCCTCCACCTCAGCATACAGTCTACTAACAGTCTCTTATTATACTTGCTCTTACAGCTCATCTCTCTTCTCTCTACTCCTCTATCTCCGTATACAACCTACTAACAGTCTTTTATTATACTTGCTCTGACAATACCTAAAGTGTCAACGAGACAAATTGTGAGCACGCGTAGTACCGTCATCGTAATCCTGAGTGGCGCTCGCTTTCCCTAATGCAGTAGTACTAGCTTGATGATTGGGTCAGAAGGACTACCCTAATGTTGCAGGTTCCTTTCCTACGTAGCGAGCTACACTAGCTAGCTTAGCACCCTGCAATGCTCGCGTCGCTTGCGTAGGTTGCATAATGGTGCGCCCCGTCCCGTTCCCGTGTCGACCCCAGCCGAGTCGGGGTCCAAAAGAATAAAAAATACCCCACCAAACGACTTAGGCCCCGTTTGGCACAGTTTCACCACCAGCTCTTTGGAGCTGTTTTGTGCCAAACGGGGTAAAACAAAATAGCTCCACCCAAGGAGTTCTTTAAAACCTGCTGAGACAAAAGTAGTTCCACCCAAGGAGCTGAAAAAAGTAGCTTCACCCGGCTCCACTTGTGAAGTCAAAAAAAAAAACAGCTCCACTTGTGAAGTGGAGCCGTGCCAAACGGGGCCTTAATTCTTCCTCCTGGTGCTGCCGCTGCTCTGTCTACTCTGCTCAACTTGATTTTTGTTGTAACTTATGATTTTTTTTCCTATAACTACTTTATTTTACACAATAATTATTGATATTTTCTTGATGTAATTAAATTTAAAAATTTTAAAAATAAAAACAGATTAATCCATCACGGATAATAGAAAGAAATACGGAAAAAAGACAAAAAAAACAAAGAGTCAGAAAAAAACAAAATTAAAAAATAATAAACTAGAAATTAAAAGCTAGAATCTGAAGCTGAAACGAACGGAGTCCTGATTAGTGAAGACCCATGGTTATCCAAAATGGTATAAAAGAGCGCGGGCACCCACCGGGTAGTCCCCAGGAAAACACAAATACCTGATCACAACTCCTGCAGCAACATATCTCCATCTTCTGCTTTTGAATTTTGTCTTTTCTATCGTTTTGTTTTTTGTTTTTTTTGGTTTTTCTTATTTCTTTGTATTATGATATAGTTTTTTTATGTTTTTAATTTAATTATATAAAAAGTTAATAACTGCTACAGTGTAAAAATATAATGATATTTACAGTAAAAAAGACAAAAGACTAGGCTTATAGCTACCGCAAGCAGAGCAATATGTAGCACATGCTGCAACCGAAGACTGAACGATAACGGAAGGCTGAGTACAAGTGCTAGGGTTAATTAGCAGATAACAAGCACACCACTGTACAAAGTAGAGAGAGAAAGAACACCATATGGGAAGAAGAAAGTAAGAAGGGGGAATACTTAATTGGGGACATGACAAGCATGAGCACCTACCGGCTCATGAGCCGCGACGCGACGCGATGGGGTGGGGTTGGTGGGACTTGGAGGTCGGGAACTGGCGGCGGCGCCCGGCCGGCCGGGGCTAGCTGTCGTCCGGCACTCTGTAGGCGTCGGTGGTTATCTCGGTCAGCCACAGCCCGGGGAACAGCGACTGCACAAAGCACAGCACACAATTGATGCTAGCAATGGTTAGTTTGGATCGCAGGAGTATCATTCTTGCACACAACAATTATGTTAGGATATTACTCCTAAGCCTGCCTAAGGTAGTGCTATAAATAGTTATGGAGCTGATGATTTTTTTAAAATAATTAAATTTAAAGAATAAAAGCTATATCATCACAGATAATGTAAAAAATAAAATAAATAAAAAGATAGAATATTTAAAAAAGAAATTAAAATATCGACCTGTTTTGAGCGGACCTAAAGCTTTTGGAGGGGATCAATAAAAGGGTAATTGAGTAATTAATTAACTGCTAAAGTGGTTTGGAAGGGGATGGGTAGTATGGGGAATTCGCCTTACATCGAGCTGCCGTTGTACGATGCGCGGCCGCTTCCTCGGCCGGCGCCGCGGCCGGGCACCGGTCAGCGCGTAGATGTCTTCCTCGATCTCCTCCGGCATGAGAGACACCGAGAACGGGGCACACTTGCGGCGCCTCGACGACGACAGCGCCGCCGTCCCGGCCCACGACGTCCTGGCGGCCGGGCGCCGCCGCGTGCGCTCCCGCAGGTTCCACGGCTTCGCAGCGACGTCCAACTGCGGCTGCTGCGGGGGCGGCGGTGGAGACGGAGGCGGCGCCCTGAGCTCGGGCTCGGGCTCCGACTCTGGCGTTGGGCTCGCGGGCTTCGGCGGCGGCAGGGGACTAGGCTGGGTCACGCGGAGACGGTCGGCGGCGTCGCGCAGGTGGCCCATGAGCTTGGCGCGGAGCTCCTCGACGCCGCCGCCGTAGGCCTCCCCGTCGACGACTTGGGCGGCGGCGGCGGCGCCGCCGCGACGGTGGGACGACGAGAGGCGGCGATCGCGGACGGAGGCCGCTCCACCCCCTGGCGAGGCTACGGCGGGGAGGACGGGCATGCGGTGAGCGGGAGTTGGCTGCTGATGCGCCCACGGCTCGAGGTGGTGCGTGGACGGCGCGGCGGGCGGCTTCGCCCGGGGATCTGCAGCCGCCGCCATAGACAACGGCTTGGCTCGCGGAGGCAGCGGCGCGGGCGGCGTGGATGGACGGCCGCTTCCCCGTGCGAGGCGGCGAGAAGACACACGAAAGGGAGGGTGAGGAGGGGGGGTAGGAGGCGGAGAGGTTTTGCGGCCACAGGGGGTGGGGTGTCTCGCGCGTCGAAGGTTTACACACCCTAGAGACGAACTGCCTCCGCCCGTGACAATATACCTTTTCGGCACTGACCTTTGGGCCCCTAATATTGTATGACCCCACCTGTCATACAGGAGTGATGAATGCCCACGGCGACGGCGGAAAAGGGTGTTGGGCCGGAGGCCAATCTGTTGCGTCCACCAAACGGGGGGTGGAAGCTGGCGTACCGATGTCCTCTACGTGAAACGTGAGGGGGAGGCGGGTCCACCGGGCAGGGAGCGTCCGTGTAGCACGGTCCTCGTACGTGGTGGATCATTTTACGGGGACTGTACTTTGCACTACAATTTATGATTGCGTCCGATGATTTTGTATTATATTTTTATAAATTTATTATAATAGAAATTAATAGTTAAAGATGTATTTTAAAAATCGTAAAGATGTCAAGATGACATTTTTTGTGACCGAAGGGAGTACGGAGAAAAGAAACACACTTGCCATATACAAAGCTATGAACAGTGGAATAACTGTGTCCTTATTGTCGCAATTGTGTTTGAACTGCTGGTGGAAGCCTGCATCAAATGTGGCGAGTGAGTAAATATTGGCAAGAAGCATCATAAATAGCATTTCGAAAGACAGTGAGGCGTAAGCTCATTGGACACACAAATCATAAGATCTCAAGTACAATTGTCAGACACCGGCAGTCTGGCACAAAGTTGCACGAGAGAGAATAAATTAGCCACTACCAGGGCATGTCCTAGGTGGCTAAGTCCTTGGCCGCATCAGTTTAGCTAAACCAAGTTTTAATGTGACAGAGTGAAGTCACATTAAACTAGTATACTTTCAAAGGAAAAAAGTTTGCAAACGTAGGATCTATATTCTCATAGTTTAAGGAGTCGCTTTCAGCAATCAGTACTGAGGGAGCAAACATTCGAGTACACCAGAATAATGATCGGGAAATCATAAGGTTCGGACTTACAAATCTCCTTTCCCCCCTTTCTTTGAAAGTGTTTTGTTTTCCATTTTATGGACAAAATGTAAAAGTATCATCCTCTGAAGGCTCAACATGAATCTGAAGCACTTGAATAGTCAAAATGGTCCTGAATTGGGTTTGGCTCAAATCTGGACTTGGAAAGAGTCCCTTGTCAAGTGATTTTGGTTGTCTATTTCTGCATTTCAACCATCTGTTCCCTCAACAGATTGATCAGTCTAAAGTGAACGGCAAAATGACCAAATGTTGTTAGTTAAAGGCAACAAGATTCTCTCTAAACTGAACAATTCCTGACGTTGGTATGACAGGGAAGGACAGTATTTTTCTCTCGGACAGACGAGGAAGTGCTGGAGATATGTTTGTGGCAAAATTAACCACAAAACTAAAACAGAGTAGGGGTACTAGCTAGGAACTGCAGAGTGCAAATCAAGATGCAACACAATGTTGGGGAATCACCCGAGGATCAACGCGCGCAAATGCTCTGGTGTCGGACGGAAACAGGGCAAACCCGAAGGGGGGATACGACCACTCGTGACACCTTCACTCAGTGGTCGTAACCGGTTCGGAGTCAGCGGTCGTAACTCGTTTACGACTTGCTCACCGGCGATTGGCTCTAGTTCTCTCAAACGCATACTTTGGCTATGAACTCGGATACACGGTCGTGGACGACTTGCCAGAAGTGGGAACGACAAGGTGGAGCAGATAACAGGACGGAACACAAGAAACTAAGGCATGATCATGCGATGCAAACTGACGCACCTTTTCCACTATATTTTGTCTATTATACACTTGCTCAAAACTCTCAACGACTTACATAGTATATATATAGACACAGCCGGCCACTCAGGCCACCCACAACTGCTACAGTGTCCAACCGCTTGCCCATACCGGGTAGGTAGCCGACCGAGGACGACCTGCGTCACCCATGACTACCCGTGCTGACGCCTGCTACCAACTACTACAGTGGTTGATACACGACCATGACCGCTGGTTTCATCCTCGGTTTGACTTCGACCGCTACATTAGAGCTTCTACCACGGACACGCAGGTGCTACGACCGCGATGCCAATGACTACTACTCCGGTCGTTATGACCACACACACAAGGGCCTACGACCACGGCACTACGACCACACACAGGCTTCGAGTCCTCCGGGTGCTTTAGTACTCATATGAGTATGGCATCCACTGTACTCCTCCGAGTATAACGTCCACAATACTCCTCTGAGTATGACGTCCACAATACTCCTCTGAGTATAACGCCCACAGTACTCCTCCGAGTATGCACTGACGACTACCGATCATCGACTCTCAACTACGACTATCGACTATCGACTATCAACCATGACCGTCGACTATCGACCACGGCATTACGACTGCAGAGTACTCGGAGCTACAATACTCGGTGTAGCTTTAGTACTAATCGTAAGAACAACAGAATGACTGGTCGTATCGACCACAGATACACTCGTACACACACACACACACGAGCACAACACACATACAACAAGATTAACCCAATACACAAAAGTACTGGATTGAAACCAATGCCAATGATTACTACATGCCATCAAGATCCAAGAATTGATGAAGAATATGTAATAATATTTCTCACAGTCGCAAATTAAGAGTTGATATTCTTATGCAAAATTGACTTCCTCACTAGGCATATAGAAAGAACAAGAGAATCCTGCTTCAGGGCAAGCAAGAAGCAAACCCCAGTAAATCAAAGAAAAAAAACCCCACATACATAGGATTAGGGTTTGGCATACATGATCAATGCATAGATATCGACAAACTGAAACAATTAATCCTGAATATCTCTCTCCACAACTCCGATGAGCCAATGCTCGATCGCGCTCCTCGGAAATCTATCTCCTGCTACGGAGAGCAACTCAGAATCCCCCTTTCTGCACCAATTCAGAATCGAATCAGCGTCCGAAACATCCAAAACAAGAGCTAAAGAGATCAAAGATAGAATTTTTATGCGTACCTCGTTCACCTTGTACCGATCACGGCTCACCTCCGATAGCGAGCATCCAGGGCAAAGCGTCTGCGGCACAAGAGAAGAGAAAGCACGAACTGATCAGTAATCGGAGAACTGAAAAAGGATTTTGCGAATGCAATCAAGGATTTTAGGATTAGTATTGCTTCTTTTGTGTCTGCGTACGCACGTCGATTTGGCGCTGGACGCTCTTGGGATGCTTCTTCGGCCGGCGCGGCGGATCCGGCCAGTGATCGCGACGAAGTCCGCCTCAATCTCCTGCCGCGTCAGCTCCACCGAGAACATGCGGCTCTTGCCGCCGCCGCCGGCGTCCATGCTCCCCAACTTCTTGTGCTGCCACGAGTCCTCCGCAAAATCCCGCCCGGCCTTCCGGTCCCGCACGTTCCACTGCTTTCGGGGAGCTTCCTGAACCGCCGCGCGCTCTTCTGCCGCCGGAGCCGCAGGCGCAGCTCCTTTCGGCGGCGATGGGGAGCTGTTGGGTTGGGGCTTTGCGGTGGCAGCGGCGTTGGATTCCGAGACGAGGACGTCGAGGTCCTTGCAGAAGGCCATGGTCCTGCGGCACCCCCAGCCCGCGGGGAGGTCGAAGCTGCCGAAG
The DNA here is from genome assembly GCA_017311315.1 of Dendrocalamus latiflorus. Classification (NCBI taxonomy): domain Eukaryota; kingdom Viridiplantae; phylum Streptophyta; class Magnoliopsida; order Poales; family Poaceae; genus Dendrocalamus; species Dendrocalamus latiflorus. The sequence goes on along the minus strand of CM029614.1, from coordinate 33,511,453 downwards.
AGGCGGGGTCCCTCGCGGGTAGGCTGCTGCACGGCCAGTTCACTTTACGCTCTTTCTCGTATATAGACTCAGTGTAAGACCTAAAATTTCTACTAAAAATTTTAAGTTGGTAATAGTCTATCCACTACCGGAAAGCTGCTATATGCTGAGTGTCTGGAGTTTTACCGAGTGCAATCTATCGGGCACTCGGTAAACAACCACTTTGCCGAGTGCCTCCATGGGAACACTCGGCGAAAATAAAACACTCGGCACAAAATATCTTTGCCGAGTGCTGCAGAATAGACACTCGGCAAACGAAGATTTTTGCCGAGTGCTGATAAGAAAACACTCGGTAAACATAAAACACTCGGCACCAACCGCCGTCCGTTAGAGGTCAGCCGCCGCCGTTAGAACTTTGCCGAGTGTTTTTTTTGCGGCACTCGGCAAAGAAATAAAAACATTTTCCTTTCCTACCCTTCAAACTTTTTCTACTCTCCACATACAACATATGGTACTCCATGTTAAAATTTGGTATATTTTTGTATTTGTTTGCTATATTTAATTAATTAATTGCATTTCAAGCAATTTTTTGAATCAAGTCAAATTTGAACTGCAAGTGATTCAAATAATAGGAAAAAATGAGTACAAAAATGATATTCATGTTATTTAGCCTGGTTTGAGGCCTTACCTGTGAAATGAAAAGGAATTTCGAACATCTTGTTCAGGAAACACGACCACGAACTTGTGGCCGAATGGTTTTTAAATTTTGAAAAAAGCAAACGAAGTCTGAAAATCATGAGATTTGTCAAGATGTCATGATATCATACGTGGAGACTGTGGTAAAAAATTGATAAGATTTCGCATAAGTTGTCACGTACGATGCTTACAAACCGAAACATTTCTGAAGAAGAAACGTAGAGTTGAGAATGATCCGGTAAGATTTGGAGTCAAAGTGACGGTCGAATTGTGGTTTGACTACAAAACTTTTTGTATAGGCAATAGACAACAGAGATTGTTTCATGTGAAATTTTGGTAATTTTTCGGATCCGTTTGATAATTTTAATTTGTAAACTGCAATTATAAAATTTTAATTGATATAAATTGAATTTGAGCTATAACTGCATAAAATAATGGCCTAATATTCGTAGAAGTATCGAATATGCATTGTTGAGTGAATTTGACAAGGCATTTTCAAAGTACATTCAAACAAATTTGTAAAACACGTTATGGAAAAGAAAGAGAGGACAGGAAGTTTTATTAAAAAAATCTTTGCCGAGTGCCTTGTGGGTGACACTCGGCAAAGGAGAAGGACTTTGCCGAGTGCCAGATCGGGGGCACTCGGCAAAAGGAGGAGGGCTTTGCCGAGTGCCAGATCGGGGGCACTCAGCAAACAACACAAATAAAACGTTTCCCCGCGGCCGCCGCCCCGCTCACACACGCAACAAACACACGCGCCCGCCCGCCGCCCCGGCCACCGCTTCGACTGCCGCGGCCGGCCCGGCCCCCGCACGCCCGCCGCCGCGCCCGCGTCGGCCGCCGCCCCGGCCACCGCTTCGACTGCCGCCTCCGCTCGCCCGCTGCCGGCTAGCCCGTCGCCTCCTGCCGCCTCCGCCTCGCCGGCCGCCTCACGCCCTCACCTTCGCGCGCCACCTCGCCCGCTGCCTCGCCCGTCGCCGTGCCTCGCCTCCGCCCGTCGCCTCCGCCGCGCCTCTGGTGGTCTCCTCCGGCCGTCGCCTCCCACCGCGCCGCCGGTGTTCTCCTCCGCCCGTCGCCTCCGCCGCGCCTTCGGTGGTCTCCTCCGCCCGTCGCCTCCGACGCGCCTCCGGTGGTCTCCTCCGGCTGTCGCCTTCGGTGGTTGCCTCCGGCCGTCGCCTCTGGTCGCCGCCTCCGCCCGACAACTCTTGCCGCCTCCGCCTGGCAGCTGGGCCGTCGCCGACGCCTCAACTACTCCAGAGCCTCCAGACTCCAGTATTCCCCTCTACTTAGCTACTCTGTCTGCTGCTAGTGCTAGATGCTACATGATCACCACATCTGAATGATTTCAAAATTAGTAAAAGCAGCGTGCCCCTAACTATCAAACTGATTCATGTATGCATACCACAGCGGTTATTGTTCAATCTAGGATTGCTTTGGAGTTGGGCTTAGTTACAATGTGATTAGGAGGTCATCGCAGCTATTAAGGTTATAGGCCGGCCGGAACCTGGAAATTGGACCTGCTTGGGCAGATGGCCATGGTAGCTCGTCATAGGGAGAAATGGCTTAGTGCTGGTTTTGATCCTTTGGAGGTTACTAGTTTACGTTTTAAGAAATTGCACTTCAAATATTTAGCAAGGTAGTATATAAAAATCCTAACCAATTTAGTCCGTTGGATCAAAAAGATTGGACGGTTGAGAAACATTATAAGATATTGTAAAAGTGCATGTTTTATTATTAAAATCTAGATAATTCACCAAAACTATAATATGACGCGTAACAACTAATAAACTATATAATAATAGAACTGAATATGTTATCATCTGTGGTTGTATGCGATGTCTATCTAAAGACAAATAAAGCTTATTGAGTATGCCTATAGACTATTGTTGTAACGTAGCTAAGCCAACTGCTCCAGAGCCTCCAGACTCAGTTACCCTTTTCCTTGCTCGGTTTACAGTTCAGCTATTTATTCATGTTTATAGATTACGTAACCTAGTTAGGCGTCTCCCGTTCGAAAGAGATACGGTTGGAAATATGCAGATCTTTGCATATCTATAACCGTATCTGTTTCGAATTGTCCACGTTTTTTGGACAGCCCAATGATGCGTAGATGGGGTTAGTTTCCATGGTCTACTCCGATCCGTGACAGAGTTTCGGCATCATCTCGCTGTTGTTCTCCGGATACACAATCTCCCTGCCAGGATGTGTATTTGGAGAACAGCGGGGAGGTGCTGCCGAAATTCTGTCTCGGATAGGAGTAGAGCATGGAAACTAACCTCATCTACGCATCCTCGGGTGGGATTAGGACCTATCTTCACCTATTAGATAGGAGAAAGATCGTGTAGATGCATTTGATTCTTATATTACTCCCTGATATGTTAAAGGATGGATGACCGTGAGTGGATGTACACGGGCCGCTCAAGTCAGGGTTCGTTGTCCGATGAATGGATTGAGAAGACCGATGCTTTCTTGGAACTAGCATTTGCCAAGGTTAAAGGAGTGCGTGCCACTTGGTGTCCCTGCAGCAGATGTACAAACACGCGTCGACAAACAAAGGAGGTCATGGGTAAACATCTTTGCAAGTTTGGATTTACGGCAGACTATACCCGATGGATCTACCACGGTGAATCCGATCGTATGAGAGAGGAGGTCGTGAGACCACGCGTCGAGGATTATGATGCTGATGGCGGGGTAGGAGACATGTTAAATGACTATCATGAAGCACACTTCGCTGAAGGACGTAGGGAGGAGGAGCCGGAGGCAACCGCAAAGGCGTATTACGACATGTTGTCTGCGGCACAGAAACCCCTTCACGGCCAGACGAAGGTTTCTCAACTGGATGGCATTAGACGCGTAATGGCCTTGAAGTCCCAGTTTAGCCTGAGTCGAGACGCCTTCGATGCTATGTTGACAGTTTTTGGCAGCATGCTTCCGGAGGGTCACATTCTGCCAAAGAGTATGTACGAGTCAAAGAAACTCCTTCGTGCACTTAAGATGCCATATGAGCAGATACATGCTTGTCCGAAGGGGTGCATCCTATTTAGGAAAGAACACGCGGAAGCAAAGTACTGTGCAAAGTGTGGATCCTCTAGGTTCCTGGAGGTAGACTCTGGTGATGGTCAGAAGAGGCAGCTTGCGATTCCCGTGAAAATCCTACGGTACCTTCCGTTCATACCGAGGATCCAACGGCTATACATGACCGAGGAAACCGCGAAACAGATGACATGGCACAAAAATGGACGTCGATACAATCCTGAGAAGCTGGTACATCCATCCGATGGTGAAGCATGGACCCACTTTGATGTGATTCATCGTGAGAAAGCTCTAGAGGCTCGTAAAGTACGTGTTGCGCTGGCAACAGATGGGTTCAATCCTTATGGAATGATGGCCGCCCCATACACTTGTTGGCCCGTGTTCGTTATCCCCCTCAATCTCCCCCCCGGCGTCCTCTTCCAACGACAGAACATATTCTTGTCGTTGATAATTCCTGAACACCCGGGGAAAAATATGGGTGTGTTCATGGAGCCTGTGATTGATGAATTGGTCCGTGCTTGGGAGGAAGGGGTATGGACATACGACCGAGCTACAAAGAGAAACTTCAAAATGCATGTTTGGTACCACTACTCCCTGCATGACTTCCCGGCGTATGGGATATTCTGCGGCTGGTGTGTTCACGGGAAGTTCCCATGCCCAGTATGCAAGGCAGCTCTGAAGTTCATTTGGTTGATGAAGGGTGGCAAGTATTCTTCGTTCGACAAACATCGACAATTCCTCCCTTTTGACCATGCATTCAGACGAGACATCAAGAACTTTACGAAAGGTGTCGTAGTTATAGACCCTGCACCGCAGATGATGACCGGTGCCGCGGTTCGTGCTCAGATAGATGCTCTCGAGGTCAATCAAGAAGAAGGTGGTTTTGTGGGATATGGTGAGCAACATGCATGGACTCATAAGTCGGGCTTGTTGAGGCTCCCCTATTTTGATGACCTTCTTCTTGCACATAACATTGATGTAATGCACACTGAAAAGAATGTCGCCGAGGCACTTTGGGCAACAATCATGGACATTCCTGATAAGACAAAGGACAACATTAAGGCTAGAGTGGATTTGGCAACATTATGCGATAGACCAAAGCAAGAAATGAAGCCTCCTAGAGGCGGCAGGATATGGAGAAAGCCTAAGGCCGAATTCGTCTTGACCAGGCCCCAAAGGAGGGAAGTACTAGAATGGTTCCAAACGTTAATGTTCCCTGATGGGTATGCAGCGAATCTGAGGAGGGGAGTGAACTTATCTACTATGCGAATCAATGGGCTCAAGAGTCATGACTACCACATATGGCTTGAGCGGCTTCTTCCGGTGATGGTTCGAGGCTATGTCCCTGAGCATGTCTGGCTAGTGCTGGCAGAGTTGAGCAATTTCTTCCGCCAGCTTTGTGCCAAGGAGTTATCTCGGACCGTGATTGCAGACTTGGAAAGAATGGCACCTGTGTTGCTCTGTAAGTTGGAGAAGATCTTTCCACCCGGCTTCTTCAATCCGATGCAGCATTTGATTTTGCACCTCCCGTATGAGGCACAAATGGGGGGGCCTGTGCAGGGCCGTTGGTGCTATCCAATTGAGAGATGTCTAAAGGTTCATCGAACTAAATGTAAAAATAAATGCAAAATTGAGGCTTCCGTTGCAGAGGCATACATTTTGGAGGAGGTGTCAAACTTCACAACAACGTACTATGGTGACAACCTTCCTAGCGTGCACAATCCACCCCCTCGTTACAATGCTGGCGAAAATGAATCGAACCTCAGCATTTTCCGAGGGAAACTCGGAAGTGCAAGTGATGCGACCCCCAAGACCTTGAAACATGAAGAGTGGCGCACTATCATGCTATATGTGTTGAACAACCTTTCCGAAGTGGAGCCGTACATGCGGTAAGTTGTCAACAAACTTGTTCTCGAGTAGTCACTATTCTGCATCCAACCCCCTTGTTTCTCGTTGGTGCAGGGAATTTCATCATCAATTCTGGCGTGAATCAAGGGAATCTACCCCGCAGGAAGATGAGACCCTTCTTAGACAGGGTGCGGGAAATGGAATGCCCGATTTCATTTCTTGGTTCAAACAGAAGGTACTGTCCAATTTAGCTCGTACTTAGTTTGACATTACAAGTTGCTCGTATGGGCGAATAATATAACGAACTATCCTGCTTGAGCTTGCAGGGCCAAACCGATGCGTCTATGAGTGCCGAGTTGAGACAGGTTGCCGATGGCTGTGCCTACAGGGTAAGCTCATTTACCGGTTATGACGTGAATGGATATCGCTTTCACACAACAAGACATGAGCAGAGTCGGCCCAATCGAAGAACCACAAATACCGGAGTTTTTACGCCTGGCCTTGATGGGGTCGAGTATTATGGAAGAATTGAAGAAATATACGAACTCACGTTTCATGGTTGCAAACCTCTTAATCCTGTCATATTCAAATGCCATTGGTTTGATCCTGAAGTAACGAGACGGACCCCTAATCTTGGGCTAGTCGAAATTCGACAGTCATCCGTCTTACCAAGAGACGAAGTGTATATTGTGGCTCAACAGGCCACGCAAGTTTATTATCTCTCATACCCGTGCCAAAAAGACGACCGTCTTAAGGGTTGGGATGTTGTGTACAAGGTATCGCCACACGGTAAACTACCTGTCCCAAACAATGAAGATTACAACTTTAACCCAAACACATATGACGGAGAGTTCTTTCAAGAAGAGGGGCTAGAAGGGAGTTTTGAGATAGACTTAACCGAAGCGATCTGAATGGAAGTAGACAATGAAAGGGTTGTTGACGAGGACGCTGGAGATGAGGTTCAAAATGTGAAGGACTTAGAATTACTTCAGCGATTACATTTAGGCAATGACAGTGATGACAACATTGCTCATTCGAATAGTGTTGATTATATGGACATGGCTGATAGTGATGATGAGACTTATGATCCAGCTAATCCCGATCATGATGATTATTTCTAATACATGTAATACTTTGTTATTTTCTAATTATATTTTGTTTATTTTGCATCTCTTTCTAAGTACGTCTTGTTTATCTGTGCTTATTGGTTTACTCTTTTTAATTGCAGGTGATTGAACAAAGATGGTGGGCGGTATGAGGAACGTAAGGTCGCTTTACCAAAGACGGCCCGATGCAGCTGAGCAGTCGGGGAGCAGGAGTAGGAGGAGCAGCAGGAGCAGGAGGAGCAGGAGCACTCTTGAGGAGGAGCGGGAGGAGGAGGAGCAAGAGGAGCAGGAGGAGGAGGAGGAGCAGGAGCAGGAGGCGGCAGGGGGTTCCGCTTCCTCTGGTTCGTCGGGTGTCTGGTTGCGAGGTCCCTCGACCCTCCCGAGGCGACCGATACCTCGTGAGAGACGCCCGCTGATTCGACCCACTGGGGCTAGGTAAGTAACTTTAGATGTTATAACTACTTTTTCATTTGATATGTTGAAAATCACAATAGAAACTAATAATTTATCTTAATCACTTGGGCAGGGGTTGGACGCTTGAGGCTGCAGGTGATCACAAACGCCATGTCAATGGCATCCTGGGACTTTTGTGTAGGCTACACTTCCCTGGCTTGGTTGCGTTTGGCGGAGGGCAGGAGCCGGCCTACACGTGGGACCACTATGTCGCCTTCCCCGATTTACCAGATCGGGATGGCAGGGTATTCGCCAACAAGGCGGCGCGGGTGACGGCCGAGCTGTGGGTAAGTCTTTCTCGCACTACATTGCTCAATACATCGCATTCATTGGACATTCTTGAAATAATAACTGGATACATCGCGTCTATATGCAGGATTTCTTCAGATGCCAGGAGGGATATGAGGCCAAGGCGGCTAGTGTGGCTCACAAAGTCTGTTATAAACTCGTGAAGGACATGCATTACGAGGCGCGCGTCCAGGCCATCGTAACATACAACGCTACCTACCTTGGAGTGAAGATCAACAAAACTCAAGCAAGAAACATGAGGCTGACCCGGGAAGAATACATGCAGGTAAATATAGAACATTAATACTGATTTTTTCTGAGATTAAGTACGCTTAATTTGATCTTCTTATATGTCATATACTTGATGACGTGTAGGCGCCTCCGTGGTGGTGCGCCCAGCATCTCCAGTGCTGGGCACAGATGGTGGACAAGTGGTGCGCCGCCGAGTGGGAGGAGACGCACAACGCTTGCCGGGAGCGGCGTTTGATGATGCCAGGTGCACCACACCATCAAGGCAACCGTAGCCTCGACGAATTCGCGGCTACATGGGTACGCGAATTCATTTCTTTATTATAACGCTCAATTCTGCATAATTTCTAATCATCTTGCTGTTTTTTTCGCAGTCGTCGTCACATGGTGGTCAGCCTTGCTCCCGGTTCAAGGCATGGGCTTTGGCCCACAAGGGCAAGGCGACGTCCGACGTCGACTACAACCCGGAGGACCCGCCCTCAGTGTACAGCAATGCGACCGTCCACAGCCGCCTCAGTGAGTACACATCGGTGGCAAGGGCGGTCCATGGGCCAGAGTACGATCCGAGCACCCAGGACCTTGATGGAGAAGTCGTCATGAGGGTGGGAGGAGGCAAGAAGCATGAGCGGTACTGGATTGGCGACAGCACACTCAACACGGCCACTACTCCCACTCTCTCCCAGATTCGAGCAAGGAGCACGAGCTCAAGCCCGGCCATACGCCCACGGCCGGACACTGCACAGTCCCGGATGGAGGCACTCCAGGTTATTTCTGTTTTATTCGTCGTTCATTAATTTTTACATACCTTTGCTTTGCATTGTAACATTGGGGTGAAATATTGTAGGCCCAGCTGGAAGAAGAGAAGAGGCTACGGGAGGAGATGGCGGCGAGGATGGAGACCGATCGGCAGAGGAATGAGGCCGAGCGGCAGAGGATGGAGCAGATGTTTCAGTGGATGCAAAGTCTTGGCGAGAGGATGGGTCAACCTCTGCCACCGGAGCTATTCCCTCCTCCACCTCCTGCAGCTACTCCTGTTAGTTTGCCTTCTCTACCTTGAGCTCTTTACTTACCATGTTTATTGCTTGTGCTTTGCTTTACCTTAAATCTTGTCTCACACATGCAATCTCTTCTCCTTTGTGCAGAATCAATCGGCGGCTTCGAATGATGTGCCTCATGACTCATCACATCAGTCGGGGTGGCCAACTTGGTGAATGATACTTGTGGTGATTACTTGTGGACTATATGTGATATGTGATATTGTGACTTGTGATATGTGATATATTGTGACTATATGTGATATTGTGACTTGTGATATGTGATATATTGTGACTTGTGGTGATATATGTGATATATTGTGACTTGTGGTGATATATGTGATATATTGTGGACTATATGTGATTACTTGTGGTGATTACTTGTTGATATATCTGTGATATTGTGACTTGTTTGAGTGGGGTGCAATAAACAATTAAAATAGGCAGTTTTTGGCCACTTTACCGTGTGTTACACTCGGCAAAGGGAGGCTTTGCCGAGTGTCATGGTAAAAACACTCGGCAAAGTACCATTTCTGTGCATTCTGAGAACATATTTTGCCGAGTGTTTTAAATTTGCCGAGAGTCACTCGGTAAATTTGTAGTCTTTGCCGAGTGTCTTTACCATGACACTCGGCAAAACTTAAGCTTTTGCCGAGTGTCATCATGACGACACTCGGCAAACTGGAAGGATTTGCCGAGTGCCATTCCGTCCTGGCACTCAGCAAAAGACGTCGTCACCGTGTTTTCACCGTCCACTGACCTTTTTTCCCGAGGGTCGTTTCGGCACTCGGCAAATCATTTGCCGAGTGCTCGATGAAAAGCTCTCGGCAAAGAGCTTTTTGCCGTCAGAAACCATGCCGTGTGAGCTATGCCGTGGGTGGCACTCGGCAAAGCTTTTGCCGAGTGTTTCTCGTGCTTTGCCGAGTGCCACCGGCACTCGGCAAAGCTGCTGAGCCCGGTAGTGATCCATTCTTTACGGGTCTTTTCCTCAGTAATAGTCTATCAATTTTAAGTTGATACTTGAATGTATCCATTCAAGTACAATGCTCTAAGTTAAATTGGGTGGTGTATTATCGTGCATCTAAACCTGGGGCATACATGTACTTGAACATTTATATCTGTATGGAAAGGCAACCCAAACATATTTGGCAAATGATTTCAATGCTTAATACCATAAAATTTCCTATTCGAAATGTGCATATAGATTTTGATACAAATTTTTCCTAAGATATGATCTCATTTTTATATGTCAGGCGGTGGTGAACAACTTGAAGGATGCACACGAATAAATTAACACTGCCATCTCCATTGCACCGAAGGAGAGCAAGCCTGTTTACATCAGCATCAACTGCAACCTCCCTTCGATCCCACATCCGACCTTTAGTCACCACCATGTTTCTATTTATTGCATGATATCCTATTTATCAATTGTTTTGTTATTCTCCAAGATGATTTGACAGTTATTTATGTATTAAGTATACTACGAAAAATATTATTTACTACCATTTTTATACGTATTGTCGTATGTAGTACTTGTTCTATCATGCTTCACTAATATGACGCTTGCTTGTTCTATCATGCTTCACTAATATGATGCTTGATTTATTTACGAGTGTGAACATTTATGCTTTGCTTGATACATGATGACGTAGGATAAAATTGATGTTCAATATTCAGTTTGAGATCATATTTGATAGTATGTATCACCTTTATTTGATACTCCGTTGCAACGCACGAGCACTTTACTAGTAAGATATAAAATATAAGTAGACTATAATTATTTTTTAATTACGTCAACCAAGTCTTAAAATCATGATGTCTTCATCCCTCAGCCTAAGAGATAGAATAGAAGTGAGCTATAATTACTTTTTTAATTATATCAATCGAGTCTTAAATTTATGATCTCTTGTTTCTGATACCATATTGAGTCACATGTATTAGTCAGCTCATTCAAAAACCTAAGTTGAATAGAAAGATAGACAACTTATTTATACTTCATTAGTGGGCATTGCTTGGGGCGACAGGGCCGATCGTCGCCGGCGAGGACTCCATTGGCTTGGCTTGGCTTGGCAACAAAGAGAGGGGGACTAAAGAGGCAAGCAAATGTGTGGTGTGTTGCAAAGCAGCTAGGTTTGCAGGTTGCTTGTGTTGTCTAATATATAGCGCCCTCGCCTCCTTTTTATCGATATTTCTTCTTCTCTTCTTCGATCGGGGAGGAGGTGGGCGAAATTGACGAGCGAGGCGAGCAAATGCTGCGGTTTGGTTTCCCTTTGGGTTTGGACTCTGACTCCTGCCGTCGTGCTGCCTGCGAGAGAGAAGAGAGAGAGTTCGGTTCGGTTGCTCCGCGGATTCCGGCCGCGGGGCTGCTCGATTGCGTATTAGCACTGCGTCGTTGTTCGAGTCATGGAGAATGTTGGATTGCGATCCGATGGCTGTGCAAGCCAGGGCTAGCCAGGTTTAAGGTTTACTTGATTCGAAAAAAGACTTTTAAGGTTTACTTTTTAGAGTAATGCTATACAACATTCGACTGTTTTTGAGGATAAAAACTGTCAGATTGATCTGGAGCGTTAGATCTCCATCCAACGGATCCACCTATACAAGCCCCCCTCCAAAAAAATGATCTAGGGTGTTGGATCTCCATCTAACGGCTCAAAATTTGACTGTTTTTGCCCTAAAAAACTGTTGAATGTTGTATAGACACTCCCTTACTTTTTAATTCTTGCTTGTGTTTCTTTTTTTTTTGGTTTATTTTTTTTCCAAAGTGGTTCTTTACGAAAAAAAAATTGAAATGGATTTGCAGCTGGTATACACAGGTAGTATTTGTTTCACGTAGAATTTGCAAAGGCGAGAACTAAAGGGATTGTATCCCTACAAATGTATGACGTGGATTTCACTTTTCACCGCTTTATCTTTGACGTTACTTAAGCTAAGGGCATTCACAGCAGAGGCTTCTATAATGTGGAAGTTTTATGAGAGAGAATACCGTCATATCAGCTCAAATTACTACATAAAAAATTCTCTCATAATGTATAGTGGTTTGAAGTGGTAGTTTCAATTATATAGTTCAGCTTTCTACCTTTTTTTACTCGATTAGTACCACTCAACCACTTGTCTATGGCCTGCGTGCAACGAGGTGGGACTAGGACGCCCCAGGTCCAAGCCCTGTGCACCACCGCCCATCCATGTGGGTCTCACCACCCATGTGACCCACAGCCCAAATTCTCGAGGGGGGAGAGAGAGGAAGAACACGGAGCCCTGTGGAGTCTGAGAGGAAAAGGAGGAAGAAGAAGCGGCAACCGAGGTGGCGGCGCATCGTGAGCTACAACGAAGCCTCCCCAACGAACCTTCGCCCGCGGCCACCATCTCCGTCTGCCCAATCGCGTCGAGGTGAGTGCTTTGTGCTCGTTTTAGCTTGCTCCTCGCCTACATTATTTCTCTTCAACTAGTCCAAAATTTCGGCTTCTACCTTGCAATTGCACAGCGCGAGCGACCATCGCTGCACCCGAATCAAAGAATGTGTCAGTGTTGGAGGATTCGGTGGTGTTTTCGGTAGAAGAAACGTCTGTAAGCACATCACTCCATAGACCACCTTCTATCTCCCCAAGCCACCGCAGCTTCTGCAGACCTTTCTGATACATTGCAAGTCACCACCTTTCCTCTTTCTCCCCTCCACCATGGCTTAGCTCCGATGTGGACCGGAGAGGCCACCATCCAGAGTGGAGCACTGTGGATGCTCTAAGGGCCTCAAAATTTTAAACCAGCGCTTCTGACTTCTATTCGTTATCTTTCTGTCTGCTTACTTATTAAAGTTAAATTAAACTTACTAACAGAAAGCTTCTTTATTAACCCATGCAGCTCGCATTTGTTGATACTATTTTGTCAACATCGTCCAATGATTTTCATCTTTAACTCAGTGACCCACAGTCCACAAAGTATAAGACTTCCTTGATGCTAGATGTTGCTGCTTCCAGAGGCATGTTTTCTATTAGGCAACTTTCAAAAAGTGATCTTGGCCTTATTCTTTCGAAACTCATGCCACGTGTCACTGCCAAGGTTGTCAATATCGTGGCAAGTATCGTAGTATCGTACGATCTTACCGGAGGTAGATGATACGGATCCTATCGCAGTGGGATCGCGTCCTGTTCGTAGAATCGTTAGGATCAGATAGTATCGCAGTAGGATCGTAGTGAGATCGTGATATTGACAACAAACTATATTAGTATATAAAATTTGATATTACCTATTGCTAGTTTAAGTTGCACTAGTTTAATTTGCTTTGCTTTGTTATTTACATGTTGTTCTAAGGTAAAATAAAGTATTATCTTTGACATATTGTATTGTTAGATTATTAGTATATTAAAAATAATTAAATAAGTTTCAAAAATCAACCTTAATTCAATATAACATGAGTAAGTGTACTCAAATTACAAAATTAAATTCAAAAATCTACTATAGACTTGTATATTTAGAAATATAATTCAAATTTTATATAAAATATGTACGGTTTTAAAAATGTGATAGTATCGTGATTCTACGATCCGATTCCGTCAGACGAAAAATGATCCTACATCGTATCGCAATCCTGACAACCTTAATCACTGATGATACTATTGTGTGCATTTCACTTTGTAATTATCTCTACTCAAGGAATGGTGCACCATAACAATGTTTTATTCGGCCTGACTTCAACATTACCATTGCAACATGAAGTAGTTTCTGGGGACCACCTTAGGGTGGACCTATGAGAGTATGACTCCACCCATCCAGTTTCAAATTCTACTAGTGTTCATCTTTACGCACATACAAGCGCATCTTAATAGGAATATTGTGAGATTACAGATTCATTCCTAGTGTCTATATTTTTAGACGTGTGCTAAAAAGGCACACTTCCGTGTATATGCATATGGTGTGTATGGTGGTGTGTTTGTACATCTACTTTCTAATCGCAAAAGAAAAAAATTGAAGCAATTTTCTTTACAACCCACAAAACAAAGTGAATGAACCGGTCTTACTATGGCGTGTATGGGACTTGACACGCAAGAATTATAAAGTGAGAGTTAACATGAGATATCAAAGTTTGCTATGCAAGCAAAATGGCACACAAGACCCTTGCTACGAGTACCGAAGAACAGGATCCCAATAGAGGCGATGCACGTGACGGCCACGCGGCGCATGTGGGCAGTGGTGAAGCTAGAAATAAGATTGAAGATAGATTGAATTATTTATAGTTCTAAACTAAACTGACACAGAATTAGTCTTTTACTCTTATAAAATTTCAAATTCATATAGAATTTATAATTTGGATGGAGACAAACAATAAAAAAATAGAGAAAGTAGAAAGTAGATACCTCGATAATAGAAAGCGCCATGAGTGGTCCCCCACACCGCCCTCGATAGGACTGGCGGCAGTGGCGACAACAGGCCGATGAGCTGGAACTTCAGCAGCGCGTCGGCGCAACCAACTGATGAGGGTGGCGGTGACGGCGGGGGCGTTGTGTTGCCGAACGGCCGAGAAGAGAGGGGGCCGTGTGGCACCCACTGCGGCGGGGGACTCGACGACAGCGGTGCCTTTGGGCATGTGCAGGACCACGTCATCGCGGAGCGACAGCGGAAGGAGAAGATCAACCAGAGGTTCATCGAGCTATCCACCGTCATCCCCGGACTTAAAAAGGTTCATATATATTTCACTTTCTTTCTTTGATTGATTATCTCTTCTTTAATTTTATGATTTTCACTACTCCTCCTTCGCCTTTTCTTTTGTTTTTCTTATTACTGTTCTTTAATTTTATGATTTACATATATTATTTCACTTTCTTTCTTTCTTTGATTGATTGATTAGTTTTTCTTTAATTTTATGATTTTCCTTTTTCCTCCTCCTCGTCTTCTTTAATTTCATGATTATTGTTAACATTCTTATCAAGGAAAGGTAATTTCACTTTGGGTTTATTAATCTCTCTTTTTAATTTTATTATATACAAAATTGTTATTGAAGAAGGTGAGGCTGAACCTTTATCAAGCTTCCCTGGTGGCTAGTGGCTACGCCCCCAAACGGAGGGAGGGCGCGCCAACCCTCTGCGGCTCAGGAGGCGCGCACGCATACAGCAACACGGCATACACTGCCATCATCGACCCGCCCGCCCGCCCCCGGCCAGCCGCACCGCATCAAGCAGACGCAGCAGCGCCACCAAAATCGCGGGCCGGAACACCAAAAAGCCGGCCCCACCGCGGCACCGCCCAACGATCCAAACCATCGGAATTGCACGCAGCGCCGAGTTGGAGGTGGAAAAGAAGGCTTCCCTTTTCCTATAAAAAACCTCACCCCCACCCTCTCGCCCCCCTCGCTTCTTCGCCTCCCCATCCCTCCTCTCCTGTCCTGTGCTGTCCGCCCGCACCCACCTCTCATGGTCCTCATGGCCGCCCCCTCCGACCACACCCCGGCGGCCAAATCGTCGCCCCGAGCCCCCGCGTCTCCGTCTCCGTCTCCGTCGCCGGCTCCCGCAGCGACGTCCACCCGCACCCGCCTCCACAGCTTCTCCTTCCCGACGCTCAGCTGGGGCACCCATCGCCTCCTCCGCTGTTCGAAGAACGGCGCCTCCGCGTCCACCTCCGCCTCCCCTCCTCCGCACCCGCACACCCCATCGCCGGACAAAGAGAAGCCCCAGGACTCAGCCGCCGCCGGCGCGTCTCAGCCGCCGCGGCCCTGGAATCTCCGCGCCCGCCGCTCCGCCACGGCCGCGCCCCCTGCGTCGAGATCGGAGGGACCGGAGAAGTTGGCGGCGGGGCAGTCGCCTGCCCCGCCGCTGGCTGAGGCTGGGAAGAGGGGCTTCTCCGTCGCACTGACCAAGGAGGAGATCATCGAGGACTTCGCCGCCATCCGCGGCACGCGCCCGCCGCGCCGGCCCAAGAAGCGCCCGCGCGCGGTGCAGCGCCAGCTTGATGTAAGGATTGGAGCCTCACCTCTACTTCTTGTTGCGTTATTTTGGGTATCGGTGTTTACTTCTGAATTCTGATTGGTTGGTTGGTTTGGAATTGCAGACGCTGTACCCGGGATTGTCGCTCGCTGACGTGAACCTGGACTTGTACAAGATCGAGCAGGTGAGATATCGTTCATACTCATTTGGTCATGTATTCTCTCCCCAAAGTTGGTTCGTTTCTTCATGTGCGTTTTCCTCTTGCAGAGGTGATTGGCGCGCTGGTGAAGCTGCAAATGGGAGGAACTTTTCAGATGTTCCCAGCTTTGTCTTTCTTCCTGTGATGGCTAACATGTTCAGCCCATTATTATGTTGGTTCTTCTAGATTAGAGGATGGAAGTTAGATTTGTGGTGCAAGTTTGTATAGGGATTTCTGTTTATGGAGAATTGTTGGAATGATGGCAATGTTTGTGCTTTGTGGTGTGATATCTGGGTTTGGGGTATGATTGGTTCTTGTAGGAAGGGATAATATCCTTAGGTGATGGAAGTTATGTTATGTACATGGTTTAATCTATGAAATAATTTTGTTAAGAAAAAACTATGAAATGTTTTTTTTCGCTTCAGATTGCTCCAAGCAATTTGTTAAGTATGACAAAGCATTGTGGTTTTACTTGTTCTTTAGGCTGTTATTTTCCTGTTGATGATTGCTTTCTGGATTTACTGGTGAAAGAAAGATAATTAGTTGCATTGCATGACCAGCGAAAAGCTAGATTCTCTTATTTTTACTCTGCTAGGATATATATCATATCCAAAATGGGACATGGCTAATGGAAGAGAAGGTAATGGTATTTGTGGTGGAATAATAACCACGGTCTCTCAAAGTTTCTGTTTAATAAGTGAAAATCAGGTGGGAAATCAAACAGGTTATTAGAAAAAGGTTTGCACCTTGTCTTAATCTCGTGGTTCTATGTGTAATGTGCATATATGTCTTTTAGAATTATTCACCCATTTTCTGTGTCTTGTTTCACTTCTCTTGTTCATGCATTTTTTTTTGGTATATAAGAAACTTTGTGCACGTCATTCTTGCTTTCAGCTTATACTTGTTTCTGGGTCTTGTATCTATTGTTTGTCCGATCTGCTATTTTGCTTTATGGAGGAGGTACCATGTTCAGTAGCCATTGTTGAATGGAGCCTTTATGGCTTTATGCGGATCAACCAGTCCTGGCATTGCTTAATAAAACAGTTTTTATTTGTTAAGTTCGTTAAGAATTGAGCTTCTGCTCATTGTTTTACTTGAACCCTTGTTGAGTACTTGTGTGAAAGAGCAGAAATGCTGCTTGATTATATTGTTGTCCCTTCAATTCTTACACGCTTCGCAATCCAATATTTGGTTTATCGGTTTTTATGAATAGTTGGATGACATTGCTGTGGTGAATCAGGCTTTACTTAAATTTATGCACAATTGTGATGGGAGCTGGTGATTTTGGATTCTTTGGTTTTGAGAATTACCCCCTGGTATTCTAAGAATGTAGCCGAGCTTGATAATTCATATTTTTGTTTGTCTGGTATTCTAAGAATGTAAATCTATGCAGTGCTTCTGTTGAATCAGGAGTTAAACTCGATAACGCTTAATGTTCACATAAGTGACTTGACAATGCTTCATGTTGCACATAATTCTCTTCATTGGTTTCCATGTGTCTACTGTGCTTTCTATTATTCAGTAAGAAATGTTCTTTCAAGAATCACCCTGAGCTGTTGTCTTGTTTGCAGAATTCAGGTATATATAGGTTGCCCTTCTGCATTTTGTGTGTACATCAAATGTCAGGTACAGGCTATCTTATTTGGTGGACCATCTGCATCTACAGACTTTTTCCCTCACACGAACAATTGTTTTGTTTAGTCGGTGCGTCCCTCCATCGTGAAATCTCCGTATCTGCGTGATTGTTTCTTCTGACTCATTGCAACCGGTAACTATCTGCATGCATATCTACTCGACATGTTTAAAATATCTGCTGAATTCATTTCGTATGACACGGGGGGAATGTGATGTCGTTGAGTGGTACACCTCTTCTGGTCCTTCTGTCATGCCTGCGGCCAGAACAACAGGGCAGGATGTGGGGTGTTGCAATTGCGCAACAGTGGTTTATTCATACGTAACTGCGTTGGCGGCATGGTGTGGACATTGGCGTATTGCTATTGTACAATGTTATTCTACCTAGTATCCACTCATTGGATAATTAGATTTTCAGTTGAAAGCTACAGGCGGGGTATATTTGTTTTAAGACTGTCTCCCTCAGTCCTACACGGAATGAGATATTGTATCCTGTGGCTATGTGCTTGAGACTGAGTCCCCTACAACGTTGGGTGAACTATCATATGTTATATGTAGACGACTGTGGACTGACCATGCCAGATTGTGACATCTCTCCATTGCCTTTCATTAATTTATTTACTGTATTATTTAAGATATCAAAAGTTTTGCCAAACTGCTAACCCAGCTTCAAAATAATATTGATGTAGACTTTCAAGTCATAAAATTGATGTGATAAAATAATTGCAAGTGCGTAATTTATTTAACTCTCTCATTAAGGTACCAAAATCATCAAAGAAAAACCGATGTTAAGATACAAGACACTAAACTACTGAAGAACGTAGTTTGCATTTGCGTGAAATAAAAACTCATACAAGCAGGTCCAAGAAAAAAAAGATGATGTCGATTCCATCGCCTTGTTCAAAGAAAAACCATGGCACGGCGTCAGCTCAGGGTTGTCGCGCCTTAGGGCCATGGCCTGTCCCCCACTCCCCCTTGCTGCGCCCCTCCTGCAGCCTCAGCTTGCCCGACGCTCGGCGGCCTGCGCGGCTGTGCCCCCTATGGCCACGGCACGCCTGCCAACTGGACCGAGGCGCCTGCCTGCGAAAGCTTCCATGCCATGGTGTTGGCGGCGGCATGGAATGACAGAGCCTCAACTCCTCGTCGCCGGTGAGAGGTGGCTCCGCCCCTGTTGGCATGTACAGTTCCGGCATGTCCCGGTGGCCGGTGCTCCTTGCACAATGCGAGTACGTACGCGACCAGACGAGGAGTGCACGTACGTGTGGACTGCGTTCCGTTAGCTACTACAATATCATCGCACGTTTGTGCAACTTCATGCGCTGTGTTTATTCCGGTGCGGACCACCATCCCATCAAATCGATCCAATTGGGCGCTGCAATTGCGGCGGTACGATGACGACGAGCAAGCAGAGGAGGAATGTGACGGAGGTGCTCCTGCGCCTGTGCTGTGTCATGGGCATGAAGGCAAGGCACAACACCGAAGGCATTCTCACATTCTATTCGGAGAATCCCGATTCATTCTTGGGAACGTGACGATTGGCATCGAAGCCATCCGATGCCCACTCTGGCTCCCAAGAAGAAGCTCAATCCGTTCGAAGAAAAGATGACTCAAGCCATAGCATCGATGGAGAAGGGCGACGCGACATCGGAGACGATGAAGCAGCTATGCGATTGGTTCGCTGCCTTCGGGACTCGGACGAGACGATGCTAGGGGATGATCATCACCGCCAATCCACGCTTCGACTAAATCAATGGCTAAGAAAATGACCCACTGAAGCGCTTGACTAAATCAATTAGTTCCATTGGATCTAATGGCGAAGCAAGGGGAGAAAACTGGCGAGGGCCAGTCTGTAAACCAAAACCAAGTTGGTATTTGGTTTTTCCGAGCCGACTGGGTCATAACTTATGAGAGCCGAACTAGAACCGCTTTGGTTTTGGTTTTCCAAACCTTCACCTAATTAAAACCCATTATTGCAACTTTCTTTTTTATTTGTTTTAAAAAGACAGAAGCTCAGCCAATCAAATTATTCCAATTTCAAACCTTTAATCATTTGTACTCTCTCCGCCGCTATATTTATCCATAGTTCATCATTCGCACAAATTAAGAAAACACTAAATTTAAGAAATAGTTAATGAGAAATTATCATACATACGCCTATTAAATGATAGAGAAGAAAAAAATAGGGAAATGTTTTAATTAAAAATGGAAAATATTTGTATATATATCCATGTAACGGTAGCATTTTTCTGCTCCATGTCTCCTATTCGGATACATAAGCTTAAAAAAAGAAGATGCTATATTGGTCGCAGTTCAGAGTGGAGACAGTCGTCATCTGGATGCGTTGGCATGTTGCCGGTTGCCAAGGCGACGCCGGTGGAAGAGAACCCTGAGGACCTTGCGAGAACATGACGCGTACAAAGCTGGCGGGTAGGAAGGGAAGTGGCCCAACTGATACATGTAAATCGTAGTTTAAGTCACCACTACAACCAAAGCATGTATTTTAGTAGCTGTTGCTTAACTTCTACTGGGACCCTTGTTTTCCATGCCCTGTTGTGATCCCATACAGTCCCTCCTAGCTTACCAACTCCCTTGTCCTTCTTAAAAAAAGACTATAGAGCCTGTTCTTTTTAGCTACGGCTTGTGACTTTTGGGCTGTTTGTACAAGAAATTATAGAGTAACAGAAACTCACGTGTGATTTTGGCCGATATAAATGAAGTCAGTAAAGTATGTACTACAATTAATTAGTAGACTCTATCTTAAAAAAATAATCCGTTTAAAAGTTAATTACTATAGAAAAATCGAAAAACAGTTTTTAGAAAAAATATCTTTTAGAAGCCGAAAAAGACAGCACCTATATCATGCATTGGTGGTCGATGGTGTATGTTTATACTGTGTACATGTGTATTTTTCCTCGGGCTAAGGTTGAAAGTAGAACAGCACTTACATTTTCGGAGCAGATAATTAATTCTTGAGGCTCCACTAGCTAGTAGTAAGTTGATATTTTTGTACTCCATAGTCCATACTGGTACAGCACTGCGTGTGCGGTGTTGGGATGAGAAATGAACCACACGTACGTAGATGTATCACAATGCCTCTAAAATAGGGATCGGCGACGAGGTCCAGAGCACTATCTTGATGATTTTGGCCTCATGATGGGCCTCTCTGGTTATCCTAACTCCCAATCAAGTTGCTTAATTATTTATAGCGGACTAATACGTCAGGTCATCGCCTGCTCGAGTGGCAAGTAGCCATACGAGCTGTACGCCCAAAAACAATGGTGCTGATTTCACATGAAAACCTCCATCGGAACCTAGCTAGCAATTTGCACATAAAAAGCACAAAAAATGGCCAAGATAATGGGGGGCAGTTGTCTGGTTGCCAGTTGCAATCACAAACTGTAGTGTCTTATTTCCAATGATGTATGCTCTCGGTTTAAAAGGGTGTGTACGTATAACTCTATGGAACTAATGGAAATTATAGAAGATGAAACTAGAGCCATGAAGTAGCCATAGTTTTAGTTATTTATACCTGCATGCAACGAGCATTGATCGGACTGATAACCTTGTACTAAGTAAAACCCCACGACATATAGGAGAAATGACGAGAAAAATCAGATATGGAGCGAAGGAGAGGTGGTCAAATTTTAGGTTGTAGCAATCTTAAGCAGCTGCAAAAGCAAACGTTTCTTTGAACATGTAGGGAATGTTATTTGAATTCTGAACATTGGTGAATATTTAATCTTCCATGTATATATAGGTCGCGTACTATAACATAGATACCTCGGTGTTTTAGGTATTCAGGATACGCAACAATGTGCTCAACTACAAATCAACAAAACTCACTTTATTTACCTTTAATTTTTGACTGTCATGGGCTTGCTCTCTATTGAACAAGGCCACCGCCGGGGGATCCTGGGCTGGTGAGGCAGGTCCAGGGACGAATTAAAGCCCGTGAATTTAAAACGCGCCTTCCCAATCGCCTGACCGGCGCCGCCATTCCGAGCGTCACCGCCGCGCTTGGCCGCCATGCGATCGACCTCCCATTCTCCCAACTATTACTTCCCGTCGATCCCTCCCTTTGCCGCCCCACCATTCACCAGCTTGGATTACACGCTGTCGCTGTGGACTGCACCGCGCCTTCGAGAGTTCCAGGCGCCCAGTGTCCTCGGAGTACTCGCCACTTCGCGCTCCCCGGCCAGCGTCGTCTCACGCCCAGGACGGCGCCTCCGCCACCGTAGGTGTCCAACGCCGAGTCCCGCACGTCTTCGCCGCCCGGCGCCACCATCAATACCAGAGGAGCGGCATCAACATGTTACATGTATTCCCAAGACCTGCAGCCGCCGGCATCAGCGCCTGCGCGCGCGCCTTCGTTCCTGGGCACTATGTAATGACCTGAATTTTTCAAAAATTTGAAATTTAATTGAATTTTTGAATTCAATTGCAAATTGAGATTCTTGAGCCTAATCTGCACTAATCTTGGAGCAAAGTGAGCACTAATCTTGATGCAATCAACCCCACACGGCCGCCGCCGCCGTTGCTCCTCCCTCCTGAAAATATCCCGTTGCTTGATCTTTTCCTGGCCACCGAGCCTCCTTCTCGCGCCTTCCCCCTCTTGCCAGCTCCCTGCCGCCTCCCCACATCGCTAGCTAACCCCGCCAGCTGCCCTTCCCGACACCTCTCACCCCGTGAGTCACTGCCGCCATAGCCCTCCTGGCGCAGACCCGTCTCCGGACGCAGGTGAAAGCCAGAGGCCCCTTCAACCGCCCTCACCCATCCCAGTGAAGCTCCCTGTCCGCCCAATTAGCTTCTCGTCGCTCTCACCGCCGGCAATCACCGAAAACCCCTATGGTGAGCCCTAAACCGCCTCTCGCAATTTACCCCATATCCTTCCAATTCCCCGCTGTTGCAGCTCCCTCATGAGTCCATGAGCTTACCCGAAGAGCCGCCTTAGCCCACCGGGCCCTCCCCTTCCCTCACCGGCGAAGCTGCCGCTCGGCCATGCCACCCCACCGTGGCCAGCCTCGCACGATCCTCCCCGGCATAAACCACCGCCTCCAAAAGCTTACCCTAGCTCCATAGATGCTCAATCAGCCGCCAATTTTGTAAGTGGACATCCCTAGAGCTCCTAAGCCACCAAGAACCGTGCCGCACTCCCGGGCTCGCCGTCGGCGATTGCCGCCCCCGCCGAGCCGGCCACCGCCCAAAATGGAATCCCCAACTCACTAGGAACCCCGTCATGCCCTCCGTTTCCGTTGCGGATCACCGTGACTCCCCAGCCGTCGCCGTCTTTTTTCCTCTGCTTCACGGTCGCTTCACTCGGTCGGAGGTAGAAGACGATGGCCGAGCCGTCCATCTTCGGGCGATCGAACGGCCAGGAAGTGCCGAGACAACCCAGCCGCCCGATCGCCATCGCCCGGCTGTCGCCCCGCCCGCGCGTTGCTTCGGGATGGGCCGGCCGAAGGCCACGGCCCACTGCCAGGCGAGCGAACGCGCGCGCCCGCAGGCCGGATCGCCGTGAGCCGCGTGCGCACAGTAGTCGCGCCGGTCGCATCCGACCGGATCGCTCCGAGCTGGCTGAGCCAAAACCGCTCGCCGAGTCTGACTTGAGCCCGGTGAATAGTAACCGAGCCCGATGAACAGTAAAAAAATCCAGAAAAATCCCCAAAAATCCCAGAAAAATCCACAAGCCCCAAAAATACCAAAATACATCATTTGGACCAATTTAATATCCCAAATTCAAATTTGGCATCCATTTCTCCAAAAATCCTAGAAGAATCCAAAACTCCCCAAAACACCAAATCACCCCATTTTGACCAGCTCAATACTTTGACTTCAAAAATAAACTCCAATTCTCCAAAATTAAAGCTTATAAATTTAAGCTTCCCTTGGCCCATATAATTAAGCTTATTAAATCTCAATTCCCCGCAAATTCAGATTCTTCCATTTTACCAAATTAAATCTCGACGAAACCCACATCATCTAGTTCAAAGATAGACTAATTATTTCTAAGAGTCTATCCCCTGCTCCCAAGATTTATCCGACCCAAGCTCAAAACCCTAATTCGGTCCGAACTTCTTTCGTTCACCGAAACCCTAGTAACACCTAAGCCCTTGTATTAGCTCAAACCTGTCTACACCCTGTCCACCCTCACTCTACCACTAAGGTCCTAAACAACCTTGAAAAATATTCTAAATCAAGAATCCGACACCATCCATACACGCTATCATTCGTCGAAATCCATACAATGCCTTTTTGCATTGTCGATTATCCTAAAACCATAGCCTAAGTTCGATCCTGTTAAGCCAAACTCTTCACCGCCTAAACCCTGGCCACCCCGCCTATTTTCTTCATGTACTTTTGGATTGTGTGTTTGTATTTTGTTCCCAGCTTGCATTCTGCAAAGCAGGAACTAATGTATATTCGTTTTTCTACGTTAGTACTCGGATCACGCGAGTTGGTCAACAGAAGGACTACAAGAGCGGTTAAAGAAATCAATGCTCACCCCGAAGATCAAGTGAAGATAATCAGAGACTAAGGACCGAGAGGCAAGTCACATGTTTTTGATCATATTGAATCCCATGAAATTTACATTAATTATTTAATGTATTTTCATTATTGATAGTTGCGAACTGATAATTGCTTAAAACAAAGGTTTAGAATGGCATGCTATCTAGATAATCCTACCACCGATAAAGAGCCCTGTTTACCTTGATGGTCATATTCACCTTGACAACCTTAGTAAGAATTAATATATGATGTAAATGTATACAATATCATTTCATTCAACATGTTACACTACTAAGTGACTCTGGCCGTTGGCCGGTAGAATTGAAAAACCCGGAGAGGGTAGGGTGGTATGGGACACCATACCCTAGGCCGGTGATGCTGGTGTGCAAGTTAGGGTAAAAAGGGTGTGGACGTCCGTGGAGGACTTCGTCCACCGCTTTACCCGTGCTGGTGTGCAAGTTAGGGTAAAAATGGTGTGGAGGTCCGTGGAGGACTTCGTCCACCGCTTTACCCTGAGCCTGAGGCTGCGGACCTCAGGAAAAAGATAAGGGCAAGAACCTTGTGCTAAGTAAGAGACACAGTGATCGCCCAACCACAAGTGTTGATACGTCAACCCTGGTCTAGTAGCTGCTCAAGTTCGATTGAACCTCTACAGACGCAGTCTGGAGGCACCGTGCGAGTCCATACGGAAGGGGCTGAGTAGGGCCGTATGGAAGTTGGTTATTTTATTTGAACAATCTGACCGATCGATCTGAACCTCGATCATGTGTTATGTGAGCCGCACAATAGTAGGCTGAGATAAGTCAGAGGTATCCTGAGCTTATTGGTGTAAGTCAGGAGTGGCCTGGGCTTATTGAGGAAGTCTACTAGGTAGAGGCTATATAAAGAATTGAGCAGCGAAAGGCCATGTTTTCTTAATGCTAGACGTGGGTTAAGAAATCTTGTGGGTAAAGCAAAGCAGCTCTGCAGAGTGAAATAAATGGTATTCGAATACGCCGTGCTTCCGGTTAATGAAGCTGTGTTAATTGGGTGATTCCAACAACGAGGCATAAGTAGTGTTTCTGAGGTTGTTAAATTGAGTAATGATGAGATTTTATCTGATAACAGAAAAACCCTGGTCTTAAGGAGCAATTGTGTTAAAAGTTTATTCGTTTGCAAATAAAATTGCATCCACCTCTTAATAAAACACTATACTCCCTTCCCTTGAGAATCCGGGCATCTAGTTATATAGTGTTTCCACATGTGATTTGCTGAGTACGGGGTCGGAGTACTCAGGCTTGCATAATTTTCCCCCAACAGATACCAGAAGAAAAAGGAAGCAATTCAAGATTTCGCATTAGGGTTACGACCGCACTCAAGCGTTCCTGTGGGGTTTTCTTCGGCTCTTCTGTATGTAAGTTAAGTTTTGGGGTTGAACGCCCGTATTGTCATTAAAGCTGGCCATTAGGTCTTACTTTAATCCAATTAACTCTTTTTAAATGGCTTATAAGCAGGCATGATACACTGTTAAGCCGCAACAGAACTCCTGGGCTGTTGCAGACCGTACGACGTCCCTGTTCCCAAAAATTGAGGGCGTTACACACTAGACATCTTGTAATAGAATCCTCACTTTCTCATGTGAGTGCTGAGTACTTTATAAGTTTACCTTTTCTATTTACGCATCATTCGAAAGGCATTTCGGAATCAAATGGCTAGGAACAAGGCCTTTCCGTACGTCCGTGTGCTTATATAATTTGGAACTGCTAGAAATTTGGCAAACGTTTTTTTGGGGGGGGGGGATTAGTTGATTTTTTGACCTCAGGATATGCTTGAAGATTCACGCCTGCGCCACCTGTCTCCATCACCGGTGAGGTCGTACGTGCCGCCTGTCACCTCCATTGTACGTGTGCTCTAGCTAGAATCGGGCGAAGGTTTGTAGGATTATGGTAAGAATTCACCGGTTAGGGTTCACAGGAGCCCTCAAACTTAGAGGGAGGCTGAGGCAGAGGAGGGCAGACGGTGTATGGCAGCGATAGGGAGACGAGGCGACGGTGGCACCACTGGCCGCAAGCTTGGGTGAGGGCGGTGGATGGTGGAGGTCGGTGGCGTCGACAACAAGATAATATTAGAAGGCGGTGGGAGGCAGTGGGTACCACTGCCAGAGACAGAGAAGAAGGCAATGGTGAGGCAGGCGAGCACTGTCGGTGGATAAGGAGGAGCCGGTAATGGCGGTGGGATAGGCGAGCGACACCAGTGGAGGAAAAGGAGGTGGTAGCATGGAGGAGATGTAAGGGAGAGTGGCGTAGCGCGGGTTGTCTTGACTGGCGATGGGAAGGCAGCGACGAGAGAGGATGAGCACGGGAAGCAAGCAGCGCCACCGCATGAAGCACATGAGGAATGTTGACTCAAGTGGATAAGGGTAGGGAGGGGTTGGCTCACTTGGCTGTATAGGATGGGGGAAGTGACCTGGACCATTCAATCTCCATTTGACGCTCCTAAATGCGACTAATTTATCAAGAGAAATAGTTATAGAACGCACGACAAAATATGAAACAAATGAAGAATAAACAGAAGCACGAGACAAAGATTTTATGTGAAAAACCCTTGACGGGAAAAATTACAGACGTACAATTAGCGAACTCACTATATGAGGAGAAGTTATATAACGTCCTTGGTATATTA
Organism: Dendrocalamus latiflorus; assembly: GCA_017311315.1. Lineage (NCBI taxonomy): Eukaryota > Viridiplantae > Streptophyta > Magnoliopsida > Poales > Poaceae > Dendrocalamus > Dendrocalamus latiflorus. The sequence goes on along the minus strand of CM029614.1, from coordinate 33,484,857 downwards.
TATGTGTAGATGACTTGTGCAGTGACCACTGCTATCATAAGGCTTATGGGAGGTATAAATATTCTTGGGGACAAGAGTTCCAGACGAGGAAGAAATAGAGTTCTAATCGGCAATAAAACAGAGATCTACTCATAAACTGGAACAGTAACTTGCTCGAAGATGGAAATAACACCCTGCTCAGAGATAAAACATAGTCTCACAAACACCTCTGGACATCACGTCTGACGCAAGTTGGTGCAGAGTCTCACGAACACGAAGATGATCGCAATCATAATATCTGATCGGTTCGCATTATCGACCCATCATGCTGGTCAGAAAATATCTTTTAAGCAAATTTAATCGGATTCTTCAAGTGATCAGATCCGGTCAGAATGGATCACAAAATATAATAGAACTCATTCAAATGTTAATTAGACAATCCCTGTATATTTTTGTCCTCTTCGTGGGCTGTTACCATTTGGCATTTGGATGAGAGGTTGGCATCAATACCGTTGTTCTTTTCGGCACACAGTGCGGTTGGCGCGGGGCAAGATGAATTGGGCCAGGGCGGACGGGCAAGCGGCCAGCGCGAGGAGCGTGGAGTGGTGGGTACGCGCCGTCCAAGGGAGGGGAGTGGCCTGCTTGGTGCTTGCTCGCGCATCGGTGGGTGGCCGGGGCGATGCGCGCGCGCGGCGGTAGTCAGGAGTAAGGCGCGCGGCGCCCGGCGCGAGTCGGTCCTAGGCTCGTACCCAACCCACGTCCGACGACGACGCGTCTCAAGAATTTACAACGGTAAGAAAGTGCAAACGAGCCATCTACAAATTGTGCGAACACAGAAACAAAGTGTATTGAACAAACATGCTTCATCAATTTGTTAATCGAATTTACTTTGTTCCTAGTATATTTGGTTAACTCGGGAAATTGTTATACAGCGCCTGTGCCCTGGTACATTTTGTTGAGAAAAGTGGAAAAAGTACCTCCAACCTCGTCCCCCCTCAAATGGTAGTTACAAAATAACCGCAAATAGAAAAGGAACAGGAAGATATTGAGACAAGATCATCATTTATGCCCAACCCAGCACTAACACTTCAAAGGCAGATCCTAACAACCATTTTGCCAAGAACAAAGCAAAGGGAGTACAGATCATCAAAGTCCATCGACAATCCTCTCGGTTCCTGCGACAGGTCAATCTTTCAAACTTGCATTCAGAATGCGAAATGTTTAAACAAAGGGAGGAGAGATCATAATAAGGATTTAAAAGGTGTGCAACACTGTGAGGCTGTAAGAAAAAACAAATTATCTTAGTTGACTGTAGACAGTCAGTGATAGAAATCCATTTTTATAGGCATAACTGAACATCGGGGTTATTTCAAAACCTCATAATTTAAGCCTATTCCTTACTAGGAATTTAAAATGTTCTAGCAAAAAAATAGCTAAAATGCCAACCCATTTATAAGGTCACAGTTGGTTGATCATAAATAAATTGCTGACAGTTGATATAAAGCAAGGGTTATCAGCTAATTGTCCTGAATAAAGAATGCCGCCAGATACAAATAGAAACAACATGAACTAACTATTTCTACCTATATGTTTTGCATGAACAAAAAACAAATATGCTAACCAAGAATGTCCAATGGACTGCAATATCACCTGCAGAGATAAACGTCACTCTAGAATTTCACAACACAAATCCCAATTCTATATTACTAGCTGTCAAACTCTTCATCTTCATTGTAATCATCATATTCATCGCTTGATTCATCAAAATCGTTCTGGTCCTGGACCCATTAAAAAGATTAATGAATTTATGATGGTTTAAAACAGGCAGGATCAGTTTCAAAAAGAATGGATACCTCATCATAGCTTGCAGAGGTAACTGCTATGCTGTTTTCATTTTCTGAATCTGAGCTATCCTCCTCTTGTTCCTCATAGTCCTCAATACCCTATTTTGTTTCACATCACACCAGGAATTCATTAATCAATGAATAAGATTTAACTAAGAGAACAAATATTATTAGTTTATTACTAGTGTAACTACAGTTATCTGCCTCACTGTCGTTAAAGCATTTCAGGTAAAGCAGAGTGTGGAACAGTGGAAGTCGCCTGAGGGACTGCTAATCTGCTATTGCCTTGCTAACAAATCGTCAATAAATAATAATGTATTTTTTATAACTTAAACAAATAATTAATAAAATTTGAGCAACTGAAATGCATCATATCACTGTCTGACAACAAATGGCACCAAAGCAAAAGAAAAAGGCACCAAACATGCTATAATTCTACAGTATACATTTTTTATGCCTCCAAGAATCAACTTTAATGCTCTCCAAATAATACAACCCCACCCCCCAAAAAATTCCTAACATAGGAAAAAAAATGTTGTCTTAATGGACACATAATTACTTCTGTATAGTGAGAAATTCCATACCAAATCCAACTTCATCTGCGTTATATTTCTTTGCAGTTGAGCTATATGCTGGCTGAGGGCCTGCACGACCAAGTCATGAGTTTAAAGGAAATCAGAACAATGCTAAGGTTGTATACAAGAGTTTTCAAATGACTACACAAAAAAGAGGAACTCCACATTTTTCATGGCAAGCTAACCTCATGGCGTTGCATTGCAACTGCACGTTTCAATGCCTTGGCCTTTGTTAAAAGATTTCTAGGCCTTATGTTAATAGGCCTCCTATAGTTCTTTCCACGGTAAAAAATAAGTGCATAGCCCTTGGGAACTCTTTCAATTGCAACTAGTATGCCACCACTTTCATATTCTAGAAGTCGCGCTGTCTCCACAACAAAGGACAAGGTCTTTTGCTTTGAAATCAATTTGACAACTTCCCTGTGCTTCCAATGCAAGTGCATATTTTCAATGACACCATCAAAGACACCACGAATTCCTAAAATTGATAGGGAGAATAATCAGACATTTGAAACAGTAGAGCCTGTTCCAAGGTGATCGTTTAGGAAACTTACCAAGAGGCAAATATGCCTTAAGTCGCAAACCAATTCTACGGAAAACGGACCTTTCCTCATCTGTAATCATTTCTTGATCATCAGATGGATTGGCAAGGATCATAGAAGCTTCAATCTTCGATAGTAACCGCTCTGCTCTATGTATTTTTGCCTGAGCCTGTGAATTTGAAGAGGAAATCAAGGAACAAGCGATAACAACTAAAGGAAACAAAGCTATGCCAAACAAGCAAAGTTGCATCCCTAGAAAAAGGCGAGTAAATGTTTTTTTGAGGGAAAAAGGTGAGTAAAGTCAACCTCATAATTACAAAATAAACAACATATATCGATATGTACACTGAAAATGAAATATTCTAATTTTTATTGCAAGCTCATTTTTCCTTCTGAAACTACAGTTAACTAAGAACAACATATAGAAATTGCTTACAATGGAAAGCTTGTGTTCAAGTCTCCTGAAAAGCTTTTCTTTCTCTGATCTAGAAGACGCTTCTTTCATTTCTTCTTGCTCCTTAGCAGTTACTTCTCTTCCCCAACGAGCTTGAGCCTCCTGAAATTCAGCAAGAGTACCTGCGAGAGCATGCCCATATAAACCATCCTCCGGAGAGTGTGCAATGGCAATGCATCTTCTCTGTTCCTCTACATTCTGGATATCTTTTGTCAACTCCTCTCTTTCAGCCAAAGCAGCTGCAACAGATGTTGGGAGGAAGTCTTTTCCACGATATATTATGATGTAATATTTATTTCGAAGAAGCAGGGTACCTCCAGTTAGATTCTGAATGAATGTGGAAAAAAAATGATAAGACATTAGCTAATTCATGAAGGCTTTTACAAGTTAAAGCAAATATAGTGCATCAATAGAATTGATTTGTGGGAACATGCTTTTCGAAGTCTATGCAAAGATCAACATAGGAATCACATACTAAAGCATAATAAGCACTCCAAACTACGATTTAATTCTAAACAAGTATTCAATTGTGGTCAGCTTATCTACTAAGTTTAAAACATATAACAACCAGCGTTTTCAAGGTTCCTTGACATAAATTTTGTAAAGCAATCAAGCCTGCCAATGAGAGGGGACAATACGAGCATGGTATTCAAACCTTTATTTCTTCAGCCATTAGCTTATTATTTGTATTCTGGATTCCACGTTTGACAGCTATTTTCACCACCAAACTCTTCTCCCAGAGCTTAACAATAGCCGCTGCCAAGCCTTGATGGCTCCGGTTTCTCCCTTCAATGAAGTTTAGCAAGCTATAAGCAGTTGTTTGCTGCCAACAAATGAAAGCTATGATGCGGAAAGATGATATACACACTGTCGAAAGCAATACCTAAAGCAAAATGGCATGGAAGGTTCCTTGCTAACTTTCGCAAATTTGTCAGCTCTGCATTGGTAAGGGTCGAACGCATTCCAGTTGGAAGAAGTCTAAATGGTGTTTTATAACCAGGAATTGTTTGAGGCAGCAAGTCAGCATCCACAGGTAAAATACCTGTTCCCCACCAATCCACAAAACGAGGACCCAACTCATCAAGCATTTCATTGAACTCCAGCTCTTCTTCTGTCATGTCCTCAGTATTCTGCGTGTTCAATCTGGATACATTCTCATGTTGAGCAGTTAAATCATTCCCCTGATTATCATTCTCAGCAGGGCTCGAGGCATCTGGGATGAATAATGTACCATCTTCCCCTTTCATTGGTGATGAGGTACCATCCAAAGTTTGAGATTTCAGAGGCCTTTTGTAATTGCTCCCACGGTAAACCACCATTACACTTCCAGACCTCCATATGATCAATCCTCCTGTCCGCCGCTGATCAATACACACAAGCATCATGTAAGGAACATATTTTCCTTGAGATAACCAATAATTCCACATAAACCTCAAATTTACCGCAACAAACAGAGAAACCAAACAAGTTCAATTGCCACTATCAATCACTGAACTGGACACTGCCAATGCTGCATAATTTGATGGAAGGCGTTATATAGCACAAACCTCGACAAGCTCATGAGCGGTCTTCATGTCGTGCGCGAGGTCCTCGTGGAACTTGAGCCGGACCAGCTCCGACTTCCTCCAGGCGTCGTGGATCTTCTCGGTGACGGCCTGCGTGACCCCCGCCTTGGGCACGGTGATGCGGTCGCGAAGTGTCATACCCAGCCTCCGCAGGCGCCGCAGCTCCTCGTCCTCGATCGTGAGCTCGGCCAGCGTGGGCGCCCGAACCCTCCTCCTCTTGACCCCATCCTCCTCCTCCGCTCTTCCCCTCGCGCTCTCCTCATCCCTCTCCCACGGGAGGACGGCCTCGTCGAAGCTGGAGGCTGCAAACTGGCGGTCGGGGCGAGCCCAGCTGCGGTCGAGCAGGTCGCCGAGGCGCTCGTTGCCGTCGAGGGGAGTGGTGACCGTGGCGGTGGAGGGCTCGTCATCGTCGGTGGCGAGGCCGAGGTTGCGGAGGCGGTGGACGATGCGGTCGATGGACGTGGTCGGGGCGGGGGCGGGGGCGGGGGCGGGCGGAGGCGCGGAGGGGTCGGCGGGGCTCCACTTCTGCAGCCACGGCGCCCCGCGGCTGGGAGCGGGAGGCGCGCGGTTGCCGCTGGACGACGACGAGGAGGAGGCGGAGGCGACGGTGGAGGAGGAAGAGGCGGCGCGGGAGGAGGAGAGGTGGCGGAGGGGGAGGAGGTGGGGGTGGGAGGAGCGGCGGAAGAAGTGGTGGAGCGGGAGCTCGGAGAGCGCCATGGATGTGGTGGCAGGCGTGCGGGGGTTTAGTGCGGCGGCGCCATGGATGGGTGAGAGAGACCGACAGAGCGTGGGGTTTTGGACTTGGTGGAGGATAAGGGGAAGAGCAAAGGTTGTGGGATATTTTTCTTCGTAGAAATTCCACTGTATAATAAACATTCGGTTCATAATTTACCACTGAAAAAGTCTTTATTCCTTCTAAACCATTGGTTTTCAAAACTTTGCCATTTTATGCCATAGGCATTACCTCCCATTAGTGGCTAGCCATTAATCATGCAGTTTTTTGCAGTATTGTCCAAAATACCCATACACTCTCGTTCTTCTCTCCTGTTGACTCAGTCAAAATTACACAAATTTCCCTGTCTCCTTCCGTATTCCCTCTCTGACCTCATTAGGGCACGCCGACAACAGGTTCATAGAAGATACAGACGGGCGAACGAAGAGGGAGGAATTGGGGTCGAGGTCCTTAAAGGCGACACCGTTGGCCACGAAGAAGGTTGGGTTGGCCAGCATTGTGGCCTTGTCAGGGCGGCAGGAGACATAGGCCTCAAGTTGAGGAGAGGGAGATAGGCGAGACAATGGAAGCGCTGCACGACTCGCATCTATCATGTTGCTACCTTCTAGCACCATCTCCGGCCACCTCATCCACCTCAGGGACTATCTGCTACGGTCTCCACGGCACCCATATCTCTCCTCTCTCTCCATTCCCCTCAAGTAGTTGTTACTGATTGATTCCTAATATCTACACATGAGCATTGGATTGGATTGATTCGGGTGATGTTGGAGTTGTTGGGAAGGGAAAGCAAAATGTGAAATGGTGATTGGTAGGATGGATATATGGATGAGAAGAGATGATGATGTAGCAACGTTCTCTGGTATGACATGGGAGAAGGAAGGAGTCTACGAGGGACACTATGTGGTTGTGGGCTGCTATTGGTAGTAGGTATGGGAGGGGGGAGGAAGAAGAGCTAGTATTGTGGCAATTTTGTTCATTCCCATCTCTCCTCCTTTCCCTCTCCTTTTTCTCTTCTCTCTTTTCTTTCCTCTCCTCCTCTCCTTGCCTCAATCGTCTTCTCTTCTTCTTTCTTTCTTCTTTCTGTTGCTGTTGAGGTGGTGGCCGAGCGGCCGTGGCTTATAAACCCCCTTCCAGTCGCCTGGTCGTTGGCGACCGGACCTCCAGTCGCCCAACCGTTGGGCAATAGCAGTTGCAGTCATCCAACGGTTAGACGACTGCAATAATTCGTCCAACGGCCGGTGGATTGCTTATATGTCGCCTAGCCGTTGAGCGATAGGCTCCAGTCACCTAACGGTTAAACGACTAGAGCTTATTTCTGTAAAAAATATTATTGTGGGTATATTTCTATTATTTCGAATAAAAAATAGAATATTCATAAAAAAATTCTTCATTTATGTCCAGTCGTGCAGAGATGTGGATAAGTACTCCCTCATTTACAAATACATGTTGTTTGGACATTTTTGAAGGACCATGTGATAGTAACTCTATATCAGTGATGAGTATTTGACATTGATTGTGAATTGATGTCATTGCTTGAGTTTGATTTTTGTGAAGTTAAATTTCAGCTTGTACACTTTTGGAATTCCCAACAGACGGTCTGACCGATGGGATCGTGCGGTCAGATCAATGTAGAAAGACGGTCTGACCGATTGCCTTGTGGGCGGAGCGACCGGCGTATGAGCCACGGTCAGACCGGCCTGCTGAGTTGGTCAATTGGTTCCATGAGTTTGGGTATTAGTCACGGCGTATGTCCGTGCAATAGTTAGTCATGGAGGAATCCATGCATGTGTGAGTCATGACGTGTGTTCATGCATATGGTTTGACCTAGGTCATTGCTTGTGTGCACAGGAATTTAATGTTTTGTCTTAGGTTTACGATCAGTGAATTGGTTGCATACCTTTTGCAGGGTGCATTGTATGGATGAATTGTGCCAATTGTTGACTTTGTGTATTGTACGGTGCTACGTAATGATTTTCTTATTGTTGTTTGTAGGACTTTGGAGTTAGGTCATAGCGAGGTATAGAAGGACCAGAACTAGGCGTAGAGTGGTACCGAGGCCTAGAACGGTTACGGAGATGCCGAAGATTACCGTGGAGCGAGAACTACCGGTGGTGAACTACCGAAGCACACAAATGTTTGGCAAACCATTATTACCCTTTGCCTTTTCTTTTCCTGCTCCTTCTCTTGACGAACTATCATATATTCTTCAAGCATCAACAAAAGTCCAACCTGAAAAGGTTGCATGACATGAAATTTTGACATTATAGAAACAGGTATTACATTGACCCACAAAAACAAATAGTGTCAATACAGAAATATACGCCATCGTAAGTGAACTGAGTGCCCCTTTCTTTCTCCCAAGCAATGATTTTTGTTTTTAGAACATCTACCATTCCTGCTTAACTTTAGCAAATCAGCAGCAGAAATTATAGAACAAAGACAAAATTAATTAGTAATGTCATTTCACCTGGTATTTTGTTAACCAGAACACGTGCTTTCTCAGCCCTCTTAAGCATAATATGTGCACCCCTCCCAGCATTATATCGGTTGTCATCCTAACATGACATGCAGACAGAGCAATCAGCAGCAGTTGCTACAGAAAACTAAAAAGGGCCGTCATATAACGTCGATCAAGCACAACCTACTTTGTTGTAATCCTCCAACCAAGCTTCCTCCTCACATGCATTTAACCACTTTTCAACTCGCTCAAGAATATCCTTCCTACTAAAAGCTTCCTCTTTCACCGTTGCAATATAAGCCTCAATTTGTTCTAGCAATAAAGAGGGATCAATAGCTCCTGCAATGGAAAAACAAACACAGTTACTTCGTGTATTGCAACATTTTACATTTTTACTAAACAAACAATATCAACAAAGACATTCATTTGCAACAAAATGCAGCAGCAAAGCAAGTTACAGAAAAAGGATCATTATATGACTGTGCGCCATAACATATTAGAAAGCCAAGACGAGAATCACTGATAAAATCTTACCTGCTTCAATGGCCTCAATGCTGAATTCAGTTCCATAACCTTCCTCTCCAACTAAATGCGCCCTTCGCCGATGCTCTTCTAGTTCTGTTTTCTTCTTCAGAACTAAATCCTTCATTTTGCTCGCTTTCAGCTGCTCAAGCCTTAATACCTCAGCTTCCACCTGCATCAAAGAATATCATCCCCTAGTTTCCTATCTTAGTATAGAACAGGAAAAAAACACATTTAGATAAATTTTTGCAAACCATTGACTCACATAGTTGAGGAAGTCAATAGAAAGGGTGTTGGCCTCTGTTATTTCGGGTTCCAAAGCAGCAATATTGCATGTTATACTCTGGAATGCCTGCTGCTCTTCAATTGGTGTATCCATGAGATTCCATAGTTCTAGCATGGTAGACGAGAGCTCTTGAATCTGCCAGAGCCAACAGAGTTAAGAGCAAAGCAGTCACATAATGAAATTTCTAAATTGGAACGATAGGACACTGACCTTCTGCATCCTTTGAATTTTTGTTTCGCGTAGTCTCCGTATTGCCAGTGCCAACCTCTCAATTGTGGTGTTGCTTATGTTCCTTGGTCCTTCAGCTTCATCCAGACTAGGGTGTACCTCGGATACTGTTTGCTTGAAGTCCATACCAAGTACTTCACATAAGGAATGCAAAGTATTCAGATATTCCATTACTTGCTTTAGCCGCTCACTCTATCAGATATTCAAAAAATAATAGAATCAGCAGATATGAAAAGTAGAAATGAATCCAATGGGGTACATTGGGCAAAAGGCATGAATGGACCTTCTCCTTTTCAAGGGAATGTAGTTCCATTCTTAACTCTTCAAGCTTTCGTAAGGATATATCAGATTGATCCACATGTACTTTAAAAGGGACGAAATCTGCAGGCCTTATCTCAGATGATATCTTTTTAATCTGCCCTACAACATCAAGAAAATGGCCCCATCGTTCGATCTTTCTTTTCTTCATCTCTTCCAAACATGGAACAATTGCACTCAGCTCCTCCCGTAAGCCACATGCCTTCTGGTTAGACTTAAGAAAAGAGAAAATGGGAAGGAATCGTTACTTGTGGATTCCCTACAGCAAGCTTCAAGCATTCGAAGATTAGAGAAATTAACAATACACATACAGCGAACTGTTTAGTGACCAATTGACCATATTGCTCAAGCTGTAGTTTACAGATAAATTGACCTGAATTAATAATGCTTATTTTGCATGGACTACAAATGGTATGATTCCGATCAAGTTTAAATGGACCTTAATTCTCCTCCACAAGGATTGGGTTGGAATCCCAGCCATTCCGAACCCATCCAAATTCCAAATGATCTGTAAGGGCCTGTTTGGAAAGAGGGGATTTGGATCCAAATCTTAAAATTCCTAGAGCAATCCCCTCTCCAAACAGGCCCTAAGGGTATTTTATTGACAATACCTACTTGAATCCAATAAAAGAATTGAAATTTAGTAATCTGCTTTCTGATTAGATGAGCAAAGTCACAGAAGGAATACATATAAATGACTGCTTGTGCCCCTAGGATTTACTGGGATTTTCAACAGAGCTAATCTGCCTTAGGTTGGGTTGGAACCAAGTGCTGGCTATGTTGTTCAAGCTAGAACACAGCTACATTGTCAATAGAACAATAGAGTTTACTTGTGCACCCAGTGGCGGACCGACCGGTGGGTCAGGTGGGGCTGGCGCCCACCCTACCTCCGGTCGGCCCCTGGGTACCCCCCGTAGCCCCCCCTACGCCAGCTCCGGCCAGCAGCCACTGCCGGCGCCATGCTGCTGCCGTGCTGCGGCCTGTGGCCAGCGGCCTCTCTCTAGACATTACAACAAAGGCAAATAGGCCAATGATTTGGGCCAATACAACATTACAAGTTTACAATTTGGGCCAAAAACAACATTGCAAAATCGGCAAAACCCACCAAGAAATACATATCAATGACCCCAGAATGTAGATCCAATTTGGACACCACAGTCCACAGCAACAGCAAAGCGATTTCATCCCCTTTCGGCTTCTCAGTTCTTGCGGTTGGCGGCGCGGACGGGGGCGTGGGGCAACGAGCGGCGTTGGAGCAGCCGAGCAGAAGGCCAGGAGCAGCCGGCGGCCGCCTAGCGCCAGATCCAGACCGGTCGACCGGAGCCCGGAGGGGCGGAGGGAGAGGGCGGCCGGCGGCGAGCCCGCGAGAGGGATAGGGCGCCAGATCCAGACCGGTCGGCCGGAGGGTGGAGGGAGAGGGCAACCGGCGGCACCGCGGTGAGACTGCGAGTCGCGAGAGGGAGATGGCGCCGAGCGCGACTGGATCTGGCGAGTGGCGACAGTTGCGAGGCGAGGAGCCAAGGCTGATTTATTTGCGTCGACGGTCGATCGACGATCCATGCCTGAGTGACTGACAGGTGTGAGTGCAGGTATGAAATATAAATCCACTTTTTAAATTTGTGTAATTATGATTAATTTCGTGTGCAGATAACTACTTATATATATATATATATATATATATATATATATATATATATATATATATATATATATATATATATCTCCTAGCAGCAAACCAAAGAATACAAAATAATGTTCTTCCTGGACACACTTGTCATGCATGGCTAACTTAATTTCAACGAAAAATCCATTGGTTCGTAGTTGTATTTCTCCCTCATAACTATTTGCATATATATGAGAATGCACGTTTAACCGCTCGATGATGATGGGAGGCACACGTAGATCCATTAGGGGTTAGCCCCCCCTAAATTTTGATCCTGGGTCCGCCACTGTGTGCACCATAACACAACCAGAACTGGATGACAGAATGGTAAGAAACCAAAATTCTCTTATAGTCTTATACAGTGTATACTGCACAAAATGAGCACAGTAGTTGTATCAGCACAGCCTTCTCTCATATAATGCTTGTACTTAAAAAACTAATGGAACAGTGACCAACCTGCCTGGCGTGGACCGGCGGCTCGCCCATTGCGGAGCAGATGGCGGTGAGCTCGGCTTCAGAGTCGGCGATGGCTTGCCGTAGCTGGGCTCGGCAGCGGTTAGCTTGGTCCACCTTCCTCCTGTAAACCTCCAGGCACTCCTGCTCGAGCTCGAGCAGCATTCTGTCCCTCGTGGCGTCCGGCTCCCCGACCTCATCCCAGATGACCTGAGCACAAGCAAAACACGAGCAATCAGACCCGCGGGCCGCAACAAACCACTCCATCGCAGCTACCGCAGAGGCAGCGACGCGCACCTGAAGCTCGTGCATGAGGGACCCGCAGATAGTCTCCATCTCAAGGAGCTGGTCCTTCGGGTGGCCGCTCATCGCGGCGAGGGTACCGCAGCCTGCAAGGAGATCACACGGAGAGCCATAGAAGGGGTCGCGGACGGAATTAGGGTTCCCTCGGGTGGTAGATGCAGCAAGGACTGCAGCTTCCCCCCTCTGCGTGTTCACTCACCAGCCTACGGTGGCTTGGTCGGGCTGGCGGGAGAGGTGGGGAGGCCGACTGGGGCGCGCGGCGCGGGGATTTGGCCGGAGACGGCGGCGCGATTGGGAGAAATGGAATCGGGGGACGAGAGGTTTGAAATGGGGATGGAGAGAACTTCGGAATACCGAATTCGGGGGACGGGGATGGGTTGGGCCGACGGGCCGGAGGGGGGTTCAAGTAACACTGGGGAGCAGTGTTTTTCTGTATTTGCATCACGATGGTGTGATCCGTCCTGGGCCTTTCATTTTGAATTGGACGGTGGAGATGGGAGACTGGGTCAATATTCGTGCAGGAGAACAATTAATCCATCGGTCCATCACAGTATTGGGCCAACAGAGCAAAAGATAACTAATGCAAAAAAATAGACCAGGTCAAATAGGCCTTGCCAAACATGCCGGCCCAAAGTATAATACTGTTGGATCGGTTCAGATACGGTACGACATGAACGGTAAACGAGCCTTGTTGGCCCGACTCAACTAGACATGTTGCACTTAGGTCAACATCTCGGCACGGCGAGTTGACCGACTCGGCATGCCATTTACCCCAATCCTCCTAGAAGGCCAGGTCTGCACAGAAGAGTGCAGTAACTCTTCTATGGCAGTACAGTAAAATTGCTAGTAGATGATAGTAAAATTATTTGTGTTAGAGTTATTGTACTATTTTCAGCACGAATAGGTGACTTAGAAGTAAAATTACTTGCAACTGGCAATAAAATTATTTTTATTGACAGAAAAATTGCTTACGACTGGCAGTAAACTTACTGCCAATGGTCTACTTGGCCATTGACTACTTGTCCCTTCCTTCTTGGCCCCAGCCTCTCTGGGACCTGTGGCCCTGCCACTACCGTGTTGCCACATGCGACACTAGCCTAGGTAGTGTCATCGACGGCGAGCTAGTTGCCCTTGTCGCCTCCTCCCTCATGACCCCGCCCCTGTCGGCCTCCTCTCCTCTCACTCTGCTGGCCGCCACCTCCTTTGTCCCTACCTACACCAATCATTGTCTTATCTCTCCCCCTCTTTGGCCTCCCTCCCTGCCGACAATCGACTTTAGTCTTCTCCTCTCGTGTTGGTTGCAGCAGTGACACAGGGCCACGAGCCACAACAGTGGTGCTGGCGACGTAGCGCTTGACCAAGCCATCGTGCTCAACGGGCTATCAGTGGCTCATTGGGTTAAGTTTGCTCGGGCCGACCACACACGATTAACCCCCTCTTCATGCCTGAGTCGAAGGATAGGCACGTGGACCGGTACGGCATGACGTGGTAACTTATTTAAGCCACCCATGCGGGGCCTAATTAGGTTGTGCTGGACGACCCATTTGTCTAGGTCTCTGCAACACTACGTCTTGCAGACGTCTTTTGTCTCAAACAAGCTAGAGTAAACGAGTAATGAAAGCTTCTTTTGGATTTATTCTATAAAAATATGGCTTTTTACGTTGGCTTGTCGAGCCTAAGTCCAGGGGCGGATCCAGGAAAAATTTTAGGAGGGGCTAAACAAAAGCGCTACAGCGACATAACTCCACTATGACCCCCCACAAAAGACAAATATAATAGTTTGAAGTAGTCTTATATCAAAACATCGATGAACGATGACAATCACAAAATACATCATGAAAAATAAAGGATGCAGTTTATCCATACCGAAAGGCCAAATTACGAAACTAATAGACGACGTGTGACGGTGACACCCATTATTCATCCGGAGAAGCAATCTACACAAATAGACATAATTGATTAGTTAAACAAATATGGACCTCCAAATTATGAATTTAGAAGAGAATAGAGCGTACCACTAATTTTTTAGGCAATAACATACGGCGTTTTTTCATCTCTTGAAACCGCTTTTTGATCTTTTTATTATCAATGTTTCTAAATATCTCCTTCTCATTATAGCATATCATCAAGTCATTGAGCCATTCATCGCCCATTTTACTACGCAAATCTGTCTTTATAATGGACACTGTGGAGTGCAGACTGCGGTCTCGCTGTTGGCCTGGCCAGCTGGCCTCTGGCCCGCGCGGCCGCGCCCCCGCCCGGTCGCCAGCCGCCCTGGCCGCGGGTTGCTGCCGCCCGCCTAGCGCCTGCGGCCTGCCTACGCGCACGCGCGGCCGCGCCTGGCCGGCTGGCCACCGCCCGCCTACCGCTGCGTTCTCGCGACTTCTTCTCCCGCCGGCCGCCGCCGCTTGCGAGTTGCGCCCGTGCCCGATGGGGAAAGGGTTTCTGTTTGTTGGGCCTTGGGCTTTGGCTTGGCTGGAAGCTCCTCTATCTCTATCGCTCTATGGGCTTTGCTAATGTGGTTATTTCGTGGGCCGGCCAGATGAATTGTTGGCCCAATTCGCGAGGGAGGTCATCTCCTACCTTCAGCTTGACCTCAGCCCCTCCTACACCATACATCCATGGCTAAAAATTTATGGAGGGGCTCCAAGGGTCCGGTAGCGGTAGGGGGGGCTCGAGCCCCACCGCTGGATCCGCCCCTGAGCCTAACATAATCCTTTTCTTTTTTCCTACCTTATGACAGGCTATGTAGAAAACAAAAAAAGATCTGCCAAGAAAAAGAAAACGCATGCTTGAAAAGATCCTCAATCAACATTAATCTCCAACACTGCTGACAACTTTGCATTTGAAAAACATATGTCCACCATCATCATCCAGTCTGAAACACATTGGACAGATAGTCTCTATATTGACACGTCTCCTTTTAACAGTCATGCATAATTGCAAGCAATTATGTGCAAATCTCCACAAGAAGTGCTTGACGTTGTTAGGAATACTCTCACCCCCAAACGTAAACCCATTTGAAATTAGAATGATCGATTTTAGAGTTCCCCACCTAACTAGCTTTTCTGTCTTGAATCATCATAAAAAGTCTGTATGCCCATTGTATAGAAAAATGACCCTTTCTATCATAGAACCAAGCCAACTGATCTTCCATATTATCTCGTAAAAGAATTTTTTGGGTATAATCTTAGCTTATTCATTCTCCTGCAGAACCACTGCATGCTTGCCTACCATCCATGGTGAACCTTCTAGCACTCTCTCCTTGTCAATCTTTGACTTGAAATCTACAATAAACAGATCATCTCCTGCAGATCTAGCGGAAAGACCACGAGGGTTGCCCCAAGCAGGTCTCATTGCTGCCATTATCGTATTAACATGTAAAATTCATGGAGCTAGAACTTTACCTATTATCGCCCATTCTGTGGTGCTCTATCAGTACCTTCTCCATCTTCCAACACAAACTCTGAATCTTCTGAGGCCAATTTTAGTCAACTAAGGAGATTTGTAACCCCAGTCTTCTCTTGATTGAAACCCTCTCCAATTTCCACCAAATTGTCATTGGCCCGTTCTTTCTGACTATTAAATGGTTTTTAGCTTTTTTATTAGGCTAACAAATCATAGCCAAAGCTATAAATGGTAGACTAAGGGCTATTTGGTTCACAGCCCACACCAGCTACTCGATTGTGGCGTCGCCCAAGACTTGTGGCAGAGAATATGGCCGCCACACCTTGGCGTAAATTTATACTGTGAAACAATGTCGCTGCCCCACCTTAAAGCTGAACCAAACAACTGCTTTCACTCTGTGGCGCGCCGCAGCTTTGGCAGGCGAAGTGTGGCGGCGAGCCAAACACCCCCTAAAAGAACCGTGCTGCGCAAAAGTGTTGTCCACCCTCGCCCGCCTGTGTGCATCCAACAGATGCCGGCTAGCCCGCCTGTGACGTGCTGGCCGTGGTGCGCGCATGGGCTGACCACTTGCTCACGGAATACTCCTATATTAAGCCCTGGGGATTCCACCTCGGAGAGCGCAACCATGTTAGCATATTAGCAAAAAGGCCCTCTGGTTTTCAAGTTTGCATACGGGTCCTTGATTTTTGCAGGAAGGCCCTCATCATGTCAATACTTTTTGCAAAAAGGCCATCCGCTTTTTTATATTATGTATGAGTCCTTGAATTTTCCAGAGAGACCCTCTTTTTATGGGATGAAGCCCCACGTTTTTTCTAAAAATATGTATGAGGTCCTTGATTTTTTTAAAAAGCATTTAATTTTTTCAAAAATACGTGCGAGTTCTTGATTTTTTCCAAGAAAGCCCCCCTACGAGTTGTCAGCTTTTTTGTTTCGGTCTATATAATAGCTAGCGCGGCATGACGTTGCGCTTCCACTGCTAGTTGATATGAAGTTCTGAACGTAGGCTTCCCGGTGGGCACGTCGCAGGCTTGTAGCCTTTGGACTTCAGAAATGAACCCGCAGATGGAGTTTCACCCGTTCATGGGACAGGTAAGACAGACGGGTTGCCGGAAATACACGATTGTGAATCTCGTCTGTCGATTGTGAATGCCATCATTCCAAGGGACTACTGTGCATCTACGAAGCACCTGGAAATCAAGCAGTCAGCAGTTAGGGCTGTAAACGAGCCGAGCTCGAGCGAGCTTGACCTGGCAAGCTCGAGCTCGGTAGAAAATCGAGCCGAGCTCGAGCGAGCATCAGATCGACATCGAACTTTAAGCTAGGCTCGAGCTCGGCTCGGACAAAACTCGAGCTCGCTCGAGCTCGGCTCGTGTAGGTTCGGTGGGGAGTGGGGACTGGGGCCTGGGGGTCTGGGCCCTAGGGCTAGGGGTGGGGGCGCTGGGATTTTGAGAGGAGAGGCGCGAGGAAGGCCGGAGGGGGTGTGGGGAAATGGAGAAGGTGAAAAAATCTTAAGCTCACGAGCTATTCGAGTTTGGCTCGTTAAAGCTCGCGAGCTTAAGATGAAGTTCGAATTCGGCTCGTTTGGAGCTCGAGCCAAGCTCGAATCGAGTCTAGAGCGAGCCAAGCTTGAGCAGTTCGCGAGCCTCGAGTTTTTTTTACAGCCCTGTCAGCAGTTTTGTCGGTCTTTTGTCGTATGTAATGTGGTCTCTGAACTGTATATTCTTTTGGACGTAAGTTGCTGTCCAACAATAATCGGTAAAATCATCTTCAGGCTTTGAAGAGAAGCAGAATTTATGTTTGCTCTTTAGAATTACAACCTAGTACAAGTTTGCTCGTGTCAATCAAGAATAAAATTTGTTCCATCCCGAAAAATGGAAATACTATGATATCATCAGTCATCCATTGAGTCATTACTTATTTACAAGTTACAAGTTGCAGAATCATCCTCTAAACAAAGCCGGAAGGATTCCTGGATGGCGAGGGCGGCCACGTCGCCGTTTTTCTTCCGCGCGCGCCGCGTGTCTGGCCGAATCTTCGTACCGTCTGGGGAGCCGTTTTGCGAAAAAAAACCCTGCATTTTCAGGAAATTACGTAAAGGCCCTCGGTTTTCGCAAAAAGGTCCCTACCAGTTTTTTAGCCCCTCCACTTTGCAGGATAGCCCCTCGCGGTTTTTTAAATTACGTATGGGTCCTTGTTTACTTACGTACAGGTCCTCGCTTTTTTACAAAAAAACCCTTTGGCTTTTCCGAAAATACACATGCGCCCTCGGTTTTTTACGAAAAAAACCTTTGACTTTTCCGAAAATACACATGCGCCCTCGGTTTTTTTTAGAAAACCTCTCACGACTTATCGCCTCTTTTACTTCGGTACACACGGTGGCTGGCGCGGCGTGTCGCCGCGCCTATGAGGCTAGTATGATTACAAAACCCGAATATTATATTGCAGATCCGATGTAATGCTCATACCTTCTGTTTTCCATGCGTGAAGTCAAATAATGTATCGTGCCAGGATTCCAGGACTCCTTTGCCGTCCGCAAGACGAGGCTGGGTTCGGTTGGGTTTTGGGTTTAATTTATCACTTTATGTTACAGTAACTAGCTTTTAAATGGTGTATTTTTTTAAAGATAGGGTCTACGAGTAGATTATAATAGATATTATACCGAGTTTAGTTATACTAGATAAAATTACATACAACTGTTTTTCTCTGTATACTCTCTCATAAAGACATAATTAAAAGCAAAATCAAAAACTAAAGCCAATGTCTGAAAAAACCAAACGATAACCTACAAGAATGGACGAATTAACCTCGGCAACAAGGGGATAATAGTGGCTGAACCATGCAAGATTCTTATTCCTTTGCATTAGGTGTATGCAGGGGCGGATTTAATGGTATTCCTGGGTATTCCCGGGAATACCCAATTTTTTTGGTGTAATCTTTAGTATATATGTATGTATACTTATATATATAAATGTATAATGATGTATTCTGTGATATTTTCGCTATTCTAGCCCACAGAGGCCCAAAAAACAGCCTATTCTTTATCAAGATCAAGAATCTCCATCGTTTCCGTGTTGACATGTTCTTAAGTGTCATTGATAGGCAGCTTCTGGAGCTTAATGAAAGGTTTGATGAGGTAAACACAGAATTGCTTATTTGCATGGCTTCATTTAGTCCTATCGATTCATTTGTTGCTTTTGACAAAGACAAATTGGTTAAGCTTGCTGAATTTTATTCTAAGGATTTCTCAAGCTTAGAGTTGATCCGTCTTCCTCCTCAACTCAATTTGTACATTACTGATATGCGCACTGATGAAAGGTTTAGAAATGTGAGAAGTCTTGCTGAGCTTTCCATTAAGCTTGTTGAAACAAAGAAGCATCTTAGACATGAAGTTGTTTACAGGCTTCTCAAATTGGTGTTAGTGCTTCCAGTAGCAACTGCAAGTGTTGAAAGAGTCTTTTCTGTCATGAATTATGTGAAGAACAAATTGAGAAATAAGATTGGGGATCAATACTTGAATGATTGCTTGGTTACATTTATTGAGCGGGAGTTCTTTCTACAAGTTAAGGACAAAGACATCATCAACCGCTTCCAAGCCATGAAGAATCGCAAGGTTAAAGCAACATTATAGTATTTTGTAAGTTCTTTTTATTACTTATTAGTTTGTTTCATGCATATCTTAGAGTTGAACAATTTGTTATTTGACTATTTTTGTGACTTTAATTATTGATAATGTACTACTCTGAATTATATTTTAAATCTATGGATTAGATTTTTTTATGTGAGAGTGGGAATACCCAAGGTTGAAATCCTGGCTCCGCCACTGGGTGTATGATAATGAAACCACATGACGCAATGCCCACATTTTGAAGTCCATAGTGGCAGTGTGCACGAATAGTTCTACAGAGTCCGGTGAAGAGCCGTCTAGCCTGTAGGCAATAAAATATAATTGGGCTGCTTGTTAGTACTGCCAATCAAATGCATCTTTTTTTCCAAACCCATATGAGACTTGACAGCCTTCAATATTTAATCATAGCTCTTGCAATACTCACCATACACATTCAAGCCGATTATTGAGAAAAGAAGGCCATCAAGTTGTCCGTCTTGTCAAACAAAAGGCATCAATTATCAATCAAGAAGATATCGCCACTTGGAGATGTATGGCATAGCACATCGATCCCTCGAGTCCTCTTTGCCGGCCTCCATTCTCTACAACTTAGAGCATCTTCAAAAGATGCCTAATAAATTTATATCTTAAATCTCTTTTTACAGATTCTAATCACGATATAAGGTCCTAAAATAATCATTCTCTCCAACAGATACCCTAAACCAGAAAAATAATATTGGAAGCCTAGATCATCCTCTATAAGTATAGAGCGAGAGCCCAATTTTTGAGTGTATTCTATTTTTGAGAGTCTATTTGGGAATTTGTTGGAGCTACTTCTTACTCTTCAACTCTAAAATTTAAATATTAAGAACCATATAGAGTATCTCTTATAGATGCTCTTATCATTGAGAACAAACCACTTCGTAGCTAGAAGGCCCCGTCAGTTCACATCTCCACATAGATTAGACGCGAGGCCAGAGCAGTGATCCAAGGTCTAAATTAAACTCTCACTATAAAATACTATAACCCAAGAAAAGAAGCTAGGCCTCCTGTACTCTTTAATTTTTATGGACTAGACGCGAGGCTGGCTGGCTAGCTAGCTACGCCCTTGCATCTCCATATTTCAAACCTAGATTGCTACTAAGGCCGCTCTCCAAACAGCGATAGCTTCTAGTTTATAGGAGTCAAAAGTCATTTAACATTAACTTTTAACGTGATTTTTTTCTCTTTTTCCTTTTTCCTTTTTATTTGCATTATCTTAACGATGTTTTTTATTTTTAATTAAATATTTTAGAAAAAGTTACATCTGCTATAGCGCCGTTGATGATAACCACAGTGTGAATCATCACCTTCTTAGAAGTTTTACCGGCACTAATGATTGTTGCTGGTCTTATAAGGTGCATTCTTTTTCGCTGTGGTTGATGCTTTATGGCTACGGCTGATAGCTTTTGGTTCTAGCGTGAATAATTATGTGAACAAAATAAATATTGATAAACCGTTTCGAAAATACTGTTTCGATAAACTGTTTGAAAAAAAACAACAAAGATGTCATCTGATTTGTATGTTTAAGGGAAGATATAAGCCATAACTTTAAAAACAATAAAATAGGGCCACATACTGCGTGTTATCACGTCAAAATGTACCATTGACTTGGAGCTGAAAATTCAGTGTGTGACAACGCTGACTAGTTCGGCCGTTTCTTCATATAAATGGACTGAATGTTACTCTATTGGCCGTAGAAATTTGTAGAAATGAAACGTAGACCTGGCCTCGCTGCAAAACTTCAAGGATTGAGACAAAGGTGAATCGGATGAGTAATTGCATTGGTGGAATTTAGTATTTTGGCTGACGTAGAAAGCACTTCAGTTCCCTACCAGGCCATCACCGACTTTACTTTGTGCGCTTGATAAAGAGGAGTTTTTTCCCCACCATTTCTTTTCGGTTGCAATTAATAGTTTTTGGTTCTAATACAAGTATTTATGAGAACGAACCAAATACTGATAAGACGCTTCAAAATCCTATCTCGATAAACTGTTTTTAAAAAACAACAAAGAAATCAACCTATTTGCTTATTCGAAGAAAGTCATAAGACATGCCAAAAAGAAATGTTATATAGGTTCTTTTTTACTTATGCTTACGCTTAGGTCGTTATAGTAAATATCTTTTAAACAGTGTGTTTTTAAAAGCGGTATCTACAAAAAGATTGTAGTAGATATTGTACCGAGTTTAGCTATACTAGCTAAAATCATAAGCGATTATTTTTCTCTATACATATTGTTTTTCGTAAATAATCAGAATCTTAAAATCATAATATAAAAGCTAAAGCTATGAACCAAAAGAACAAGTCCAGAAGATTTTTAAGTAGCTCCCAACTTGCTAGAGCATAAGAAAGTCAAAATGTTCAACACGAGTGACAAGTACATGCAATGCTGGAGCGAGTATGATGAGACAGTACAATTCTAGAACCTATTATTGGTGGCTTATTTTTTTATTATTTCTAAATTTTGTTTTTTTTTCTGACTTTTCGGTTTATTTTAAGCTTTTTGCTGGTTCTTTTTTCTATATTCGTTTGCATTATATGTGATGAGCTAACCCGTTTTTTCTATTTTTAAATTATTTAAATTTAATTATGCTAAATAAGTTCCAGTACAGTTTCCCCATCAGAAGCGTTCCTTTCATTGATGTACTACCAGGACTTCTTTACTCGAGAGCAGATGTTGACGTCGCGGCTGCATGTACCAGTTTGTCAATCGCGCTTCCGGGCACGCGAAAACAAATAAACGCACATACATAGCCGCGAGCAGTGTGGCACTGTGCACCAGTGCATGGCTCGTCAACCTGCAGACGCGCACGCGCAGTAGCCGCCGGTGTCGTGCCACACGCTCCGTTCCCCGGTCGTTCCGTGGGGCCGGGCCGCGCGCGCGCACGGGTCCCTGGCCGGAGTTCTCGCAGCTCTCCCCTCGCGACATGGCGAGGCGCCGACGCGGATGACGAGAGGAAACACCGGAACATGTGGCCGCGCCTTTTCTCTGTGTTCTTTTTCGTGTTTTCGTCGACGTGATAAATATTCAGAGTATCTGAAAAATATAAGGAACATAGAAAGAGTGCTCTGAATGTTTGCCGTGTCGACGAGGACACAAGAAAAATACGAAGAAGAGAACAGAGAAGCCGTGTTCCGTGTGAACGGCGTCAAGTGTGGTAGATCCCTCTTCTCGGGTTCGACTCGACCCTGAGCCAAGGCAGCCAAAAGTTAACGTAGGCTCGTAGTTTCTGCATTTCCAAGCGAGTGATCCAAAGACTGCTAGTCTACTGGTAGTAGAAATGTTCGCTAGTGGCCAGAGCTTTTGACTTGCTGCGTCTGCGTGTCCACGGAGAGGTTGCTTTTAAGATCTGTTCGCTGGTAGCTGGAACATTCTTGTGACCTGGTTGGCTTATTTAAGGACTGCAGGAATATGCCTGTGTAACAGTGTAAGAGAAGCGAACAAGGAGAAACAGAGGCCATGCGACACAACACAGGTTCATCGATCTCACCGTGTGAAAGTTTTACAGTGCTAGAGCTTCTATCCGGCAACACATGGAAAAAAAAGCACGCAGAGTATACAGATGCAGGTAGAAGGATTAGTAGCCACGACAACAGATACGTCGAGTCCTGGCAATTATTACCCAAGAACACATGCCTGACGCCGACGTTGCTCAACTTTAGTCGGGACTAGACATGGTAGTTATCCCCATCCTAGGCGCCTTCGGCATTTCTCATCGGATGCACGGGTGTGCGGAATATTCATGTTCCGGTACCGACAAGCGCAAGCGATCGCTCATGTAGGGGTTATTTTTCAGCATATATATATATATATATATATATATATATATATATATATGGTATGTTCTTTTTGGTTGCATCTTATGGCTTTTGACTGAAATTTTTAAATTTTAGCTGTTTATGGTACAGATTACGGAGAGACAGATACTCACTTACGATTTTAGCTGGTACAGATGTTGGGATTTTAACGTATAGATCGTTTAACTTGTAGACTCTGTCTTGAGAAAATACTCCGTTTGAAAGTTAGGTACTGTAGTAAAAGTCAAAAACCGCTAACTTTTGACTTAAAGAACAGATCCTATGCTAGTTGCATTGTTAAAGGGCGATATCAACAGTTGATTGGGAAATGTCACCGGCCGTTGCCGTTGTTAAGTAGGGTGTCTCATCTGCCTAACTTTAATTTGTTTGCAATGCTCGTCAGTACTGGTAGTCAAGGCTCGGAATTCTCCTGCGGATATGGTCGGATAACGCTGCTGTTACCTGCTAGTATGTAGGTCTGTCCTGTTCCGGTGCAAATGGCACGTTTATTAGGTTCTATCGACTGTTTTGCAATCTTTACCAACAGGGATCGGGAAGACGACTAGAAGGAATTGAACAGAGAAGACGACTAAAAGAGATTGAATAGACGCTTACAGATAAACGTCTTTTGAAAAAACTTTTCTTTTAAGAAGATCACACTTGTTGCACTCTAATAGTTACAAGGAGCTATGGAAAACAAAGCTCAACTTGTTGCAAAGAAATATCTAAGAAAAACCAAGCAAAGTAAGCATTTTCACCTTTTGGTGGTTTGACCTCTAACTAGGGACTGGTCTGATCGATCATAGGCGGTTTGATCTCTCTTTTAATAGTGGTCTGATTGAAAGACAATTTAACCTCCCTTAGAGGCGGTCTACCATCTCCTTCATGATAGAAGTGAAATTTAGCACGATTTCAAAGACTCATAAAGAGATAACTTTCAAACGAAAACTCCAAATCTTATGAAACTTAAAACATAGCTTTCTTAGTCCCTTAGGAATCGATTCCAATCAATAATTGGATGGATCATTGCCAAAGCTCCAAAATTTATCTGTTTAAGAAAGATTGTACCAAAATTGAGCCAAAAATAATTCTAGACCTTAAAGCTTGCTCGTGAGTTAAGAATGGTCAAGATGACTTGCATCAACTCTCTGTTAGACCATATGATTAGGTCTAGAATATTTATGATGATAAATAATTGACAATATTACTTATTGATGTTATTAGAGGCGTATGTGAACTCATGTCAGTCAAGTTAGAAAGAACTTATCCAGAAAAAATGTTGCTTTGGTCTTTACATGTGCAGAGTAACTCGGAGACGATCATGATCTATGGTAAAAACCATGAGATGGCTTGGTACAAAGTCATGGTTAAGAGAATCAAGGATGCTGGAGGAGACGGTTACACTCGGATTGGGGCATATGGAGATCAAAAATAGATTATGCATATTGGAGCTACGGAAGTATGGTCCAGAGGCTACAATACGTGACAAAAGTTAAAAAACCTATATTATGTAAGGGTTTCGTTCTCTTATTTGTTAGAATTGGATAAGAACTCGTTTGGGCCTTAGAATATAAATAGAGATAGAATTAAGAGCTAACTCTAAAGTTGGACAGATGTAATTTTTATGTTAGAATTTAAGAGATACCAGGAGAGCACTCCATAGTCATAAATATACCGTGTGTCTTCTCTCCAGTAGAAGGCGTGGAAGGCAGAGGTGTTGCTTGTGCCATCTATCATGTGAAGACTCTTTCACGTCCAGGACACAAAGGGTAGTGCTATTTCGTATTGACCGTCGGGTGCACACGTCTCGGGCAGACAACAGAGTAGAGGTGCTGCTTTTGTCCATCACGTCAAGGGTGCAAGGCAAGGTCAGGAAGGCAAGGACTGGTGGGTACCACGGAGAAAAGAGCATGCATCCTTGGTTGTGTTGTGCAGCTTCAAGCCTTCAACAATCGAAAGCGACGTCTGCATTTTTTGTTTGCTACAGTAACTGATATAGTACTGTGCTGTACAGGAGAGAGAAAAATTAATTAATATTTTCTTTTTTATTGTCTTTGTTTTTTGTTTTTTTTTGGCTGTGTGATAGGTGGGACAATCAGGAGATAATAGATTTGAGGAAAAAAGAATATGCTACAGATTAAAATTATTGACCCCCTTTTGATTGCCATCGATAATCTTATAAGTGATATCAGAGCAGGTTACAGTGGTATCAGATCAAGATCGTTTTTCAAGTAAGCAAACATTTGTTTTGATGGATTATATTATATCTACTAGAAAACACGCATGGAGCCTTTTCTACATGCACAAGGTAATGATATTTGACAAAAAAATGAAAATATATATGAAGTGTCTCCTGTTGTTACTACCGAAAATATTACTAATGTTGAAGCTAATACTAAGAATAGAAATATTTTGTTGTAAGATCTAAATAAAAACAAATTTGTCAGAATTGCTCATATTAAATATGCTAATAAAAATTGGACTACTCTAGTTGGTTATCATGAAAGTTCTAAGTCTGTTAAAGATGTCATCAGAACTAATTTAAAAAGGAGTATTCTAAATTTGAGATAAAACCTGGATAATTAGTAAATGCACTTTTTGATCGCTTCAATAAGATTATTAGTGATTTGTAATCTGTTGATATCATATATTCTGATTCTGATAATACTCGTCAAATCTTAAATGCTTTGGATAGGGCTGCCCACTCGGTTTTTTTGGTATATACAGTTCTGTAAATACGGTGTTTACGATAAATGCGGTATTGTTAATTCGGTAAAATATAATATAATTTACAATATAGTTTGGTATTAGTTAATACTACTTTATTTTGATTCGGTATCAATGGATACTATATTTATCAAAGTTCATACAAATTGAAAATGGTACGTCAGTGCTCCTTGCCTCTATCCAGATTCCAGGTTATACATCTACTTTCCAAACTCCAAAGGAAAACTTCGTTAGTCGTGATGATTTTTTCAACTGCTCTCCGTAGGTTTTTCACTGTGATTTATGACTTAAAATTTTAAATTCTGATTATTCATGAGAGATAATACACAAAGAAAAATAATTGTATGTGATTTCGACCGGTACACTTGAATTTAGTATATTTTTTCTATAATATTTCTATTAACTTTACCTTAAAAATACACCGTTTAAAATCTAATTACTATAGTATAAATTATAAGCCATAAGTTATAAATGAAAAGACTCAGTATTTATCCTAGCTTTTCCTACCATTGTCATGTTCTACTTGGCTTTTGCCCATGTTTCCCATGCTGACCACAAAGACCTGGACATGTGTGGTGGCAGAAAATAATAATTTAACAACCAACGGAGGACGTAACACTGATGGTTTTGCCTGGTTACCTGCCCGATCGTTTCGGCTTCTGGCTTATTTTTCATTATTCCTAAATTTCATTTTTTTCTGATTTTTTTTAGATTTTTTGAGTTTTTTTACCGGTTCTTTTTTTCCCATATTCGTTTGCATTACACGTGATAGGTTAACCCATTTTTTCTATTCTTAAAATTTTTTACATTTAATTATACCAAATAAGACACCTTCAGCTACAGTATAATTTCAGCCAACTACAGTGAAATAAGCCATAAGCCACAGCCCAAACGATCACCACCTTAAATCGGTGAAAGAGAGAAAGATCTATATTATCAATTTATGATGTATGTAGTACAAATTAAATTGTATGTACATCATAAGCATTAGTTATATAATAAGTATAATTCTATAAACACATGTATTGTGTTATCTAGCCACACAGTTGTATTCAGCTAGTTTAACAAAAAGAAATACGGTAATCCTGGCTTCGAGTAGCTTGAAAGTAATGTCTGAAACTCCCTTGAGTTTGTAGTTTACACCAAATTTACTATAGTTACTGCAAGTCGCCATAGGACCGTAAAAAATATATTCTACAATGCGTCAAAAACCATAACATTCAAAGTCTTAACGAGATAACTATGCGTCAATAGAAATCTTTTGTAGGGTACATTGTTGAAAGGTCTCCCGATCAGATTGAGCCTTAAGAGCATGACAGGGTCCCAAGGAAGCTTCCCCGAAACCGATTCTCCTGCCACAGTCAACTAGTCTATCTGGTAGAGCTCCGAACGATTTAAGAGTTATTTTTTTGTTTCTAGACTTTTAGCTATAATTATAATGTAACAGTTGTTAGTTTCTTTGAATCAAAAATAAGAAATAATAAGAAAAA
The DNA here is from genome assembly GCA_017311315.1 of Dendrocalamus latiflorus. Classification (NCBI taxonomy): domain Eukaryota; kingdom Viridiplantae; phylum Streptophyta; class Magnoliopsida; order Poales; family Poaceae; genus Dendrocalamus; species Dendrocalamus latiflorus. Next base: position 33,457,867 of record CM029614.1, on the reverse strand, counting down.
TAAGAAAATTTTAAAAACACCACTATATTTTTGGGACAATGCAAGAGAAATAAAAAACAAAAATTAAAAAACTAAAACTAAGAAACTGACGAGTTTTAAATGGCTTCTAAAACTTATAGAAACTGAAGACATGCAAATATAAGTACGAGACTAATTATACAATGCCATAGCCCAATTAACATGTGACCCTACTGATAGACTATGGTCAAATGGTCCTTACTATTTAAGAGGGAAATTATTTCATATTTGCGACGTGGCAGGGAGAAGAGAATCCGGCAAAGGTTCCTTGCGTCCACACGACACGCTCGTCTCCTCTCCCCATTAATGGCCTTCGGAGCTGGTCAAGTCCGGTGACACTGTGCATCCGCATCGAATGCAAGCCTCACGGACTGGTTCTTTTTTAGTTTTTAAAAATTATTTTTTGATTTTTTATAGTAATTAACTTTTAAATAAAATATCTTTTTAAGATAGAGTTTACTAGTTAATTGTAATATATACTGTATCGATTTTATTTATATCGGTAAAAACTGTACGTAAGTTTCTTTTACTCTAAAATCTTTTGCATGAGTAACCTAAAAATTATAAACTATAGCTAAAAACTATAAGCTTTAGGTAAAAAACAAGTCCATTGTCGAGAAGAGAGTATGAATAGATAGGAAGGCGTTAAACAAGTCCAAGCAACGTCAGTCATCGATCATTATCCGTCGTGGCGGTCAGTCTCCGCTGTCGTTGTACTCGCGAGGCAGACGCGCGCAAGAACTACTGTGACTTCATCTCGACGGGACGCGCCTACACGCCGTACGTACGTACGTACGAATAAACGTATGAATTAGCTAGAGATTTCAGATCTTAGAGTAAAATCGATCTTGGATAATTCACACCTAAACTATACACCTATATATAGCATAAGAGTGTTTTTACATGTAATCCATCTCTCGTACACAACAAACATTATCAGCTATAGCCACTCAAAAGGGGAAAAAAAGAGGGAAAATAAACGAAGAAAGATGGAAGAGCAAGAACTATACTAGCAATGGAACGATCGATCTTCGAATCATGCAAGAATTCAATGGTGAAATCATTTTTCAAGCAGCAATCCCATGGATTTTACTCTCCACCTATGTCAAGGTGTTTGCAGAGACCCTGTGGCTTGGCGTGAGCGTGGTCGGAGGCGGCCCACATCTCCGCCATGTTGGGGAAGTACCACGCCGAGAGCTCCAAGGTGGCCTTGTCGTGCAGCCCGCCAAACCCACCGAACAGGTCGCCGTAAGGGAACAACGGCTGCTCGCCGCCGCCTCCGAGCTCGGGCAGGAACACGTCGTCCAGCGTCACGCCGTTGCTCGCTGCAGGCGCGGACGCCCAGCCGCCGGAGACATCCAGGGCGACGGTGGCCGGTGGCATGGGCGCGAGCTCGGTCTGCGGCTTGCACGGCGGCGGCGCGTCGAAGTGCATGAGCCCTTGGGGCTGCGGCTGTGGTGGGTACATGGCGGCGAAGCATATGTCGCCGCTCGAGCTGGTGACGGACGAGGCGGCGGACGCGGCTGGCGAGAGCGCCGGCTGCAGGGATGTGCATTGGCTCCGGGTGCCGCGCGAAGTTGCGGGTGAGGAGGATGCTCCGCTAGCGCTGCCCGGCTGCACGGCCATGGCCTTCTTCTTGAGCTTGGTGTTCCAGTAGTTCTTGACGTCGTTGTCAGTCCGGCCGGGGAGCTTGGACGCCATGATGGACCACCTGGCATGCAGGAGAGTAACGGTGTCACGCACAGACATTGAGACATGTAAAATTCGCAATTGAGTAGTACAGCTGAACACTAGTGTAACTCACCTGCTTCCAATTGAGTTGTAGAGCGAGCAGATGATCTGGTCCTCCTGCTCGGTGTAGCCGCCGTGCTTGATGTCTGGCCTCAGGTAGTTGAGCCACCGGAGTCGGCAGCTCTTGCCGCAGCGGTTGAGCCCTGAATCAAAAGGAGAAAGCTTTACAAAGAAATTCTGGAAACTAACTGTGTGCAAGAACAACAAAATTTCAACTTGAGCAGATATATCATCACAACCAACTGAAGGCATAAGTTGCCAAGATCTCGAGGAAAAGCAGCCAGTCCATGATCAGCCTGCACTACTGCGGAGTCCGGCCTCGACACGCACACTGTACCTGCTTTCTGAGGCAGGGCGATCCAGTTGCCGCCGACGCCGTGCCTCTGGACGTACCTCCTCAGCTGCTCGTCCTCCTCCGGCGACCACGGCCCCCGCTTCACGCTCGCCTTGTCGCAGCACGGCGCGCGCCCCATAGACAACCTCACTTCGATCTCCTCGAGCAAGCCGCACGGACAGAGTCGTTTTCCGAGCCAGTCTCACTCACGCGCGCCCACTGGAAGGAAGCAATCCAGCAAGAGAGGATATGGTAGACAGGGCTGCAGCTTATATATACACAGAAACTGCAGACCAGTACGCGTGCGCGCAAGTACAAGACGGCAGCGAGCGATCGAGCGCTGCTGCTACGCCAGCGGGTTCACTTATAGCACTGGCCTTCCGTGACGGCGAGAGAGTGAGTGGCCTTTCGAGAGTGGGGCCTGCAGCTGCAGGTACGGCACGGCCTCCTTCCTTCCCGTCCTCGCCGAGCCGTGCCCATCGTATTGTTCCATCGTCGTATCGTACGATGGATTGATACTCTCATTTTGTTATCGGCAGAGCCTTTGACCAAGTGAGTTCGCCGTGCTTTCACACGAAGACTTGCACTGGGGCACGCATGCACGGTCAATTCCTTTGTGTTTACCTGCTTATCATTGCCTCCCTTCGGAGCCAAGTATGTGGAGCGAGTTCCTTCTGCAATCGAAGTTTTGATTCTTTGGAGTGTGCGTCCAAACACTAGCCCAAGGAAAAGTTGAGCCGGAGCTGGAGAAGTTATTCTTCTCAGAGGAAAATTCAGGTAAAGCTTTTGCCAAGATGGAGCCTATCAGCCAACCAGCTGCAGGTTCGTCGTCCAACTATTGACAATAGCAGCGCGATGTGTGTCACCTAACCATGCGACGCCTTTCCGAAGTCGTATTATTCCAGACTGCTAAAGAGGAGCACATGAGCTGACGAGCATGGCCATGAGAATAGTCTGGTTGATGCTTTCGGTTCCATCATCCGTCGTGCGAGTGGGGTGGTCCAAACTCCAAACTCCAGCTCACTCCAAGCAGAGCAGTGCATGCATGATTCATGATGGGATCATGGGAGTGAGTCAAGCGTTTCTAACTCGAATGTTTGTGGGCGACTGGGCCAGCCTTTGTTTTGCGGTTACGCGAGTCCCATGAACTAAGGGCGTCCGCAATGGTAATAGCTAGTACTAGCTATATAGTCAGCTGACGTGGAGGTGAGAGACAAAAGCAAAGACTATTTTATACTGTTGGACCCACATGCTCCTCTCTCATGTTCTTAGACTACGTGAAATAGATCAGCTATTTGCTCGTCGCTAGTGACTACTCTCTCTCCTACTTTTTCCTTGCCACATCAGATCTAGCTAACTAAATAGCAAGCTGTCGGAGACGCCCTAAGGCCAATCTCAGTGGAGGTTTCATGTCTCAGTTTCCAACACACTTATATTTTGGAAACAGTGCAGAAGAGTTCTCTCTACTCCCATGAAACTTTTATCATCTCTCTCTTCATCAATACAGTGCCATGTCAGCGTATTTAATGCCCATGAAACTCCATGAAACCCCCACTGAGACTGGCCTAAGAGTATGTACCGTAGTACAGATAGTTACTATCTATAATATTTTTTTATATCATCTATAGATAATAATAAAAGACACTTTGTCTATAAGTTGTATATAATAAATTATCTGTAAAATATAGACATCATTGATACAAGACACAAAAGTCATTTATAACAGACTATTGATAGATAACATCGATATAATGACACGAAAATCATCTATAGCAGATTATTTTATTGCGTTCCGACCGTCTATAGAATTACAATCGACCTCCTTCTTTCTCCTCTTTCTCTTTCATCTACCTTAGCAAAATTTATATATAACACCTCTTATAAACAGTTTATATCACCCTATTATATATATCCTAATATCTGACACATCACGGTCACATATGCTAGTACGGTACACCCTAAGCAACGCACGCGGCTGCCATTTTTATCCTCTACTAGTCTCTAGTACTCTTCAGCAATCAGAATTCAGAGCATGACATCCTTAAAAAATTTCAGAACATTGCACATTGCATCCGAACTTCAAGATCTCTGAACATGGATACGCTCTCTTCTTTTCAATTTCTAGAAGTCGCTTTTTTTTACAGTAACTAGTTTTCAAACGGAATATTTTTTTAAAACATAGTCTACAGACCGATTGTAGTACACACTATAATAACTTTTATATCAGACAAAATCATATACGAGTCTCTATCTCTCTATACTCCCTCGTGTGAACAGTCAAAAGCCAAAAACCCTTGCCCAAAAGAACAGCCTAAGTGATGGGCTTACGTCCGATGCAGCCACAAAAATATAAAATTCCGGCCCACATTACAAGCCCAAAATCTACGTGTCTCGGCCCAAGCTGGTCCAGCCCAACCCAAGCCGGGCCGGTTGGTGGTGCCGAGTCGCCACCGGCCGGCCAGGCTGAACCTCTCGTGATCTCGTCCCTTCCCCTTTCCCCGTCCAGTTTGGCTTCTCGGTTCGCCCAGCGGCAAGCAGCGCTTGTTTGATCCTTGCTTCCTCCCCAACTTTTGTCTCGATTTCGTTCGCAGCAGGAGGAATCGGGGCGCGAGGATGAGCGTGATAGACATCCTGACGCGGGTGGACGCCATCTGCCAGAAGTACGACAAGTACGATATCGACAGGCTCAACGGCGGCAACGTCGCCGGCGACGACCCCTTCGCCCGCCTCTACGCCTCCGTCGACGCCGATATCGCCCAATGCGTCGAGGTAGATCTCTCTCTCTCTCTCCGCTGTTTGCGGCCGCCGGTGGCGGCGGCGCCTGGCTCCTTCCCCTCGATCTGAATCTGATCGGTTGTCGAGGTCCGTTTCAGAAAGCGGAGTCGGCGAAGCAGGAGAAGAACCGGGCCTCGGTGGTGGCGCTCAACGCCGAGATCCGCCGCACCAAGGCCAAGCTCCTCGAGGAGGACCTGCCCAAGTTGCAGCGCCTCGCGCTGAAGAAGGTTAGTGGTCTCTACACTCGTTGCCCTATCTGAGATTTGGGTGAACTATGCTAGATCTGCGAGTTTCGTGACGCGAGGACTTGCTAGCTACCAGCTTACCTTGACGTTGACGGCCTAAACTTAGGATGCCTGGTTGTTTCTACGTTAGGGAGGTGATTTGCTGGGTCATTCTGTGGAGTTTAGGACTGGTGGGATTAGTATGTCTGGCATAGTTTTTCCAGGGAATTTCTTTGGCGTTTGGACTAATAGTCTGTGACATTGTTGGATTGGGAGTGACCGAGTGAGCCATATGGTGTTTGCATTCTGATTGGACAACTGGAATCTACGCATACATGGTGAAATTGAAGGTCTTGTTGCCTTGTACCTTCATGGGGCTGCAGTATAGCTGCCTACATTTTTTTTCCATGGGTGGTGTAGGTGCTGTCTAGGCTCTAGTTTCGCAGATGAGTCCATCCCACATTGATGTGCCCGGATGTCTGATCCCACATGATCTTATGTACACTGATGTCCAATTCTCTGCATATGAGTATAAACGATACAGAGTTTCGTCATCATTGTTGCATAGCTATTTGTTGGAACTAGATAAAGGTAGTGTTGTTGATATTGATCCATTTAATCTTTTGCTGCTGTTGTCATGGAGCTTCATGTACTCCTGATTTTGTCCCATTCCTTTTTCCTTCAACTTAACATGCCATACTGTTAACTCTATAATAATTATATTTCCCTTGATCTGGATTGCTGTTCATATCACCTGCATATTTGAGTTTTACAACATGATGTCCTTGACTCCTTGTTCATGTATGTCTCTGTGTTAAGATAGAGGTTATGTGTGAGCACTGAGCCAGGAACTACTTGGTTGGTTTTACCTGTAAACTTGTATGTTCTACTTTCAGTTTCTTTTAGCATATGCCTCCCTATATGGTTTGGTTGCATGGTATGCATAACAGCATAGATTTGGGTAACCTAGTATTATGGTAGTTAGAATTTTTAATTTCGTAAAGAAGTCATTTAAAATTTTAAAGTATTATTTCTGAAGACTTTCTTCATTTCTTGCAACAGGTCAAAGGGCTCACAAAAGAGGAACTTGCGACCCGTAGTGATCTGGTTGCTGCCTTACCTGATAGAATACAATCAATACCAGATGGTAGTACTACTGCGACAAAGAAAAATGGAACTTGGGGAGCCTCAGGATCCCGTACTGGGGGAGCCATCAAATTCGACTCTACTTCTGGTCAGTGAGCATCATTTATCGTATCGCCTATGTCTTCTGTATATTGATGTGTGAAATATGCATTGGCTTCTTAGTTGGAAGTTGGAACGATCTGGCCAAGTCCCCCCCCCCCCCCCCTCTCATGCATTGCCTGTTTCAGATTGACACTAAGCAGCCTCATTTTGTTCTTATTAGCCCAATTTTTTAACTATCATGCTGGTATAAAAGGCAGCTTTACAATTTTTATGGAATCCTAATGTTAAGCTTGTGATTCCATATACGTGTGTGTTTATTCACAATTCACTTCTGTGAGCCGATCCTCATCTTAAGGTCAGCATTGTTATGTGCCAAATTTGGCGAGTTTCAATTTTCAAGTGCAGTGTAATTACATGTTCATCCATTGTTCCAGCCTCTTGCTTTCTATATTAGCATTGCATTGACAAACTTTGGATTAAGCATTCATTTAATCATGCCTAAAGTTGTTTGAGCAATGGATGTGGTGTTTATTTTCTCGTCACCTCTGGCATGAGCTTGGTAGATGCTCTTCTTCTTTGATTGTTTTTTTGGGTCCTGTTGAGTATCACGAGCTGAACCTTTTTTCCCCCTCTTACCACATAATACATACAGATGGCAACTTTGATGATGAGTACTTTAAGGGGACAGAAGAATCAAATCAGTTTCGTCGGGAATACGAGATGCGTAAAATGAAACAGGTAAAGTTTAATTCACTGAACTAATGTTTTTCCTCTGTTTCATTTTTTGCTGCCACTGGATGTTGGACTTTTCATGTAATGTGACCTGGATTTGGCAATGAATTCTGCAGGATGAAGGTTTGGATATTATTGGTGAAGGGCTGGCAACTCTGAAAAACATGGCATCTGATATGAATGAGGTTGCTGTGCTTACTTTCTAGTTATACGATAATTATTCTAAGTTATGGATACTGTACGTAATTGTTGTGATCATCAGGAAATGGATAGGCAAGTCCCCCTGATGGATGAAATGGAAGACAAGGTTGGTTCTCTAGCAGCCATTAGTTTTTGTTCTCTCATCTGGCAATTGTCCAGCAATGCTTAGTTTGTGATATAACGATGAATGCAGGTGGATAGAGCCAATGCAGATTTGAAGAATACCAACGTCAGACTAAAAGAGACTATTCTTCAGGTAAAACCTAACCACTTTTCTCGGTGCTTTCCGTAACTAATGCGTGGGTAGTTGGGTGAGCTCATACATACCTGTTTTCCCCCCCTTGACTTGTTATCAGCTAAGATCCAGTCGCAACTTCTGCATTGACATTGTCCTGCTTTGTGTCATACTTGGTATTGCTGCCTACCTTTACAAGTAAGTGATTTTCTTTTCCAAGAAACTTTTTTTTTGAAGTAAAGTAGTAAACCACTCCACTGGACATTCTCTTGCACCTTTTTACTACTTTGGTTTTGAACCAACTGCTGAATGAAGATAGAACATTGTTATCATGAGCTTATGACCATGCCCACATCTCTTCTTTACCTAGTGTTTGTTGCAGGATTTCTTCATCATGTTGGTCGGTTACACTTCTTGCTCATGATATTGCTCCATGCTTTTGTGTTGCAGTGTGCTAAAAAAGTGAGGGGCAGCGGTGTATTGGAATCACTCGTGTTGTGGTCGGCGTCTTGCGGTGGCTCTATGTATCATGTCTTACGGCGATGAGTTTCAACGTGCGCGCGAGCTATTTGTTTTATCTCATCTGTGTAATATTACGGTGTTCCAACCGGAACCTTGGTTAGGCTTGTTGAAGCAGTGAGCACTGTATGTGTGAATACCTTATGTCTGCTGTATGTATATCTGGGAGTAAAATGCTTAGCGAGATCAAAACATCGTTCTTTGCGAACCATGTGTACCCCATCTTCTCATGTATATCCCATAAGGTCTGGCTTTATGTTGAAGCTGTCTTGGTACCAGCGGCAGTTGCTGCTATCAGAATACTACTTGACTCGTTGTTTCACCTGTGGGCTGGCCTGTGTCTGCCGTCCAATTCTAGCGTCGATGCCCGATCGAAGGCGTTCCATAGTTTAGCTTGCAAGTACTGTACATAAAGTCGTCGGCGATTTGTGTCGTCGTCGGATCGGCGACACGCGCCTGCAACTGGGCCTCAACCTCAAGATCGGTTCGGTACCTGAGTACTTGCCTTGGGTAGGATCGCCTAGTCGGCTTGTTCGTCTTCCCCTGCAGCGCGGCGCCGGCGCCCCTGCTTCTCTCTCCAAACCTCGAAAGCGTCTCCCGCCAACCCAATTTCCCCTTCCCGCCCCCGAATCCCCGGTCGCTCCCACCGCGCACCACCACCCCAAAAGGCTGCGCTCTTTCTCGGTTCGCTTCGCCGCTCGATTACAACTAAAGGGAGGGTATATGATCCAATCTCCCCTCGCTAATCCGAAACAAAGCTGCCGTTTTTTTTCCCTCTTCTTTTTTGGGGGTAAACTTCTCTCTGGTCGACACAGCTACCGGCGGCGATGAGCGCGGTGAACATAACGAACGTGGCGGTGCTGGACAACCCCACCGCCTTCCTCAACCCCTTCCAGTTCGAGATCTCCTACGAGTGCCTCATCCCCCTCGACGACGGTACGGCCACTCGCCCCCCCCCCCCTCTTCCCTTTCGTGCTCGCTTTTCTTGATGCGTGGCGGCGTGCTAGGGTTTCGTGTGGTTGTGGTCGTTCCGGTGCCGTTTCCGGTCGGTGAAACCGGCCTGGGGCGTTTGGATTTTGCTGCCTCCAGAGCCTAGGTGTTGGAATTTGGAGCGGTGTGGGAGTCGGGCATGGGTTGCATTTTTCGACGCCACCCGCGTAATTTTGTTATGTGCACGATACTAGGTCGTGAGAACCTCCGTTCATGAATTAGGCCTCGTTTGGCAAAGCTCCAGCACCGGCTCTTGAAGCTATTTGAAGCCGTTTTATGCCAAACGGGTTACAACAAAATAGCTCCACTCAAGGAGTCCTTTAAAACCTGCTGAGACAAAAGTAGCTCCTTGGGTGGAGCTGAAAAAAGTAGCTCTCCACTTGTGAAGTCAAAAAAAATAGCTCCACTTGTGAAGTGGAGCCGTGCCAAATGGGGCCTTAGTAACGGGTTTGTGTAATGGAGGAATGCTACACTCTATAGTATATTTTGCATGTAGAGGCCAATTAACTCGTTTACATGTACCTCACTATTGATTCATGACCAAAAGAGCCAAGATAGAGAGGATTAGGTGGAATATAGCCTAAAGTATCAGGCCTGTTTGTAACACATAAATTTTACAGGAATTTCGAATGAAACAGTTAATCCCTGCAAAATCGGGGAAAATCCCCGCATTCCAAACGGGGCCTTAGTCTTTCTTCTTGTATAGGCTACCTTGGTTGTCTGCAGCTTGTAAAAGCGGACCGAAATGAAAATGGATGCTCTTTTTGGTTAACTTCTCTTGTTGCCTTAGTGCGGGATCAGCTCAAGAATGCAAAATTGGTTTAATTACATTGTTCTCTGGGTTTATATTAGATATGTTGTCCTCCATTCCTGATTCAGTATGACAATATGTCGTGGGACCGAACCTATTAGCCTAGCAGCATATAGAGTATTCGTGATATCCAACCTCTTAACTTTGTGTAGTAGTACGGAAGTACTGAACCGGACCTGGAGATGCTAAGCAGCTTGCCTCGATGCTATCCCGTAATCACATTTATGTCCACCCATGTGTAGAAGTAGCTTGCCTACATCCCAGCATCATTGGCTGGCCATAAGTGTAAGTTAGAAATTATAACTACGATTTTTCTTCTTCATCAGCAGCCTCTGTTTCTAGCTGATTATAATTGAATTGCAGTGAATAAATCTTGTGTTACTTCTCTGAGACACTTATAACGAATTAGTACTTGTGTTACTGTTCATGTTGAGGGGCTTAGCTAATGGTAGTAGCCAAAATTTTATGCTGCTATAGCAGGGGTGGCCTAACCTCTCGCGACTGGATCTTACAACTGACCTAATATGTAGTAGACCCAATAGTATAGAGAAATGTATCGATATATCTTTATATTTTGTAATAATTAAAGGGTACAATGTGAATTTCCCATCCTACCTCACTCATGTATATAAACTCCAAGAGGGGTACGAAAAGACCAGATCCACTCATTTTTACTCACCAGCTCTCTTAGTGCTATGTCTTCCATAGAGAAGGGTACTCTGTATCCACTGTTGTAGCTATGCTACGATAGTTGGTGTCGTTTGTGGAGACCACGCAAGAAGCTGCGCAAGGGAAGGCGATAGAGAAGGTTACCACCAGAGTGCTCGTGCCGCGAGCACCCTAGATGCTGCCATATCTGGGGCTACTTTCGGTGGCTGCCCCATCGCACCTGCAAAAGTGGAGTGGCGTTTGTCGTCGTCGGACACTAGGGAGTCGGCCTCCGCGCACAGCAAAGACAGGCTCCGGTCATCGGCCATGGCTTGTCGAGCCTCTGCGATTCTGCCCGACCACCTCATGATCGTAGACGCTCGTACAACCACATTGCGGTCGGAGACTTTGTCTAACCACTACGTAGTCGTAGACGCTTAAGGCTTCGTCTACGATCGCATCGTGGTCAACTCTTCGCTGACAGCTACGACCTTCTCGCGGTTGTGACTTCGTCGATACTCATTCGAGTCGTGACTTTGTCGGCCCTCGATTGACTCCTTGTGGTCGTGTCCTCATCAGCCTTGGCTCCGCTAGATTCCGTGTGGCCTTTGCTGGCCTCGTCGGACCTTGCGTGGCCTTTGCTGGCCTCCGTCGTGTGCCAAAGTTTCGTCGCACAGTCGACTTTGTCAACCCCCGAGTTCGAAGGGTGCGTGATGGAACGCGTGCCTTGGAGTTTCGTCTTGTCACCGCCTTCGTTGACCGCGAGTCCAAAGGTGGTGGACGGACCGTGCGCGTTAGAGTTTCGTTGCGTCGCCGACTTCGTTGACACCAAGTCCGAAGGGTGGGGACGGATCGTGCGCGTCAGTTTTGTCTCGCTGTCGACTGCGTCGACGCGAATCCGAAGGGTGGGGTCGGTCCGCGCATGTCACAATTTCATCTTATCGCCGATTTTGTTGACACTGAGTCCGAAGGGTGTGGGACGGACCGCACACGTCACAGTTTCGTCTTGCTGCCGACTTCGTCGACCCCAAGTCCGAAGGGTGCGGGACGGAACGCGCGCCTCAGTGCTTCGTCTCACTCAGAACCTTGTCTTGCGGTCGAGACTTCGTCCAACCACCTTGTGGTCGTAGACGCTTCGTTCGACAACCTTGTGGTCGTTGACGCTTCGTTCGACAACCTTGTGGTCGTTGACGCTTCGTCCGACCGTCTCGCGGTTGTGACGTTTTGTCCGACCACCGTGTGGTCGTTGACGTTTTGTCTGACCGCCCTGTGATCGTGACTTCATCTGACCACATCGTGGTCGTAGACGTTTCATCCGACCACTTTGTGGTTGTTGACGCTCTGTTCAACTACCTCGCGGTTGTGACCTTGTCCAACCACGAGTTTCGACCGTCTTGTGGTCGTGACGTCGTCCGACCATCTCGTGGTCGTTAACGTTTTGTCCGACGGCCTCCCAGTCGTGGCCTTATCCGACCACCACGTGGTCGTTGACGATTTGTCCGACCGCCCTACGGTTGTGATTTCGTCCGACCACATCGTGGTCGTAGATGTTTCGTCCGACTACCTCGTGGTCGTAAACGCTTCGTTCGACCGCTTCACGATCATAGACTCCTCGTCCGACCACCCCGTGGTTGTTGACGTTTTGTCCGACTATCTCATGGTTGTGACCTTGTACGATCACCTCGTGGTCGTTGATGTTTTGTCCGACTGCCTCGCGGTGGTCCTAGATGCTCCGTCCGACCACCTGGTGGTCGTTGCCGCTTTGTCCGACCACCTCACGGTCATGACTTCGTTCGACCACCTCGCGGTCGTGACTTCGGTCGACCACCTCGTGGTCGTTGACGCTTCGTCCGACCGTCTCGCGGTCGTGACCTCACCCGACCGTCTCACAATCTAGACTTCGTTCGACCACCTTGTGGGTGTGACTTCATCCAACCACTTTGTGGCCGAGATTTCGACAACTCCGCTTTGAAAGCGTCACCTCGATGAGGCGCCTCCGGCTGCATCGTGGGACTTCACCGCCCTCCTCGCAGCCATCGCCTTGGAGGAGCGACCTGACTCATGACTTTGCCTTGAAAGCTCGACCTCGACGGGGCTCCTTCGGCTGCGTTGTGGGACTTCATCGCCCTCCTCGTAGCCATCGCCTCGGAGGGCTGACCCGACCCATGACCCCACCTCGAAAGCTCGACCTCGACGAAGTGCCTTCGGTTGCATCACGGGACTTCCCCGCCCTCCTCGAAGGCACCACCTCGGAGGGGCGGCGCGACCGACGACTACACCTTTATGTGCCGTCCACGTCGGAATATGACCTCGATGGCACGGCCATAGCCTTGGCGTCAAACGGGCTCGAGCTACCAATTGCACCAGCTCGCTCATCGGGATCTTCGTGCTTGCTGGCAGAGGATGGGGGGCTAGGATAGTTGGTCACGTCAGCTTGCTTATCGAGACCTCTACGCTTGCTGCCGAGGGAGTACTATTGTAGCAGGGGTGGCCCAACCCCCTGTGACTGGGTCTTGCAACTGACCTAATCGATCTGTGGCGAGATCGATGGGTTGGTGGGTGGGTGCGATTTCTGATAGTACTGAAGTGAATATACAGATATACCTGATGTTGTGGAAAATGCAAATATGCCTAATATTGCTATTTTCTTTCCTAAATTAGCTTTTCTCATGTGCTTTGAATTCATCTATGTTCATTTCTTGAGGGTATGAGCTTGCTAAAATATTTCTGAAGAGTTTGTTGGTTAACCTTTTAGATCTGGAGTGGAAGTTAATATATGTTGGATCAGCTGAAGATGAAAATTATGATCAGCAACTTGAGAGCGTGCTTGTTGGCCCTGTCAATGTTGGGACCTATCGTTTCGTACTCGAGGTAAAGTAGATTGTGTTATATTAATCAACCAAGTCCAAGATCTTCATGTGTACAGTAAATCCAGAAATCCTTACACAGTTTCAAGTCTTTAATTCCTTGCACAATTTTTTCATTGTTACTTAATCCTCATAGTTCATAATACTAAATTTGCATCTGGAAATTGATGTTACATTTTCATTTCAGGCTGACCCACCGGACCCGTCAAAGATCCGTGAGGAAGATATCATTGGTGTTACTGTGCTGCTATTGACATGCTCCTACATGGGGCAGGAGTTCATGAGAGTGGGTTACTATGTGAACAATGATTACGATGATGAGCAGCTGAGAGAAGAGCCTCCAGCAAAGCTGTTAATTGACAGGGTGCAGAGAAACATTTTAGCTGAGAAGCCCCGGGTCACCAAGTTCCCTATCAACCTCCATCCTGAACCCAGCACAAGCGCAGGACAGCCGCAGCAGGAACCACAGACGGCATCACCAGAAAACCACACAGGCGATGGAAGTAAGCCCAACGCCGACCTATGATTGGATTTGGGATGCTAACATTTTGATGTGCATGTCTTCTAGGATGTCTTGTAATGTTACAAAAGAGAGTGTGGGTTCTTCATTGTACTGGGTTCCTGGTCTCTAGTCGCTTAAAACTGTCCGTTCTGTTGCAAATGCTGGTGTGTGGTTATTTCCCTAGACAAAGACCAGAGTACTTCAGTCTGTTCTGTTGCAAATGCAGGATGCCTACTTGGACTAGAGTGCTTCAGACTGAAGCACCCCTCATTGGTTAGTCATGGGCTCTTCTGTGTTTTTGGTATAGATTCTAACCGGAACCCTTTTGCTCACTTGTGCAAATTAGATAGTGTGTTCTACATGCTTGTTCAGCCTCACTTTTCATGAATCTATTATGGTTATGGTCAAATGGGATAGTGATCTAGCATATATTAATTGGTGACTTATAGCTACGGCTGATAGTTTCTATCTATAGAACAAACATTTCGACAGCTGATGACTTATGGTTATGGCTGGTAGTTTCTGTCTATAGAACAAACGTTTCTACGAACAAACTGAATACTGATAAGTCGATTTGAAAATGTTATCTTGATAAATCGTTTTAAAAAGAAGACAAAAATATCATCCTATTTACTTAGTCGAAAGATACCATAAATGTAAGGTGTAAGATAAAAAAAAATATGGCCATAACATACTTATACTGCGATACCGTAGGCGTCATCTGACGGAGATTGGGGGAAAGGTTTGTGGCATTTTGCACGTTTGCTAGCCGCTGCCTTATCTGATTCGGAACCATCTGAAGCTTCAGAAAATCGACACGTACTCCATCTGTTTGGATCGACATGGGTTTAGGTGGTGATCATTTCGGCTTCAGTTTTTAACTTTCGGCTTATTTTTTACTATTTATAAATTTCGTCTTTTTCTGAACTTTTGACTTTTTGTTGAGTTTTTTTGCCGGTTCTTTTTTTCCCGTATTTGTTTGTATTATACGTAATGAGCTAACATATTATATATATATTTTATTTTTTTTAAATTTAATTATGCTAAATAAGCCTCTGTCAAGTACAATATTTTTTCAGCTAGTTACAGTGCTTTTCAGCCATAAATCACTCAAAATAAGCCAAAATGATCACACCCGATCATTTTGATATATGCGACACAAGTTGTCCTTCTGGTCAGTCGCGTACATTGCTGCGCGCATGCACTCGCATCGCATGGCTTCATTCGATGGGTCTGTTCTTTACGTTTTCTAAAAATGGTTTTTGACTTTTGCTACAGTACCTAATTTTTAAACGAAGTATTTTGTCAAGACGGGATCTATAAGTTAATTGTAGTAACACATTAAAAGATCAATACCTGTATCAACCAAAATTACAAACGAATATCTCTCTCCGTAATCTCTGTCGCAAATAGTCAAAATTCAAAAATTTCACTCAAAAGCCATAAGCCGCAGCCATATCAAACAGGCCCGATGATTGGTGACAGCGACCACACTTAGTTGTCTGTATTACCATCTATTTCTAATTTTTACTGACATAAACTAGAAACCAATATGAATACATATCTTCTAGAAGCGATTTTTTTATTTCTCTCGTTTCCATCTTGTTACGAGGATAAGATAAAGGTTACATACACATTTTTCACTCTACTCCTCTCACTCCTATCTTATACACACAGGGGTGGATCTGGGCGTCGGGGTAGGTAGGCTGTATCCCGAGGCCCAAAAAATTACTAGTGCAAAAAAAATTATATGGGTCAAAAAAATTCACTGTTTAGCAGCCCAAGCCGAGACGCGCAGCCCAACCTAAGGTGACATGAAATTGGTCCAGCCCACAATAGAAATCGTTTGAAGTATTTGAACAACCCAGCCCAAAGCAAAGATTATGTAGTCGGCAGCCCGCCACCCCACCCCCATTATGTCATTCACCATTTCACCCAAATGGCCAAACCCCAAACCGGTGCACCTTCACTTCGCCCACGCCGCCACACGAAGTCACGAACCCTAGTGCCGGCGCCGCCGCCTCCCCACTGCGTTAGCTCCTGCCCTCCAGGGCTGAAAAAAATGATTGGTGCTAGCGCAATGCAGCCTACGAGCGTCTCCGGTATTTGGTGAATATGCAGCCAGACATAGCATATGCGGTATTTGGTGAATATGCAGCCAGACATAGCATATGCGGTGAGTTACACAAGACGGTTCAAGGAGGAACCGCACGAAGACCACTTGGTCGTGGTCAAGCACATAATGCGTTACATCAGCAGAACGCGTAACCATGGAGTCCGCTACGCAAGGAAGAAAGACGGCCGGCCGCTGCTGTTGGAATTCCGTGACAGCGACATGGTTGATGACGTCGACAACCGCAGAAGCACCACTGAAGTGCACTTCTTCCATGGATAGGGTTTCCACCGTCTTAATCTGAGCCGTCCGAGTCGAATCTGATGGTTGCAGAGAGCCAGAGATTTTAGGTGACGTGGGGTGCTCTTTTGCAAGGAAAGCCCTCAACTTTAGTGTCCATAGATAGATGCATATATAGGTGAAATTAGAGATGGATCGAACACTTCAAGAAGAAAGATGAAACCAGATATGGATCATTCAAGAAGAAAGAAAGAAAGAAAACAGAGATGGATATATTTTATACGATCAGTCCCGAAAACTGAATAGTGTTCATTATCAGATCACTCACTTAGCATGGATGCTAGAAATGATCGTTGAAAATCATTTGAGGAATGGATAGCTACATCAGTTAATGAATTGAATAATATATGTTCTTCCAGCTTTTCTAAAATACAGGGCTACGCCAAGATAAATGATGTATCAGCCATCGAATCGACATATATAGTTGCAGCTCACTAAACTAAGCAGTAAGAAGTAACAACAAAAATGAATAAATTTTGAGCTATGGTCCATGTGTCGTGTCAGGACAAATCCAACATCTACTTTGTTCTGCGTAGTGTAGCTCTTTCTTCGATCCATCAGAAGATGTGGACGATATCGTAAGCAAATCTGCTTGTGTCAAGGATGAACTCAAGCAGCAAAAGGTTAACACTGCAGCAGTTAGAAGGAAGGAAAAACGAACATAAATATGTTTTGCAAGTAGCAAAATAATGTGCAGGACATATTTTAGATAATTGTCCCCAAGCATATTTTTTTCATTTCTTTCAGTTTGACAAATATTGGGATGCATGCATCCTTTAAGGCTTTAACCATAGTACCACATCTTATATACCAATGCAACATAAAGCACCTTAAAGTAAACAAGAAACAAGATTGCAATCAGCTACAAGGACAATGTTAACCTGTTAGGCTTTTAATGGAAAAGGATAAGGGATTGAATGTAACATCTCGCATAGTCTAGGACCTTATTAAACCATTAACCCAATAAATCTACTGATAGTTATGGTAAGATCATCTTGGCAATATTTTCAAATCTCAAATTAATCTAACTTAAATGTCGTACTCCCTGGACCACTCAATTAATTGAACATGATGAAAAATGCTAGTTCCATATTTTAGAAGGTTCCAGCAAAGAAAAAACTGGAATGTTCATGTTAATATGCTTAGCAGAGTTTTTTAGATATAATGATATGTTGCCAAACCATGCAGTTAATTTTGATGACACTGGATGACCATCGCAGCAAATATATAAGATTTCAGCATATCTATCAACCTATTAAGGACATAAAGAATTTTTAAAAACAAATTTAAAATTAAGGATACGTCCAGAACAGCACGAAAGACTGCAAAAGAAAATTCATAATGTTAGTACATCATTAAACAGGGCAAATGTCATTGCCATGAGAGAATTCAAGAATAGAAAGTTTAAAACTTGAAAGAACATAAAGAGTACATATGGCAATTGAATAGAACTAGATGTTGTTTTAGGAAATTTTGCTTTCAAACTTTGGAAAATTTACCAAAATACGTAAAGCAACCATCCGACTATGAAATAGATATATCTTGCATAGATAATTAGACATCCCAACTTCCACCAGCACTAAATTACCTAAACCTAGAGACACTCTTTAACAGTGAGCCACACACTGGCTTTGTGTAACTTCTAACTTTTAAGACTTTTAACAGATGTGCCAAATCAAAACTCTTTTTGAGCAGATCTACATGGAAACCAAAGCTTGGGACTCCTGCTCTATGTTCAGTAGCTTCCTACATGTAATTAGAATATCAACTAAGACGAAATTATAAACAAACAATGTGTAGGAAATATTGCAACAGTGTATAAATAGCATGTGAGGGTCATATTGTTTAGGCTACAAATGATAAACCACATCATACATTATCATTATGACAACAACTTACCATAAGGCCGCCAAAAACTCCTTCAATTAAAATCCTGCCCCAATTATCAAAGTATGTGTAGACTGAAAACTTTGATTTTGCCAAGAGCCCAAGAGATGCAACCATCATTACCAGAAAGTAAAAGACAAATCCCATCAGGCCAGTGAATCCCCAGATTCCAGCAACAACTCCACCAATGATCGACAAGAATGTTCGACTGTAATACAAAAAAAAAATGAAATCATCATGTTTAGGACAAACCATATTGGCTTAAGTAGCAACCAGTCAAATATCTATAATAAAATATCTTAATTGGAAGTGTTATAAAAAAATTGAAATGGAAAATTGGAAAGCATATCATCACATAGAAAACAATCTTTATAACTTTTACACGGTGCCTGGAGCCTGTTACTGGAGAATTACAAATGCCATATTGCCAGCTACCAATTCAATAGATCAGATTCCTAATTGAAGTGTAAATACATTCTTTGCAAAGCTATGTATATGAACATAAGCTGGAGCATAGAGCTTATGCTCAAGCATAAGGATGCCTCGCAGACCTAAGAGTAGTAGTGGAGTACTCAACCTAAACGAAATCAGGTTTGGCACTTCAAGTTTGTTATTCATCATACATTGTGGGTGTACTAATTCAAAATCCCCACTCCCGACATGGTAACTTAACCTAGTAGGAAGAACTAAGCACATCTTTTCAATTCAAATTAGGTGACTCAACAATTAGCTATCGGAAGTCCCAATCAGCCGCGTAACATTGTTTCTTCTTTCTATCCCTTTTGAACTTATCCAAATCTAGCATCACAGCAACATCACATCAAAATTCTACCACCAGGATTAGAAGCCACTATTTCCTCTCGGCCTCTCCCATATTCCACTCTAATCAATACTTAAACATTCATGTATGAACATCTAATGCTCCGTAACTAGGCTACGTACTCATAAATATCGAGGGATACCCAAATCAAACCTAACACGGAATTGAGCTCATCTCCAGATCAGATCAAGCCCATGAGAAGGAGACGAGGGGAAGGGAATGATAGATAGAGACCTGTAGTAGATGGACTTGACGTTGCTGGTGAGGTTCTCCGCCAGGAGGATGGGGACATGGTCGGAGGAATTGCTGCCGGCCGCCGCCATCGCCGTGATCTCTTCGTTTTCTCGTTTCGTGCGAGATTTGTAGACGAAGGCTGGGACGGCAGCGATCTGGGCGGCTCGACTCCACGGAGATGTGTCGGCGACTTGTGGTATAGGGGTATTTTGCATACTGGCCCTTAACTTTATTATATTTTAGAGCCACTCCATCTCGAATGACAAAGAGTACATAAGACACTTCACTCTTAAACCCTAACCCTAGATATAAAGACACAAAGAGTACATAAGTCACTTCACTCTTAAACCCTAACCTTAGATATAAAGGCACAAAAGAGATGGATTGGATGGTTCACCACATGTCTCTATCTCAACCCCTTAAATAGGTGGACAACTAGCCACACCTAGTCCTTAGTGGATCTTATCTAGTATCACAATGGCAAAAACATGTTAACCTCACACACATGTGTTTTACTCATACATGTTTACTTATGCACGTTTTTCAAAACACATAAGCATGCATCCACTAAATCTTTAGCCTTGATCCATCTTGATCAAACCAGTTCCACCTTGACCTAAACTGCTCTCCAACGCACTGCCCACACGCCGCGATTTTGATCCAAGGCAGACTCTGGTATTTTGACCAATATTCGACCTCGCGTTCAACATTTCCTGACTTTCTCGTGCCCTACTTGAGCTCACCATCTCACCTGGTATTCTTGATCATTCTGGACCTCGACTCTTATTTGAGCGTAGCCCCGATCCTCAACGTCAACCATGGTGACTCCAAGCGACCCTGCATATCTAAAAACAAAGAAATCATTTTTGAACACAAGTTCTTTACAACTTAACTCACGTTAGTTGAAAACATGTATCATACAACCTTAATGTAATGACCCAAGACACCTCAACTCAATACATAACTTAATTTTCATGCTTTGCAAAAATCAACCTTAGACCACCGAGAGAAACTGGTCTGACTGCCATGTACAGGCAGGTCACACCGCTGGTCGGTCTGACACGAGTTCTCGAGGTGCTCGAATGATACAAGAATTGGAGCACTCGAAGCCTATGACTACCGATCACCGACCATGCACTGTAGCTTCTAACCATCGATCAATTACTGTAGCTTTGACCATTGATCAAGCACTGTAGCTACGACCATCCGTGCTTGTTCTGCCATGGTCAATCTGCCGTGGTTGATCTATTTGTCAAACCGTCTAATACAAGACGGTTAGACTGCTTAATCTGAATAATCCAACAAACATCATAACCAGAATGTAGTCTTTTGCAAATTCGAATAACCACTCCAGAAACATTGCAATGGTTCATCACAACATTAAACAGGACCAACAAACATCACAATCAGAATGTAGTTTTTTGCAAATTCGAATAATCACTTCAGAAAATATTGCAATGATTCATTACACATTAAATATGACATTCTCACATATTTATTCACATATGTAGTACATTATGTAATTGAAGGGTTACCTTGTTTTAACGTATTGAACCAATCAAGTCCTACTCCCATACAAACAAAGCAAAATGTCGCAACTCTAGATAACTGGAGGCTAAATAGTTTTCTGGCATGTCATAGTTCAGAGGTGTGGAGTTGTAGAATTTTCCATCTAAAAGTATGTGAATAAATTTTAAAGCCAAATTCATTGAACAAAATGGTAATTGAAGTGCAATATTTCATTTTAACAAATCTGCAAAGCACTCCTTACGTTTTACTTAAAACATTTATGTGCTACGATGTGGTGAAAGCAACTTCAGTTAATTGGTTTTTATTCACGTAATGAGTTCCAAATGTATTGTAAATCTGTGATACCCCCTCTGGATAGGACTATTGGCATAATGGGGTTTCCTATTGTAATGTAAATTTGATGTTGTTCAATATTTTCAATTCTTTCTAGGTAAGTCTCAACGAATCCCAAAAATTATATCGACTCGGCGACCTGTAACGGAAGAGGAAAAGGATAAGACTCTTCGAAGTGCAAAGGAATTCACATCTGAGAAGCCTTTCTTTCTGTTAAAAATGACGGCGGCATATGTCTATGATGGATTATTCTTGGTGAGACATTGTTCCCCCTACTACACTACTTTGAAGTGAGAGGTTGCCCATACAGCAATATTAAACACACCTAGTATCTTGGGGTCACATTTGTCTGGTGAATTTGTTGAATATACTACTATTAGGTGCTCTGTTTCCATTCCAATTGCCCATGCTGTCATTACATGTATAAATATAATTGTTCAGTTGGTTTTCCTCATGAAAAGCCCCTGTTTGCAATGTGACTGCTGTCTCCTTGATTTGTTTTCAATCTATAAATTGCAGCATATCCCACGCAAGTTTTCCAGGGAGTATCTATTGAAAATGAACTCGAAGATGACCTTAGGGCATGTACAACGCGTCTACATACCTCGTCTCCATCGGCGGGATTTTGCGAAAACCCCCCGAGCTCCGCAATGAATGAGGAGCGAGGCTGCGCTCGTCGCTTCGCGAGGCGACGAGGGGCGGCTCGTGGTCCAAGAAATTACCGCCGGCTTGAGCTCCGTTGTATGGCCTGTCGACGAGCTCGAATCCATCTGTGGGCGCGCGCAGATCAAGCTTCGGGCGCGTGCGAGATGTTCCTTGCGCGCCAAAATCTTTCGCTCTCGCCCCATATATTGCTCTCCTCTCCGGGCTCCGCCGCCATTCGTCGCCGTCGAGATGGAGCCCAACAGCGACCCCCCGTCAAGGAAGACCAAGGATGTTGCTCTGGGTCGGAAGAGCAAGGGTCCGGCGGCGTCTTCAGCGGCGGCGGCGGCGGCAAGCAGCTTTGTCCGCGGCGATGGCCGCGGATCCGGCCTGGCGGCGGCCCTCTTCCGTGCTGCCGGCGGCCCATCCCCTTCGTCGTTGTCTGGATCTAGCGCTTCGAAGACGGCTTCCTCCATGCCTTCCTCCATGGGTGGATCTCCCCCATTTGACGCCTCTAGTTCTTCCCCTGGTGGCTGAGGTGGCTTCACCGGCGCCCCTTCATCCGCCGGTGCCTTTGCGTTCCCTCCTTCACCGTCTCCATGTAACATCCCAAAAATTTAAAATTTGAAAATAGGAATTTCTTGAATTATTTTTGCAATATGTTCGATTTGAATTTGGATTTTACGATGTTTTTCTGAGTTTGGTTGAGGTTCAAATAATAATAATAATAATAATTTGAAGACTTCATAAAAGACAAAGACGTGGATTAATAATGCCCTAAAAAGGAATGCGCAAACAATGGAAGCAAGTAAAGTAAATACCAACATTAGTTGGAAATATTTTTATTAAGTCCAAAATGTCATCAGGAACTTCTGTGTATTTTTCTTGAATTTTTGGAGCTTATTTCATATTTTTCAGAGCTTAATTGAATTTCCTATGCTTTTCAGAAAATAAAAATAAAAACAAAAACTTCCTCCCCTTCCATCCGGCCGCCACATGGACGGCTCGGATCCGCCGCGAATCCCGCCTAACGCCTCCCCGCTCTCGCCACGCGTGCGGCTCGGATCTGCCGCGCATCCCGCCCGCGCCTCTTCTCCCGCCGCGTGGCAAGGGCGCCGCTCCCACTCCGCCTCGCTCCCTCTGCCCGGTGGCCCCGCCTTCGCCCCGCGCGCGTCTCCCTGCCAGCGGGCCCGCCCTCGCCCGCTCCCTCTCTTCACCGCGCGGGACCGCTTCCCCCTCCCCTCCTCTCCTTTTTCTTTTCTTCCCAGAGCGCTCGCGCCACCTCTCTTCTTCCCTCTGCCGCGCGCAGCAATCCTCCGCCACGTGGCCTCCATGCGCAGCCCCCGCCCGAGGTTTTCCCCGCGCGCGCCCACGGTTTTTCTCGGCCACCCGTGAGCATAAGTTGCTTCCCCACGCCATCTCCCTTTCCCCTACCTCCCTCTTCCCTTCAACCCGAGCGCCGGCCACGCCCGCCTGCGCCTCCATGCCGCCCCGGCCGCTCCGGCGAAACCCCACCATTTAGACCGCGTCACGGAGTGCCCGCGCCTCTCCTCTACCCCCTCCTCAAGTTGATTAAGATTCCGTTCACCGGAGCCCACGCGCCGCCCTTCTTCCCCGACATCGGTCAAAGCCGCCGCCACCGCCTCTGTTTCCTGGCCGTCGCACCTCGGCTCGATTCCCTTCGCCGGGAGCACCACCAAGTCACCGCCGAGCTTCCCCGAGCGCCGCCTCGCTCTCTCCCCCGCTGTAGCCCGCCGGCGACGCGAGCTCCTCCGCGCCGCCGCAGGCTCACGGTGCCGGCCCGCCCTAGACCTTCTTCGGCCCGGAAAGCGGCAAGGTGAGCTTCCCCAGTGTCCCCTAATGCT
Source organism: Dendrocalamus latiflorus (assembly GCA_017311315.1). Lineage (NCBI taxonomy): Eukaryota > Viridiplantae > Streptophyta > Magnoliopsida > Poales > Poaceae > Dendrocalamus > Dendrocalamus latiflorus. The sequence continues at coordinate 33,434,308 of CM029614.1, read as the reverse complement.
CGTGCGCGCATTAATTCTTCCCCTTCTCCTCGCCGGCTCCGGCGCCCCACTCCATCCCCGCCTCCGGCCGCTCGCGCCGACGCCGGCCACTCCCGACGCCACCACAACCCACGAAGACACCACCGAAGCCTTCCCCACGCATAGGGAAACCCATTTCGCCGGCTAATACCGCCACCCCGGCCGGCCCTCACCGGCGGCAATGCGGTTGACCGAGCGCCGCCCGCTGTTTCTGCTCTGTTGTGCCCAGGCCCGTGCGTCACCTTCACTATTTTGTCCCCCTCCCTTAATCAAGAAACACCAGCTGCCACGTTGGTCACCAGCGTCTGTCTAACACACTCACAACGGAGATCCTGGGTTCGAACCCTATCGACCGCATAACTTCCCCCTCTTTTTATTTTATTTTCTCTAACCCTTTTTAATCCAGAAAAGTTATGGAAAAATTTGAAAACAATTTAGAGAAGTAATGAAAATAATTAGGATATAAAACCAGAATAAAATAAGATGTAATATCTGGTTATTTATTTTATGAGCAGTAACCATAGCTTGAATATTTAGTGAGACTCAATTATCAATTGGAGGCATAGTGAGGAGTTTAGCCATAATCTTGTTTAGGTTATGCTCACATGAAATAATGACAACAAATGAGGATGGTCCAAAGAAATAAATCCTAAATCGTGGCATACTAGTAAATGTTATAGAATTAACCATGGCATGGTTTAAAACATAACCATCATCTCTATGTTCCAAACAATTAGAAGAACCCTTTTTGACTATTAGATGATATGGATATTAAGCCACTAATATTTGGAATAAATCATGTATGCATGATTAATATGGTTTGAGCAATTGTCTAAAAGGCTAGTTATTAAATTCAAAGCAATAATAAATAAATATGGCTTTGGTTAAATACTAAAAAAGATTACCCTTAATTATCATAAGTGCACTGACATTTGACATGCCATTATCGAACAAATCTCCATGGTAGATTTGATTAAGTAGCTACATTAATATATGAACTCGTATGACAAGCCTTGCGAGATAAATAAATTTAAACTAAAAATAAAGCACCCTAGGTCATCGGATGATTAAAAGTAACCTACCTAGTGTAGCTATGTAAATAATAGTCATCACTAGCGTGTCATCAATAAATAAATATCAACCATAGATTTAATCGAATATTGATATTAAAGTGTAACCTGGTATGGCATACTCGGTCCTAGATAAATAAATTTAAATAACAAAAGTAATAATAGTAACTAAAATGTACATAAGATGTTTGTGATACCTAACCCAAAGGGCATCTTTAGCCAAATTCATGTTGGCAAGTCTATTAAAATCCCTAGGTCATTTGTAATTAAAATAAGCTCACCATCCGGCATATTAAAGAACAAGGTAATGTTAGCACAACCTAAACTCATACATCTCAAATTGCTAAAAGTATAAACTATAAGATTAATTTGAATATAAACAAGCTCATTAGTTCAGACAAAGGATTAATTAATGGTTAATGATTTCATAAGTACTGAAATTGGATTACTAATTAGAAGGCCCTAATAAAACCCTCGCTATCCGCACGTAGTCAATAAATAAATCTACGTTATAATAAAGCTAATCCTAACAATAACCGAAGCATAGACAAAACAATAATGTGTCGTTAAATCTTAGCCTTAGGATTAGTTGGCATGATTTAATGTAGCAAGTCAGGACCCATATGAGCGGATCCTCATTCAACTTAAATTTAGCCTAGCTATGAATGAAGGTACATAAAATATGATAATGGGACTATTAGAGATTTAAATTCTAATTAGTTACCATATAAAGAATAAATATTGAGCCCTTGCTATTTATCTTAACCTAATTAATAAGTAAAAGCCTATATCAGAGACTATTCCAAAAACTTAATAAAGATATCCAAGTGTGATAATACCTTTGACTAAAATATTTATAGAATAAGTACAGATCTCATCCATCAGTCCAGTTTGCCTTTACCATAACATAAGTTACAAGAAATACATACCCAGTCAGACTCGTACATCGATACATAGGTCTAACCTAGCTCATGGAACTTCCTTGATAAATACGGAAATAATAAAAGAAGTTAGTAATAAAAAGATCACACCTCGCCTTTCTCCAATCGGCTATATTTGGCCATTTCTTTTCCAAAGCAAATAATTCCTGTAGATACGTCCTCACTTTTGATATCTTATTATCCTAAAATTTTCCCTCACGGTAAAGCTATTCAGATAACTGGTTCTCTCACTCAAATCCAGCTATCCTGTGTTTGCAACACACTAAACCGAATCACCCTTCTATTCTCAAATTGTAATAAATGTATAAATTAAATTAAATCGGCCATTTCAATTATTCGGATTTATTTGGATATTTTGAGTTATTTGCTTTTATTTGGATTCAGTCGTTTGTCGTGTAATTAGAAATTGGGAGTCGTGAAGATTCAGTGGATCCAGCGAGATTAAGCTTGGAGTGAAGATAGAGACTAGAAGCTCGAAAGCAAGCATTGGGTGAGCTCAAGACCGCGGAACCGCGCCAGGCGAGTCAATACCTTGATCATGTTGAACCTACGTTTTCTGCAAATTACTTTTGTTTAAATTATCAAATTGCATGCTGTTATGTTATATGCAAATACATGTTAATTTAAGGTTCTAGTTATATCCCATTGTGTACTTGGTTAATATTACCCCTCCTTTGAAATATTTGAACATGTGAACATTGTCGCCCTAGCAAAATTACAATAATAACCTTTCGAAAGTAAGTCCGTAATTTATATGCCATGCTCAGTAATGTTTAGGTACTCATGGGCGCGAGAGCGCCCAAGCATCGCTTTTAATCCTGAGAAAAATTGGTTGGGCAGTCATGGTGTAATGACTGGTGTATGTTGAATATGGTTATTTTATATTCCCCAAAAACCTCGAATTGCTTATTTATCTGGGCGGATGGTTCGGGGGTATGGTGCAGTGGTGCACGAGAGTGTGGTTTGTGGTAGAACCGTCCAGATATCACTAAGGACCGAATCTTGTCATGTCAACCCGTGTAAAACAGTACAACCACAAGTCTGTAAACTACAACTTGGCTAAGTAAATTTATCGAAACCCCTGGAATCATCTCACTGGTAGTGGATAGAAGTGGATACGCAAGGGCAAGAGAAGGCCTAAAGGGACACCGAGTGGAGGGTGACGTTTCCCAGTCGTGCTAGCGCAGAGGGGAGTGGAGCCCGTACGCTAGTATCCGTGGGGAACATCCCGTGCATAGATGGGACCCACCGCAAGTGGGAGCAGCCCATAAGGTAAGATGACAAAATGGACTAGATACTTTGAAAAGTCACTGTGATGGTCTGCTCAACCACATGTCTAAGGAAACGTGTGGGGCAACGAGTTGATTATCTCTTGTGGTGAAAGTGTACAAACTCTGCAGAGTCTAAAACTATTCGAATAGCCGTGCCCACGGTCATGGGCGGACATGGGAACTTAACTGGATATAGTTCTGTTTTAAAAACATTGGAAACCGGGAATGGGAAACTTGAAGGGCGAAGGACTGCCTTGGTTTGGAATTGTCCTGGGTGTCGTCCCAGTGGTAAGTTAAGCGGCTATAACGCTGAAGAAATTGCTATATGGTGCAGATGCCATGCAACGGTGGATGGAATCTGAATCGATATTAATAATGCATTTCCTTGTACATTATGATTTGTCCCAAAATTGCTAAGTCATAGGACTTTTTAATTAATTGTATTCAAAAGCACTCTACGCAAAATAAAATAGCCCGAGCCTCTCCTTTGTTAAGCCATGCATACTATTTATTTGCATTCTGTGTATTGGCTCGCGGAGCACGGGGTCGGAGTGCTCATGCTCGCCTTTGCGACAAAAATTCAGAATCAGGAGATCAAATCACCTCGCCTCAGCAACAAGATTGGACAAGCTGGCCAAGAAGATGAAGATGTCAAGGGCTAGGTCGCGAACCTCCAGTTGGCTGCCTGTGGGCATGTCCTGAAGGTCCCACCTGCGTGCTTCGTTCTTCCGCTGCTGCAATTTATTGATTTCGGCCTAATCGGCCCATGAGTAAGTCTACTATTATATTTACGTTTCCGCATGATATGAACTTTGATATTCAGAACTGTAATCTGTGAGCACTATCTACTGATCCAGGGAATAGTGCGGTGGAATCACAGAGGATTCGGATTGAAAAATCTGGGTCTGACACTCCAGCCTAGTGGGATGCAGCCGCCAGTGGTGGTAGTCCAACAGCTTGGGATCCAACACGGTATATTTCTCTTTCTGAATCTCTTCTATCTTTTTCTTGCCGTATGCAATTCACTTGTATTTTGCTTCATTGCACCTAGGTCTAGCTTCAATTGATTGATTGGGAATAAAGAAATTTGTGAAAAATATTGTCTCAATAACGTCAAATGCAATCTGCTCTTAACATCAAGCACATGGTTGTGTATTAGTCATATGGTAGTATGATACATCTGAGGAGCAATAGGCTGGTCTGCACTTATGAGGTGATTTCAGTTATCATCTATTAAACATTTTGTGAATGTTACAATTAAATTACTGATATCGTTACTACTGCTTATGAGTTATTGAGTTCACCCTTTCTTTAAACATTGCACATGATCTTTTCTGTGAACACCCATGATTGGTATTGCTAAACTAACATGGTAAGATGTAACATTATTACTAGATTAGCAAATAATATTAACATTCCTGTTTGAGCATCGTCAACAATTAGCTATCATCCTGATACTGCTTTTGACTGATGATTGTTGCTAACCACTTTTGTATGCCTCAAGAATCTTTCAGAGCTAGATTCCTTTGTTTCCTTGTCACCTTGTTTTAGGTTTTGTTATCCAAAGTGTACAGAAAAAATTGTAGCATGGCTCTGAATACCACTATGTGTTCTGATGCTTCTAGATTGCATTGCCAAGTTTGTCTGGAGCAATTGATCTTAGATGTCAGGCTTCATTGGCATATCTTTTATTAGATCAACCGCTTTTGTGAGATCTTTCATTGGCATAACTGTGAATTTTCTCGAGTTATATGTCAACATTTGTTGTTAGTATGTCGAGTTATATACTGCTGTTAGTATGTTGCTGGTTTGCATATTGACATGAGTGTGCTGGTTTGCTTGTGTTTGATTATATATGCTTGCTGTTATATACTGCTGTTATATACTGGAATGTGTACATATATACTGCTGTTATGTACTGCTGTTATATACTGGAATGTGTACATATATACTGCTGTTATATACTGGAATGTGTACATATATACTGCTGTTACATCTTTTTAAAGAATAGTTTTGCTGATTTGGCAATTTCTGTTTCAATGTATTCTCAATGTGCATATTTTGTTTTTGCAGGGATAAAGACACATATCCACCTGGTGGTTTCATGATGTACTTCGGCAACCAGCCACATAACTTTCATTTGGTTGGTGCACCTTGTCACAATAGCCATGTCAATGTACCTCTTCCTGAAACCAATGGAGGAAGTTCACCCCCAGATGTGGAAATCCTATCGGACAAGCAGCCTGTTGTAGTTGATAGCGACAACGAAAAGGTTAGGACTGAGAAGCGGATCATGTGGACACCAAAAGAAGATGAAAGACTGATGAGTGCTTGGATTGAAAATTCGACGGACTCAGCCACCGGAGCCGATGTAAGAACGAGGAGGCCGGCTAGAGGGGGGTGAATAGGAGGTTTTAAAATTTTCGCCTAATTCTAATTAGCAATTTTAAACTTGATGGATATACTAGAGCAAGATAACAATAACACCACTAAACAACCTAGTGAGGCTCAAACAATCACTAGCACAAGTAATCGACTAAGAACAATATCGAATAGTAGAGAACAACAATTGCTACTCTAACTAAGCAAGCAATCAAGTAATATGAATGAAGAGCGTTGCTTAAATGAAAATGATCACAAGAGAGCAAACCACAATTGACACGATTACTTTTTACTGTGGTGATCGGAGACTTGCCGGTCTCCCCTAGTCCACGTTGAGGTAAGCCCGAACAAATCGGACCGGCTCCACGAATGAGCCTTAACACCTCGATCACTATTGGTAGCTCTTTCCCTCTCCGAATAGGCGAGCTCCGAGCCTTCACAATCTTCCGGGCCTTCTCACAATCTTCTTGAGAAGATCACCGAAACTCCACCAAGCCGTCTAGGTGCCGGCAAGCACCAAGAGAATAGATCACAGCGGCTTGATCTCACTCAAGTGCCTAATGGATCAACTAGAATGCAATGCACTTGAATTTTGGGTCAACTACCTCAATTGAATGCACAAGTGAGTGAATGAGGTGTGAGAGGTTGCACTAGGCTCAAATGTATTCAATGGAGGTTCAACAACACATACAAGTTCTGGTGGGGATGTATTTATACCCTCACCAACCTCAAATAGCCGTTACAAAAAACAATCCTGAAAATTCAGGAAATCCGGAACTACCGCAGGCAAAACCGCGGTACTTCCGGACTCTCGCTGACCGGTCAGAACGGCTATGTCAGTGAGTCAGAAGTAACCGTTGGTCAATGAGTGTGGTACTGCCGCCGTTGAAATCGCGGTACTTCCGGAAGTCCGGAAGTTCCGCTCCAAGACCCGGTAATTCCGATCTCAGCGAGTTTAAGTTTTAATCCCGGCACTCTCTAGAAATAAAGTTTCGCACGAGTATCTGGAACTTCCGCACATGCGGTAGTTCCGCAGGTCAATCCGCGGTACTTCCGTTTTCCGAGAGGCTAAGTTAAACTCCGGGCGCTCTCTGGAAATAAAGTTCCGCTCGGGTGCCCGGTACTACCGGCCATCCGGTAGTTCCGCAGTTCAACCCGCGGTACTTCCGGATTCCGAGAGGCTAAGTCTGAGTCCGGGCGCTATCTGGAAAAAACGTTCCGCCCGGGCGCCCGGTACTACCGGACCTGCGGTAGTTCCGCCCAATTAACACCGGAACTACCGGATTTTCTGACAATGCACATATTTGATTTGATTTTAATTTCTAAGTGCATGCATGATCCTAAATTGATCCAAAGGGCACATTTGAACATGATCAAGCATTCACCATGATCCCTCTTAATAGTACGGCGTCTATCCTATAATCCGGTCTTCCAACCTAACTCTAAGACCGGTAAAATAAAATAGATACCTAAACTATTTACCTTGTCACCCTAGAGATCTTTGAATCTTCATGGGATATTTTGTGAGCCTCTTTCTTTGCCATTTGAACTTATCCTTTCAAACACTTAATGCACACATTAGTCTCATATTCACATAATTTCATTAATTACCAAAACCAATATTTTTAGGGGCCTAGATGCTTTCAGCCGATAGGAAGACCGACGCCTATTGGGGCGATGTTATTAAGTCATACAACAAGACCACCCCGTCAGAAAGGAAAAGGAATGCAAAGCAAGCCAAGGATCGATGGCACAAGATTAATAAGTGGTGTGACCTCTTTGAATGTGCATATGTGAAGGCTCGCAGGGTGTATACAAGTGGCTATTCCGATCAGATGTGGATGGATGCAGCCGACGAGTTCTATTTGGAAGACAACAAAAATGAAAAGTTAGGACCCTTTGTGCTTAAGAATGTTTGGACAATCTGCCGTGAAGTGCCGAAGTGGAAAACATACAACGAAGAGCTGAAGAACGCACGTAAAAGGAAGGGATATCACCTCGAAGAAGAAGGGCAGGAAAATGATGATCATGAAGAAGAAATGCCAAAGCGTCCAATGGGACAAAAGGCAGCTAAGAAGGCCGCTCTTGTTGCAAAAGGCAAGTCAAAGGCAATGGATGATGATGGAAAATCGAAGGAATCTGCAATTGATGTGGAAAAGCTTGATAAATTCAGCAAGATCCATGAAGCAGCCAATGCAAACCGCATCAAGGTGTTAGACATGCAGCAAAAGTTGTCTTCTGAGAAGCTTGAGACCACAAAACTTGCCTATCTAACAGCACAGGAGAACAAAGAGGGAAAGAAGCTAGAGATGGAGGGAAAGAAGCTAGAGATGGAGGGGAAGAAGCTTGAGATGGAGGCGAAAAAGCTTGAGAAAGAATCAAAGATGATGGAAGCTTATAACAACCTCATCTCACAAGATACAAGTTCAATGTCTGATGAGGAAAAGACTGAGCGTGTTGTTGCCATGAAGTGTTTGAGGAAGACGCTTTTTCCTGAAAGTATGTAATTAGGTATGTACTTTCACTAGAAAACAATATCTGCTGAAATTTCAATGTCTGTGTGAAGTTCCTGAAAGTTCAATGTCTGCTATGTTCAGTTAGTTATATGTCAACATTTGCTAAATGTAGAGCTTGTAATGTTTAGAATCATGGACCTTAACATCAGCAACAAGCTTTGTTCTATTAGAGATGCCATGTTGAGCAATCGTAGAAGAATTACAAAGCTCTCTATCAATGCTTCTGTTACTTTGCGAAGTGCATTCATAGAACAATATGTAAACTTCTGTCCATCAGAGACACAAGACACCTAAGGTACTTGAATTTGAACAGATGTCCCATTTCTTTCTTTCTTCATTGTCTTTCTTTTTTGGTTGCATGCATTTATGCATTGTACTGATAATTAGTGTGCTAGTGCTAGTATAATTTTGCTTGATCACCGTCCTACCTTTTATTGTAACACTTAAAGCCAGGTCCTACTTACTTGACATTGTGTTGTTAGGCTGTCAAACCGTGTATGTACTCTCGGCATTAGTGACCTGAATAGGCATTTGAACCCTGCATCCTGCTAGTTAACTAACATGTTTGTCCTGATTTCATAGCTGATATTCAACTACTTACATGTTTGGCTCTCTCTATTTCTAGGTCAAGGAAATAACCACGCTAGAAAGACAGCAAAGGTTCTGCTAGTTTCTGCAAGTGATCACGAAGCTCAGCACATGTCAGCATCCCTTAAACTGGAAACTTGCAGTGACTGACGACTCAAACGACAACGCTTTTACCATATGCAGCAGGTGCAGTGAACCAATCTAACGTGTTGCTCTATCTCCGAAGACAAACTGAAAACATGTGCAACATAGCCTTTACATACTTTCCAAACTTCTCATTTTGAAAACATATTCCAAGACTATGGGTATCGCTTATCAGAGAATTTTAGACTTAGTTGCACCATTTTCTTCTGGATGTGGTTAGCTGCTATGCTGTAATTTTGACTACTTGCATTCATCTGTAATTTTGACAGATATACTGCTGTTATATACTGCTGTTATATACTGGAATTTGTACATATATACTGCTGTTATATACTGGAATGTGTACATATATACTGCTGTTATATACTGGAATTTGTACATATATACTGCTGTTATATACTGGAATGTGTACATATATACTGCTGTTATATACTGGAATGTGAACTCTCCATTTGGCGCAGGATAGTGTGAATATGAATCAGAGGTGCTTACAAGCGACAACCCATAGGCAACAACCCTAATCCATGCTTCGCAGAGGTGCTTCGGAGGAATTCTGCTATCAAAGCTCGGCCAACACATAGGCAACTCAAGAATGATCTAATCGAGCATATATGGCAGCGCTATGGAAACAAAGAAAATTAGAAAAAAATGTTGCAATTATATATAATATATGCCTTTTATTGATGGTTTTAAAAAATATTGTAATGATGTTCATCTTATTTATGCTTGATCCGTTTTCTATCAAATAGCAACATAATGGTATACAAAATGGTATTCATGATTGATTTTGGCTACATGCAAAGCATTAAACAGCTTGCAGACAGTGAAACAAGCAGTCCATTGTACGACCTGTCTTTTTAACTGTCTGTATGAAAGATTCGAGGCTCTTGCAGACGAACCCCTGTCTGTGGGTTGTACATGCCCTTACAGAATCCAGATGGAAATCGGTCGGAAGTTAATTATTGCTACTCATCAAGGTCAAAAAAACGCTACTTTCTGTGGTGGTTGGTCCGCATTTGTTAAGGAAAATAATCTGGAGGAGGATGATGTGTATTCGAGCTCATCCAGGAGACCCAGAATAAGTGCATATTTACAGAGTTGTACCAGAAGTTTCTCCACCGATCCTACGATCTGCCGGGAAATAGGTACATCATACGCATGATTGCATATCATGAAGTTTCGAGAAGTTACATGAAGTAAGTGCAGTTCACCGCCAGCAATCGTGGATAAGTAGCCCTGTGCAAGGAAAACCAGTTGTCGGATGGTTTTAGGTCGTTGTTTTTACCTTGGATTGACGTCGCAGCAAACTCCTTACGCTACTCAGTCGTTACCATTGTCAAGTCTGTTGGGTTTACTTTTCCTTAAGTCGTGTCGTGTCTTTGAATTCAGTGATGAACTCGTGAACCTTTTGATGGTGTCTGTATCTTCAGAAGGACCGTGTAGTTTGCATCTGAAGTAGTACCCTCTTGGCCTCTTTTATCTATTGGACACAAACAAAAGAACCATGCCGTGTTCAGGTCGAATTGGATTACCATATGGATTTGATATATTGTGCCTGTTATTGTCTGCTGTTTCTAGAATCTAGGGGCCTCGCCTCCGAATTCTAGAAGTAAAAATTCTTGAATCTTTTTGCTTGCTTTTGATCTCAACAGGATCCACGAAACGGAGCCGTGCGCGCCGAGCAAAGCTGGTTCGCCGACGCGAAATCGATCGAATGGCCAGCTAGCTTGTACTGCAGTTCATCCACCGATCGATCAAAACCAAGGTAAAACCGCCAAATCCATGGCCTTTTTCGGCGGCCGATCAGTGCCGAGGAATCTTCTCTCGTCCTTGATTCGCCAAATTGCGCGTCGTCTTCCGGCGAGCATGCACGCACGTTACGTATGGTCCTGTTGTCCTACTTTTTCTTTGCCGCGAATTGGGCCAGATCGATCGTGTCCTAGATTGCATCATGAGCGTGAAAGTTCTCTTGTAAGCATTCTCCAACGACCCAATTCTTTGTGTGCCTTATCATCATGCATGCAGTACTCAGCACCAAGTCTCTCTATCTTTAGATTACTTTTAGATACGTGTAAGTGCAATGATATATAATATCAGGATAAAAAATCTTAATTATGAATGGAAAGTCTTAATCATAGATGAAAAAATTTAATCATGAAGTTTGGGCACCATAGTACTCATGTTATTTATACTATATATATATATACTATATATATATACACTATATATATATATATATATACACACACACACACACCCTATGTCGTATCTCACAACATAAGGAGTATCTCGCGTAACGAGGAGTATGTACATGTAGTATATAAGTATTTAAGACTATATAGGTGGTATGAACAATTTTTCAGATGTGGTATGTATATTTTTTTCAACATACTCCTTTTTATGTACGTATATAAAGGTATTTACAAAATACGCTAAAAACTATGGACTCTTTGCAATTTTTTCGTGTGGTTCACATTAGAATATCTTATAATTAGTATATGAGTATACCTAAAGTGATAAAGGAGTATTTCAAGTTTATTTAGGTGGTATATTAGAGGTGGGTGTAATTATACCCGGGAGTAAAAGGTATTTATATATATATATATATATATATATATATATATATATATATATATATATATATATATATATATATATATATATATATATATATATATATATATATATATATATATATATATATATATATATATATATATATATATATATATATATATATATATATATATATATATGAATACGGTGGTCCAGAAACAATGGTCCTTAATCCTAATGCACTGAAGAATCCGTGATAATGCAGATCACTAAATCAGATCTGCGATCGATGGAGGATGTGAGCTGTACTGTACTCTACTCTGCCACGAAATGCGCACGCAAAAAATGGGCGCATCGGCGTATTCCATGGGACAAATTAAAGTCCGATTTTACGGGCTCGGGGCCTGAGGATAAGAGTCGGGTTTGACCTCGGCACACCTAACGGTTAAACGGTGGCGGCAGATGAGAACCACTCGTTTTTGGCCGGTTTCGTTTTGGATTTTGTTGCTACCTCTGTTTAAAAAAATCTAAAAATTAATATAAATATCTAGTTTTTTATAATGATTTTTTATTTCTCTTTCTATCATCTTATTTTGAAGATAAAGTAAAGGATCATAAGTATATCATATACCTTACTCATTTGACTTCTATCACACGCACGTACCTCTCGCTCATTTTTTCAATACTTATCTCCTCTTTCTAAAGTCACTTATTTTAATCATTACTATTTATTTATTTATAATCAAGAGTCATAAACTATATATAAAAGGTATCAACAAAAGATGATAGCGCTATAGTTCTTTTTCTTTAGCTCGGGGAAACTGGATAGTGTCCCCTACACTGCAGAAGAGAAGAATCTTAGGTCGTGGAAGAATCTGATGCCAAAGCAGCGAAGAAAATCCTAGTAGTTGTTATCAGGAAGGAACCGATAGGTGTCCCAGAAGGATTGGGAATGCAGCCTTTTTGTGATGTGTTCAACTTTGATACTCCTATGTGAAAATTATGCCCGATCTGAACACGTATGCTTAGCTGTTTGGATAAAGTGATAATCACGAGCTGTAGAAAAACCACCATGTGTATACAAACTACAAAGTGGCATGTTGTTTAACACCCCATGCCCGTATCATGTCTTGCCATCATATGATCATCGGGAACCATTTAAAAACTGATCCTGTTGCTGTGTTGCATATGTATATGATCTAAATTTGTTAAAAATTGTGTAAACAATAGTTCGGATCTTTATAATCTTTAGAATAACAATTTCTGAGGTACAATCCTATGTTACAAAGCCTGTCAGCATGAGAAGGATCATGTAAGATCAGGACTCAATCATGACAACCAAATTCCTGTAAAAGTTCTAACAAGATCATCAGCTCGAAACGGCACATTGTAACGTACGTCTAAACGGCGTTCTGGAAGAAAACAACCGGTAGCAATGCAACAGCTAGATCCAACAAAGACCGGACTAGAGGCCTGGCAAACAACGCATCACCTTGTTAGGTGAGGTGAAAAGGTTGGTTTCTTTTCGGTTATGGGTTATAACTTATAGTTATGATTTATGATTTTTAACTATAACGTAAGTATTTATATAAATGAACTGAATATCAATAATGTTTTTGAAAAAATATATTTTAATATACTATTTTGAAAAACGAATAAATCATCTCGACTATTTACTATGGTTGGTTTTTTTCGGTTATAGTTTATAACTTATAGTTATGATTTATGGATTTTAATAATGACATAAGCATTTGTACAAATAAACTAAATATCAATAAATCGCTTCGAAAAAATTATTCTAATAAATTATTTTTAAAAACGAATAAATTATCTCTTCTATTTATTCAGAAAAAAATCATAACCTGTAGAAGATAAACCATAAAGAAAGCAGGCAGCGTTACCATCAAACGTCCGCTCGGCCCTGGTACCGGCACGGCCGGACGGAGCCAGGCCCCAGCCCCGTGTGGCCTCGTAAGTTTGCCCGCACCGCTACGGCAACACGTGTGGCGATCGACGCGCGAACCATCGGCGCCGCGTGGCCCCGCGTCGCAGTGGGAAGCCGTCGCTCTCCGTGCCGACCCGCCGTGTGCGCGCAGCGCCGAGAGGAAGGCTTCGATCGTGGGGGTTTGACCGGGACGGGCTGCAGCCGCACGGCCAGGATCGCGCGGGCCGCGGATCGTACGCAAGCGGGCGGCGCGCTTGTCGCCTCCCCCCTGCGCGCGTACGAGCGGAAGCCCCCATCTCCTTCCCCCTGCCTGCCTGGCCTTCTTCAATCCCACGGGGAATTATTGCCGCAGTTTCTGCCCTACCCAGGTGTGCCCAGGAAAAACGAACAAGCACAACCGAACAAAGAATTCACCGTCACTCCACCGGCAGCTGCCTCACGCTTTATCTTTCAAGCAAGGACCCGTGGCTTTTTTGGTTGGTGCCGTGTTTCGCCCTGCCTGTGTGTGTAAAAATTTAGGCATGCTTTAAACGCGAGAGTTCCATAAGAAATTTTTATAGAACAATTCAGTTTTTTTGTAAGAATTTTACGCATTCTAAATAGGGTCTCTTAGTGCCACCTTATGTACGGAAAAATCTTTATTATTATAAAAGTATGAGTTGGTGGTTGATCCATTCTACCTTCTCTCTTTTCAGCCATCCGATTTGATCTGGACCATTCGTCTCTCTCATGATACAACCGCCCATGTCCTCCACTTTTTCCATCTCTTCGCGCGTTCTGGTTACCTTTCTCTCTCTGTCGTTTGCTCTGCAATGTTTGATGTGTGAAGTTGGCTAGGCAGTAAGTTCCGTCATATTGTTTTTATGACTTCATTGCAACACACGGGTCTTTAACTAATCACGAAAAGAAATGTCACGAGATTGATCTTCCATGAATTGGCAAACTTTAGTAAAAGAGCACGCTACTATGCTAATGGCGATTTTGGTAAGCAAATTATAGCACGGAAAAATCGGCTAGTAGAAGAGCGAAACAAGGTTACCCACTTCTCTCCGTGTTAAAACAACGCAGTAGCCGAGTAGGCTTAGACAAGTATGCATACTAGTAAACTCGTAAATCTACGAGCTAGACCAAGCGTGTGTCACAAAAAGCCACATACTAACACGGAGTTCGATTAGATTTCGAGCAGGAAACGAAACATACAGATCCAACAAAATAAATTGGTTGGAACTTGGCGATGAATAACCGTACCCGAGTGCCAGCCCAGGAAGCCGGGACCTGCCAGAGCGTCCGGGGTACAGATGGGGCACCCCCGAGGGGGCAAACGGAACGGTGGTTTCATGGTTTTTGGTTTTTGGAATTATTCAGCACTGTTTAGTATTGTTTGAGATTTTTCACTGTAGTTGTTGTAATTTTTTTATGTAATTAAATTTAAAAATTTTAAAAATAAAAAATAGGTTATTTTTATCTTGAATGATGTAAAAAAATATAAAACGATAAAAAATTATAATAAAATTAAAAATAATAAAAAGTTAAGAAGTTAGAAAATAGAGACCAAATACTACACTGGTGGTGCCGGCGTGCGTACGTCGAGGCGCAAAACCACGAGAGAACCGAGCCAAACCCAAGAGCCCATCGTTCATCTCGCATCTCCCCTCTCTCGTTGCTCTTTTTAAGGACGAAACCGCCACCTCCCCTCCCCTGCTCCTCCTCTTCGTCGTCTCCCCTTCCCTTCCCTTCCCTCCCATCTCATCTCACTCTCCTTCTGATCGCTACCCGACCGAAATTATTTTCCCTACCTAATTTGCATGCCCACCGGTCTCTCGCGTCAGTTCTGTCTGCGTTAATTACCGTTTCCCGGTCGGGCTTTTGATGAGGGCAAACGACTGAATCCATCCCAGTTCTTTCCGGTATCTTGTTATCTTGCATGTCAATTTCCCTACTTATGCCAGGAAAACTTACTGCGAGTGCAGTAATCTGTGCAGGCGCTGCGGCCTGTTCGGCGTATTCCCTCTTAGCCTGACAGGTGTTGTTGGTCGTGCGCTTCGGGTTCTGTTGTCACAGATAGGCAGCGTCGGTTCCTTCTCTTGTTTCGGGCTTGGAACGTAACATGGGGGCGAAGCAGAGGGCGAGGCACGGCGAGGAGAAGAGGCTGCCTGCGCCGCCGGCGCCCGATGGCGGCGCCGAGGAGTACGACCCCTGGACGGCGTGGCTCTACAAGCCGCACACCATCTCAGTGCTCCTCGTCGGTGCTTGCCTTCTAATGTGAGTGCTCTCGATTAATTTCTCTCGTGTCCTGGTAAAGTTTCGTGCTGTTTTGCTGCCTTTTGACTTATCGCTGTAAGTTTCTTGGTGCGAAAACTAAAATGCGTGTGTTGGGGGCAAGTACAAGAGCACCAGAGCAGTCAGGTGCTGCAATAGTGTCAGAGTTGAAAGGCAATCGTGTACTCATGTGGTTCTTTTTTTTCTCTTCAAAGAAAGAATTTTTGGGTTGAAATTTAATGATTTGTGTCAGAGAATTGAACTTTTGAATAATAGATGGATTGTCAAGCCGAATAGTGGAGCGTACGAGTGGCTGAGGAGAACCGGAATATTGTTCAAATATCTCATGCCCAAATTTGTCTGAAATAATCTTTTTGCCAAGGCTCCATTTCACCTCATTTTAGCAAGTATAATTTACATGAGAAGCTCATTTTCTGACCCTTTTTAAATGGTAGAAATAGGCTCACCGAGAACTCTATTACTGCTGCTTCGTGAAAGGACGAAACCCCCATCATGCTTAGAGCTAAATCTCAGAAGTAATCCTTTGTTGTGTAACATGAGTGCCAAGTTATCCCAAAGATGTGTCACACGGGACAAGCAATTCAGTAACTTGATAGGCTGTAGAAGTTGATACGAACCGTACTGATGAAATGTGGGGCGTTGTCCTTTTCACTTTCTCGTGGCGCCATCTGACTTCAGATTCATTTTCAGCTGGGTAAGTGGAGCTCTTGATCCAGAAGGTGCTGCTTCACACAGCAGTGTGACATCTATTAAGAGGTATGGTTGAAGTCATCTCAATTTTTTACTGTCCTGTTTAGGCTGTATTGAAGTTATACAATCAATACATTTATCCAAGAAAAATCAGGTTACCTTCGCATTCTGATGCTGCCTTTTGGGCTTGAACCGCACTCCTCGTAGCGTTGCACGATGATTGTAGAGAGTGACACTGACTTATTTTCTCACTGACACTTTCCAGGGGAGTCTGGGCTATGATTGCCGTCTTCCTTGCCTACTGCACGCTCCAAGCACCTTCAACGTGAGTTAGTATTCCTCCTTTCTTTACGTAAACCAAACATTAGTGCTTTATTAGTGCAGCGCTTATCGTTTGTCAGGTTGCTTAAGTGGCAATGGCAGTCCCTTCTCCAGCTTTAGTAGTGTAGCGCTTGTTGTTCGTCAGGATGTTTCAAGTGGCAACAGCCAAATTACCTAGAGGTCCCCAACTATGTTTTACACAAGCAAACTTTGTCTTCCTTGATTTCATAACAATTTTGGATCCTGTAGTAAATCTTCTGTACATATGTATAGATCAATATGCTGATATTTTTGAATGAGAATAATTCAGCCTTCTGGCAATATTGTCACAGGATACTTATTAGGCCCCATCCTGCTGTCTGGCGTCTGGTGCACGGGCTGGCTGTTGTTTACCTTGTTGCTCTTACCTTCCTTCTTTTCCAGGTTAGCTACATGCACTAACGGCTATTGTTCTCTTGGATTCTTAATGCCAAACTACTTGATTTTGACACTTCAGGATAAAGGCCATACATCTTGGATATATAGTGCAGTCTGCTGTGATTCTAATTTGTTGCTCATTTTCCAGAATCGTGATGATGCTCGCCAGTTCATGAAACACCTTTACCCTGATCTTGGAGTTGGTAATATATTTTTATGAAATAGTTTCACAATTGTACAAAAAATTGTGTTAACAAACCTTTCTTTAACCTAATGCAGAATTACCAGAGAGATCCTATGGAGCTGATTGCCGTCTGTATGTTCCAGAAAACCCTAAAAACAAGTTCATAAATATTTATGTATGATTTTCCATGTGAACCTTCCTATTTTATGAAGATGCCCTTCTTGTTATTGTTGTTGTTATTCCATCAAATTTGACGGTTTGATCTATGCATAGGAGACATTGTTTGATGAATTTGTTATTGCCCATGTCTTGGGTTGGTGGGGTAAGGCTGTAATGATACGAAACCAACCTCTTCTTTGGGTCTTGTCGATTGGCTTTGAGCTAATGGAGGTTAGATCTTGTTGCCTTGTTGGAAGAACTTTGTTAGTTTTTCTTCTTACAGTCTCGTTGACAAGGAAGTATGCTTATTACGACCTTTTGCAGCTTACGTTCCAACATATGTTGCCTAATTTTAACGAGTGTTGGTGGGATAGTATTATCTTGGACATCTTGATCTGCAATTGGTTTGGTAAGACATTTGAAGACAGTTAACAACTTAGCATTCATGTTTCGTACCTTCAGTCCTTCAGTTACAAACCTGAAATATATGTGATCTAAAAATTCTTCAGTAATAGGGTTGGGCATATTAAAATAATCGAGTGCTTCTCAGTTTGCATGATTTGATACAGTTTCTTTGGATTTGACCCTATCAACTGTAACATGATAATATAAATAATATTGATGTGATTTATCTAAAAGTTGAAAGGGAAAAATGTAGTGCCTGATCGACGTATTGCTGACATACAACACTTACTAGTGTACAAGAAATATTTAAGTTCTCTTTCTTTTGCTTAATGGTAGAAAGTAAACTTTCTATTGCCACAACACTTGCAAAACAAGTCTTTCATGATTGCGTTTATTTTAATAAAAATTTTTATACCATTTTACTCTATAATCTTGTCAAAGATTGACTGACCTTGCTTTGCTGAAATCACCATCTTTAATTGGTCCAGTTCAAATAAATTACGTACTAAAATGTTTATACAAGAGTCCAGGGTTATTCAGCTGATTGAATATTCATGACGTTGGATATCCTTTGAACTTTAGTAAACCATTTGTATGTAAAACAAGAGTTGCTGGCTGCTGCAACACTTGATATCATTTGGCCTGTGAGCATTGCAATGCTTATCCTGTCGCAGGTAAAGCCTTATACTGAAATGCTGGTATTCTGATTAAGGTATTTGGGCGGGAATGCATACAGTTCGTTACTTTGACGGTAAAACATATGAATGGGTTGGGCTGAGCCGCCAGCCAAGCATCATGGGTAAGGTATGTTCACTGAACATGCGTTAACAGACCAACGGTATCTTCATTTCATAAGCCAATTACAGTCTCCTCATAATTGGATTACTTTGTAGATATCTATTACATCTCCTAATTAGATCAGTGACCTGGTTCTTGTCCTCTGCTCTTTTATCATCATGATCCATAGTCCCAGATCCTTTGTACTTGTCAAATTGCCCTGGGCTCCTTTGGTTTTCGTAAGAATTACAGCATGAATAATGTTCTGAGTTATGACAGCCTCCTGCCAGAGTATAGTCGAAGACGAGTGACTCCATAAAACAGTTCCGTTAGCCAGATACTGAGCAAAAGTGAATTGCTACTTCTTGTATGTGAGATGCCAGGCAATATGTGAGGGCTTCCCAGTGGGGCTGTATTGCATTTTTTGTTGGGCTGTCCAAATCTGCCATTTGTCATTATTGATCCCTGAATTTTTCTTTATAATTTATTTTACTGCATGTCATTCTCTATGCATTACCTGATACTGTATTCACATGTGAATAGTTACACTCTCTTTGAGTCAACCAAACTTTTTAATCAGACTTGCTCATATTGTATCCTTGGGCCAGGAGCCAATCCGCATTCTCCTGCTAAGTTATTGATATTGTCTAATAAAAATTGTTAACAATGAGATAAAGGCATTGTTATGACCAAGAAATCATATAATTTTATCGTGTTTTTACTCCTGGAAAGTATTAACTGGCTTGACAGTAGTTCACTAAACTATTGAAAATACTTTCACATAAGCTGATTGTTTGTACTCTCGATGTAGATTTGGTGTTGAAACTCGAAGCTCATTTGTGCGCACTAGTTTGGTTCAGTCTGTTTACACTGTCTATTATCTCCCTTTTGACTTGCAGGTGAAAAGATCATTGAGCCAGTTCACCCCTGCACAATGGGACAAGGATCAATGGCACCCTTTCATGGGACCATTGCGGTTCATCCAAGTGTTGTTCCTCTGCGTCGTTTTCATGACAGTGGAGCTTAACACATTTTTCCTTAAATTTTGCCTCTGGATTCCTCCAAGAAATCCCTTGGTTGTGTACAGATTGATCCTTTGGTGGTTGATTGCTATTCCAACCATTCGGGAGTACAACTCCTACCTGCAAGACAGGTCCTCTGAATTCTCCTGTACACGATCTTTAGCATTGCATATTTATTTCCAATTGTACGCTTGAACAGGTGCTATCTTTTTCTTGACGGATTGTTGATATTTGCCTGTAATTTTGATCACCTCAGCAAACCGGTGAAGAAGGTTGGGGCCTTTTGTTGGCTCTCTCTAGCTATATGCATAGTGGAGCTTCTTATCTGCATGAAGTTTGGACACGGTGAGCTCTTCTGTTTTCACCTTTCTTGTGTCACATATAGCACTAGTCACCTTTCTTGGGATTTCTTGAGCTGCATATTTGGCAAATTGAGTGTCTAACACTCAGCAATGTGTCCAGGGTTGTTTCATGATGCAATGCCTACTTGGTTGATCATCTTTTGGAGCTCGGTGGGGATAGCACTCGTGATTTTCTTGGTTGCATGGTCTTGGAGGAACCACCAAAAGTTCCGGAGAAAGCAGCTCTAATGGATTCACCACTAGAACGTTTACTCGAATCACTTCAAACTTTCTCCTCCTTTTTTGTGATACATAGGCTGTAAATATGTGATGTAACCTAAAATCTCAGGGAAGCCATTTTCTGCTGCTCCTAACGGGAACCTGGTTTGTCAAGCTCATTGTCTTTTTAAAAGCGACAACGGAGGGTTACGGGCCCTCCTGAACCTCTTCATTCATTGCAAACTTTTTTTCTCGAAAACGCAAGAAGCGTTTCATTGAATTGAGGAGGAGCAAAGGACAGAGAACAGACTCAAAAACTATTACATATGCGGTACAATGGAAAGGGGAAGAAGCCTGAAAATTCAGGTCCCCTTCTGGAGGAATACCGACAAGTTGGGAACACCATTGGATTGCCGGGTCTGGTGGTTGTCCGCGCGGGGCTCTTGACGTCCATAGCTTCAGGTGGTCGGCGAAGAGGCGGAGCGTAGTTGTCAGGTCAAGGAGCTCGTGGCGGAAGGTCATCTGGTTGCGCCGCTTCCAAGTGATCCAGAGAGCGAGGAGGAGGATGCCAGGATGGTGTTCTTCCATTAGGTGGTGAGTGCAGGCAGGTTGCAGACGACCGCTTCATACCTCTGTTCAATTGTGCGTTGGTCCGAAGGCGAGGACATAATTCGCTGCCAGAAGTGCTGTGATGACGGGCATGAGACGAATAGGTGGCCAATTGTCCCTGCAACACCTGGGCAGGATGGGCAGAAGTGCTCAGTTCTAGTCTTCTGGTGTCGCAGGATCCAGAAGAACACTTGGCACTTTCTCTGGAGCAAAGTTGTCCCAGTTAAACTGCTGCAAGGATGCTACAGCCTGAACAACAGCTCATTGTTGTCAGCACCATATGATTGAATATTTTCAAGATCACTGCTGTACAAGGCCGGATGTAGCGAGCTAATAAATAAAGATTAATAGGTGGCCTAGCTTTAAACAACCGGGCCTTACAATAGATCCAATAGTATAATAAATATACCAATATATTTTTACTTTTTGCAATTATTAAAAGATAGAATGGGGATTTCCTATCCTACTCTATTCATGTATATATAAACTCCCAACAGGGGGCGAGAGAACAAGAGCCACTCATTTCTACTAGCTCTGTCTCTCTCTGTCAGTCGTCTCTCAGCTCTCAGTCTATATCCCCAAGGGAGAAACGTTTACCCTGTACCTACTGTTGTGCTCATACAACAAACAGTTAGCTCCATCCGTGGGGAGCACACAAGAAGCTGTGTGAGGAAGAGTCAACCGGGGCACGACCACAAGTGGGTCATCGACACCCATGACCGCTTTATGATAGATGTAGTCGTGAGGCATTTGACGACCTCATAATAGCCGCCACGAAAGAGGTCCGCTGGATCTAATGTGTGCTCAAATCGCACGGTAGCCTCGTGCCCCAGCATACTCTACAGAGTATAAAGTATCAGAAATTTAGCCGTCCCGGACAACTCTACGGAGTATAAAACAAATCGCATAGTGGCCTCATGCTCCAACGTACTCTACAGAGTATAAAAAACAGCACGGCGGCCTTGTGCCCCGGCGTACTCTACAGAGTATCAAAAATTGCATGACGGCCTCGTGCCCCGGCGTACTCTGTGGAGTATAAAGCGCCGGAAACTCAGCCGTCCCGGGTAACTCTATGGAGTATAAAACAAATCGCACGGTAGCCTCGTGCCCTGGCGTACTCTATGGAGTATAAAAAATCGCACGGTGGCTTTCGCCCCAGCATACTCTGGCTCCCCACCAGGGAGTCTCCACCACTATCGATAGCCCTGGCGAGCCTCGCACCCTTCACGCGTCTCACTAGGGAGTCCACCGTTCAAATAGCATCGAGCGACAATTCCGCCCCTGAGCGAGAGTTGCATCCGACCACCTCAAGGTCATGACTTCATCGATGCCCATCTGACCGCTGCGTGGTCGAGACTTTGTCGATGCCCTCATTCGACCACCTCATAGTCGTGACTTCATCAACGCCTATCTAACCCCCTTGTGGTTGTGACCTCGTTGACGCCCGTCCAACCACCTTGTGGTCATGACTTCATTGACGCTCGTCTGACCGCCTCGGGGTACAGACTTCATTGACGCTTATTCGATCGCATCGTGGTCATGACTTCATCGACGCTCGTCCGACCCCCTCGTGGTCGGGACTTCATCGACGCTCGCTCAACCATCTCATGGTCATGGCTTCGTCGATAATCGTTCGACCACCTTAGGGTCGAGACTTCGTCGACGCTCGACCACCTCATGGTTGCGCCTTCGTCGACACTCGTCCGACCACCTCGTGGTTGTGAGCCTCGGGGTATAGACTTTACCGACGCTTGTCTGACCACATCGCGGTCATGACTTCGTCGACGCTCATCCGACCCCCTTATGGTCAGGACTTCGTCAATGCTCGCTTGACCATCTCGTGGTCATAGCTTTGTCGATAATTGTTCGACCGCCTCGGGGTCAAAACTTCGTCGACACCAATCCGAAGGGTGGGGGACAAAGCGGGTGTGCAAGTCTTGATCTCGCCGTGGACTTCATCAACGCCTATAACCACGTCATGAGCGACATAGTCGTGAGGCATTCTATGACCAACTTATGGTCGGGTTTTCATCGATACCTATGACAACCTCGTGGTCGAGACTTCATCGACACTTGTGACCACCTGGTGGTCACACCTTCGTCGACATCTATAGCCACGTCATGGTCTAGACTCCGCTGATGACAGTCCAATGGTGGGGAACGGAGCACGCACTTCAAAGCCTTTGTCTCGCTGCCGACTTCGTGGTCGCATCTTTGTCAACGTATATAACCATGACATGGTCGGCACTTTGTCGGCGCCAGTCTGAAGGGTAGGAGACAGCGGGCACGCAAGTCTTCGTCCCACCATGGACTTTGTCAACGCCCACGACCACGCCATGAGCGACACAGCTGTGAGGCATTCTACGACCACTTTGTGGTCGGGTCTTCATCAACACTTGCGACCACCTTGTGATCGCACCTTCATCGACATCTACAGCCACATCGTGGTCCAGACTTTGTTAACGATAGTCTAAAGGTGGGGAACAGGGCACGCGCTTCAAAGCCTTCATCTCACTGCTGACTTCGTCAACACCTGCGACCACCTTGTGGTCACATCTTTGTCAACGTATACGACAACGACATGGTTCATACTTTGTTGACACCGGTCAGAAGGGTGGGGGACGGAGTGCGTGTGTAAGTCTTCGTGCCATTGCTGACTACATCGATGCCCATGACCATGTTTTCATCGACATAGTAATGAAGTGCTTTACGACCACCTTGTGGTCGTGTCTTCATCGACACCCATCCAACCACCTCATGGTCGGGACTTTGTCGATGCTCGCTCGACCACCTCGTGGCTGCAACTTCGACCGACCGCCTTAGGGTCGAGACTTCATTGTTGACACTCATTCGACCACTCGTGGTTAGGATTTTGTTGATGCTCATTTGATTCCTCGTGGTTAGGACTTTGTCGACACCTACAACTATGTCATAAGCGACGTAGTCATGAGGCATTCTACGACCACCTTGTGGTTAGGTCTTCATCGACACTTACGACCACCTCGGGGTGGAGACTTCGTTGACACCTACAACCACCTCATGGTCGAGACTTCGTCGAAGCTCGCTCGACCACCTCATGACAGTGGCTTTAACCGATTGCCTCAGGGTTAAGACTTCGTCGTCGATGCTCGTCTGACCACTCATGGTCGGGACTTCGTCGACACTTGTCCGACACCTCGTGGTTGGGACTTCGCTGACGCCTACGACCACGTCATGCGCAACATAGTCATGAGGCATTCTACAACCACCTTGTGGTCGGGCCTTCATCGACACCTACTACCACCCCGTGATCGAGCCTTTGTTGACACCTACGACCACCTTGTGGTCGCACCTTCATCGACGTCTACAACCATGTCGTGGCCTAGATTTCGTCGACGACAGTCCAAAGGTGGGGGATGGAGCACACACTTTAAAGCCTTTGTAGCCTTTGTCCCACCGTTGACTTCGTTGACACTTGTGGCCACCTTGTGGTTGCATCTTCAGTTGACATATATGACCATGACGTAGTTGAGACTTCATCACTGCCAATCCGAAGGGTGGGAGACGGAGCGCGCACGTTTCAAGTCTTTGTCCCACTGCCGACTACGTCGACACCCACTACCGCGTCATGATTGACATGGTCATGAGGCACTCTACAACCACCATAGGGTGAGGCTTCGGCTGCAGCTACCAATTGCATCAACTCACCCATCGGCACCTGCATGCTTGCTATCGAGGGACAGGAGACTGGGCCGATTGGTCACGTTAGCTCGCCTCTTAAAACCTCTATGCTTGCTATCATGGCAATACTGTTGTGGAGGTGGCCCAGCCCTAAACGACTGAGCCTTGCAACATGCCCAATAGTATAAGGTAATACACAATGTAGCCTCACCTTTATAATTAAGGGGTAGGATAGAGATTTCCCATCCTACCCCATACATTTATATATAAACCCCCAATAGGAGAGCAAGAGGATGAGAGCCACTCATTTCTACTAGCCCTATCTCTCTGTCAATCGTCTCTCTAGCTCAGTCCATATCCTTAAAGGGGAAATGGGTACCCTGTACCCACTGTTGTGCTCATACAACAACAAATACATGATTATGTTCATAGGAAATAATTTAGAAAAAAATCCACGTTTCAATTGTGAATTATTTTTCTGGAGCACCTATCCCTATCTTCTCTTTATTTTTTATTACTCTGCAGCTTCCCTGCTTCCTTTCATATCACTTTCGATCTCTTCTCCCCTCTCTCTTGCTATCTTTTGCTTCCAAGACCCTGATATTTATACCCATACATTATGACTCCGACACGGAACACACTACCAAAACGAAAATGAATTAGGAGCCAACTCAGCTACATGCAAAACCAACTCGAATACTTATATGTATTCATATACACGGCAAAAACATGTATACGGACTCGTATAGACTAAACAAGATTACTAAGTTTAACAATCACTTCCTTAATCTTGTTTATTCATCTTGATCACGCCGATCTTCTCTCTTGCTTCCACTTCTTCCTTTTACCTGCACTCTCGTGTGTTGTTCCTTCCTGAGCTGTCACTGCCCTACTGCTTGCGCTTGCTACATCCTGAGCCTTGCACAATTCGACGCTTGCCACGTCTCGCACCTGGACTGATCTCGTCCTTCCTTGTATGCCTGCCTGGACTGGAGCACCTGCTCCCACAGCCGCCTTGGCTTTGTCATTACCTAGGTCTCCTGCTCCTCTCTCTTGGACCAAGTCTGTCCACTTTTCCACGTACACCTCAGCTGAGGCTACGCCGCCCCTAACTCTTATCTCCAACGCTTCCCGCTTTTCCTCTGCAAAACCACAAAAGACTGCACCAACCTATACTCCAAGTCTTCCTCTTGGGCCTTGTGCACTTTTTCTACTTGGAGTCCCACCACCTTGACTTCCTATATTAGCCGCACCTGCATGTGCGCTGCATGCACCTCCGGAGGTGCTGCCCGTAGCTACATGCATGCCTGTGTCATGAGACACACTGCCTTGACCCAACCATCACGTTCAGTGTCGTTGCCCAGCACCTCCAATTGCTCTTCAGACAAATCGATTTACAAGTTTTCAAAGAAATCTTGTACAACCAATTTGGAGATCTTTTCACCTTCATTAACATATCTTTGTTCTTGCCATACACATGTAAGAACTCATCTTGCAGCACCACCCTGCACCCTCTTTCTGTCATCTGCTCGAGACTGAGATGTTGTTGCACAGACTTGGTATATAGTAAATCCTTGTCAACAACTTCTTATCTACGTTCTTGCATTGCAACATCATCGTCCATTTTGCCTCTTATATCCACCATGGAACCGTCACCAAACTTGACCTTGCCCCAAATCTTCTCGTTGAGCTCATGAAACATGGAGCGATCTCTCGTTATGTGGTTACTTGCTCTATTGTCCATGTACCACTGATCCATGTGATCATGGCTACCTTCCTTCGTGCGTAGTTTTGGAACTATGTTCTCCTCGTTCAGCATCACCATGACCGGCACCTATTCAACATATGAGGAGAGAAGTAGTCCCGGTTCATCTTCTTCTTCTTTGTCTTGGGCGAGGTTCACCTACCTGTTCTTCTTCTTACTTCAGCAATCTGAAGTATAGTGCTCGTACTCATTATAGTTGAAACACTTTATGTGGTTACAACATTCTAACATGTAGTGCCTATATTCGCCACATTCAAAACACTTGACATGTGATTTGTCACGAAATCTTTCACCACCATCTTGCCCAGCCTTGTCTCCATAGCCACCTCTGCCGCCTCGACCACTCTAGCTACCTCGACCGCGCTATCTCCCGTGGTTGTTTGATGAGCCACGAACGTCTCTCAGATCTCCCTTTACTAGCAACGCCTACTTGTTGAGTCTGGAATCCCTACTCGTTACATGACTGAAACCCCTTCAGTAACTCCTTATGTGCCTTGAGGGAGCCGGTGATCTCCTCTATCTTTTTCTTATCCAGATTTTAGGAGTACATAAGTGTGGTGACAACAAGTATGTACTTCTTCGGAAGCATGTGCTGATATTTTTTCATAGCCATAGATTCATCTATCTTGTCGCCAAGATAGTTAATTTGATTATACAATGAAGCCAGCTTGCAGGCGAACTCATCCACCGACTGGGTCTCTCCCATCTTCAGATTCTCGAACTCGCTTCGCAAATTCTGGAGCCACACCTCCATCACACGATCAACTCCCTCATACATCATCTAAAGCGTCTCCCATGCTTCCCGTGTCATTTCCTTGCTAATGAGCTGATGCATCATCGAATCTGGCACCGCTTGGTAGATGATGGCCAAAGCCACCTGATTCACCTTGTCTACCTTCTTGTCCTTCCACTTCGGATCGACTTCACCTCAGATTCTCTGAGCGCACATGTTCGCTTTCATCTTTGTTATCCACATCGGGTAATTGTTGGTCGTCAGGAGAGGGTACTGGAGGGAGAGTAGACCATCCTGAGCCTTCGCCTTATCGCTCATAATTTTTAGAAATTACCAAGATCAACAGATTCTGATACCACTTGTTATATTTTTCCTTTACTTTGACTACGATGCGCCCTCCTGATGACTGGCGCCGTATGCTTTCGCCTGCACCAGAAGCTGCGCCACTCAGATGGCCTCTCGGCTCTTGACGTGATGCTTCGTGCTGTTACATGACGGAGCAGAGCAAATTAGGCACAAGGCAGACACCTTGATTCTTCACGTGTTGCTTCACGAAACAGCAAAAAATGCATGCTCACAGAAATTGTTTTTCTGGAGCACCTATCCCTATCTTGTCTTTATTTCTTATTACTCTGCAGCTTCCCTGCTTCCTCTCAGATCACTTCCGATCTCTTCTCCTCTCTCTCTTGCTATCTTTTGCTTCCAAGACCCTAATATTTATACCTATACACTATGACTCTGACATAGAACACACTATCAAAACGGAAACGGATTAGGAGCCAACTCAGCTACATGCAAAATCAACTTGAATACTTATACGTATTTATATACACAATAAAACACGTATACGAACTCGTATGGACTAAACAAGATTAATATCTCTAACATCAACCCCGCTTCCCGAGGCAACGCGAAGCCACGGCCGCCGCCATGTCGAAGAAAGAAGGAGGTGCGAAGAAAGCAGCAGCGGGCGGCGGCGAGCTGTCCCGCCTCCTGCAGTCGCATATCCAGACCATCAGCGACACCTTCCAGGTAGTGTACCCAATAAATCCCGATCACAGCACGGCTCTAATCCCACGCCAAAGACCTCGCTGCACCGGCTACATGCTTGTTTTCTCTGGGTTTCTCAGATGTTGTGGCGCAGTCGGCGGCTCCTGGGGGCTTGGAGCGGACGGAGTAGTCGGAGGTCGTTAAACTCGGCGACCAGGTCTCCAGGCAGGTGATTGGTTGCTAAGTCTAGAATTGAACAATTTCTTGGGCTAAGTTTCTTGCTCTTAAGCGCTCGGACCATGCATATGTATTTTAACAGTTTTGCTATTGCACAGGCGACTGAATTTTTTTTATGTTTCAGTCACCTGAAATTGCACTTTCAATGAACTAAAATTGCAGCCCCCCTAAAAAAACAGCTGCAACTTTATGTGATTCAGGGTGCAACTTCAGGTGACCTGAAATTGCACTCTCAATCAACTAAAATTGCAGCCCCCTAAAAAAACATGTGCAACTTCAGATGATTCAAAGTGCAACTTTAGGTGACTGAAAGATAAAAAAATTTCAGTCGCCTGTACAATAGTCTAAGGCAATAGTCTATCCCGTATTTTAATTGTTGGCAAAATTCTGTGGGTGAACAATAATGTTCCTCTCGTTGATTGCACTAGTGTTATATTGTTGTATGTGCCAAGGGCAAAATGGTAATTTCCCATTTGATAAAAGGAAAAAAAAAGAGAAAAGAGAGGGGCCCACCTGTCGGTGGGCCAGATGAGAAACAAAAGGGGGAGCTTTGCTCCTCCCTTTACCAGAGAGGCGAGCGGGCGCCTGGAGGGCGATGGCGGCGGCGATCCAAGGGGCTGCGCGGCGGAGGCAGGCAGGCTCGGCGGGCCTGGCGGGTCGGCTTGATGGCGGCCCGTTCTCCCGTGCGTCTCCTCCTCCTCCCGTGTGGTTCGCGTCTCCCCTCTCCTGTCAGTTGCGCCGCTCCCCTCTACCGTGAGACTCGTTCTCAGATCCGGCATTTGAGGTGAGAATGGGCTGTGGTGGCGGCGCGTGAGACTCGGTCACGGCCGTTGGCGGCGCCGCCGAGTACTTGACCCCTCCCCTCTCTTGGCTATAAATGGCGGCCGGCCTCTCTTGGTTGGGGACCCAAAAGGAAAGTGATCTCTCTCTCTCTTTGATTTTTGCCTGTGGTGTGTGGCAACTTCGGTTCTCTGGTGCTCTCCGGTGAGGTGCTTGCCCGGCTCCTCCCCTGCGCTTGTGCGGCATACCCCGACCTCGACTCGCTGGCGTGATCTTCATTTCGGCGAGAGGGCTTTGTATCTCCGTGCCTACTGCTCTTCACGGTGGTGTGAGGGCAATAGGTTTTCTGGGACAGCGCCATAGCGTGCCTAGCCCTTGATCTTCTCGGCGATTTCGAGTATCGCCGGTCTTGTGAGTATATCAGTCACTTGTATTAGCAATCTTTGTGTGCTGTGCTAGATTCATAATCTCTATTTGATATCTAGTACTGGGAGACTAAGATTGCAGTGGGATTGGATTGTTGCTCGATGATAAAAGAAATCATATATTGAGATTGGTAGATTTAATCTTTGAGCTCTAATTACTGTCATCTGGTTCCTGCTCATGCTCTGTGGTTGCTATCTATTGTGAGCTTAGGTTGCTGTCACCTGTTGTCTTTAGTGTGCAGAAATTCCACATACTTGTTGCAGATCTGGTAGAAATCATACTTGATTAATTAAGTCTGATTTGATTATTGCAAAAGGTCATCTTGTATGTGGTTGGACTTGCTCTAGCTAATTCTTGGGTGCTAGCCGAATGCACACATGTGTTAAATATAACCTTAATCTTGAGAGTGTACAGTTTTAAGAGCTCAAGGATTGAATTCTATTTTGATATAACCAATCGATGAAAAGTTTATGATTTAGTAGCGGGACGGCCGAGATTAGTCTTGTGCAACCCTACATTTGAGAGCACAAATAATCAATTAAACTTGAGCTTATTGCTAGTCTTAATTGATACATGCTTTATTCTTTGACATACATATTCATGTCTAGAATGTTATCATTCCCATTATTGAATATGTGGTATACCATGGATGATATGCTCAATTCATATAGATTCATATATGCTATGTCATTTATATATGAATTGATGTCTTTGATGTGCTTATATGATTATATTGGAATTATATCTATATCTTTGCTTATACCGCAAATATTACAACAATCCAGAAAACCTATATTGAAAGAAATGGCTTCCTCTTCTGATGTCGTGAAACCTGAAGTGTTTGACGGAGCCAATTTCAAGCGCTGGCAGGCGAAGGCCAAACTTTGGCTGACTGACCTTAAGCTCTTCTGGATCATCTCAAATCCACCGGCGTTTCCGCTGGAGATCCCTGAGACGATGAAATGGGAAGATGCTAATAATGCAGTCTTAGCCCGTTTGCTGGCCATCCTGTCTAACCGCTTGTTTGACGTCTATGTCAACTTCACTAATGCCAAGCAACTTTGGGATGAGCTCGAGGAGAAATACTCCGAGGGAGATAATGGAAATGAGTCCTTCATTACAGCCAATTACTTGAACTACAAGATGGTTGAGGGCCGGTCGGTGATGGAGCAGCTCCACGAGCTTCAGCTCCATGTACGTGACTTATGTCAGTACGACTGCGCTCTGCCTGAGAAGTTTCAAGTCAATGTCATTTTGGCTAAGTTACCGCCTTCATGGCGTGACTTTGTGACCGCTCGGAGGCATATAAAGGAGCGCTTGACGCTCAATGAGCTGTCAGCTGCTATTAATGTCGAGGAGCGTGCTAGAGCCGGTGACGGCTCGGGAAAGGCTCAAGTTCAGGCTCATCAAGTTCAACTTAAGAATGGTGGAGGACCTGGGAAACCCAAGTTCAAAAGTCAGCCTCAAGTCAAGCTACAGCCTAAGAAAATGAAGAAGAAGAAGGAGGATATCGTCTGCTTCGTTTGCGGTGAGGCTGGCCATAAGGCCAATCATTGCCGCAATCGGAAGGGCAAGGGTCCATCTCCGGGTCAGCACAAGAGCCACAAGGCTGAGGTCCATGTCGCGCTGGCTAACACCAGCTCAGAAGAGTATGTACCTATGGCCTTTATGGCAAGTCCATCTATTGATTGGTGGATTGATACAGGTGCTACTAGACATATATGTGCTGATCGATCTTGTTTCTCTTCATTTCAGGGTGAAGGTGGTGGATCCGTCCTAATGGGCAACGGAGCCGCCGCAACAGTGCGTGGGATTGGACAGGTTTGCCTGAAGCTTACTTCGGGCAAAACACTCATCCTAAGAGACGTGTTGTACGTGCCTGCGATGACGCGCAATCTTCTTAGCGGGTCAATGTTATGTAGGCAAGGAATAAAGCTTGTGTTTGAATCAAATAAGGTCATTTTGACCAAGTTTGGTAATTTTGTGGGCAAAGGCTATGATAGCGGAGGCATGTTCCGCTTATCCATTCTTGATTTGAATAATGTAAACGTTTACAATGTTTCCCATTGCAATAAAGTTCATGATATTTGGCATTCACGGTTGTGTCATGTTAATTTTGAAGCCATTATGCGGTTAAGTAAGATGAGTTTAATTCCGAGTTATAATTATGAGAAGGGTTCAAAGTGCGAAGTGTGTGTGCAAGCTAAGCAGCCCCGAAAACCTTTTCATAGCGTTGAAGGGCGAAGCACTTCTCCACTTGAACTAATCCACTCTGATCTTTGTGAGATGAATGGAATATTAACGAAAGGTGGCAAACGATATTTCTTAACTCTCATAGATGATGCGACTAAGTATTGCTATATTTATCTACTTAAGTCGAAAGATGAAGCACTTGAATACTTTAAAATCTACAAAGCTGAAGTTGAAAATCAACTAGAAAAGAAAATCAAACGGTTAAGATCGGACCGAGGCGGTGAATACGTCTCACATGAGTTCTCCCAATTCTGTGAAGAAAGTGGAATAATTCATGAAGTTACTCCACCATACTCACCCCAATCTAATGGAATAGCCGAAAGGAAGAACCGAACTCTTTGTGACTTGGTTAACGCCATGCTTCAGAGTTCAGGTATGTCGGACTATTGGTGGGGTGAGGCAGTTCTCACAGCTAACTATGTCCTGAATAGGGTTCCACCTCGCAATCAGGAGGAAACACCCTATGAAGGATGGAAGGGGAGAAAACCCAACTTATCCTATTTTCGAACGTGGGGATGCCTTGCAAAAGTGCATGTGCCGTTGCCGAAGAAAAGGAAGCTTGGTCCTAAGACCGTTGATTGTGTCTTTCTAGGATATGCTATGAATAGCACAGCTTATAGATTTCTAGTGGTCAAATCCGAGGTGAGTGACATCGCTACTAATATAGTGATGGAATCTCGTGATGCGACATTCTTTGAGCATGTGTTTCCTATGAGACCGAATGATGACAGTGGACATATCGGTAAAGATGATCTCTCTATTCTTCCTAGTGTGGATAACACCGCTCCAGATTTGGAGTTGAGGAGGAGTAAGAGACAGAGGACCGAGAAGTCACTTGGGGATGACTTTGTCACCTATGTCGTGGATGATGAACCACGAACCCTTTCAGAGGCATACGCATCTCCGGATGTGGATTACTGGAAGGAGGCAGTCCGTAGCGAGATGGATTCCATCATAGCTAACGGAACTTGGGAAATTGCAGATCTCCCGTCTGGCTGTAAGCCAGTAGGCTGCAAATGGATCTTTAAAAGGAAGCGTAGACCTGATGGTACTATTGAAAAGTACAAGGCCCGGTTAGTGGCAAAAGGTTTCACGCAAAAAGAAGGTGAAGACTATTTTGATACATACTCTCATGTGGCTCGCTTACCCACAATTCGAGTGCTTTTAGCACTAGCTGCTGCATACAAACTCCTAGTACATCAAATGGATGTAAAGACCGCTTTCCTAAACGGAGAGTTGGATGAAGAGATTTATATGCAACAGCCTGAAGGATTTGTGGTTGAGGGGCAAGAAAGGAAAGTATGTCGATTGATTAAATCTTTGTATGGTCTAAAGCAAGCCCCTAAGCAATGGCATGAGAAATTTGATAGTACGATGACGTCGGTCGGCTTTTGTGTAAATGAAGCCAATAAATGTGTATACTATCGGTTTAATGGGGGCGAAGGTGTCATTTTATGTCTTTACGTAGATGACATACTGCTTTTGGGACCAACATGGATGTGATCAATGACACTAAGTCTTTCCTTTCCCAGAATTTTGATATGAAAGATCTGGGTGAAGCTAATGTTATCTTAAACATTAAGCTTATAAAGGGTGAGAATGGGATTACTCTTTCGCAATCCCATTATGTGGATAAAGTCCTAACCAGATTTGGGTTTAAGGACTGTAAGCCAGCAGCTACACCCTATGATCCAAATGCAAAGCTACATAAGAACACCGGACATGGGAAGGATCAACTTAAATATTCTCAGATCATAGGATCCCTGATGTACTTAACTAGTGCAACGAGGCCAGACATCTCATATGCTGTATGCAGATTGAGTCGTTATACGTCCAATCCAGGAGATGATCATTGGATAGCACTAGAAAGAGTACTAAGATACTTGAAGGGAAATCCTAATTTGGGAATACACTACTCCGGTCATCCTGCAGTCTTGGAAGGATTCAGTGATTCTAACTGGATCAGTGACTCGGATGACATGAAGGCTACGAGTGGTTATGTATTCACTCTAGCAGGTGGGGCCGTGTCATGGAAATCTTCTAAACAGACTATTCTTACACGGTCCACCATGGAGGCTGAATTGGTAGCGCTTGATTCAGCGGCTGTAGAGGCAGAATGGATTCGAGAACTCCTTTCTGACCTACCTGTACTGGAAAAACCTATTCCAGCTATTTTGACCTACTGCGATAACCAAACCGTTTTGGTTAAAGCGAAGAGTAGGAAGGACAATATGAAGTCCTCAAAACATATAAAGCGCCGACTTAAGTCGGTAAGGCATGCCAGAGAGACGGGTGTTATTACTGTAGAATACATCCAGTCTGAAAGGAACTTGGCAGATCCTTTCACCAAAGGATTGGCGCGAAAGGTCATCCAAGCAGCGTCACAGGGGATGGGGCTTATACCCGTATAAAGGCTCACATTGGTAGTAACCTATCCTAGGAGATCGGAGATCCCGTGAACTAGGCTCTAGGACAACAAACTGTGTGGGATTAGAGAGCACATCTAACGGGTCCCATTAGCTGCAGTGCTCTGTCTGTATGGAAGGTTGAGCTTTGGCTCTTAATGAACTCTAGGTCTATATGACTTATGGAATCGTCCTACAGGATTCCTAGAAGAGTTCACCTACGTGAGTGTGATTGTGAGGTCGCAATCGAAGAAAGATAAGGGTATACTTTCTTAATCGCTCATGAGTAAGATACGGGACATGACCGGAACGTCCCAACCCGAGAGGGAAAGGGCAAGCCGCCCAGTACAGAATGTGATTTGGGCGAAAATTCTCACACCAAGGCATTGGATCAAGGCGCAGTCCTCCTTTGTCTGTGCAGAGTCGTAGTCCTTGTCGCTAGGCTTTGGGTTCAAACCCGAAAGGTACCCATAGTCGAAAAGCTGTATATTGAACAAGACTTTGAGCACCAGTTATCAACTGGAAAATTGGTGGGGACTGTTGTATGTGCCAAGGGCAAAATGGTAATTTCCCATTTGATAAAAGGAAAAAAAAGAGAAAAGAGAGGGGCCCACCTGTCGGTGGGCCAGATGAGAAACAAAAGGGGGAGCTTTGCTCCTCCCTTTACCAGAGAGGCGAGCGGGCGCCTGGAGGGCGATGGCGGCGGCGATCCAAGGGGCTGCGCGGCGGAGGCAGGCAGGCTCGGCGGGCCTGGCGGGTCGGCTTGATGGCGGCCCGTTCTCCCGTGCGTCTCCTCCTCCTCCCGTGTGGTTCGCGTCTCCCCTCTCCTGTCAGTTGCGCCGCTCCCCTCTTCCGTGAGACTCGTTCTCAGATCCGGCATTTGAGGTGAGAATGGGCTGTGGTGGCGGCGCGTGAGACTCGGTCACGGCCGTTGGCGGCGCCGCCGAGTACTTGACCCCTCCCCTCTCTTGGCTATAAATGGCGGTCGGCCTCTCTTGGTTGGGGACCCAAAAGGAAAGTGATCTCTCTCTCTCTTTGATTTTTGCCTGTGGTGTGTGGCAACTTCGGTTCTCTGGTGCTCTCCGGTGAGGTGCTTGGCCGGCTCCTCCCCTGCGCTTGTGCGGCATACCCCGACCTCGACTCGCTGGCGTGATCTTCATTTCGGCGAGAGGGCTTTGTATCTCCGTGCCTACTGCTCTTCACGGTGGTGTGAGGGCAATAGGTTTTCTGGGACAGCGCCATAGCGTGCCTAGCCCTTGATCTTCTCGGCGATTTCGAGTATCGCCGGTCTTGTGAGTATATCAGTCACTTGTATTAGCAATCTTTGTGTGCTGTGCTAGATTCATAATCTCTATTTGATATCTAGTACTGGGAGACTAAGATTGCAGTGGGATTGGATTGTTGCTCGATGATAAAAGAAATCATATATTGAGATTGGTAGATTTAATCTTTGAGCTCTAATTACTGTCATCTGGTTCCTGCTCATGCTCTGTGGTTGCTATCTATTGTGAGCTTAGGTTGCTGTCACCTGTTGTCTTTAGTGTGCAGAAATTCCACATACTTGTTGCAGATCTGGTAGAAATCATACTTGATTAATTAAGTCTGATTTGATTATTGCAAAAGGTCATCTTGTATGTGGTTGGACTTGCTCTAGCTAATTCTTGGGTGCTAGCCGAATGCACACATGTGTTAAATATAACCTTAATCTTGAGAGTGTACAGTTTTAAGAGCTCAAGGATTGAATTCTATTTTGATATAACCAATCGATGAAAAGTTTATGATTTAGTAGCGGGACGGCCGAGATTAGTCTTGTGCAACCCTACATTTGAGAGCACAAATAATCAATTAAACTTGAGCTTATTGCTAGTCTTAATTGATACATGCTTTATTCTTTGACATACATATTCATGTCTAGAATGTTATCATTCCCATTATTGAATATGTGGTATACCATGGATGATATGCTCAATTCATATAGATTCATATATGCTATGTCATTTATATATGAATTGATGTCTTTGATGT
This sequence comes from Dendrocalamus latiflorus, assembly GCA_017311315.1. Taxonomy (NCBI): domain Eukaryota; kingdom Viridiplantae; phylum Streptophyta; class Magnoliopsida; order Poales; family Poaceae; genus Dendrocalamus; species Dendrocalamus latiflorus. The sequence goes on along the minus strand of CM029614.1, from coordinate 33,398,179 downwards.
GCTTATATGATTATATTGGAATTATATCTATATCTTTGCTTATACCGCAAATATTACAACATATATTCCCATGCATATTCTACCCAAACGCAACAATCCAATATTCCTCGAAATCAAACTCACCCAAACCTCGAAATCCTCTAGTAAACGAACAAACTATACCAAACAGGGTAATGCTATATTGCTGGTAATTCCTAAGTTTAAATTGCCAATAATACTCAATTATGTAACACAAACGCACCCTTAAAGAGTCATTTAGATATCAGCTTCTACCTTTGAATTTTACTTGTTGGGTTCCTTCCTGCTACAGGAGGATACCCTCAAAAAATTAGCGTATGCTGCTATCTGTGGCGTGCACACGGTATTCTTTAGTAAAAGGCGAAAGAATAGTTCGCTTTGTGCTCACCACACAGCTGCGTGCCTTCCTCCGTCGCACTGCCCCTCCATCTTATAGCACTTTCCGGCATCCCGACCGTCACAACTCCGCGATATGGTACTAATCATAGCATCATACCCCCACTGCCGCATGCTTACCTCTTACGCCGCTCCCGTTGCGGTGGGCTCTTGACTTGTTCGGCTTCGCCGGCGAAGCCAGCGGGGGGGCTTAGTAAGGCTCGAGCCTCACCTCCCCCGCCGGCGGCAACATCCCCCCGGGCCCCCGGGCGGATGAGCTCCCGTATCGTCACAGTCTCACAACCAAGTCACCTCCCCCACCGGCGGCAACCCCCCCCCCCCCCACGGGCGGACAAGCTCCCGCATCGTCATAGTCACAGTCTCACAGAGGCCCAGAGTTTCAGGACGACAAACAAAAAAAACCAACCAACCACCCCCGCCGAGCGCCCGCGGCGGCCGGCGACGTCGACAGTCACACACAGAAGCCCAACAAACTCGGGCCGCGGGGCCGGGGGCGGGCCGGCGGGGGGAGTCGGAGCGGGGCAAAGAGGGGGACCGAGCCGGGGCAGGGGGAACCGGACCGGGGCGGCGAGGCTGGGCAGCGCCGCGGCGCCGCGGAGGAGCACCGGGCGGCGGGCCGGCGTGGAGGAGCACCGAGCGAGGAGAGATGGACCGGAGTGGCGGAGACAGCGAAGTCCGAGTAAGGAGCGACGGGATGGAGCGAGCAACGTGAGCGATTGTGAGTGAGAGAGAGAGACAGAGTGAGATGAGTGATGACTGAGTCACAGTCTTAAGAAGCGGCGAGAGGCGTGAGGACCGACAGAGAGAGAATCAGAAAAGTAGAGATCAGTTCATCAGAGATAGGGTCGGCCGTGTCTATAGAGAAGTAATTTTTCCCAAATTTTTCTTATCAATTTAGTATTTTTAGAGTTTAGATTTTAGACTTTCACATTTAGTATATATAGATAGTTTAGTTCTTATATTTAATTTATATATTTATAGCTTTATATTGACAGAAATTATATATTCTTGGTATGCGCTTTCTATTGTCGATGTATCTACTTTGTATTTATCTGTTTTTCGTTGTTTGTCTTTAAAACTCCAATTGTATAATTTTTGTATGAATTTGAAATTCTATAAAAGTAAAAGACTATATTTGTGCCAACTTAATTTAGTCCGATAAATAATTCAGCCCACCCTCAAATTTATTTCTGGCTTCGCCCGCTTCGGCCTTGGCTTTGATGACTTATTGCTGTGGACTTGTATTGGGGGAAGTGCTATACTCGAAGACGATGACAACAGGTGCAAACTGCAGACTTGGTGGTGCCAGGCGAGAGCGCTGGCGACAATCGGTGACGCGCTACAGTCGGTCGCTGCAGGCATATTGGCGATAGCGGCTGTTTTGGTAGGATAGTTCTCAATTAGGGAACTCTTATTCCTTGTAAGTTAAAGATGTTTTGAGTCGGATATTCCTTGGCATATTTAGAGTCAGTTTCCGAGTTGTTTCCATGACTCGGTTAGATATGATATTAGTGTGGTGTGACAGCCAGGAGGATATAAGGGCTTGGGCTGTAATTGGCGGAGATAATCCCAGACAGGAGCTTGAGGGCGAGCACGTCCCTCTCCGTTCACAACCTGGCTCGCAGCAGCAGCTCTTGCCTCCACTCACAGCTCACCGAAAATCTTCCCTGAAGGTCGGCCATAACACTTATTATTACTCCTGTTTTGGCTGTAGCTGGAATGATCTGGAGCGGGGACTTGCCTGATGTAGAAACGCTGAAGGAGAACATTGCTGCATGTTTCAACATCCTACAGAGTTTCCTTTTGGTTTGCCATGGAAGCACAGTTGGTGCCGGGCCTACTCTTCATATGTCTATCTGTAGTTCTGCAAAGAGTGTGGTAGATTCCAGCTTTTCGTTGTTCAAGCAAGCTGTTTCTGCTTACCGTATGTAACATCCAATATCCTAGTAAACCTTATCTCAAGATGCCGCCATTAGTCTAGAGCAGTGCCTCAGTGATTATTAGATGACAAATAGTGAATCAGAAGTTTAGGTGAGACGATTTTGGTGATGAACAACTCACATGACTTAACTTGTATATTTTTTTGATTTGTTGGTTGACATTGTTATTGTGATTTTAGTGCATGAGTGGATAAGTAGTACTGTAGTAAAGGACCTGTAAAATAGCAATGCAGCATGAAACTGATGAAAGAGAATGTTACTAGCAGTCTAGCACATTCATACAGTTTTGAGCCTTGCAGTGTAATTGTGTTTCTGTTTAATCCCACGGAAGATCTGGAAAATGTTTAAAAACTATATTTTTTTCAGATTTAAAATGGTTAGGATCAGGGCTAATACTTTTCTTTTTTATGAAATGCAGAATCTTGCAACCCTGACCAGATAACAACTATACCTCCGGTGACAGGAACTGTATGGGAAGCATGTCTTACTCTCGAGAGTCGAGAAGGTGCCTACGACCAACTGTACCACCATAGCTCGAGCAATGACCCAGATAAGCGTCTGTCTGAAGGATGTTCTTTGGGAGATGAAAGAACTCCCAATTGGTGATTCTGGTGATAACACGGCTGAAAGATCTTCCAATGGAGCTGTTAAGTTGTTCTGATAGAGACGAATTGTCATCTGATGTTGAGTTGGATGATGACTTCACTGAGGAGGAAGTTGCCATTGCCAAGTTGATTATCACTGTGGCATGAGGCTCGCTGGTTGCGGTGAAAGAAGCAATTCGTTTCATTACTGGTTTGCTTAAGAGCTCTGGTAACCAAAGCGGGGCTAATGAGGATAAGGTTGAGCCAATGGAAAAAATGCTGACCTATTGCAGGGAGATTGCCGACCAGGTTAACTATCTTGGGGCTTCCGTATATCCACCACAAGACACATCTGAAATGAAGTCCAGCATAGAAGGATTATACAATGGCATCAATGGGATGCGCAGGGAAATAGAGACCTTGGTGGGTCACCCGAGAGCACCTTTGTAGCTTTTGAAGGATTTGAGCAGTCCCTGGGAGCTCTGGAGGCGAATATAGCTGGTGTAGTAAACGAAATGAAAAATCTTACCATCAGCTCGTCCTGATTGTTGAATTTGCTTAGATTTGTCATAGCTATGTCATAACTTGTCTTCTAATTCGAGCTATGAAGATTCTGCTGTACAAGCAAATGATGAATGCAGAGTCTTTTCCAGTGTAAAAAAATGAAATGCTTAGTGCTTTCTGGTTTGCTGCAAGAAAATTTTTTGTGGGTGAAGGCAGTATCATGAGTTGTCAAGATGTCCGGAAAGAGGACTTAATGATTATTCGATCGCCGGGGTTCATTTTGTACCAGACTTGTTAATTGGTTGTACCGCATTGTCACATTGCCCACAGTTTAGTTTCAATGGGTACTTAACCCTGCGGTCTCTTTCAACCAAGCGTTTCAACTGCCATTATCCACGTATACTTGTGTTGCAAATCGTCACTAGGTTGGACTTGTTGCTTTTGAAATTGAGTATTAACTTCTATCCTGTTCAGTTTTTAAGGCATCTCTATGTAGTTTTTTTTAACAAACCCTAAAACGCAGTCCTTGAATCATCATCTAGATTTGAATTGAATTTTATTTGTTGGGCTCCTTCCTAGTACAGAAGGATGCCCTCAAAAAATTAGCGTATGCTGCTATCTGTGGCGTGCACACGGTATTCTTTAGTAAAAGGTGAAAGAATAGTTCGCTTTGTGCTCACCACGCAGCTGCGTGCCTTCCTCCAACGCACTGCCCCTCCATCTTATAGCACTCCCAGCATCCCAACCATTACAACTCCGCGATATGGTACTAATCACCCAGAAGCCAAAAGTAACAGCTACAGCCAGAAGGATTATGCAATGGCATCAATGGGATGCGCAGGGAAATAGGAGACCTTGGTGGGTCACCCGAGAGCACCTTTGTACCTTTTGAAGGATTTGAGAAGTCCCTGGGAGCTATGGATGCGAAGATAGATGGTGATGTAGTAAACGAAATGGAAAAATCTTTACCATCAGCTCGTCCTGATTGTTGAATTTGCTTAGATTTGTCATAGCTATGTCATAACTTGGTCCTGATCAATATGGCTTCAGCTTCTGGCTTCAGCTTATTTTTGCACTATTCATAAATTTTGTCTTTTTCTGAACTTTTGGCTTTTTTTTGAGTTTTTTTACCGGTTCTTTTTTTCCTCGTATTTGTTTACATTATACGTGATGGGCTAATATATTTTTTCTATTTTTAAATTTTTTTAAATTTAATTATGGTAAATAAGCCTCTGTCAGCTACAGTGCTTTTTTCAGTCAGCTACAGTGTTTTCAGCCATAAGCCATGAGGCTTTCAGCCGAACCGATCACCACTTGTCTTCTAGTTCGAGCTATGAAATGCGTAGTCTTTTCCAGTGTAAAAAAATGAAATGCTTAGTACTTTCTGGTTTGCTGCAAAAATATTTTTGTGGGTGAAGGCAGTATCACGAGTTGTCAAGATGTCCGGGAAGAGGACTTAGGGCCTGTTTGGATGGACTAGGACTAGTTGTTAGATAGGACTAGTTGTTAGCTGACTAGTAGTTAGCTGGCTAAAGATTAGCCCAGTCCTGTTTGGATCCAAGGACTAATAAGTGCTACTATCTCAGTGCAAAGTCTGTTATACCATTATGCATGGTGGTCTGGGAGGGTTGGCGTGGGTATCAACGTCTTTTTTCCATCCGGCTGATCCTTTAGCCCTCATTAGCTGGGTTTGATGGACTAGTTGGCTAACAACTAGTTGGGGTTTTGGCTAAACTTTAGCCCACCCATTAGCCCTCCTGTTTGGATCCTCAAGGGCTAAAGTTTAGCAACTAGTTGTTAGCCCAAGGAATCCAAACAGGTCCATTATTCGTTCACCGGAGACAGTTGTGTGATGTCATGCAGCAACTTCATTTTGTACCAGACTTGTTAATTGGCTGTATCGCATTGCCCACACAGTTTAGTTTCAATGGGTACTTTAACCCTGTGGTCTCTTTCAACCAATCGTTTGAACTGCCATAATCCACGCATACTTTGTGTTGCAAATCATCACTAGGTTGTTGTTGCTTTTGAATTGGAGTATTTACTTCTTTCCTGTCAAAAGAGTTTATCCTCTTAACTTTTAACATCTCTATTTAGGCATGAGTTCCTCTTAACATCTCTATTTAGGCATGAGTTTTTTTAGCACACACAGGAGGGTGCGTTTGGTAGCAGTAACCTTGTTAAGATCCCCAGTAATCATGGGGTAATCTGATATAATTACCCTGTTTGGCACAGCCACTTCGGAATCCAAGGTAGGAATGGAAGATTACTGATGTAGCTAGATTCCGACAGTTCGTGGTATTACGATTACCTTTGAAACAGCTACCTTGCATTTCTCGTTGATTGCACTAGTGTTATATTCCCATGCATGTTCCTCTCGTTGATTGCACTAGTGTTATATTCCCACATGCATATTCCACCCAAACGCAACAATCCAACATTCCTCGAAATCAAACTCTACCAAACCTCAAAATCCTCTAGTAAACAAACTACCAAACAAGGTAACGCTACATTACTGGTAATCCTACCGGATACAAAGCTCGGGGAACGCCGCACCCTCTGCCCCGCCACGTCGCCCGCGCGCGCGCCCCGGCCGGCGCGTGGCGCGGGAATTTCGGTACGGCCGGCCGAGGCAGTTTCCCTGTGCTTTCCGAAAATTACGTAGAGGTTCTTTTTCCTCGCGAACAGGTCCTTTTTCCTCGCGAAAATGTCCCTGCCCGTTTTTCTTGCGGTGCTTTTTCCTAAAAAAACCCTCCAATTTGCAGGATAGCGCCCCGCAGTTTTGTAAATTATGTACGGGTCCTCATTTCGTTGCATACGGTTAGGGGTGGATATCGAGCCAACTGCTCGTCTTATCGAGCTTTTTCTAAAATTAGCATATTTTGATTTAATATCATTTTATAGATAATTTAAAAGTATTTTTAGAAACGAGCTAACGAGCCGAGCCGAGCCGAGCTTGAGCAAAATTCAAATTCATTTGAAATCAACTCATTTTAATGTTTAACCAATTAACAAGTATAATTGAAGCAATTTTGAACCGAGCCAACGAGCCCCACTAACGAGCTTTTTTTCCACCCCTGATACGATCCTCAATTTTTTACGAAAAAACCCTTTAGCTTTTTCAAAAATACGCATGTGCCCTCGATTTTTTTTAAAAAACTAAAAACTCCTCGCGGATCATCACCTCTTTTACTTCGGTACACGCGAATCATCACCTCTTTTACTTCGATACACGGTGGTTGACACGGCGCCGCACCTATAAGGCTAGTTACTAAGAATGACTATAGATTACCAATAATACTCAATTATTTAACACAAACGCACCCTTTCAAATCATTTAAATATCAGCACCTAGCTTTGAATTTTACTTGTTGGGCTCCTTCCTGGTAGAGAAGGATGCCCTCAAAAAATTAGCGTATGCTGCTATCTGTGGCGTGCCCACGGTATTCTTTAGTAAAAGGCGAAAGAATAGTTCGCTTTGTGCGCACCACGCAGCTGCGTGCCTCCCTCCATTGCACTGCCCCTCCATCTTATAGCACGTTCCGGCATCCCGACCATCGCAGCTCCGCGATATGGTACTAATCATAGCGTCATACCCCCACTGCCGCATGCTTACCTCTCACGCCGCTCCCGTTGCGGTGGGCTCTTAACTCGTTCGGCCTCGGCTCCACCAGCGATGCATCTGCTAAGAGTTCGGCCCATGAAGGGTTCGAGAGCCGTGCGCTGGCGCCGGGCCACTGGGGCCGTAGCGGGCGACGCGCATGCGGTGCGGCTCCGTCGTGGCAGCGCGCGTGCCGAGCGCAGCGCAGACGTTAGTTTCCTGGCGTGCCGCGGCCGCGCGGAGGTGTTCGATCGGCGGCTGCGCGTGCGGCGTGCTGCCGTTGCGGCTCGCGCGCGCGTTCGGCGAGGGGGGCGTGCGCCGTGCGGGGACGTGACCGCCGACCAACCGTGGCAAAAGCCGAAGAAACGGCGGGGTTACGCACCGCCCACCAAAACCGGCGCCCGCCAGCGCCGAGCCCACGGCCGCCGCGCGCGTGCGCCCTCGTGCGCGGGGCCCGCGCGACGCCGCACGCGCTGCCCGCGTGTCGCGCGTCGACCCGGCAGCGTGTCGGAGACCCATTGTGCCGGGCGACGTGGACGGAATTGAGTATCCAATGATTGAGCATAGCATGTCACGGGGTATGCTCCAAATCTTTTAGCTTTTACTGTTCACTTTTAGCTAAAATTATATTATAACGATAGTTAGTTTTTTTAAATTATTTAATAAAAAATTTGAAAAATAAAAAATCGTTATATTATCACAAACAATGCAAATTAATAAGACAAAATAAAAGAAAAAAATCAAAAAAACAACCGAATTACAAGTCGGCGTGTTTTAAATGACTTCTGACTTATAAAAAAAACTAGAAACTAAGAGTATGTTCTTTTCAGCTTTTAAAAGGTGTTTTTTTTTTGGCTTTTTCTACAGTAACTAGCTTTTAAACGGTGTATTTTTTTAAGATAGGGTCGACTAGTTAATTATAGTACATATTGTACCGATTTCATTTATATCAGTAAAAACCACACGTAAGTTTATATTACTCTGTAATCTCTCGTTCGAACAGCCTAAAAATCATAAGACACAGTCAAAAACCATAAATTTCAGTAAAAAAGAACAGACCCTAAAACCGTGTGAAATACTCTCCTCCCCCGTTCTCGCGTTCCCTTGCACACCGGAGCAACGTACCACCTTTTCTTCTCTGGTGCGTCGTCGATTCAAACAAAGCTATCGACATTCCGTTCCTCCTACCGCTACCACGCTGAGCCCGGATATTTCCTCTTTTTTTATCTCTGCTTGGAAGAGAATGGAGCAAAGGTTTCTTTTTCAGGAAAAGAATTGGTGCTGCAGGTTACGTGCCCATGACGTATGTCGAGCGTGGAGGACAGGAGCGTTGGCATTAGCATGCATGCTACGCTGACGGGCAGAATTTGTTTCATCGACCAATGAATGGTCTTCGCAGTGATCTTAACGCTGGCGCCGAGTATAGCGATGCGGTTCACGTTGCGCTGCTTTACCAGACGAGATAAGCTGACAGCAACGCAGCCGCGATAAAGGCGATGGTTGGGTCTTGGGCGTGGCAGACAAGTATGATGAATTCCTTTTGATACATGGATTTTTGCCGATCCTGAACTCAGTGAGACGCAATCTGCTCTGTTATCATCTCACTGTGTTTTGCATCACGCCTGCTCCAGTGTTTTTTCTCGTCCGAGACTCAGCAGGCCAAAGTCATGATTTGCTCGTCCCTTTACTTGCAGAATTACAGATCCTGACACTTCAGCAACAACGTCGGTCTCATGTTTACTGCATACATATATATATGTATACCAGTATCATTACGGAATACACTGACAGAAAAGGAAACAAAAAGAGAACACCAGACATACGAGAAAAAAAGGGGAGAACTGAAACATTCCACACACTGAACAAAGAAAAAAGTTGTTGGACAAGACGAACTTTTTTTCTGAACTGGCCAAGCTCATGCATCCTAAAGTGATCATCTACCAGCAGATTGACGAGAGAACACGTTCACATGCCAGAGCGAGTACTGGCAGTGGTGACTGGCGAGCACTAGCACAAGCACAAGCACCAGCCAGCCAGCCAGCCAACCAAGCCGGCTTCCTAAAAAGGGAGTGTAAGAGAATCTATCAATTTTGACCACTAGCTGAAGCTTTTTGTCCATTGATGGGGACATCTCCTTCCCCGTATGCAGTAGTGCATGCTTGTAGTTTACCCGAAGTAGATCTCCCCGAGAGCAGGTTTACTGCAATGAATCACTGAATATATGAGTTCATGGCCACTGCGAGGATACATTTGATCTGGTTGTACAAAGGGTAAAGCTATAAGCTGCTGCAACCACTGTTCACTAGTAGTAGGCCCCGTTTGACACGGCTCCACTTCACAAGTGGAGCTGTTTTTTTTTACTTCACAAGTGGAGCTGGGTGGAGCTACTTTTTTCAGCTCCACCCAAGGAGCTACTTTTGTCTCAGCAGGTTTTAAGGGACTCCTTGGGTGGACATATTTTGTTGTACCCCGTTTGGCACAAAACGGCTCCAAACAGCTCCAGGAGCCGGTGGTGGAGCTGTGCCAAACGGGGCCGTAGTACTACCTAGTGGCTTAGTGCTATCCTTCATGTAATGGTGAGATATCATGGCACGCTTATGAGATACAGAGGATCTTCTTTGTCCATACGCGTGATGCAGCAGCATGCATAGCGGCAGTGGTGACATGGCGCATGCGTGCTATTCCTTTTCTTTTTCCCTCAAGGGGAAGTGAAGAAATTCAACGTGTGTGCCTGCGCTTGATTCCCTGCTGCTAACAAATGCCCATGCTGAACATATAGAAATATTTGCCGAAGACATTTTCAGTTGCATGCATTTGGTGCGTATATATTGCCTGCAGGAATATGTCTTCCTGGAAAGTCCCATTCACTTGAAGTTTTGAATATAAACTGTAAACTGTTGAATTGATAATTGGATAGCTTTTTTATAAACGTAGGCGTATTGCTTTCTTGTTTTGCAAGGTTACTCTTGTTTAGCCTGTCTTGGGCTGTGCATCTAGCACCTGTAGCGTGCTTTTCTGAAGTGGATTATTGTACCATCCCAAAATTGGGAATTGCCGAAATTGTCAAAAGTTTAAAATCTCTTGCTGCTTTTCGGCGTTAATTAAAAAATTTTCGGCATCCACTGAGATTCTTGATTTGATTTGGTTAAGCGATTCAAATAATGAAAATAAAAATCATGGATCAAGAACCAAAATAATTGGAAATCGAATTGAGCAAAATATGGATTTGATTTTTCAAATCAGAAAAAGAGTTTCAAAATAAAAATTTATTAAAGGCAAAACACAAAGCAAAATTAAAATTTTCATCCATTATTTGAACCAAGGATCCAAATTCCAAGTTTGAATTCAAAAACAAAACTCAAAACTCCAATTAAGAATCCAACTCGAAAAATCAATTTCCAATCTTGTGGGCCCACACTTTCTTCTTTCTCCCTTCTCTCTCTTACCGTCGACCACCACTTTTGAATGCAAATTATTTCATTTAAAAATATCAAATTGCATGATTTACTTTGTTACATAAATTATATTCATACTTGTTCATAGTTATTCCTTATGGATAATTGGCTAATTATACCTCACTCCATGACTTTGAACATAAACCCTTGTCGCCTAAGAATTAACGATAAATATTTTAGCTATAAATCATATCTAAGCGTCGTGCTTAGTTTTGCTTAGATACACGGGCGTATTAAATTGCCCTATTTATATTTTCAACCATGAAGCTGGTTTTGGACAGCCATTGGAGAGAAATGGCTGGTACATTCAGATAATTTAGTTTATGCTTCTCAAAAACCCTAAAACTTACTTTATTTATTTGGACAAATGGTAAGAGTGGTTGGTGTAGATGTAGTATGAGATATTGTGGTTTGTGGTAGCATCGCCCAGATAAGTTTAAGGACTGAATTCCGTTATGATGTAAAACAATACAACTATAAGTCTATAATGGATACGATCTGATCAACTAATTTGCATCGACTCGGTGTGGGTTGCGTCATCTGGTGGCACATGGTCTTCTGGAGCGGGTGGACATAGCCACATAGTGGTGGAAATCTTAGCGGGTACGACATCGCTAAGAAGATGCAATGTAAATGTTTTGTAGAGATTTTCTTGATTCACATGTCCAAGAAAATGTGTGAAATATAACAAGTTAATTATCTCTTATAGCTAAAGTGTACAATCTCTTTAAAATAGATGTACCCACGGTCAAGGGTGGGCATGAGAACTTATTCGAGTTAATGTTTATTTCTAAAACTTTATGGATGGATGAAAACTCGCCGGACGAATGTAGCCCTGAATTGTTTTCCCCTAGGCAGACATAACCCAGTGATGATAATGGCTAGATGTAACCCAAACTAGCTATAGTGAAGGTAACCATACACTGTAACAAGTGGATATAGCCCACACTACTATTATTATTGCATTATATCAAACAACTTTAGAAAATCTGGTTTAGTTAAAACTGTTACATCTTAGGGAATTTCTTATTTATTGTAACTTTCAAAATGGTGCCTTTAGGAAATAAAGACCTCAAGCCTCCATTTGATAGTCTTACATATATTATTATTGCATTCTGTATGATGACTTGTTGCGTACCTTTGTACTCATCGTTGCTCAATTACCAATATTTAGTCAATAAGGAGGAGAAAGTCAAGTCCTATGGTCATCTAAATGAGTTGACAGAGTTGGAAGATGTTGAGGCTAAGAACTAGGGGGCGAACCCCATTTAGCTGTCGGTGGGCATGTACTAAGGGACTCACCTGTGTGAAGTTCCGTTTTCGCCCCTGCTTTTTAATGCTTTTGGCCTAATCAACCCATGAGTAAGTCCTCTATTATATTTATGTTTTCACAAGATAAGATTTTGATATATAATAATATATCTATGAGCACTATCTACTGATCTACGAAATAATACGATGAAAATCATAGAAGATTTTGAGTTGGCAAAATTCGGATCCGACAATTATGGGTTCGTCTCCTGTTTAATACTACATGCCCATTGTTTCCTTGACATGGAGAGATGCACATAAGCACTACTCCAGCAGGTGTGCTAGCTAGATTTTACTTAGTACATCCTCCATCTGGTCACAAATACACGTCGTTTTAGATATCGGTACGGTCTACAAAATACAATTTTAATCACTAATTTTTATATAATATATTTATAAAATCTAATAAAATTATAGCATTGTAAAAGTGCTTTTTGAGATAAATCTATACATATGATTTTTTATATATCTAATTTAATATATTTAAAAGATATTGATATTTAAAGTTTCAAAAACTTAATTGCATCTACATTCAAAATAATTTGTATTTGTAACTGAAGAGAATAGTAACATGGGAGGAGTTCCTCTCCAATGCATTGCGAGAAAGTCATCAACTATCTATAAACAATCATCTGTTTCTCTTCTAATCACGGGGAGAATCCTATTCTATACCAACAGGCCACTTTTGGGGAAAACATTATTAAATAACCAAAGGGAAGGTTATAAAAGTACTCCAGCATTAGTAAGATAGGGACCGTTTCTCTGCATGAACAGCTACCACGCATGTTACCTCTACTTTGCATGCTAGCAGTAGAAGAGGGGAAAAGAATATGGGAGAGAAGAAAGGGAGTGAAGCTTCCATGCCTAAGTGAGCTGACAAGTGACATGCACATGGAAAGTTTTGTTAAGTGTATGCCTAAACATGCTTTAACAAACCCTAATCTCCACTAATCCGACAAGCTAAAGTTACTAGGAGTGTTAACAAGCCAATGAGCTATCCTTAATTAAGTGGTCACTGGCTGCACAAAGGTGCATGATGAATTACTTATTGTTAGCTTCATGCATGCAGCTAGCTAGGCAAGTTAGTTATGCGGAGACATCGTTCCCCATCTTGTTAGGGTGAGAGTCGTGAGTGATCGATCCATTCACAATACACAAAGTCGCATGTCGAAAATTTACAGAAGTAGATCAGAAGCAACCGTCACATTTGCAGTTTATTTTCTTTGAGTAGCTGTCAACTTTTCAATTTGTCAAAAAGGAAAAGACAGGTTCTTTAAAATGTATCATTACTTTTCACCTCCAAACAGGCCAACTTTAGGAACTTTGAATAGTAAGTACATCCCTAAACCGTACGAATCAGCTGAATGTAGGTTGAGCAAGCCAGTTATGTCGCAACAGGACGAGAAGCCGGTGTTTATTCTTGATGGCTTAGAAGAACCTGTATCTCCTACTACTGAGTACAATTTATATATTCTGGTTCAATTGTTTGACCAGTTGGATAATCATAGTGACTTTTCCGGTTGCCATTATTTCGTTTCCCCGTTCATCAGTCATTCTGAAAATGCATCTTTCTCCCAAGGTAGTGCAGAAGGACAGGACAGGAAAGTATATTTTTCCTTTTGCATTAGAAAAGCAAAGAGCAGGATGGAGCAAGGAAATTTTTAGGAGCCCGGGCGAAACTAACTATAGTCAATAAGCACAAACAAATTTATATATACGTGACACAAGTAAAATTGATAACCGTAATAGTTTAAGAGATTCAGAATTTGGTAAATGGGGATTGTCGATTGGAGTTGGAGAGAGCTGAAGGGGGGAGTAACTCGGCAGATAGGCTGCCCAGCTGGTGACACAAGGCGAGCCATTAAGGCCTAGGCACAAGGGCACGGCCTATCAAGGTGAAGCACAGTCCATGATGCGGTTTGCCCGAAAATCGCTGATAAAATCGCTGTCGACGGAAGGGGTACATAGAGATTCAACAGTGGCTCGCCGGTGAGCCGTCCAGGATCGTCGGCGGTGGATTCGCCCCTGGAAAAGAGGGAGCAGCATGAACATGGCAGTCAAACAGAAAGCCCATTCGATCCCTTTTCCCATGTCCTTCTCCATGTAAGGTCCATCTCTCCCTGCTCCAAAATACAGGTGTACACATGCTGCATGGGCCAGTAGGCTGAACATAACAAACCGTATACTATCAACACCCCCACTCAGTTTATCCCTTTTGTTTATCAACCCCAACGTGCCTCGGAAGCCGTGCAAGTGCGTTTTGCATTCCCCACAAACATGCCTCCCATTCTCTCTGTCCCCGTCCCCATAAGGGCGTCCGCAATGGTAATAGCTAGTACTAGCTATATAGTCAGCTGACGTGGAGGTGAGAGACAAAAGCAAAGACTATTTTATACTGTTGGACCCACATGCTCCTCTCTCATGTTCTTGGACTACGTGAAATAGATCAGCTATTTGCTCGTCGCTAGTGACTACTCTCTCTCCTACTTTTTCCTTGCCACATCAGATCTAGCTAACTAAATAGCCAGCTGTTGGAGACGCCCTAAGGCCATAACCATTGTTAAACCAATCGCTTTCTCTTCCTCTATCCTTGCAGGCATGTGAGTGGCTTTGTATATAAGAACCACTCTTGCCTCTGCCTTGCATGCTTCTGCTCCTTCTTGCTCTCCCACTAAGCTCCCTCTTTGGAAGAACCGGGCTGCCTTCTCCTCGCCCTCCTTGTCCAAATGGAGTTCAGTGCTAGCTCGAGAAGTAATGCTTGGCCAATGTGTGGAGATACAGGCGAGGAGCCGAAAGGAAGGCCGCACAGATAGGAGGAGCGTGCGTTTGGCTCCCACTGCCGGTTAGCTCTCTGTTTGTTCCATGAGTTGAGCATGAGGAGGAAGACGCAGATGGTGTGAGCTTGTGGGGAATTGAGGCTTCATGGTCCGAGATATATATATCTCTAGGTATCTCAATTAGTATCTACTAATTAGTGTTCCTAGCTAGATCATTTTTCTTCTTTTTATCTTTCTTTTCTCTTCTTTTTTGCTATTTTGAGAGGCTGTAAGTTCGGTGTTCTTGGCTAGAGGCTTGGGTGTTACCATGTTAGAGATCTCAATGGCCTTCTGAGTAACGTAATAACAGTGCTGGAGGTAGCCTCAAGCTGGGAATACATCGGTTACACTTTGTAATGCATGTAATCTCTCTGTTTTTTGCATATTGTGTTCGCTATTGTTAGAAACCTATATACCCCAACGTATTTATGCTGCCTTCCTCTCTGTGATGACTTGATGCGAGCACACTGGTTGCAATCTGCAATGCGTTTCGTTGATCTCTCTTTCTTTGCATGGAACCCATCCCAAATTCGTCTGCAGAAACGAATGAGTTTGGTCCAGCCCTTTGGGACAAATGCGTGAAACTTTTTTAAAAAGAAAAGGGTGTTGATAAACATCATCCGGATGTTTTCTTCCTAACTATCATTCAGATTTGTTACTGTACAGTCACGATTAGTTGAAACTGCAGACTTAGAACCAACTAAATGCAGAAGCATTGCAGATTTGGGACAGGGTGCGTGAAATTTCCAAATACACTAGTTTTCTTTCACTTGGTATAAAAGCTTGGAAGAATTGCGCATTCCTCTGAATTCAAATGTGCTTAATTTCCCTATTGATGGAAAAAGTAGCCCATATGACAGAACAACTGAAGGTCTAATTTGCACTCGCAGGTTGTTGCCACAGTAAGGGGTCAGAGCCGTTCTGGCTTCTGGAGAGCCTAACGATCGATGCATCTACGCAATGCGCGCAACGCAACCCATCTGCTTCACTCTATGGAGTAGTACTCGCGTAGATGCTCACGGTCCTGGACGCATGTAAATCGCATGGACCCTTCTCGCTTGTGCTGCGTGCGAGCGAGCGTCGCATAGAACAGACCAGACCAGACTAGGCTAGGCTAGGCAGGCAGGCAGGCGAGGGAGGCAACGCTAGCGCTCTGTGACTAGCGGTGCTTTGTCTTCTGCCTCCTCGAAACTCTTGGCTGTTAATGGTTGGTGCAGGGAATATTCAGCGGCTGCGCACGGGTCTAACGCATGCAACGCCTGTGCCGTGCAGCTCTGCTCTGCTCGCTCGCTCGGCTTCATGCTTTTGCTTTTAGCTGCTGTGACAGCACTCGCCCGCCCGGTGCTGCTGCTGGTGGTGGCCTTGGCCCTTGGGATGATGGATGGAGACGGATAGAAACGCAACAGCGAGCAGCAGCAGCAGCAGCAGCAGCAGGGCGTGTCCTCTTATCCCCGTCCTGTTGTTATCTTGTCCGGCCTCTGCCCCGCCCCTGTGCGTACGCGTCGTGCCCGTGAGAGCGACCCAGAGGGACGGTTTTTTCTCGGTGGCTCACGAGCTCTCCTCGGCCATTTTGGCTCGGACGGTCTGTTAGATTTTAGCTTCACTTGCACTTCGGTTTGTTTTACAGTAAGCTCGTGACCCCGTTATCGGTGGCGAGATATGCAGGCGGGCTGCAAGGTGGCCATCTAACGACGAACGTTCGGATCCATCGTCCGTGTCTTTGGATTGGGCCTTTTTGTCGATCCGGTGACAGGTTGACGCCGGCAAAAGTGTGCTGAGAAACATGGTGGCTTTGTTCTTAAATACTGTGGCTTTTAGTTAAAATAGTATTATAACAGTTGTTATATTTTTCTAAGGTATTCAGTTAAAGGAAAAATAAAAAACACCATTATATTTTCACTGATAATACAAAGGGAAAAAAGAAAAAAAACATTAAGAATCCAACACATTACAAACAGCTTTTAGCTTCCGAAAACTATAAGTTATCGCTGTTTGGAAGGGGCCTAACTGGCTACAGTATGCCTATAATTCTTCTTCATGATCTGTGCATGATGCTCGGACAACACCACAGGATGGCGTGTGGGACACAAGAAAATATTTGGAGTGTTGGAACCGGCGGCAGCCCTAGAACAAGAGAATGATCATAGCAAATATGTAAGCACAGAAGAGATACGAAGATTTGTTAACGAAGTTCAACAATGATTACATTCTTGGGAGCCGAATCACGGTGGCTCTGTTCGTATGAAGAATTTCTTTTTATAATTATGGTTACAAGAGGTCGACAATATATATTTATATACCAATTACACGTTCGGCTTGAACTCATAATTTGTGCGACGCTTTGCTTTTTCGGACACAATTCCTCCCTTTGCATATATACGAGGAACATCGACATGGAGTTGTCACTTGTGAGTACTATTTTTTTTTAACATTTTAACTAGTATATACGATGTTTACTGATGAGCCAACGCTTTCACTGTATGTGCACAAGGAATATTAGTATTGGATAGTTTTTTTTTCGGCTGTGGCTTACTTATAGATGCGGCTTATGGTTTTTAACCCTAACACGAGCACTTACGTGAACAAGATGAATGTCGATAAGCCGCTTAAAAAATATTGTCCCGATAAGACACTTCAAAACGACGGTATAGAAACTATCTCATTTATTTATTTGAGATAAACCATAAGGTATAAGCCGTAAGCTGAAAAGAGCTTCGCTGTTACATTGCCGCTAATAGTTGTGGTTAACCTGAATGAATGCAGGCTTAGGGCATATTCTGCACTAAGCAACTAAAGTTGGTTTTGCCCTAAAAAATTGTAGTTAGTTTTAATCACGGTATTAAAGTCATTGTGTCCTTTTTCCATGTGACTTACGACAAATCCCAGAACTAGTGAGCGGGGAGTGCTAATTTCTGCCTTTCTGATAATTTGCCCTCTAATCTTCGCTGATGAAATGATGTTACTACTTACTAGTATGCTCGATTGCTTTCATCCTCTGTAAGATTTATTTTCTTTCACTTTTCATAAGTATTTCGTTTAATTTCATCGTTCCTTTCAGTAATGCTAGAGATGTAGTGTGATGTACTCCAAGCCGTTGCTGCCACAGTGCCACTGCGATGGTCCAGGACTGAAGACGCTCTACGCATGGGCCACACGGGGACAGGGCAAACTAGCCGGATAGGTCGTTAGGTTCAGTCCCAAGTGTGCGCTGTACAGTGTATGCTAGAAAGATCATGCGTGCATAGGCGCGCGCATGGGTGCAGATCTGAGCAGGCCAACGCAGGGGAGTCAATGGTTTACATGTGGGCAAGAGGGCAAAGCTACTAGTATTAACAGGAGCGCTACAGATATGTTGCAACAAACGCGCAGCAGGGCACGGAGTGGCATGGACTGCCGGCGGCCGTCGCCGCTGCATCTGTAGCGCCAGCAGCAGAGCCGGCAGAGGCTACGCGATGTGGTCTCCATCGAGCAGTGCCGCTCATGGAAGCTCTCTGCATAATTGCAATGGACAGGAAGGGAATAGAGCTCAGCTTTGACTTGGCAGAGCATCTGCAGAGGTAAAAGTAAAATGCATCATTTTTTAAGTGTCAAGACTAAGAGCGCCTTGCTGCTAGTCTACTAGTACATTGTTCAATGAAAAGCCCGAAGTGTTACTCGTGAACAGATCACTGATCGTAGCAAATGTTTTCGTTTCCATGGTGTGTTACGGAGGAGGTAAGCGCCGCTCAGTTCATCTTAAATAAGTTAGCTTATGATTTATTTTATATTGTAACTAATTTATTTTGTACAGTAACTGATGATGATTTATTTAATATAATTAAATTTAAAAAATTTAAAAAATAAAAAACATATTATTCCATCATAAATAATACAAATAAATATAAGAAAAAAAAGCTAAAAAATGAAATTAAGAAATAGTGAACTAGAATCTAAAATCTTACGCCATGCGGTGAGTGGAATTGTTGGGTTGGCACACGGTGACGGGGTTGTCTGTCGCCCACAACACGCGGCTATGGTTGTCAGGTTGAAAATAAAGGTAAGTTGTTTTTGACTATGACTTATGATTTATATATATGATTTATAATTTTTGCTATAGTATAAACGTTTGTGTGAACAAATTGAATGTCGATAAGCTAATTCAAAATAGCGATGAAAAATCTATCACATTTGCCCTGTCACCTCGATGCAGTCCTCCTCATGGCTCTGCTAGTCCGCCGCCCAACTCCACTACCATGCGCGATTGCACGTACCCACCTAAGCGCCTCGTCGCGCTGCACTGCTGGCCTGCCACTGATGGTCGCCGCTGCCATGGGGTTTTCCTTAATCTCTCAGGCTCAGTGCGTGTGTGGTCTCCTTCTCCCGATTCTTCCTCAGTGGATTGCATCTGATCAGGTGGTACTAGTTAGACCTTGAGGTTGCTGACGGACGGCAATATGTGAGCATATTACCTCCGGTTGGCCCATACCATGTTCTCTTCCTCCCTCATCAGTTCATCTCGCACAATTCGGCGTGGGCTCGCGCGTTACTCCGCGCTTCGCACAGTACGTCCTTTGTACATGCCGCACTGTGTGCAGTGGGGATGAGAGGCAATCGGTAACACACTACTACGTGCTGTATTGGCAACTTGCTTGTGCCCAACGCCGTGGTGGGGCAAGTTAATCTCGAGATGCCCTGCGGAATACACGTCTTATCTTATGATCAAGTACGTTTTTACAATCATTCCAACCAAGTCGTTGTAGTATAGTGGTGAGTATTCCCGCCTGTCACGCGGGTGACCCGGGTTCGATCCCCGGCAACGGCGCCATTTTTTTCTTCACTTAGAACCTTTTCAGCAGAAGAAAAGGCATACGAAAATTATTTGGGCTGGCTTGTATATTACTTGCCCAAAATGCAACTGGGCGTCCTCCGTGGTTGGTGTGTTCGTTCCTCTCGAAACAACGAAAGAAATTCAACAAACACGACAGGTTTGCTTTTGGAGCTTAAATTCCATTATGATGCATACATGTCCAGGCTGTGAAATGCACTTGATCAACAACTGCGTCACAAAGTCAATCGCATATATGCACGGGGAATACAATTTTTTTTTTTGAATCGGAGTGGGGAATACAAAATTTTTTTGAATCGGAGCGGGGAGTACAGTCTGGTAATGGTGAAGGCCGATTGGAACCAGCAACGAGCGCATCACGCCATGCCCGGTGCTCCTCCGTCTCGGCGCCGCGCGCTCACCTGCCGTGGTGACCCGCTCCGCCCACCGGCCTCGTCGCCATGTGCGCCGCCTCCTCGCCACCCTAGCTGCTCCACCACCGCCGTCTCCTGAGCCGCGGTTGTCGACTACGGCGATGGATTGCACTAGCACGTGGGACGTAGTTTACGCCAGGCCTACCAGTCCGCGTGTTCCCACGAAGCGACGGCTCCCGAACTGGCCGCCGCCGCTCGCCGTAGCTCCACCTCCACCGGCGACCACCTCCTGGATGCCTCGCCTCCATTCTTTTGGTTGAGACTTGCATGGCTAGGTAAAGATGCGACGAGCTCCATGCGTGGGATCGATTTTTGGTTTCAAGGATACTTGAAGTTGAGAGGATGAGATCATCAGACATTCAGACTGCTCCTTCCAATTAACCTGATGTTCTTGTTTGGTTCTTTACATTGTTAGAATCTGCCATTGAGAAAAATTCAGAAGCTTGTTTCTCTTGTGGCCTAAAACCTCACTTAACACTGAACTCAATTCAGAAACCACTAGCTTGGAGGCGTGCATCTAAACGCATCAAACAGCTAGCTTCTTGGCTGTATATATGCTGTATGTAAATAACATGTGAGGAATCAAATCAAAGTACTCTATCTAACATGGCTATGTTTGTAAATTTATACATCTATCAGGAGGGAGTGTTGTTCATGGAGAATTGGAGACAGGTTTGGCGGCTCTTTACAGCTCTCTGCTCCCCACAATGGATTGTTGCCATATAAAGGTACATAAAAGGAGCACATAAGTTTCATCATTATATTCACTTCCCGATAAATCTACTTGTACAATATTACGAGATTCATAATCTGCACGGTATTTTGACCAGCGTTGCCAATTTTATTTTCGACCCAGACTGGCCCATTCCAACCATCATCAAAGATCATATATCTTAGCTCACAGACTAGATTAATCCATAATAAACTTGGCCATTTTATCACATCATTGGAATAGTCATGCACAACTAGATGATTAATTTAGGACTAATATTCTTTCAGTAAAGTAGGAGCTGCAGCTAGTGGTGCTGTGAAATTAAGGGCATGCTGAGTGCTGACTACTGACCATGCTCTCAATGCTGGGCGGGATGGACGGAACTGAAATTGCTGGAGCTGGGAGTTTGGATTGGCTGACACAATCAGACTCCAGTGGCAAATTGACTACGTGGTGTTTTTCAGACAGATGGACAGATGAAATCTGGTATATAGATCTGCTGCTGTTGATTGTTTACTTGACTCCGAGTAATTTTGCTTATCGGCACTAGTGACTAGCCCATCAGTCACGATTGGTTGCACTATGATCCGGAAGTCTCAAACTGTCAAAGCCAGCACTGTTTTATGAAATGCCACTTCATTTTGACAAAAATGTCGCCCCAAATCCGAGCTTCTTCTTTGCCCTAATTCGAGATGGTAAGCTGCCACTGTCCGTTACTCTCCTGGTTATTCTTTCAAGCCTAGCTTGTCACATTGTTTTTTGAAGAGGCAACGGAGGGTTTAAACCCTCCTGAACTTCTTCATTGCTGCCACAAAACTGTTCACATAAAAAATTACATGGGAGGTAGGCATCCTGCAGAGCAGGCACCTCAGATCAGGTGCAAACACAAGAGGAAAAAAGTAGCAGAGATTAAGCGACTGGTCCTACAATTTGACCAAAACTTGCAATGCTCATGAGTGCAGAATTCTAGCCTTACAGAAACGCTATATTAGCTCCATTTGCCCGGGTTGTGCAAATATAACCTGTTCTGTTTTTTGGGGGTAAAGTTCACTCCTAATTCCTAATCGCTTCACTAGACTCACAACTGGGCCGTTTTTACCGTTGCCTTGAAGAAACGCAGCTAGTGCAACTCGAAGCTGCTACCTAGCTCCTTGAGATATAAAGATCTCGTCTTGCCGTCTCATTGCCGTCTCATTAGTGAAGCACCTAATTGCTTCACTGGAATTATACTTGCTAGTTTTTATAGAAAACTGTTTAATCCTTATAAGAATCGAGAAAAAAAAATCTCATGCTCCAGACCGAGCCTGGATACGAGGACTAGTGGCCTCATCACTACCATTCATGCTCCCAAGTACCATAACAACTTCAACTCTGCGGTCCCCCGCGGCGAGACAGCGACGGAGCCGCACGGAGCAATGAGACGGACGGTACCGGTGGTCCGGCGACCCGTGACGTCACCGTCGATTTACAGCCGCTGCCCCACCGCTCGGCTCACGGCCTCACGGGGCAGCACGGCACGACCGCCCATCTGACTCCGTCCGTGCGGCCACCCTTTTCCATCCAACGGCCGAGGTCGCGCCGCTCGTGACCGCATCTTTCGAATTAAAGGGCTCGTCGGCCGGGCCCGTGTGCCGAAGGACCGGGCTCTGATTAAAGGACGCTATTTGCACATGAAACCCTATATTTCTTGATATTCGCGTTATTTCTAGTATCAGGTACTGCCACTCTTTAGGGGAATTATCGTCGTATTATGGTGTGGTTATTGGTTAATCTCCGTGCAAACGAGAGGCCCTTTCTCTTTGTCTTTAAGTTTTCTCTCAAATAATTGAATGAGACGATTTCTATATCGCTATTTTGATATAGTTTACCGACACAGTATTTTAAAAACTACTTATCGATGTTTGATATATTCACATAAACACTTATGTTAAAACTAAAAATTATAAATCATAATTATAAACTATAAGTCACACCTGAAAATAGTCCACCTTTAGCCGTAGACAAAATGCTCTTCTAATGATCCTGCCCGTACATACTTCCGTATAAGGAAAACAGTTCCCGTTCCCGCAAGAAACAGGTGTGTTTGGTTCAGAGTCATGGTGGGACGGGATGGATCCAACCCATTTTTTAGGGACGGGACGGGACGGTCCCTGTTTTCTGTTTGGTTCAGAGTCATGGTGGGACGGGATGGATCCAACCCATTTTTTAGGGACGGGGCCTACCTGTCAGCCACTCGTCCCACTTCATCCCTCACCATCCCCTCATTTTTGGGGGATAGGATCATCCCCAATTTGAGAGCATATCCACAGAATATTCCCTAGAGGGATATCCCCCATCCCACCTGACTCTGAACCAAACAGCTCTGGAACGAGGACCGCCCCATCCCATCCCTCATGGTCCCATGAATCAAACACATGCAAACAAACGGCCCCTTCCCTTCCTCTCCCCTTCCCACCTTACTCCTCACTCTCTTCCCAAGAAGCGCACGAAGCGAGACCTTGCAGATTTTGGATCCGCTTCCCAATGCCTCTCAAGGTTGCCCTGTAGCGCCGCCCCCGCCGCTCGATCCGCCCTCGATCCGCCGCGGCGCGGCGCCCGGATCCGGCAAGCTCTTCGCCGGATGCCCCAGATCTGGGCAGAACCGAGCCCTTTTGGTGACCTCTTTGCTCCAGCCCGAGATAGGTAGCTGCCATTGTCGCATCCTCCTCCTGGTTAAGGTTTCGAGTCTAGCTTGCCGCAATTAGGGTGCTTTTAGGGGTTGATTTGGGTTTTCTTCGGTTTTGTTTGCGCTTGCTTCTTCGGTTTTGTTTGCACTTGCTGGGTCAAGATTTAGCTGCATTGGCCCGGATTGGGGTCTTGTTGTGACAAAAATCTGTTTTTTCTGTGAAGTTCACTCCTGGCTGCATCAGAACTGATCAGAATTAGCGGTAGAGTTTAGATCTTTTAGTTAGCATCTCCTGTTCTTGGTCCACATTGTGCTAATCTTGATATGTTTGTTCGAAGCTTTACTGTGGCCATGGTGTTGGCGTGAGAAACTTGCTGAAAGATGTGGAAACAGTTTCTCAGCAAGCTGCCCCGGAAGTCCTCGCCCTCTGGGAGGGCCGACTTCGACTCAGGCCAGTGTAGCAATGGCACTGGGAATGGGAACCCAATACAGCGCACGAGCAGCTGCGGCAGCATTGCGCCTGCTCGTTCCGCTTCCACCATCAAGCGCATGTCGTCCGCCGTCTTCCCCTCAAGCGTCGTGGCTGGCATTGAACCTCTGGTTTCGTTCAAGGATGTCCCGAACTCGGAGAAGCAGAATCTGTTCGTGAGCAAGCTCAACTTGTGCTGTGCCGTCTTCGATTTCTCAGACCCAAACAAGAATTCGGCAGAGAAGGATATCAAGAGGCAGACATTATTGGATCTTATAGATTATGTTGATTCCACCAATGTGTGTTTCTCGGAGCCAGTGATTGCTGCCTGCTCTAGGATGTTTGCCATCAACTTGTTCCGGGTGTTCCCTCCAAGTTACAGGTCCAGTTCGTCTGGTGGTGGCGAGGGTGAAGAGGAAGAGCCGATGTTTGAGCCTGCATGGACCCATCTGCAGCTTGTGTATGAGCTACTACTGAAATTTATTGGATCCTCGTCCCTGGATGCGAAGATAGGGAAAAAGTACTTTGATCACTCCTTCATTGTGAAACTGCTCAATCTTCTTGATTCCGAGGATCCAAGAGAAAGGGATTGTTTGAAGACCATTTTGCACAGGATTTATGGGAAATTCATGGTACACCGCCCTTTCATTCGCAAAGTAGTGGGCAATATATTCTACCACTTTGTCTTCGAGACTGACCGGCATAACGGAATTGCTGAGCTGCTGGAGGTATTTGGCAGCGTTATTAGTGGCTTTGCATTACCTCTGAAGGAAGAACACAAAATCTTTCTTTGGAGAGTTTTGGTTCCTTTACACAAACCAAAATCAGTTGGTGTGTATCTCCAGCAGTTGACCTACTGTGTGACACAGTTTCTAGAAAAGGATCCGAAGCTTGCGAGCTCAGTAATTATTGGTCTGCTAAGATATTGGCCGATAACAAATAGTCAGAAGGAAGTGATGTTTCTGAGTGAGATCGAAGAGATCTTGGAAGCTACCAACATGGTGGAATTCCAGAAATGTATGGTTCCATTGTTTCGGCGGATTGCCCATTGCATCAACAGTTCTCACTTCCAGGTAACTTACCCCAACAAATGTAACCTAGTAATTCTTAACATTTCAGTTTCTTGTCGCAATATGCATTTCCGTCACCTAAGAAAAAAGTGAATTACAGTCTAGCATCATTAATATCTTGGTTGTATTCATGGATTCACTATACTTGTTTCTACATTCTACCACAGTACCACTTCAACTGGACACTTAATCATATAGGACCATAGGTGCATAGGTGGTAAAATCTGAAGAAGCCGACATCATTCATTCGCCGGCTGTCCCCTAACAACTAGGTTATTTTAGGTCCCTTCATGTGCCTAATGTTTG
This sequence comes from Dendrocalamus latiflorus, assembly GCA_017311315.1. Classification (NCBI taxonomy): domain Eukaryota; kingdom Viridiplantae; phylum Streptophyta; class Magnoliopsida; order Poales; family Poaceae; genus Dendrocalamus; species Dendrocalamus latiflorus. Next base: position 33,373,094 of record CM029614.1, on the reverse strand, counting down.
TAAAATATAACTTGTGGTCAAGGCAAATGAACAATAGGCAATAGATGTCTGATAATATGAAATAAATGTGGACAATAATAGTGGGCCATCATGTTATCACCTAATTATGCTTTGGATATGGGACCTCTCTGTACTGTTAATATCAAACAGCAGACATTTGAACCAGCATTAAGCATTGAAATGGAGTTCAAGTATCAAACACATTTGCTGTCATGGTCTGCTATCCCCTCCCCCCACCCACCCAAAAAAATATATCATCCCAATGGTTGCCTTAACGAGATAGTTTTTTTCCAGGTTGCTGAAAGAGCACTCTTCATGTGGAACAATGATCATATTATCAGCTTGATTGCACAAAACCGCCAAGTGATCATGCCTATCGTTGTTCCAGCGTTAGAACAGAATAGTCAGAATCACTGGAACCAAGCAGTACTGAATCTGACTGCTAATGTAAAGAAGATGTTCTCTGAGATGGATGAGGAACTCTTTTCAGCATGCTTAACCAAGTACAATGAGGATGAAGAACAGCGAGTGTTATTGGAAGCGAAGCGGAAGTTGACCTGGGAGAAGCTAGAGTCAGCTGCAGCTTTCCAGCCAGTGACCGGCCATACAGCCGTCCTGGTAAGTCGCCAATCATCAGCGAATTTGATTGGCACCCTTATTTAGCATATGCTCAGTGGAGGTGCAAATGGTGTTCTTCTCCTTTTTGGTGAAGCATCCCAAGTGAACAACTTCAGCGTTCGCTATTTTGCTCTTCTTTCTGTATTTGTTTATTGGTATTAGTATCAGTGTTGTAACTGTTTCTGCATGTTTGTGCTCTAGAGGCAAGCATACCTGTGAGAGTACTTAGTGCTGACACTCCTTACCTGTGTCTTTGCCTGTTTATTTATGAGCAATATCATATAGCTAAATGCAAGCACTCAACCATTCTGCTTTCGAAATTCCACTTGGTGACCCCATACTTCAGTCGAGAATTTTTACCATGTGGTATTCTTGCGAGCAAAAAGGGCGTATGGTGTTCATGCGCAAGTAAAAACGGTGCTATAGGTGGTGATCATTTGGGCTTTCACGTATAATACAAACAAATACGGGAAAAATAAGAACAGGCAAAAAAGCTCAACAAAAAGTCAAAAGCTCAACAAAAAGTCAAAAGTTCAGAAAAAGACGAAATTTATGAATAGTGAAAAATAAGCTGGAAGTTAAAAGCTGAAGCTGAAACAATCACAACTTCTCGTTTCTGAATGATTCTCTTAGGTTAGAACAGACCAGACAAAGACAATGCATTAGCTTTGAAGAAGATTTAACAGAAGTTGTATGATCTCACGGGCTGAGTTACCATGTAATACTACTTTCGTCCTTTTTTACTTAACGTTTTTTATTTTTTATGGTCTTTAAGATACGATTTTGATGGTTACTTTTTTTTTTATAATTTTACGCTAAGATGTACTAATAAAATTATAATATCATGAAATTATTTTTAATGATAAATCTAGTGATATAACTTAAGTATAGCTAATCTAGATAATTTTGAGTCTATTGGTGATCAAACTTTAAAAATGTTGATAGCACGGATTCTAAGAAATCAAGTAAAAAAGAACATAGAGGGTACCAAATGTATTTGAAAAAAAAAATCACTTACAACAAGAATTTTGGATGGCAAAAAACTGGTCTAAAAGAAGTGACAAGCAAAAAATTTCCGTTGCCGGGACTGCTAAACTGCTAGAGTATCCTAAACTGCTAGAGTGCTAGACTACAACGCATGGCGTTAGCTTCGGCATACATAACTACGTTGGCTTACCAAATTTCTCCGAAACCAGCAAGCACACCCACGACCACTTAGAAAAATGAAAGGGTTAGCAATTCAACATAATTTTACATGTGGCCAAGTCCAGGAACAAAATCACGACGTACTTTTAAACATACAAGATCGCACACGTTCTGCTAAGAAGTCGAATCTTCATACAGGGAAGCAGAAAAGAGGTAATCCTTACAGATGGCGTTATAGTAGATGTCTTATTGGGTTCATGTTTGCGAGTGAACAAGTCTGGCAATGCAAATATACCTCTCTACGGGCCTGTTCATATTGATTGCGGTTAATAGATTTTGGTCACAGCTATTAGCTTTTTGCTAAGAATGAATAGTAGTAGCTGAAATGAGTGATTTTTAGAATAAAGGTATGAGCAGTAAAGAAAGTAAGGAAGAGATACGTGCGTAAGATAAGAACGAGAGAAGTGGGGTCTGTGATGCTCCTGTGATCTTTGGCCTTGTCCCAAAAGTGAGAGGAATGGGAAAGATACTTCGGAAAGCTTAATGTTTATATTGACTTATGTATTCTCTAAATAGAAGTTAGAAGTAGAAGCCAATATAAACATATCCTACATGATATCCTTCTATAAATTAGTTGTGGGTGTTAGTCTGTTAGAAGTAGAATGAATTTCTACTTATTAAAATAGCCTTATTAAAATACCATTTTAAAACCTTATTAAAATAGCCTTTATGCGCTCATATGTCTTTCGTTTGGTCGCGGGCCGCACGCGCAGGTGCCTGTGTGCCGGGCGAAAATACGTATGGCGCGACGCGCGGGTGGGCTGTTGCGGCCGGCGCGTTGCGGATCAGGCATGCATGTCATCTTCTTCGCGTGGGCCGGGCCGGCCGGTGCTTGGGATGCATGCCTCTAGGCCCAAACTGAGTGCAGGTGGTGGCGTAGGACGGTTGGGGTGTGATAACCAAATAAGAAACAACTAACCAGCTTTACATCCCGGAAGAAAAAAAGGGTCATTAGGATTGCAAATTTTGAGATACGCCGCTGCAAAATTTATCCTTAGATTCGTGCCATTCTAGAGTTGCATTGCTTTGAGATATTGCCACTACATTTTTCCTAGACCAAATTGCCCTCCTTCCTCCATGCCTTCTCTCACTCCTATCCAATTCCCTATCCTCCCATGGCCGCCATCGCCACAAAAAGGAGGCAGCAGACCCAGCCCCGTCTCCAAGCTCCTGGCCACCGTCATCCCATCCTGCGGTGCAAGCGGGAGGAAGTGGCCGACACTATCATGCGGCGTGAGCAGGAGAAAACCTGCGATGTCGTCACGTGAGGGGACGATGCTGGGAGAGGTGAGTGCATGGAGGAGGTGCAGGCAACGCCAGCTTCAAAGGTGGCTGGATCTAGAGACAGCCGTGGAAAAGAGAAGAGGGGATGGGGAGAAAGAGAGCAGGAAGGAAGATCATTGTGGTCTATAATGGCATGTATCTAAATAACCCAAGAAAAAAGTAAGCGAAATCTGTGGTGCATTGAAAATCTTCACTGTAGAAGCACGCTCTTTAGAATGTTGATAAACATTACCCGGATATTTCCTTCTTAACTATCATCCAGATTTATAATCGTTTAATTAGATATCCAACGGCCGGCCATGAACCCAAAAATATCTCCCATTAGATCTCTAATCCAATAATCTCAAATTTATATAATTGTTAGGAGGAAAACATCAGGATAATATCTAGATACACTCCTTGCAAAATGTTCCATTTCTTACACTAGGCAGCGCCGATAAGGATTCTGCAGCAGGACTAGGCAGTGCCGATAAGGATTCTGCAACAGGAGACATCGCTGATGAGTGATGACTGATGAAAGACTCCGCATCGGATGTGTGGTGTGTATCTCACCTGCACTGACGCGCGCATGGACCTGCAAGGCTGAAACACGAGGGAGTACGGCGATACGAGAACTGATCATTCCTTCCCAGCGGAAAAAAAACCAGAAGCTCGTCCTTTTGGGACCTGCGAATTAAAACTCGATTCCATGCCGCAATTCATGCCCTATGCCTTGGTGCTCTCTCGTGGCACACGAACGCTAAGCATCTTCGATCGGTTCCCGCGGAGAGGAGAGGGAGAGCGATAGGGGTTAGGAGGACCAGCGAATACGAACTGCAGCAACGAAGAGCCGTGTCCTTTGGCGATTGTACGAGTCGTTTAGGCTATCCAGCCATTGGAACAGCCATGCTGTGTTTGATCCTGTGCTGTCTTGTTCTTGCCTTGGTCCTTAGCCTTTTGTTGATTACCTGCGGATCAAATGGCGATACGTTACTTGAGAATATGTAAAGGACCGTGTTAGTATTGCTTGTGGAACAGGAAGAACTCATGTCAAATGACAAGAACAACTCGGCAAGTTAAAACAAACATCCATGCCCCATGAACTAATGCGTCCACAATTAGGCCGTCAAGAAATTAGCCGGGGGAAAACATAAGCAGCTAATTAATTTCACTCAAGATACTCCCTCCGTTCTTTGTTACTTCACTTCCTAAAATATATACCATCATCAATATAGCTTTAAAACTATCTAGATTGATTATACGAAAATTCTATTATTAGATTTTTCGTTAAAATTCTTTTACAAATTATAATTTTATTAGTATATCTTAATATAAAGTTATAAAAAAATAATGAATAAAAAAAATCAAAAACTTATGACCGTCATGTATGCAGGGGAAATATCTTCAGTCTTGCACTGAAGAAGTACTATGCATGCTTACGTCGGTTTGAGGAAAGCTATGCAAGGCAATGTCTTCTTGTCACACAACACATCGATCAAGCTGAACAGTAGCAGCGCTTGCAAGATCGATGTTGCGCTAGCTTATATAGTCCAACCCATTGAGGTGCACGTGTTTGTCTGCAACCGGCACAGTGTGACCCACTGTCGCTTGCGATGTCGTGCTCTAGGGCAAACAGGGAGAAGATGGTCAGTCTGCCCCTTTCGTGCTGCTTCCGGTACTGCATCTCTTTCTTGGACCTTGACACTTGGGAAGGTGGCAATGTGGCATCAGATCACATATTCACATGCATGAACGAACAGTGGTGAATCCTGAAGATTTTTTTCTTGATCAAATGATCGATGGGCATTGGAATGAAACAGCGCACGCTGAATTGGATATATGCATGCATGCATGGTTGCTTTTGTTATACCATGAACCCCTTTCAGCAGTGGCGGAGGAAGGATTTAGTTACGCCCCGGGCTCAGTGGTGGAATAATCTAGGCTATGTAGGCTGGACCATGAAAATGTTATTTAGGCTGGACTGAATTTACCCGGGCTGTATACTAGATATTTTCCACACACCGGGCTAAAGCCTACTCTGCCTAGGGTGTGAATCTGTCCCTACCGCGTCCACACTAATAAAGTCAACTCTAGTGGCCTCATGCACGTATATGATTGATCAAACTTGTGCAGTTTTTTCTGCGACCAACTGAATTACAAATAGATAGCATTGCATATTAGCATATATTATGTCGACTACATACATGACTGCATTTTCTGATAGATCATCAGGCCAACTTCTCTTATGGAATCCTGAGGGACCTACACACTGCATGGATCCAAATGCCCAGATTCCAGTGTAGATAACCTCGAGGCATGTCTGGTGGTAGCGTAGCCAAATGGCATAGCATTCACCACAGCAGCACGATGGAAGTACGTTGCTCGCGTTGGATGTTAGCTACGACAGCAGCGCAGATAATTGGCGCGTTTTGGGTGCATGCCTTGTCAGTTTTGTCACCTCGCCTCCCTCTTTTAGCACACCAAATTGGGCCTGCTTTTTTTTAAAAATAAAGTTAGTTTATGTCCATACTATTGATATTAACTAGTTTTTAAATGCTATATTTTTTAGGCAGGGTCAATAAAAAAATTATAGTAAAAAATATATCGAGTTTAGTTGTATCAGTTAAAATCATATGTAACTATTTCTTTCTACGTACTGCCTCTTACGAACAATCAAAATTTAAATATTTAAATCATAAGTTATCAGACTTAAAAAAAACAGGTACTTACACCGGAAGCATTGGTCTTGTACTCACCGGAAACATTGGTCTTGTACTCGCCGTGAAGTCATCGACGCTAGAAATGGAAAAAAGCTACACTTCCTTCTCTGCTAGCTCCGCAACGACACATCCAGCAGTAGTACAATTGTCTTTGGCAATTGTGATTTGCGAGGCATAAATAAACGTCACCGCACGCCTGCGCTATCCCAGTTAATTTAATTATAATATACATAGAAAGACACTTTCTATCTCATGATATAATTATTCCCTACATCATATCTCATAATATAGAGAGTGTCTCACATAATGGATAGTTAATATGTGTGTGTATATAGTATACGAGTATATAAAGTCATCTAGATAGTATGTATATTTTTTCCATGAAGATTACTATTCTAATTTCCTTATAGGTCTTTGTTTCGTTGCCTACTAGTACTTTGTTCCTTTCTTCGTTAGTGACTTTGATCTCTAGCCTATATATGTACCCCTGTAGTTACACGGTTGACGTACGCCGAGGTTCTCTGTGTTTATCATCTCTTCTTATACAGTGAATTCTGACTTCGTGTATCCGTGTTTTATTTTCTGCAATAGTTTTTCACGTAAAATTCATATCTCCTATTCTTCTGACTCTATATTTGTCGTGTGTTTTATAACAGCAATGGGTGACGATTTTCTTTTCTTCTTCTTCTTTTTCTTTCTGGATTTGGTGATCGATGGATGAGCTTGTTCTGGAGCTTTAATCTGCGGATGTTATTATAGTTTCAGCCAATTGTTTCGGCATCAATCTGATTGCTAGTTGGATGGCGGTTGCCTGCAAACAACTCCAAAACAACAGAAGGACGGAGATATCATTGAATACATTACGTACGTAGAATTTTTTTAATCCTTTATTAGATTCATATCTTTAATAGTTTATAGTTTCGTTGATCAGTCTAAATACTAGCACGAATGTGCAAGCCATCGGATAGAATGTCAGTTCTTGAAACGAAAGGTGAGTAAAAATTGTTGTGTCTTCTGAAAATTTCTCGGTTACCTACCTATCCATTTAGATTGTGATCGTTTTGGGTTTAATTTTTAGCATCCGGTTTATTTTTTGCTATTCATAAATTTCATCTTTTTTGAACTTTTGGCTTTTGTTGAGTTTTTTTTGCCGGTTCTTTTTTCCCGTATTTGTTTGTATTATATGTAATGGGCTAACATATTTTTTATATTTTTTAATTTTTTTAAAAAATTAATTATGCTAAATAAACCTCTATCAGCTACAATATTTTTCAACCATCTACAGTGCTTTTCAACCCTAAACCCCAAAAAAAACCCAAATAAGCACCACCTTATTCTCAATTATCCGATGTCTGATCCTGTCTACGTACATCCAAAGAGAGATCAATTCGCTTGTGAATTATCCTCTAGCATTGACTTCACTCTCGAATCTCGATAAAATATCTTGTGCGGTTCATCTTGAAAGAGGAACAATCATGCAAGGTGAAAACTGGACTTATTTGGATTTTATCATCAACAATTAAACATAAATAAAATTAAGAGGACGTGGGATAAGATGACATGGTGATAAGGAGGGATGCGGCATTGAGCATGCGATTTGGACCCTCTTCCAACCCATCGGCGACAGTGATTGACTCGGACTGTAGCAGTAACGTACGCTAGCTGTATACTATGTAGTTCTATTTGCTGAACCTGCAGGACGGATTTTCCAATTGTCCTGTTTGGCTCCTCAGGTTTAGGATGAGTAACACAAGGGCCGGAGATTCCGAAGATATATTAAACCTCCTTCCTTTGCTGAGTAGATAATCTCAACCATTTTTCGCAGTAGCATATATAAAACATGTACAATTTAGTATGCACAAAATTGTGTCAAATAACTAGTATATACTATAAGCCTACAGTATATGCCAATTTAGTCTTGCATGTATGAAGGTTGCAAGGTAAATGGGAACCAAACAGTAGCCTTGAGCGACTAGTGCCGCGTATACAAGTTGGACGCTTGAACTAGCTTCTGCTAGTTGGTCAGTTGGTCTTGTTTATTTATTTGTGCCAGTTGGTTGTCATCTTGACAGTACAACATATATAGATGGTAACTATGCGAGCTGTCAGGATGTATCAGCTACACGGCTACACACATTAGTTGACAATTAGTTCATCTTCCAAGCCATATAATCGATACGTCGTTTTTTTTTACATTCATGGTTCATGCATGCAGCAAGACATTAACCAAACATACCATCAAAATCCAAAGGAATGGATGCAAATTTGCACCCTAAGAACCAAATAAAGTACTGCTAAATCTGAGACCATGCCTTTCATTTGGCCATATCAGGGCACTTCCAATGAGATATTAATGATAGTTTCTATCCCTATTAAGTATCCTGCCAGCTAAGCAAAAAGCTGACGTGACAGTCTAATTAATGAAGAAAGAGAAGAAAATCTAATGAAACCGTTTCTTAGGAGAGAAACCACGTCTACGCGTCAACCAAGGCACGAAGAAACCGCGACTTTGGCGTTGGGAGGAAACGAGCGGTTTCTACCCAGGTGGGGCCCGCGATGGGACTTCTCGCCGCTGGTACTCCTTCGCGCTCGCTGCCACGCCGCGCAGGCCGCGCCGCCGTCGCCCAGGCCGCTCGCCGTCCGCACAGGCCGCGCAGGCCGCGCCGCCGTCGCCCAGGCCGCTCGCGTCTGCACAGGCCGCGCAGGTTGCGCCGCTGTCCGCCCAAGCCACGCTCGCCGTCCCCTTGCCTCGCCAGCGTCTGGCGGCCTCCCCTCCCCCCTCCCCCTCTCACCTGATCTGCTTGTGCTTGTTCCTGAGGAAGAAGAGAAGATGGTAGTCAGGATGAAGAAGATGGAGTTGGGAGAGAGAAAGAAAAAAAGGGCAACATTTATTACGCGAAGACACCAGCATTGTGTGAGGTAGTTTCTATGAATGGTTTCTTGCTGACGTGGCTGCTATGGAAACCGTGCGTAGTTTCCAGCATTGGGACTGCCCTCATTGACTAAAAGCTCCATCTTTAATGATAATTAAGCCCTCTTAGTTTACATGTGTTTAGCCTTCTGTGTGGACTTAGCCCAATTCCATCTGGCCATGGCTTTAAGGTAATGCATCTGGAATAAATCAGATTCCACACGTGCCCAAGAGGCCAAGGCTTTGGGAATTATTTGTAGGCCATGATTCGCAAGTCTCCTTATCAAACTAAGACCAAAGCAAGGATTATTCGGAAGGAAGTGTGCATCGCCATCACCTTTTGCTTGCTTTCACTCACTAACCTTTGTAGGGTCTGTATATATGCTTAAAGATGAACCATTCATATTCGCTAACTAAGTTGTTTAAGTTTTCTATGTAACTGATCAGGCAAATAAGAAGTGCCACGTAGTTCTTCATGGAAAAAAAGATTGTCGGAGTTGAAAAGTAGTGGATGAGGAAGAATATAATCAATTTGATGAGTTACCTCCTTTCGAAAACGACATAAGGGTAGAGAAAAAACGTGGCGAAAGTAGCTACATACGCGTCAATCATCATGAACGGCTAATTTTTAAAGGAAATAAGTAAGTGGACTGATGAATGAAATGTTTATATGATATATATTCTGTATTTGCATTTATATATGTAAATGAGAATGTGTGATATATATATTCTGTATTTGCATTTATATATGTAAATGAGAATGTGTGATATATATGTGAATTTGCATTTATGTATTAAGAATGTGTGATATATATGTGTGAATTTGTATTTATGTATATGAGAATATGTTGTGTGTGTGTATAAATTTGCATTATGTATATGAGAATATGTAATATATCAGTAGGGAACATCACAGACGATTTTAATGTAAAACCATCTGTGATATATATATATATATATATATATATATATATATATATATATATATATATTCATAGATGGTTTTATATTAAAATCATATGTGATGTTTTATTATTACATACAATTTTAAATAAGAACCATCTGTGATGATAAATATTACAGATGGTTCTTAAATAGAATCGTCTATGATTATTCTCCTATATGTATTGTGCACTAGGATTTGTCCTCACTGTACTGCCCACTAAAGACACCACCTCGCCCCAAGCCCGCCGCCCTCCTTCTCCCCCTGAGCCCGTCGTCACCTCCCCTGACACCATCGCCGCCTCCCCAGACGGCGTCGCGGCTTCTCCCAACTCTAGCGGCCTTCCTCCCCTAAGGTTGTTGTCTTCCTCCTCCTCCCGAGCCCGTCGTCGTCTTTCCTGACGTCGTCGCTGCCTCCCCCGACTCCGGCGGCCCTCCTCGACTCCTCGTAAGGTCTAGCACTGGGGGGACTTTGCATAATAGAATGTGGGCTTTTGTGAATGCTCGATGAAGATAAATTGTCAGATTGAGATCATTGTGACTAATGAGAGAGTATTCTGCTAGTATTGATTTATCATTACTTGATGAGGATAACTTGTCAGATTGAGTATTCTGTGCATTATGTTAATTACAAATGCTCAGGCTTGTGATCATTTTAGCATATTGTCCTTTGGCTTGATTACATTATTCATGTTGAGAGATAATAGTTTGATCTCTATACATTGCTCAATTTAAAGCATAATTCCACCAACATTTAAATGACAAAATAAGCCTAATTGGCTAACAAAAGGATCATATATTCTAAATTTCAGAGATCACAGAGCACGGATGAATGCAATTTACTTGAAGTAAATAGTTTTGACAAAATAACACTATTGCTTGTCTTTAGATATTCGGTAAGGTAGTCTAGAGTTTAAAGCCTGACTGATTAGAGAAATTGTCACATAAATACATGATCGTATTTTAAATTCACCAAGAATGGCTCAAGAATTGCTCACTTCTATTATCTTTTGAAGATGTCATCCGCTCATTCTTTGACATCGTCGCCGGATGTGTGTGATGCACCATCCTCTAAAAAATCCCAAAAAGGAAGAGAACTATCGAAAACACACAAGAGTCGGTTTACCATCACGGATGTTGATGTATCTAGGACCCCTCTCAATCCTCGCTACGCAGTGTCTGTATTTTGGAGAATAGTCGAAATAGTTGCATGGGAACAGTTAAGATCACGTTTGTTTCGTGGAAGGTGACCGAAGTTTGAAAAAGTCAACTGCTGATCGAAGTTTTTCGATCGTTCGAGATCCCGGAAGAACACCAGGCCTCCGTGCGATGACATGCATTGCTAGCGGCATGCAAAGTATAGAAGAACTTTAAGAGCCTGCTTGTCAAGCAATATGTGGAGAAGAATCTGATGCCCTTCGACAAGCATCCATTCCTGGAACTGCAATGGCAAGAGTTTATGGCGATGAAGATGACATATAATTTTAGGAGTGAAAGTGTGGCGCACAGAGCCCTCCAGGCAAAAACACGCACCCCCACAGACTCAGCACCGCTGGGTATGCGGGTAAAATCCCGCAATGGAGGTAGGAGGACGAGTAGGCAATCTTGCGGGAGACCTCCCTCCATTTGCCTAGATCCCTAATGAGCGCGCCCAAAACTGGATGAGAGCAAGGTCATCTACCGTGTCATCGGGTGCCATCTCCTTTCGAAACCCCGTAGATGAGGAAGTGTCTTACCACCTGGAAGTAGGACTGTTCGTTCGGTTTTTTCGGTTTATACGGTTCGGTAAGTACGGTTTAATCGGTAAATACGGTTTTAGTATTTCGGGAAATACGGTATTTTTCAGAATACGGTGTGGTGTCGGTAAATACCATCTTATTTCGGTTCGGTATCGGTTAATACCAATTTTACCAAAGTTTACGCGAATTGCTAAACGTTAATCTCATCTCACAGCACCAGCATCAGTACATCACAGGCTCACAGCAGTCACAGGCTACTCTCAGCACACGCAGGCAGGCGGCAGCAGCAACCAGCAGGCAGCATACAACCAGCAGGCAGCATACAACCAGCAGGCACAGCAGGCAGCATAGAGCATAATCAGCAATTCAGCATACAACCAGTTAAAGACTAAAGTCATAACTCAATAACTCATAAACCAGAGCACGCCAGCACATATCAATATATCACATATTCACATTCACATTATCACTCAAGCAGTCCAGGCTGTCCAGCAGCACTCTAGCAGTCCAGCAGGTAGCACAAATCAGTATTTCACATTATCACTCAGGCTCAGCAGCACTGCAGCAGGCAATGGCACCAGCAGTCCAGCAGGCAGAAGCAGCACAGCACATGGACTAGTTGGTGAACTATGCACCACAGTTCTTAATAAGATCAAAACAAACTAGTTGGAGAACAAGTCTGCAGTCATGCAGAAAGGCTTTCAAGCAGTTATTGAAAAGAAGAAAGTACCTGAGATCCATTAGAGTTAGCTCCAATGTTTGCCTGCAAAAAGTGGGGACAACTATTTACATCTAATCATATATTTCTCGAACATATTAATGAAAATTCATTATAATGTGCAAATTCATTATACTGTGCAGGACACATGCACATCAAACATGCTGAAAAATGGAGAAAAAAAAGGGACCAGCAGTCAATTATACTGAAACAAAAGCATTATATGGGAACACCAACTTAATAACAAAGAAAAAGTGGCTGGTCCAGCAAAATGTTTGAAGTGACCAATAAAAGCAACCAATCGTTTTTTTTATGGTGCCATAAGTATTAATAAAGCACTGCTCATGGAAAGGAGATTGGGGACAAACCCAAGTAAGGCATCAATCACCATGACTCTAAATAATACTTTGCCTAGAGATGCTTTGTTCTGATTTGATGTAGATCTAACCTAACCTAACCTATCGCAAATGCTGAAGGGCAACATAGCATAGGTTGAAAATAGAGTATTCAAGCAAATGGCAATATTTAGATCATGCACTTTAGATCCCATATGTATTGCACAATGTCTCTATTATCTACCATTTGCAGGTTTCCACAATACAAGAGGCTTATTTCCTCTGCTCACCTGATGACCAAAAGTACAAGAGGTTTGCAGGAAATGGTATACAAATCTAACAAAAACGCTAAACCTAGCTTTGGATTTTGATCAAACAATAAAGCAGGTTCCACATCACAAGAAGGCAACACAGGGGCATCGAATTGTGACCATACATGAACGATTACACAGATAGCCCACAAACAGAACAAAAATTCAATACCTGCTTGACCGACTCGGCCATCCCAGGCCCGATGCCATCACCGGGAAAGCGCTTGGCGCGGACGGTCTCCCCGGAATCCGTGGAGAACGGCGCCACCGCCCGGCCTGTCATCCGCAGCAAGACGCTCCCCCGGAGCAGCCTCCGGAGCGCCATGTTTCCCCACTACCCTAGAACAACCGGCCAACAGCAAGGTACACACGTCAAGCCTAGACCTCTAGGCGGGCAAGCGATTCGATCAGAAAGCACCGCAAGGCGAGGGGGAGCCGGAGCACCGGAGGTCGGATCTGCGGCGCCGCCGACCGCCTGCCGCCTGGGGAAGTGCGGATCTGGCGAGGCGCCGAACCGCCGAGGTGAGTGGGAGACTCCGAGACTGGGAGTGGGAGTGGCCGTCTGCGCCTCTGCCTGCGGCTAGGGTTGAAGCGAAGAGTCTTCCGCGTGCCGGCGTGCGTCCCGCGTGCGTCGGGCCTGGTGGGCCGAGACCGGAGTCCGGTTGGGCTGTTCGGTTTTATCGGGAAATTCGGTTTTTTCTCGGTTTTTACCGAAAAAACCGAACCAGAGAAATACCACATTTTTGGATACCGAACCGAATACCGAATACCGGTCAAACCGAGTTGACCGGTTCGGTTCGGTTTTTTCGGTACGGTTTTTTCGGTTCGGTACAAAACTGCACAGTCCTACCTGGAAGCGCTGAGTGTAGAATCTTCCCAAAGCTCATTCGAGGTAGTAATTATTATCTCTGGAATGCCCGATCCATTGATAGGCCTGTTGGAGTAACTAATTTTATATCGTTATGTAGGTGGCTACAAAATGCAATCTCCAAGTGAGATATACCTCCGTTGCCCTGTGCACTGCTTAGGGCCAGGCGTATCCATCCAGGCCCGAGGCCTTGGTGCACGATGTATCACTAGCGTCAGGTTTCGCAAAAGTGAATGTGCACAGTGTTCATGCTAATTTCGAGGTCGTCCCACTACAGATGCCCCCAACAATAAGGTCATAGCTCTAGTGCAAGCCATTGAAACATTTATCCAGTGGCCCAAGAGTGACATCTACCTGGAGGCTCCTACACCTGTGCCAAGTGCACGAGAGCTACCTACACCACTACACCAGTGTCAACTCCACTCGAGCTACCTGCACCGGTGCCAAATCCACAGGAGCTATCTGCACCGGTGCCAATTCCACAGATGCGATCTGCACCAACGCTACCAGCACAAACGTAGCAACGACGCGGTTGTAAGATCGAGAAGGCCAACTAGAGGGGTGAATAGGCGGTCTAAAAATTCTTTTAATTATTATTGACAATTCAATATCTTTTCTATTTGTTTAAATCAAGTAAACAATTGCGGAAGCTTAATTCAATTTGGTTTAGCACAAACAACACCTATATCAATTAAGTTCACCTAAGTGCACCAACAATTATAGGCTAGGTCAAGGTTTGCAATCCTAGGATAACAAGCAATCAATTTAATTCAATGTATGTAAATTGCTTGAATATAAATTGAACACAAAGAAACAAACCACAATTGACACGGTCTCTTTTTACCGTGGTGTTCGGAGACTTGCCGGTCTCGCTTAGTCCACGTTGAGGTAAGCCCAAACTAATTGGATCAGCTCCACGAATTAAGCCTTCCACCTCAAATCCACTAGTGGTAATTCTTTCCCGCTTCAGGTAGGTGAGCTCCAACCTTCACAACTTTGCCGGTCTTCTCACAACCTTCTTTGAGAAAATCACCATGCACGACACCTCCAACGTCGTATAGGAGTTGGCAAACTCTAAGAGTAACAAGTCAAGCCTCTCGCTTGACTCTCACCACGTACAACGAATGCACAAGCTCACATGGACATTAAGTCCACTTCTAAATGCAATACATGCAATCTAGATCACTTCTCCTTACTTACAAAGTGCAACACATGCACTATTGAGTAGAGAGCATCACACTAACTCAAAAGAACAGAAATGGGTCAAGTAACATAATATCCAACCAGTCACAAGGGGGTATTTATACCCCACACAAGAAAACTAGCCGTTGGAGCCAAACCCTTGAAAAATCTGGGAAATCGGAAGTACCGTCGGCCAAAATCCGGTACTTCCGCTCGCCTCGCCAACGGTTAGAAAACTAGCCATTGCAGTCAAAATTGGAAGTTCAGTCAATGTAGAATAAATTTTACTAGGATAAGATTGAGCTTAATTGTTCATGTGTGTATTTGTATTTCATTTCTGTTAATTGATTTGTGAAATGGATGTTCTTGTTTCTAAAATGAATGGATATGAATTGTATGTATATATACTGTGTTGATCTGCTTGTTTCAGTGGACATGGCTAGCATTTCCTGAGTCTAGCTAACAAACAGAAATAGATTTAGGAACAGAAAAGAATATCACAGACGGTTATTAACTCGTGGCCGTCTGTAATAGTTGACTATCACAGACGGTTTGTAGTAGAAACCGTCTATGATATTGATATATCACAGACGGTTTGTAGTTGAAATCGTCTGTGATAAACCATATATGATAGACGATTTATACCGTTTGTGATGTAGACATCACAGATGGTTCGAAAGTCGTCTGTAATAACCTCGTATTATTACTAACCTATTGTGCACTAGTGTCTTTTCTATTATTTACTCGTCTTTGTTGTCCAATTAGACAATTAGTTTTTGAAATGCCAAGAAAGTTAAGTTCTGTTTATTGTGAATGGCTAGAGCGAAAATTGCTTTGACGAACTTCCACAACCATAAAAAAAATCTATTTCATGCATTTCACTTGCGCCACGTATCCCTTTTGTCTCCTCGATGTTGAATCTTATGGCGGTTATTTCTATCTAGATGCCATTAGCTAGGATCAAGGGAGAATCCAATTGAGAATGCTTATCTGCCAATTTGACAATGACCCAATGTATATTTTCATGCTTTGGATCAGATTATATATGCAAAATACTCCTCCCTATGCTATTACACCTCTTGTCCTTTTTTTCTGTAGACAACTGTACCCATTGTTTGTGGAACCAATGTCAGGTTCGGGATCTACGTACATGGCTTTGTAGGATTGATAGAAAATAAACAAAATGGTATATTGATCTATATATAGAGTTGTGATGAATAATGGGTTAGTAATTTCTTGTTGCAAGTTGATGACTTCTAGTGTCTGAATTCAGAACAAGGAGCCCTTGGCACTTGGTTTCTCAGGATAAGTCCTTTGTTCGGTAGTGTTGTATATACCGCGTGATCTCACTAATCGCGTCATACAGAAATGCCGTGATTGACACACCCTCTTGAGCCATCGGATTCTCATTTAGCTTAGCTGACTTGAATATACGAACAGACGTCAAGATTTGAGCAATACATTACTTCATGTGATACTAGTATAATACTAGTGGAGAATCCAACGTCTTATGCTCTCCAATTGATTAACATTTCGATGTCAAACATATCATCCACAATTGCAAATCCATTCCATTTTTGTCAACTCTTCATCTCGGTGATAGATGATGTGATCATCTGGGATAAACCTTGGTCGTGATTGACCGACTTTTGCGCCATACATTTGATTAGTTAAAATCGAACCAATCAAGCTCTTAGCTTCCAGTGTTAAACCTGCCATTGCCTGCAGACTGAAGTAAACTGCAAAGCAGCTATGGTTTCATCGGCACCATTAAAAATCCTTATGAACTCTACTTCAAACTTATTTTTTTTTTCAAAAAAAATACTTCAAATATATAATAGTAAAACATGGGTTTAACCATGTATAGATCTCAAAACCGTCTACTGAAAATCGGATGTTTGATATCTCTGCTGTCCTACAGTCTTACAGATGTACTGTTTGACTGTTGTCGCATGCATGCACGCGGGCGGCCGGGGCCGAGGAACGCAGTGGAGCGCCGCGTTTCAGCCATGGGTTGGTGCACGCGCACAAGCTCGATCATGCGTTGCGCCTCGAGTGGATCGCGACGTAGGGACGGCAACCAAACGAAATCGCCAATGGGAGGTTGCCCTAGTCGATAAGGAGGGAGGTAGATACGATACGATACAGCCGGGTTTCGCCGCCGAAGCACGCGGCTTTGGCTCCCCGCGTTGGCATAGGCAGCGGCGCCCACGGCCGGCTGGGTCGTCCCGGCTGGGCGCCGCGTCAGCCTGGAACGTGCATGCGCACGAGCTCGTGCGTTGCGCCTGGATAGCGACGTAGGGATGGCAACCACACGGAATCGCCAATGGGAGGTTGAACTGGTTGATAAGGAGGGAGGTAAATACAATACAATGCAGCTGGGTTTCGCCGCCGAAGCGCGCGGCTTTGGCTCCCCGCGTTGGCATAGGCAGCGGCGTGCGCGGCCGGCTGGGCGCGGCGGGCCGCGCGAGCGGCTGTCGCGTGCCGATTGGGGCACTCGCTGGGCCAACCGCTCGCCGTTTCCACATGTCGCTCTCCCGGCTGATCTCCCTCGCCGGCAGTGCGCCCGACGGGGATCCGCAAATGTTTCTGCTTGTCACTCAGCAAAGGATTTTGGCCGTTCTTCTCAGCTTTACAGTGGGCTTCTAATTTCAATTTATTTTAGCGATCATTATTTATTGAACTAATTAGCTATAGTTAAAAACTATTAGCCACAACTTAAAATAAAAAAGATCTTTTCTAGATATGGGCATGAGATATGAACATTTGTTATTTTACCCTATATATCCTCTCCAATGTGTTATTTTACCCTATATATCCTCTCCAATGTAGATATTGCACATTCGCCCTCTGTTTTGGGAGGTTTGGTTTCTCATGTTTGTTTGTTGTTTAATGTGTCTTCTTGCCCACTGATTTTTCCATCAATGCTAGATCTGTTTAAAATAGCTATCTATGACGTGGAGGATGCACTGAATAACAGTATTATGCTAATAGATTATTACAAAGGACCATGTAAGAAGGTCAAACAACTATTTCTTTGTCTTTGAATGTACAACGTCGCTTGGAGTTAATCATAGTTAACGATGAGAATCGAGGCTACGCTCATAGAGCAGCCGAGACAAAACGATCAAGTATGCCAAGTGAGATGAATGTGTTTAAGCGTGGTACAAGGAAGACGGGAAATATTGAAGGAAAGTTCGAGCGACATGTTGCACTATGTGGCTTGGTCGGTCCAAGTGAGGCGTGATCCAGTGGAATCAGAACAGGAGAGACTTACCGACACTTGAAAAACTAGTGGTGCACCTATACATGGCAAGTATGACAATTGTTTGCAATGAAATGAGGTGACCGGATTAAGAAAGGGTATTTTAGTAGTTTGGCCAAAATATCGAAAACTATTTTGAAACAAAACCGCGGTGCTTGGGAGAGCGGTTTAAGTTAAGGAAAAGCTGAGAAGATCAAGCTGGATCAAAGCTAAGGACTTAGCGAATTTTAGCTTATACACTTTGAAAAACGTGTATAAATGTAGTATATGAGTTAAAACTCGTGTGTAGGGGTTATCGGGTTTACCCATTGTGCTAAGTGGATAGTATTTACTAAGGATTAGGTATGGCTGGTTAGCCCATCTATTTAAGAGATTGGGATGAAGACTTATGATTAACCATCTAACTATTCTCTCTTGAGACTAAGTATTCATGAGTTATAGGGTTAGGATTTGAGAGAAGTTGAGTATTGTGATGTGCTCTCTTGCCCTATGGTTGTAAAACATTTATCTTTAAGTAGAAATACATCGATCTTTGTTCATCTCTATGAATCTGTCTTATGTTGATTGGTTTGCTCTTGATTTGGTTGGTTTTTCTTCTTCGCTCTCCTCTTCTGGATCTTGTTATGCCAAGGATGTAAAAGAGATGGAGATAACCTCTGAAAATTAATCTCTACCCATCTAAGTACTTCGTTGGCAAGTTCGTGAAAAAGAAAATGGTTTTTGTTTTTTGGCCTCTCCGAGTGATTTCTTGATCTAACTATTTTTATCTCGATTTCTTGAGTGTTCTTACTTGATAGCATATGTAGAAATACATCTACAGTCATCTTGGCTATGATTTACCCACGGGCAAATCATATTCATCATTTGTGGTTTTTGACATGTTTTTGGTGCAATCTGCCTTCAAACGGAAAATGTCATAATTTTGGTAATAATTTTCTTAATCGTTAATTGGAATGTATTTTTGACATCCTAGAAAAGGTGCATATCAAATTTCAAGTGATTTAGAATTTTGGTTTGAGAGTTAGCTCAATTTTAGGTTTTGGTCTGGTTTTGGTTCACGAGAGCTTCACAAACCAAAAGATTCTAATTCTCTCAAGTTCTTTCATGTTTTTCGGTTGGAATAGATTCTTAAGGCTATGAACTAGTCTTGATTCAAGTTTCAAATTTTTTGGATCGATAGATCAAAAGTTTCATGGTTTTTCAGATTTGAAATAGTACTGTTTTTCACTATTCATGAGCTGAATCACTGTAGCACTAAGATTTTTTGGATTTTTGACTTCTTTATCTTTATAGCTTCTCGTAGTTATTAGAGTAAAAATTAAGAGAATGCTTAAGGAAAAATTTAAAGACACTGTTCAGCTACTCTATTGCATACCGGTGCTACGTATTACTAAGTTCAGTTTACACAGCTAGCTTCACTTCCAATTTAACTACATATATAATTGACATCTCACGTATAGCTGTTGGTTTAGATACCGCAATAAAAACAAACAAAACAATCAACGGAAAAACATTGTTGCCACCTAAGCAACAAGAAATCAACGGAAGAATCAGAGGTTGGAAAGGAAATGGAAACACCACGCCGGGGGGGGGGGGGGGGGCGCACCGGCTGGTGCGGGTCCCACACACAAGATCCATATAAATCCGGGCCGCAGTGCGCAGCAGCAGAGGTACAATCCTCCTACGAGGTGAAGCGAAGGAGAGCCGAGACGACCGATCCTACGAGGCCCCCATCCACCTGATCTCCTTCTCCCTTCTACCTCCCCATCCCGGAGCATTTCTTACCTGTTGGCATCTCCAGGTGAAACCGCGAAGAAGGCAACGAGTTTAGTTTCGCAGAAGCGAGGGTATCTGCTGCTCGGGAAATGAAGCAAAAAGAGTAGAATTTTCGCTTGTGTTTTTTTTTTGAACTCGAATTTTCGCTTGTGTTGGTGTGACGCAATGTGTGCGTGTGCGTGTGTGTGGTGTTTGTGTTTGATGTAGATTTTTTTTGTTTTGATCGGGAGTTTGTTTTTTTTCCTTAAAAAAATCTCATTGGTTTTATCTGTTGCATGGAAGGAAGAAGACAATTCTGAGCTTTCTGCAAGCTAATGTTCTACCAATTTTTTATTTTATCCCTTTTCTTTTTAGGTAATAAGTAGTTTAAATGTGACACAAAACGCCCTTGTAATCTTCAACGTTGTCTGTTACATATACGCAGATAAGAGAGCGGAGCGGGGGCGGGGCATTTCCTTCCCGCATAGGCAATGTCGGCGGCGCAGGGCCTTGCTCTGAAGCTGCTCGCCGCGCCTGCCGCGGTGGGTCGCAGTAGGGTGCCTCGTGGCCGGTCGTCGGCGGTGTATGGTGGGGCGCTGCAGCGCCACGGCGGCGTCGTGTCGTTGCAGGGCGGGTTTCTCCGCGGTGCGGTCAACGCCGAGGGGCGCGCCTTGCATGGGGTCCCTCGCACTGCGGCGGCGCGCCACGCCGCGGGGGCGGGCGCGGCGAGGCAGCCGCCACCCAGGTCGATGTCGAAGATCCCGGAGAGCAACATTGGGCTCTACAGCCCCTCGTACGAACGCGACTCGTGCGGCGTCGGCTTCATCGCAGAGCTCTCCGCCGAGTACAGCCGCAAAACTGTGAGCTTTCGCGACTAAGCGCGCTGCTGGAATTGATTCCTCCACGCAAGCATCGAAACCTCGGTGTAGCGTGGATGTTTGGATTGGCTTACGATGGGCTTGTGTTTTGCAGGTCGACGATGCCATAGAGATGCTCGAGAGAATGGCTCACCGTGGCGCCTGCGGCTGCGAGGAGAACACCGGTGATGGAGCAGGCATCCTCGTTGCGCTGCCGCACGACTTCTTCAGAAAGGCAAGCCTAGTTGAAGTTTTACACAGGGAAATAAGACGGCTTTCTGTGGTTGAGTGATTTATTTTGGGTGTCGTTTTCGTGTTCTGGCAGGCCACGAAGGACGCAGGTTTTGAGCTTCCGCCGCCAGGTGAGTACGCTGTGGGGATGTTCTTCCTGCCCACAGATGATGAACGCCGTGAGAGGTGCAGGCTCTTGTTCCACGAGGTTAGTCCAGTTACAGAGCAGAATCGAAAGGTTAAATCTGAATCTGATAGTGACAAAGGATCGTTTTGATCCACGCAGATAGCGGAGTTACTGGGACATGTTGTTCTCGGGTGGCGCCGGGTTCCTACGGACAACTCGGACTTGGGCAACGCAGCGCTTGATACTGAGCCAGTGATTGAGCAAGTGTTTGTCACCAAGAGTCCACGTTCAACGGCTGATTTTGAGCAGCAGGTCATTTGACGAGCTAACATATTTGAAATTATATTGATTTCATATGTGATGAGCATTGTTCCTTAGCTTCCTTTTTGTGAATTACAACTGCAGATGTACATCCTACGGAGGCTCTCAATCATGTCCATACGAGAAGCTTTGGGTGTGCAGCGTGGAGGACCAAAGGATATCTACGTGTGCTCTCTATCTTCAAGGTTCTGCTTTATCACCCTATTCAATAATTTCCTTTAATTTTTTTCGGGCTTGAAAGCTGAAGAGATAGGATTTCAACTACGGTTTATTTTTTCCGTACTGGGCAGTAGTAGGCTGTGAGAGGAATGAGAACAAACATGTTTAAAAAAATATATCTTGAAAATAAGTAACAGAAGAGAACTTTTGGATAATAATTTCTTTGTGATCTGAGCTCCTCCCATGTTTTATAAATTAACGTGTGCATTCCCTTTTTTGGTAAGCAATTATTAGCTGAAATACATTTTTGTGATTTTTCAGAACTATTGTTTACAAGGGTCAGCTTAAACCGAGTCAACTTAAGCGGTACTTCTTTGCAGACTTGGGTGATGAAAGCTTCACAAGTTACATGGCGCTGGTACGACCTTGTCAATCTTATTGGAATTAAAAAAATCACGATCATCCTGGGGAACTGCTAGTAGCAACTAGCAAGATGGTTGTGGGGTCAAGTAACGCTTCCAAGCAGGCATCAAATACTGAATCGTCTTATTGTGTTAATCTATACATACGCTATTTCAGTCCTGGTTCATGATGCCTTTGACCAAAGTTTTAGAAACTGTATCAGTTGATAACCAATAACCATTGTGCAGAGTCTAGTTGCAGTTCTGCTATCGGTGACTGCTATTAGTGCTATACCAACACTTCAGGATGTGTCTTCGACTTAGGTGGTGTGAGGAAATTGTGTCTGGTTTGAGGTAGCTTAGGGCTCTTGAACTGCTTTACATGGATGATAACATATGGGACTTACATTTTCTTCTAGGATAGTATTGGAGATTCATTTGAAATCATACCCCATATTGTATAGAAATGCAAAAGATCAAGGATATGGTTTAAAAGTCGTGCATGCAAACAGGTCCACTCAAGATTCTCCACGAACACCTTTCCTAGCTGGGACCGTGCACAGCCTATGCGTATTTTGGGACATAATGGTGAGATCAATACTCTTCGAGGAAACAAGAACTGGTAATTTTGCTAAACATGTTTCTTCTAGGACGTATCCTTCTCTTATAAGCAAGGATCTCCGTATGCGTATGGAGCATGAAGTCCATTACGCTTAATTGCACTGTTTTCTCTTGCCCTGTTTGGTAGGATGAAAGCACGAGAGGGTCTCTTGAAGTGCAAAGGACTCGGCCTATCAAGGGATGAAATGTCAAAACTTCTGCCTATAGTGGATGCTACCTCTTCCGATTCAGGTTCCATTTTTTAACCGTAATATACACATCTGAACACAACAAAAATAGTAATAGGCTGCTAGCTCCGTGTCTCTGAAACAAACAATGTGTATGTTTGACACTGTATATGCCTTTTCACTTTGCAAATGACAGTATATTCATCTTTACGAAGATATCGATTGAGTGATCCGTGTGAATTCAGGTGCATTTGATAATGTTCTTGAGCTCCTCATCCGATCTGGAAGAAGCGTGCCAGAAGCTATCATGATGATGATCCCCGAGGCATGGCAGAACAATGTAAACATGGACCCTGAGAGAAAAGCGTTGTATGAATACTTCTCAGCCCTTATGGAACCTTGGGATGGACCAGCTCTAGTATCATGTAAAAAGATAAAAACACTAAGCTCTCTTCTTAATATGTCTGCAAGTATTCTGATGGATGACTTCATTTGGGCTGACCTGGTTCTTTTGTACAGTTACTGATGGGCGTTACCTTGGTGCTACCTTGGATCGTAATGGTTTGAGGCCTGGCCGTTTTTATGTGACCTACAGTGGACGTGTAATTATGGCTAGTGAAGTTGGTGTGGTTGATGTCCCTCCTGAAGATGTGTTGAGAAAGGGTAGGCTAAACCCTGGAATGATGCTTTTAGTTGATTTTGAAAACCACTGTGTTGTGGATGATGATGCATTGAAGAAACAATACTCCGAAGCTCGTCCGTATGGAGAGTGGCTGAAGAGGCAAAAGATACAACTCACAGATATTATAGAATCTGTACCTGAAACCGAGAGAATTGCTCCAATGATTTCTGGTGCACTTCCAGTAAGTCTATTTATCTTTCTGACCTTTCGAGTGTTCTGTAGAACTAGTAGTTTGTCACTCCAAAAACTTTGATGAATTATTTTATGGTTTTTTTTACACTTTGGTGCAGCAAATGAGTGAGAATAAGGAAGCCATCGGTATCCATGGAATTTTGGCTCCACTGAAGGCCTTTGGGTACGTAACAGCTTGATCTTTGGTATGTTTCTTTTTATTCTCTTTTTTCAACAAATTACCTAATTGATTGGTTTCAGGTATACGGTAGAAGCCCTGGAAATGCTGTTGCTGCCAATGGCCAAAGATGGAGTAGAAGCTCTAGGATCAATGGGAAATGATACTCCGCTGGCAGTGATGTCAAACAGAGAGAAGCTGACTGCCGAATACTTCAAGCAGATGTTTGCACAGGTTACAAACCCACCAATTGACCCAATCAGGGAGAAAATTGTCACATCTATGGAGTGTTTGATTGGTCCAGAAGGTGACTTGTCTGAAACAACAGAACGACAGTGCCATCGCCTCAGGCTTAAAGGTCCTTTACTGCATATCAATGAAATGGAGGCTATTAAAAAGATGAACTACCGTGGTTGGCGCAGCAAGGTGCTTGACATAACTTATCCTAAAAAGCATGGGAGGAAAGGTTTAGAACAGACTTTGGATAAAATTTGTGCTCAAGCACGCGAAGCTATTCATGAGGGCTACACTATGTTAGTTCTCTCTGATAGAGGTCAGTGAGATTTATAATACAGAACGTTTTTTTAAAAAAAAATAGATGTATAATACAGATACTCCAGACTCATCAGGCATGAATTATACATGCTCAATGAATTTATTGTCATCTAGGTACAGCTTCATGTGCATCAATATTACTATGAATTATATATTCATCATGCGCATTATGGCATTAGCACTACCTCAGAACTGAATGTGCTTGGAAATCTATTTATTTTGTATTACTGTATCATATACAGATATCATGAATGAGTAAACTTTCTAGTGTCATTTTCATGTCAGCATGTTAAAAGGTAACATCTTAATTTTATCCCTTCGGTTAGGCTGATTTTAGTTTTGTTTGTTCTGTGTGTGTGTATTCATTATTTGTGTCTGTGTTCAGCTTTGCCCATCTTGATGCATATGATATGTGCTCTCCATTTCAATGTTTCGTTCTGGAAATTTACTTTCCCCATCCTCTGTAGCATTCGGAGGCTTGAAACATCAGGTTTTAACTGAAAATTTTCATACAGGTTTTTCTACGGACCGTGTAGCTGTGAGTTCCCTGTTGGCAGTTGGAGCCGTTCATCAGCACCTTGTCTCTAATCTTGAGAGGACACGCATAGGTTTGTTGGTTGAATCTGCTGAACCTCATGAAGTTCACCATTTTTGTACCCTAGTGGGATTTGGTGCAGATGCTATATGCCCCTATTTGGCTATAGAAGTAATATGGCGGTTGCAGATTGATGGGAGGATTCCTCCTAATGATGATGGGCAGTCCTATACCCAAGAACAACTTGTCAAGAAATATTTCTACGCTTCCAACTATGGAATAATGAAAGTTCTTGCAAAGATGGGAATATCTACCCTGGCATCTTACAAAGGTGCTCAGATTTTTGAGGCCCTTGGTCTTGCTTCAGAAGTGGTCAGCAAGTGTTTTGAAGGTACTCCTAGTAGAGTCGAGGGTGCTACATTTGAAATGCTCGCACAAGATGCTCTTCGTCTCCATGAGTTGGCTTTCCCATCGAGAACTTTACCACCTGGAAGTGCAGAGGCAAATGCTCTTCCCAACCCGGGGAATTACCACTGGAGGAAAAACGGAGAAGTACACCTTAACGATCCTTTTTCCATTGCAAAATTACAAGAAGCAGCTAGAATTAACAGCAGAGAAGCATACAAAGAATATTCTAGGTGCATTCAGGAGCTGAATAAGGCTTGCACTTTACGTGGTATGCTGAAATTTAAAGAAATTCCGGTCAGAATTTCCTTGGACGAGGTTGAACCTGCAAGTGAGATAGTGAAGCGATTTTGTACTGGAGCAATGAGTTATGGATCCATTTCCTTGGAAGCTCATACTGCCCTTGCTGAGGCTATGAACATACTCGAAGGAAAATCTAATACAGGTATATAAATCCCACCATACATGAGATCTGATTGTTTTCTCTTCCCACTCTGATGAAGTTCATATACTTTTAGGGGAATTTAGTACCCTTAATGTCAAGTGAACTATATGCTGCATATTGGCTTGTTTTAGTTCTGTCCTTTTGTTCTAAGCTTCCTTATGTCACATGATAACTTCTAAAAACTAGCTGTCATTGTTTGATCATTGCAACATAATTTATTCCAAGATCAATTCATTTTTGAAACAATTCTTAGATCAATTTAGATATGCTTACTTAGAATTTCAAAATGATATTCACCTGAAATGTGGTAATAATATGACTATTAAGCGGGGGCAGTAATGCCTTATTAAGAACTCAAGTCCACCTTCACTGGCCTAGCTTAAGCTTTATAGTATGTATACTGTTTGTTTCCCATTCCTTTTCAAGGGAGCGTATCAGGTAGGAACTACCTTAAAATAGGAGAATGGGAACTATATAGGATCAACTTTGGATGGTGTAGATTAAGGAAGATTCTCCATATCTCCAGATGGTGGGAGGGCATAAGAGTAGAGTGCAATGGCTTAGATTGATGTCAGCCATCTAGATTCAATCCAATGGCTTAGATTGGATTTTCTGTTCTATTTTAAGGCTAGTCCTCATTTGATATGTTCCTCCCTTTTAAATCTGTTTTGATAACTCTGTTTATATGCCACACACCAACAAATGGGAAGCCTGTTGCTGCCCTTTGGAGCACAACAGCTAGGCTGAAGCAAATTGTTTCTCAATTCTTGTTCATTGCATCCTTAAATTTTCCTTATAATATTTGGACTTCCTATCTTCAACTGTGCATCTTACATTATCTTATTTATGTAATTAATTCCATTTTATCTGTTAATTGGGATACATATCTATAAAGGCGAGGGAGGGGAACAGCCATCTCGCATGGAGCCTCGTCCTGATGGTTCAATGAATCCAAGAATGAGTGCAATCAAGCAAGTTGCCAGTGGAAGATTCGGAGTTTCCATCTACTATCTGACTAACGCAGTTGAGCTGCAGATAAAAATGGCCCAGGTATTCAACCACATTGGTGCTTTGTACAACTATTACAACTGACTTCTGTATGTCTGTGTTTACAATGTTCAACTCAAAGCACCTGCGTTCCTACAATTACAATATATTCATGATGACTGCTGCTAAGGTTATTCATAATCTTGTAGAAATTCATGTCTTGTATCTGTTATTATACAGGGTGCTAAACCTGGTGAAGGCGGCGAGCTTCCAGGTCACAAGGTCATTGGTGACATTGCAGTTACAAGACATTCTACAGCTGGTGTAGGGCTCATTAGCCCACCTCCCCACCATGATATATATTCCATTGAGGATCTTGCACAACTTATCCATGATCTTAAGGTATACTCGCATGATGATGTTTCCAACAGTCCTGCTATCTATGCTCATGACTACTTTTTTAAAGAGAATATGTTTATGATTGCTTAATACAAGTCTCCAGTTTGCTACTTCTGCATTTATTTCTTCTACAGATTGCCATTGGTAGCTAACTTCATGTGTCCGAGAACCTTCTGTAGTTGAAATTGCACATGTCTGCATATGTTCCACCTTACAAATTTTGCTTGCTTATCTTATGGCCCTTCTTTCTTCTGTAGAATTCAAACCCAGGGGCCAGAATCAGCGTCAAACTAGTCTCTGAGGCTGGAGTAGGAGTTGTCGCTAGTGGTGTTGTGAAAGGACACGCAGACCATGTTCTCATATCTGGGCACGATGGAGGCACCGGAGCTTCCAGATGGACAGGAATTAAAAATGCTGGACTACCTTGGGAGCTTGGATTGGCTGAGACACATCAGACTCTTGTGGCAAATGGGCTCCGTGGTCGAGCTGTTCTTCAGACAGATGGACAGTTGAAAACTGGTAGAGATGTTGCCGTTGCTTGTTTACTTGGCGCAGAGGAATTTGGATTCAGCACAGCCCCATTAATCACACTTGGCTGCATTATGATGAGGAAGTGTCACACCAACACTTGTCCTGTTGGTATTGCTACACAAGATCCTGTGCTCCGACAAAAGTTTTCTGGGAAGCCAGAGCATGTCATAAACTACTTCTTCATGCTTGCTGAGGAGGTACGAGAGATTATGGCTCAACTTGGTTTCCGCACCATTAATGAAATGGTTGGGCGGTCAGATATGCTTGAAGTTGATCCAGAGGTACTGAAGGGCAATGAGAAACTTGAGAACATTGATCTCTCACAGATCCTGAAACCAGCTGCTGAAATTAGCCCAGGGGCTGTTCAATATTGTGTTGAGAAACAAGATCATGGCCTTGACATGGCATTAGATAACAAACTCATAGCCTCCTCAAGAGTTGCCCTTGAAAAAAGCATTCGTGTTTTCATTGAGACACCAGTCCGGAACACTAACCGAGCTGTTGGCACTATGCTCAGTCACGAAGTCACAAAACGATATCGCATGCATGGACTGCCTTCAGATACCATCCATGTTAAGCTCAATGGAAGTGCTGGTCAAAGTTTCGGTGCTTTTCTCTGTCCTGGGATCACACTTGAGCTTGAAGGAGACAGCAATGATTATGTTGGTAAAGGATTATCTGGTGGAAAGATTGTTGTGTACCCACCAAGAAACAGTCGATTTAATCCGCAGGACAATATTGTGATTGGTAATGTGGCTCTGTATGGTTCTACAAAGGGAGAGGCATATTTCAATGGTATGGCGGCAGAAAGGTTTTGTGTTCGCAATTCAGGTGCTCAAGCAGTAGTTGAAGGAATTGGTGATCATGGATGTGAGTACATGACAGGAGGCACTGTTGTTATTCTTGGAAAAACTGGTAGGAACTTCGCCGCTGGCATGAGTGGTGGTATTGCTTATGTTTATGATGTGGACGGGAAGTTCAGTACCCGTTGCAATCTTGAATTAGTTGACCTGTATGGTGTAGATGAAGAGGATGACATTGTAACACTGAGAATGATGATAGAACAGCATCGACTCAACACAGAAAGTGATTTGGCCAAACATATACTCTCTAGTTTTGATGATCTCCTTCCGAAATTTGTAAAAGTTTTTCCAAGAGATTACAAGCGGGTTTTGGATAATCAAAGAATGGAAAAGGCTGCTAAGGAAGCAGAACAAAAGGTGAGGAAAGTGGTGGCGGATAAAAAGGCAAGTGAAGTGCTTAAAGCTCCAAATGGTATCCCAGTAACGACTAAGGTAAAAATTATGGTTTAAGCGAAAATTCTGTCGTTCTCTACATTGTGGTATCTAACTTAACTATTGGAAATTACTTACTGATATCCTTCAGAAAAATAGTTATTTTATCTGATGTGGTTGTAACTCATAATCATGCAAGTTTTCTTGGTCTAACTTCTAAGTAATTTTGGTGCAGAAAGTAGAGGATGAAAAGTCCCCAATCCGACCAACACGAGTTGCCAATGCTAAAAAGGACCGAGGTTTTGTAGATTACGATCGAGAGGAGATTTCTTACAGAGATCCAAATGAACGTGTTAAAGATTGGGAGGAACTTGTGATTGAATTGGTGCCTGGGCCACTACTAAAAACCCAATCCGCCCGATGCATGGGTTGTGGCACTCCTTTCTGTCATCAGGTGAAACTCAAAGTTTTTTCTTTTGGTGTTTTAAGGTCGCTGAATTTGCTGCATTGTGCGTTGAACTTCTTTTACATATAGTTACTTGACACCATCATTTTCATCTTTATTTCTCTGCATCTTACGTGAAAATAAAAGTAGAGCCAAGAGCGATATTTAAGTCAGCATTGTCACAACTCACAAGCATATAGTTCTTTTTATCAAAGATAGCCGTTTATTGTTCATGTAACTCTTGCTTATCCATACAGTATCCTTACACGCATGCCCTTGCTGTCAAATTTAAGCATTTTCATGTTCTTATCAGTAAAAGAAGTTCAGGCTTAGTGCTATCTTTTTTTTTCTAAATTTTTTATTTAAATTTTTTTGCAGGAAAGTTCTGGTGCTGGTTGCCCTCTTGGAAACAAGATCCCTGAATTCAATGAATTAGTTCATCAGAACAAATGGCGTGAAGCCTTGGATCGCCTGCTTGAGACAAACAACTTCCCTGAGTTCACTGGACGAATTTGCCCTGCTCCTTGTGAGGGTTCATGCGTGCTTGGCATTATAGAAAACCCAGTATCTATAAAAAGCATAGAGTGTGCCATCATAGACAAAGGCTTCGAACAGGGATGGATGGTACCACGGCCTCCGCTTCAGAGAACAGGGTATGCTTTTGTTGTCATTTTTTGAACTTTGTTGTTGCATGAATGAAAACATGTAATAATATTGGCAACTGTTTAAGTTTTGCAGAAAGAAAGTTGCCATTGTTGGCAGTGGCCCAGCTGGTTTAGCCGCTGCAGATCAACTCAATAAAATGGGTCACTTTGTGACGGTGTTTGAACGTGCTGACCGTATTGGAGGCCTGATGATGTATGGAGTTCCCAACATGAAAGCAGACAAAGCTGGCATTGTTCAACGCCGAGTTGATTTAATGGCTGAGGAGGGGATTACATTTGTTGTGAATGCCCATGTTGGAAGTGATCCTTCGTACTCCATTGAGCGACTCCGTTCTGATTATGATGCAATTATTTTGGCTTGTGGGGCTACAAAGCCAAGGTGATTTACCATAAAACACTTCAACATGTTGGAGTTTGACTTATCTGCTGAACATCATCCTTAGAACCAACAACTTCCACTATAAGTCTGAAGTATATAGTTCTGTTGTTGGTCATGTCTTTGGAAATTATGCTGATGTTTAGCGTATTATCCTTGAGCAGGGATCTCCCTATTCCTGGACGTGAATTGTCAGGCATTCATTTCGCTATGGAATTTCTTCATGCCAACACCAAAAGCTTGCTCGACAGCAACTTGGAGGATGGTAACTACATATCTGCCCAAGGGAAAAAGGTGGTTGTAATCGGAGGCGGAGATACAGGTACAGATTGCATTGGGACATCCATTAGGCATGGTTGCAGCAACCTTGTAAATCTTGAACTTCTACCTGAACCACCAAGGAAGAGGGCACCTGACAACCCCTGGCCACAGGTTAGTACGTACCCTCATTATGAAAAATGATAATGTCTTATTACTTTACTCACTTGAATAAATTATGAATTGTAGGCAATGTGTTGTTAGTTGTACCTTTGCCTGTACTTCCATTAACATTCATGTTCTATGATAAATTCTCATTTTGGTACTTATATGATTGCTTTTAGTGGCCAAGGATCTTTCGTGTTGACTATGGGCACGAGGAAGCAGCTAGCAAGTTTGGAAAAGATCCAAGAACTTACCGAGTCCTCACAAAGCGTTTTATCGGAGACGATAACGGAAATGTGAAGGCCCTCGAGGTAGTGCGTGTGGAATGGGGTAAAGTGGATGGAAGGTTTCAATTCAAGGAGGTTGAAGGATCACAAGAAACTATCGAAGCCGATCTTGTCCTCTTAGCTATGGGATTCCTGGGTCCTGAAGCGGTTAGTTTTCCTCCCTTTCCCCTACAGGCTTAGCGTGATACTATAGCGTGCATGAGAGTCTTTGGATCAAATAACGTATAGTGCCTACGCTTCTGCAGACAATTTCTGAGAAGCTTGGTTTAGAGCAAGACGAGCGGTCGAACTTCAAAGCTCAATTTGGAAACTTTGCGACTAGTGTGGAAGGCGTGTTTGCTGCTGGAGACTGCAGACGTGGGCAATCACTAGTTGTTTGGGCCATCACAGAGGGGCGGCAAGCTGCAGCAGCTGTAGACAAGTACTTGTCGAGGGATGAAACGAATGCTGAAGACATCGCCGCCTCAAGTACTGCAGATCTGGTTCAAACCATAGCTGCATAAACAAAGTAACAAACCAAACGCTTCTGTAACTTTTGGTACGAGCAATATTGACATGAACCTTAGGTTCATATGTTTCTCCTTTTAGTGGGGGCAAACCAAATGAGTTTTTTTTTGTAAAAAGATAAAAGAACGGCTCGCAATAGTTGGAAAGAAAGGAGAGCCCTTATATTATAGTAGGCTTATAGATGTTAAAAATTTTTGAGGGCTCATATTTATCGTTCTTTTCCGATGTCTTGTTCTCTTGTCGAAAAGGCCAGTTCTTTAGGTTCTGTAGTATGAAGAATGTATAATTTTGTTCAAGAAATGGATGAAAATATTTTGAAAACATTAATACGAGTAAATATCGTCCTTTTATCTATCCTTTTGGGATGTGTTATAAACGTGCTACTGCATGGTTTGTCGTGTTTTCGTATTGTTGACGTTCGAGTAGCATGTGGATGGGTGTTCCTCTAGGCAGCCGCTGTAATACCACTGTTTTGCAAAAGAGAGAAATTAGGGAAGGAAAGGGTGGTTTTGCCGTCAGACCCATCGGCTATTAGAACGCCGAATATTTAATGCTCGCAGAGGTTCCCATACCGCCCTGGAACGGTCGGCACCGTCTAGAGAGCCGCGTAAAAGTAGCACTCTCAGAGGTTCCCAGACTGTCCAGGGGCGGCCGGCGCCATCTCGCGTATTGGGTTTTCATCATCCGGCAGGAACTACTATTCTTACCTCTTACCGGTTTACCTGCCGCAGTAGAAGAACGCCAAATAGTATAGGGGTACTATTGGACCAAAAAGCCCTTAGGGCCTTAGCCAGCCAAAGGCCAAGGGGGGAGGGGCAGAAATGGCACTGCACAAAAAGGAGCATTTGACCAGAAGCATGCCCGTAAGGCACCCCAGCCTTTTCATGCATCTGCCAACTACCCAAGAGAGGTGGCAAGCTGCATGACTTGCATGTCTGCCACCTGCCTCCGCTTCTCTGCAAAAGCAAAAGCCCACTCCCATTTCTCTTCCCCTTCCTCTCCACTGAACCGCATAGCCACACCATTTCGGCCAGCACAAGGTAAGCACAAGAACACCGCACATGCACTCCTCACCAAGCATCGCAATCACGCTCATAGGGCAGGAGTGAGGAAGAGTGGCGTAGGGAGAGGCGGCCGGCGGCCGTTGGCCGTGCCGGCCGGTGGGGTGCCGAGCGCTCCACCTCGCCGCGCGCGCAAGGGGGAGGGCCGGGTCCGGGCTTAGCCGGCCGGACCCGAGGTGTTGTAGAGGGGGAAGGCGAGGTAGGCGGAGGCGGGAGGCAGGGGTCGGCAGAGTCGCTGGCGGCGGGCCAAGGGCCGACGCCGCCAAGTGCCGCCGCGCCGCCCGGGGCCTCCCGGCCGAGTAGACGAGAGGGGAATGGGGGAGGAGAAGGGGGGCGGCGGAGCCACCGGCGTCGCCGTACCCGGTCGTGTGCCGCCGTGCCACCCGAGCAAGGCCGGTGAGGAGGAGGAGAGGAGGCCTCCGGCCGAGTAGAATGGGGCAGAGGGAGGAGTGGCCGGCGGGGAGGTAGGGGCCGCCGACGCCGCGCCGGCCATGCGCGCCGCCCTTGGGTGAGGCCGGCGAGGAGAGAAGGCCATTCGGCCAGATGGAGTGGGGGAGAGAGAGAGAAGTGAGGAAATGAGGGGATAAGGCCCCTGTTGGCCGAATGGAATGGGGATGAGGAGAGAGATTAGGGAGAAGGAAAGAAAAAGAAAGGAAAGAAAGAAAAGGAAAAAAGAGAGAAAGGAAAAAAAAGGGAAGAAAAGAAAAGAGGAGAAAAAGAAAGAGAGAGAAAAAAATTAGGGGGTTTTGGTGCCGCGCAGTAGATCCCTGAAAACCCGCACGTTTTTACACCCAAACCAGTTTATGCACATAGTATCGTCATCGCCCATCTAATTTCTGGTTTCGTTGAGATGCGTTAAATCGGACTATTTGCTTGGCCAGGTGGAAGGACCGGGTCGACGCTGTCCACACGTCGTTACGCTCCGCTTGGATAACAGGCAAGTGCAGGGTGGAACAGTAAATTGTGGTGAATGTTTGTTATCCGTGTTTTCATGCTATGTGTTACAGTGTTTATGAGATGTTATTCATGGACCTTGATGTTTGACGAGACATGCAATTGCATTACACCATGAGCATTATGAAAGTCCTACCGAAAGGGTGAACTATAGCTTCTACGAGGAGCTCCCTTCGGCAAGGCAGCTACAGAAAGTCCTACCGAAAGGGTGAACTATAGTTTCTACAAGGAGCTCCCTTTCGGCAAGGCAGCTACAGAAAGTCCAATCGAAAGGGTGAACTATAGCTTCTACGAGGAGCTCCCTTCGACAAGGCAGAGGGGTTTCATCGACGGGTGAAACACTCCACTATACCGGTATAAGCTGCATACGGAGGTGCATTGCATTGCATGGCACTGAAGATATGAGCATAACAATGCATGTGGAGCATATTGTGATTAATGTGGAAACATGAGAATGATGATATGAGTATGACAAAGCATGTGAAGTATGATATGGTTGGATGATTTGCTTACATGTTTTGGCAGCGTTCATCGTTCTATTATGTACTTGCTGAGTCGGTGGACTCACCCTTGCTTTGTTGTTGTTTTTTTTTAGGTGGCCATTGTGGACGACATGCATGGGCGGTTGTAGCACATGAATAGCTACACGTACTTGTAACACTTCACATATCAGCTTTTGTTAGTATGTGTAATTTCACCAGTAAGCTAACATAGTTGCTTAAGAAAAAAAAAATGGTGTCAGTGCTTTGCTTTTTGGGTAAGGTAGAGTTTGCTTAAAATGATTAGCAGATGTTTTTTTTAGATAAGAGGTTATTGTAATGCAATGTTGGTAGCACTCTAGGCCCAGAGGATGGGCGGGGTGTTACAGCCGCCTAGCCCGTCTAAGCGGCGCCTAGGCGTCTAGGTGCTAGTCTCCCGTCTTGACCGTCTAGCCGATTTCGCCTGTCTAGACAGCCGTCTAGCCCGATTAGATGCTAGGCGTCGGTCTACCGTTTGACTAACGTCTAATGTCTATAGGAACACTGATGTGGATCTGTAACGAAAATCAGTCTTGCAGTTGTATAAACGCTGGCTACCATGGTTTTGCAGAAATTCAATCATGTGATGTTTGCTACCTATTCTTTTCGTTCCTAAACAACTTTATCATCTTTGGATGACATGTTCGGATGTTATTTAACTGTTTTATGCTTTTGTGTAACTGAATCAAAGTCATGCACCATTAGTCTAGAAGATGTCAGTGTCATCTGATGCAAAGAAAATCAGTTAATAATGCTTGTTCTAACGCCTAATTCTCATTTCGACGACAAACGCTTTGACAAGAGCAATGTATTTTAGAATAAATGTGAGACCATATGGAGGTCACCCATTTATGTGTTGAGTATTTGATTGTGCTTGTGCTTCGGTGTCGAAGTTTGGGTTTGATTTTGTGTCATTTGCTATCAGATCTTTGTTGTCTGGTAGACGATGGTCTAACTGGCATGTAGAGGCAATCTGACCATTGAGAGGTCTGATCGGCCGAGTGAGGCGGTCCGACCAAAAGTCGTTGAGTAGTCTGATCGGCATAGGTGCTGTGGTCAGACCGGTCCCCTATTACCGGAAGGTCTTAATAAGTCTATTTGTAGCGGCTTGACCGGTCGTTGGTTGGCAGTCAGACTGTCTAGTGCTAAGTTTAGTGAATTGAGTTAGTTTTGGTTTTGTTAGTCATGGCGGGAGTCTATACAAGTGTTAGTCCTAGCATGAGTCCATGCAAGGTGTTAGTCATGGTGGGAGTCTATGTATTGTAAAAATCTTGATGTGGTTTTGATGCATGTTTGCATTGATTTTATTGATGAAAGACAAGTGTATATTACTTGTGCTCAGAATGGTTGCTTGTTCTTTTATGTGTAGGGCGTTTAATAATTGTTGAGGCTAACGACATGACCTATTGAAACCATGTGAGGTCGTATCTCGAAAAGCATGCAAATGTGTATTAGTGTAAAACCCTTTGTGTGTGTAAGTTATCGGGTTTTCCTATCTGTAAGTGTTTGTGTCCATTAAGGGTGTACTGGTTAGGGTTTAGTGGTAGGTGAGGAGCCTCAATTATATAAACCCTTTTGTATGTTGAGAGATACGAGATCTTTTAGGGTTGACGAGAGAGATGTTAGAGTTTCTTTTTGTTGGAGACCTTGCGGATGTATACTCTTGACTTAGAGTTTTGTCCTCTATGAGAGAGTAGCTATAAAACATTACTCTCAAAGTAAAATAAACATCTAAACTTCATACATATAATTTGTGCTATGAATCCCTCCTTACTTTTGATTTGCTTGGTTTTCTTGATTGGATTTCATCTTCTTGATATCTACCAAGGATATATAAGAGATAGAGATATCTCTTGAGATCAGATGTTATCCATTTAGGCCATTTTTTTTGGAAAGTTCTTGTGATTGCCTGGTTTTGCTCAAGAGATGGGTGATTTTGAGCTTTCGATCTTGTGGGCATTTTGATTTGAGTTCGTGCTGTGATTTAATTTGATATGACATAGGATAACCTATTTAAGGTCATCTAGATCATCAAGTACTCATGAGCAAAAGTAGATCGATGTTTCCCTTTTTTATTCGGTTTTGATGTAACCTTTTGTGTTTTGGATAAAAGTCAGAACTTTGGCATTGATATTCACAATCTATGATTGGAATATATTACTGACATTCTAGAGATAATTTGTACCAAGTTTCATTCTATTTGGATCAGTGATTTAAGAGTTAGTAATTTTCTTAGTCGTGTGTCGTGCTGTTTTTCAGCCTCTGTTCGACGAGCGGTCAGACCGCCATGATTGGTCCGACCAGTGACATTTGCAATCAAATCGGCCGAGCAGTCCAACCGCTCCTTGGCCGGCGGTCAGACTAGTGAAACTATTTTTTTCTCTGGTGCTTTATGATTTTTGGCTCTTGTCTTTGATAGAACTTGTAGGTTTGAGTTTTCCGTTGTATTAAGTTGCTAATACCAGAAAAAAGATTTTAAAAAATTATTCACTCCATCTAATTCATTATACCAGATCCTAGGATAAACTACTAGTGTCGTATTGAGCTTACAGGCCGTGGTTGACCAGTTTTCTCGCGTCATAATAAAAACAGTGCCATCCATTCTTGGCTGAGCTGACAGCCCGTGCTTGACCAGCTTTCTCGGATTGCTCTTCACTGGTTGCAGGATTTTCCCAGTGAATGATGAAACATAAAGGAATTTATATAACACGTAACAAGATTGACCTTTGAATGCTGAAGGTTGAGGCCGTGCATTTAGTTTCCAAACGTATTAGCTTGTTAATTTTAAATGGCAGACCCTTTTTGATACAAAGACTGAAGACTTAAAACTTCGGGCATATCGATCAGCTTAGTAAATTTGGCACTACCTTATTTCAAAACATTTTAAAAAAAACACATTTTCTCTATTTTTTTCCCATGTAACACTATTAGAAGTTCTGATTCCATTTTAAGGACTATTTGGAACCTTAAGAATTTTACATGCGATAGTGCAACTCCCGCAGAATTACACACGAGTACATATTCACTGCATCAACCAGCCCTGCCCAGGGAAACCATCTCGGATTGTGAAATCTTTCGCCGCCCAGCGAATGAACCAAAATAAACGAAATTTCAGAACTTCGTTCAAAAATCCAGACGAAATTTTCAAAAACCATTAGAATTTCGATGAAGTTTAGACAAAATTTAAATAGGGATAAATTCGGCCAAAATTTAACCGAATTGTATATGTTTCGAAGGGTAACAAAACCAACGAAATGGATGAAGTTTCGTCGAAATTGCGAACCTGGCCCTGCCCAACCGGAGTCAGCAGTCTTTGCCGTACTCGACGGTCGATAGAGGCAACACATGCATATCATACCACCCGCAGATGGCCAATGAGCGTGTGTTCACGCGTAGACTCCAAAACGGCAACACCTCCAAGTCTTGACACCCCATCATGCACGTCCTCTTTTACTTTTGAACAGGTCTTCTCCTTCTTCCTCCTCCTCCTCCCTATTGCTTCGTCTCGTCCAGTCGTCCTCACTATATAGTGCACACAAAATGCCACTCAAGCACACAGACATCGCCACCTCCTCACTCGAGCTAGCTAGTTGGCTACACTACACACATGGGCAACAGCCTGCCGCTGCCATGCGTGTGCCAGGAGGCCAAGGTGGTGGCCACCGCCGGAGACAAGACGAGGAGGAGGAAGAAGCGGCCGGCCAAGAGCAGCGTCAGGGCGGCGCCGAGGCGCGTGGTCGTTCCGGTGGACGGGGACGGCGATGAGGAGGAGGAGGAGATCAAGAGGGCGTGGCCGGGGTGCCGCGTGGAGCCGGTCGGCGAGGACGGGGTGCGGGTGAAGGTGGTGATGAAGAGGAAGGACGCGGCAGAGCTGATGGCGAGCCTGGAGGAGCGGGACGCCGCGGAGAGGAAGGCCAGGATGGGGGAGCTCAACACCGATCTCGGCGGCGGCGGCGGCATGATGAGCCCGTGCCGGGATGCGTGGAGGCCTCGGCTTGCAAGCATACCGGAGAACTAGCTAGCTAGCTCTGCACGCACGGTTTTGCCACATACTTCTCTAGACAGTAGCTGTACATTTTTGGAGTATACTGGTAATATTATAGCTCATATGCCTGAGATATGTAGCTAGCTAGCTAGTGGCATGACAAGTTGGTTGCTTTTGTTCTTGTGGTGTTGAACAGTTGAGGAGGATATCTTGATCGCCCTGCCATGGTACAGTGCATGCAAAGTATCATAAACCCTAAAAAATAATATTATAAATTTTTTTGAGATAAATCTATACATATAATTTTTTATATATCCAATCTAAATATTTTAAAAGATGTCGATAATTAAAGTTTTAAAAAGCTTGACTGCCTGTATCATAAACCGACACGTATTTATGACCAAAGGGAGTCGCACTATATACCAATATTTTTGGGAAATGAAATCTTAATCCAGCATATGGTTAGTTATACTGCGAATTCTGTGATAGGCCAGCTCTCGTGATTACTTCTCGCAGATATTGTTGTAATCGTCAAAGCTGTAAAGGTTTAGCCGATATTGGAGTGGTTACTTGTGTCAACGTGGGATGTTACTTAGCTACGACAAACGAACAAGCATGTGGCGGACTTCTTTCCTGGAAGGCCGTAAGTGAAGCACGGCATTATGTACTTGGTCAGGCACAAAATTACACAGGCACAAGTGAATTATTACTAAAGAAGAAGGTTTCTTTTGAAGATTCAGCCCCGCTCGGTTGGACTGAAAAGCTGTGAGTTTGGTGGAGCACCCCTTGAGATGCTCCACCAATTTGGTGGATCTGGAGTCAGATCTATGGTTTTGGTGGAGCAGATCCACGGTGGAGCTGCTGGAGCTAGAACTGTTTGGCTAGCAAAATTGAATCCGGATCTGTTTTTCGTGGATCTGGAGCTGGTGGAGCTCTCCCAAACAGGCCCTTATGGCTGAAAGTGCACTGTAGCGGCTGAAATTTCACTGTAGCTGAAGGTGGTTTATTTGGCGTAATTAAATTTAAAAAATTTAAAAATAGAAAAAAAATATTAGCTCATCACGGACAACGTAAATGAATACGGGAAAAATGAACTGGCAAAAAAGACGAAATTTATAAATAGTGAAAAATAAGTCAGAAGTTAAAACTGAAATGAACGGGGATGCATAACAGCGCGGCGTTAATTAGTACGTACGTGGCAGCTGTGGAAAATGCAGCGCATTGTGCGTCACTCTTGGCTCTCTGCGTACACTTTCACTCGGCACTGCCGTCAATGAATGGACTCCAAGGATGATGGTGATATCGCAGGCATCTTCGAATTCTTGGTCGACGTCTCTTTATTCCAACGCAACTGTCAAACCAGTCACCGTTACTGACCAGTTCAAAGCGAGCTAGCTATGATGGGCAGGCTAGGCAAAATGTTCTCCATCCATGACAGGCGTTCAGATGAGCTAGACAGTGAAAACAAAAGCAAATCGAATGACCGGTTCAAGCCGATGACCACAGAATTATATGTAGTACACGCATGTCTTTATTTTCTAGAGAAACCTGCAAGTAGCGTTAGAAATTTCATCAGATATGTGTTTGATAGTACGAAATATACAGGTAGCTAGTCAGATCACAGCACCGACACTGTAATGACTCAAGTAACAACTAGCGTCTGTTTCCGCCGTGTGTAACCCCAATAATTTCTCTGAACATTCGTCTTTCTATTTAGACAGTAATATCTAGAGTTCAGAGGTAGAGAAATTAATTTCGAGCCAATGATTTGCCTGCAAAATTTATATCTGTCCAAGTCAACTTAAGAGCATAAGTCGGCTTCAATTAGTTTTCTGTGAATTTACACCCAGAGTCACATTATTATGTCACAGTGACATCACATAGCCATAGGAGTTTGGTAAACCAAACATCGTCTCAACCTGCGAGACTTGACACTCGCAGAGCTCAGACTTACACTCGCAGAGCTCGACATGAATGGAAATGTACAAAAAGCTCGGGAAGGAACAAAAGCATCGACATATACAGAAAAAATGCAAAACAAAATGTGCATGGTTGCATATATTATATTGGCCCTTTAAAGTGCCGCAAGATTCATCCAAGTGATATTTCAATGATTAGGCGATTACACGGTGATAAGACATGTACCCGTATATACATATGAAAAAAATCATACTTGCTTTTTTAGAAAGAAAAACCATATTTACATTTCTTTAGAAACATCCTCTTATTTGTATTAATTAAAATGCAAAGATAAAGTACATGAATACCCTAACTTTTACATTGAAGATATCCGATAAACAATTTATTGCCATCAAATCTTTGAGTCCATGAACGTGCTGAACTTTTTTATCTTTCTCACGGAAAACTCTGGATCTTGCAACAACAACAATATTGCCGATGATCACGAAAGTGGGAAGTAGATTCTCAAGGATCTCCATGGATGCACATGACCTGCGCCTTGGTAGCAGGGTCGTTCGTAGGAAGAAAAACAAAGGAGATTTATTTAAAACTAACTTGGTTTGGTAATGATTTTCGGTGTAAACGTCATCATCGTCATCCATATGACTTGGTACAACAAAATCCATCACAGCTAAAAGAATCTGGCACACAGAACTAACCGACGAAAAAACTGAAATAACTTGATCTAGAAAAAAAATGCAAGAAAACTAAAGAAACATAAAACTACTCTGAAAAACCATGAGTCCCCTATCCACTCAACTCCGGCAATAATGCCGAAGAGTAGGGGAGAGGGGCCGGTGATAGAAGTTGATGGCGAAGCTCCTAGCGGCGGCGGCAACTAGGTTAGAAGACGGAGACAACATATTTACATATACTATATATATTAACCCGGGGGACTCTCTGGCCGGAGAGGCCATCCACGTGTCAGCCCCCCGCGAAACATCCCACAAAGATTTGGTAATTACGTTTAGGTCCCCGATTTTCACAAAAAGGTCCCCTAGATCCTTGCGAAAAAGCCCCTACACACTTTTTTGCTGGGTAAGGACCCGCGGTTTCCCGTAATTACGAAAAAGCCCTTATTTCTTCCGAAAAGACCCTCATTTTTTGCGAAAAAGCCCCTCCACTCTCCTTTTATTGCGAAAAGACCCTCGATTTTTTGCAAAAAACCCCTACGCTTTCTTTTTCTGTGAATTTTCGCCTTTTGGCCCTCGATTTTTGCAAAAAAAAACCCCTACACTTTCTTTTTTCTGTGAATTTTCGTATTTTTTATTTCGGTCCACACGGTGGCTGGCGTGGCGTGGCGCCACGCCTACGTGGCTAGTATACAATACACACTGCAGAAACCTTACAAAAACATAATATATACAGGCCAATGGGGGCTGGCCCATTACTTCTGCCATTGGGCGCGGCCTATATTTGCCACAGGCCGATGGATCAGCTGGGCTTATCCACTCCGGCCTTCTTTGACGGGCATCTTAACACAGATCGGACGCAATCTCGGCCGTTCAATCTACCACTGGAAACCTTTAAGACCCCACGCCGTAGGGTTCATTCCTGTGCGCCGTCGCTTCCTCCTTCCCACCACCACCGTCTCCATCCTTCTCGGCGACCGGCGGCGACGATGGTGAAGGGACGCCAAGGCCAGCGCGTCAGGCTGTACGTGCGCGGCACCATCCTGGGCTACAAGAGGTGACCGTCCCTTCCTGCGCAGCGTCT
Organism: Dendrocalamus latiflorus; assembly: GCA_017311315.1. NCBI lineage: Eukaryota > Viridiplantae > Streptophyta > Magnoliopsida > Poales > Poaceae > Dendrocalamus > Dendrocalamus latiflorus. The sequence goes on along the minus strand of CM029614.1, from coordinate 33,331,358 downwards.
GCCGTAACTTGATCCGTGCCGTGGTTGTGAGGTTTTTTTCTTGCTGTTTTGCGCTGGGCAGGTCCAAGTCGAACCAGTACGAGAGGGGGAAATTGATTATATAGGACTGAGTTGAGAGGGTTTTAGCAAAATAGGATCAAGTTATTTGTACTCGTACATATAGGACTGAGTTGAGCTACTTCTTGCAAATATAGGACTTTTCCAATTTTAATTTCATTTTCATTTTCTAGCCCTTTTTCTCTACGCGAAATGACTCTTTTGCCCCTTCCTCCCTCGCCTCCGGCCGCTCCAGCGCCGCGCCGCCGCCGCCCAGCGCCGCCCCGCGCCGCGCCGCTGCTCCCCCGCGCCGCGCCGCCGCTCCCCCGCCCAGCGTCGCGCCGCTGCTCCCCCGCGCCGCGCCGCCGCTCCCCCGCCCAGCGCCGCGCCGCCGCTCCCCCGCGCCGCGCCGCCGCTCCCCCGCCCCGCCCCGCCTCGCTCCGGCGCGGCGCGGCGCGGCGCGGGGGAGCGGCGGCGCGGCGCTGGGCGGGGGAGCGGCGGCGCGGCGCGGGGGAGCAGCGGCGCGGCGCTGGGCGGGGGAGCGGCGGCGCGGCGCGGGGGAGCAGCGGCGCGGCGCTGGGCGGGGGAGCGGCGGCGCGGCGCGGGGCGGCGCTGGGCGGCGGCTGCGCGGCGCTGGAGCGGCCGGAGGCGAGGGAGGAAGGGGCAAAAGAGTCATTTCGCGTAGAGAAAAAGGGCTAGAAAATGAAAATGAAATTAAAATTGGAAAAGTCCTATATTTGCAAGAAGTAGCTCAACTCAGTCCTATATGTACGAGTACAAATAACTTGATCCTATTTTGCTAAAACCCTCTCAACTCAGTCCTATATAATCAATTTCCCCCTACGAGAACACGTCGCTGCTGCAGATCGAGGGGGTGAACACCAAGGAGGACGTTGGGTGGTACAGCGGCAAGCGCATCGCCTACATCTACAAGGCCAAGACCAAGAGCAGCGGCAGCACGATCCGCTGCATCTGGGGCAAGGTCACGCGCCCGCACGGCAACTCTGGCGTCGTCCGCGCCAAGTTCCGCTCCAACCTCCCGCCCAGCTCCATGGTAAATCTCGCTCCCTTGCGCGGCGCAATGCATCGCGCTTATGCTTCTTGGTTCTGTGTGCTCATTTCTGATGCTTTTGTCTGGTGATTTTGGTTGTGCAGGGAAAGAAGGTCCGCGTCTTCATGTACCCCAGCAGCATCTAAGGTAGAATGCTGTAGTAATTTTTTAGTGGTTTATGCTTGTACAATGTGTGCTGTGTTCCTTGTTGCTATTGGTCTTGGTTTTTACTGTCTACTAATCGTGTTGAGCTTAGGAGTCTGGACTCTGGATTGAGTGCAATTGTATCTGGATTCTAATGTGTTTTAAATCTCCGGTTATGACGTTTAGCGGATGACTTCTCAAACAGCTAATAGCGGAGCTAAATGAGGCTATAGCGGCTAAATTATACATGGACTCAAATAGCTTCATCTGTCTAAAACAGCTATAGCGGCAGCTATAGCCGGAGATTTAAAACTATGGATTCTATAGATGTAACGATTACTGCCTAATTCATAACTCGTGGTGATGCAATGATGTAATCCTAGTTTCTTATGCGTTTGATCGTAATGTTTGTGTTCAAGGGCCCCATGCTAGTTGGGGGAAGCTCTGCTGCTAGCTTCGAAATACCTGCAGGTTCTCTGCGGGGTGCTCGGAAGTTGGGGCCCTAGATAAATCGCAGTGGTCTCATAGTACGAGGCTGTGCATTGGTCGATGGGTCTCTCATCAACCGTCTCCTCACAGCCTTGCCTCCAATGACCTCAATATTTGCTATGTCACCTACTCATTAGTGCTGTTGTAACACCCCACCCATCCTCTGGGCCTAGAGTGCTACCATCACTGCATAATAATACCACTTCTAGTCATCTGCTAAGCAATTTAAGCAAACTCTACCTTGATCATGAAGCAACAACCACTTACACCATATTTTTTAAAACAACTTTTCTAACTTACTAGTAGAATTAAATATACTACCAAAAGCTAGATATGTGAAGTGTTGCAAGAACGTGAAGTCATTCATGTGCTACACCCGCTCGTGCAAGACGTCCTCAATAGTTACCTAACAAAAAAAAAACAACAAAGTAAGGGTGAGTTCAAAGACTCAGCAAGTACATAATAGAACAATAGACACTACCAACATAAGTAAGCATATAAACATAATGCACATATATCATCATGTTCATAACATCATTCTCATAGCCAAACAATGCAATGCCATCAATGCCATGCCTCATTACTCTACATGCTCATATGCTCTTCACTTTGCAAGTACCGGTACTGTCGAGTGAACACCCGTTGATGTTCACCCATCGTGGGCCTGCCCTCATAGGCACGGGACCCCTCCACTCCCGTGGAGGCCTACCGAAGTAGGTCTTACTCAAGAGCACTCCGGATTAGTCCGCTAGCTTTACTCATAGCTAGGGACTTTCTCACCGCCCTCACTCTTGAGTGCTCCTCATGCAAATGCATATGCCCATGATCATAATCACGCTCATCACTAGCATTACTAGTAGACAAGAATCTTTGCCTACCTCACTCCATCATCATTGCCATCATTTACATGCAACCTTATGTCAGGTAAATATCACATTTCCACATAGATATCATGTAATCAACGCATTTCTACATAAATATCATCATACCAGATAAACATCGCATATTCATAAACCTTGGTCTACCGCTCTACCATGTACTTGCCTGTTAGCCGAGCGGAGCGGAACGACGCGCGGAAGGCGTCGACTCGCGACCTCCACCTGGGCAAACAAACAGTCCAATTTTAACGCATCATACAAGACCAAAGATTAAATGGGCCACGACGATACTACGCATATCCCGTTTCTGGCGCAGGAACGCACGGGTTTTAGGGATCTGCCGCGTAGGTCCCGAAAACCCCCCCTTTCTCCCTCTTTCTTTTTCTCCTCTTTTCTTTTTTCTTTCTCTACCCGGCCGGCCCCCTTTTCCTTTTTTTCTCTACCGGCCGGCCCCCATTCTTTTCCTCCCTCACCTACCCATCTCCCTCTCTCTCTCCAAATGCATTCGGCCGAAACGGCCTCCTCCTCTTCTCCGCCCGGGGCGGCGCGTGGCCAGGCGCGGCGGCGCCGGCGGTTCTCCTGCCGCCCCCTTCCTCTCCTCTCCTACCCCCACTCTCTCCCTCCCACCGGCTTTCCTCCAGGCGGCTTGGGGCGCGCGGGGTGGCACACGGCTGAGCTCGGGCTCGCCGGCCCCGAGCTCGCCGCCGCCGCCGACTCCCTCGCCTCCTCCGCCCTCCCCTCCCATCTCACTCCCCTCCCTCTTTCTCTCGCATGCGGCTGCGCAGGAGCTCACCGCCGCCGCTCTCGGGCTCTCCGCCGCCGGCCTCCCCCTGCTCGCCCCCTTCTACCTCGCCTCAGATCCGGCCGGCCCCGACCGAATCCGCGCCTCCCCTGGCACGCGCGGCGGTGGGGCGCTGGGGCGCCGCCGCCCAGTCGGCTCGGCCAGCGGCCTGGCCGCCGCCCTCGGCTTCGGTCTGCGCCACCGCGCCTCCCTCAGCTCGCACCAGGTACACTCTCCCTTCCTTCCCTTAAAGCTAGGGTGAGGGGACCTACCCGGGTATCGGCTTGGGCGAAGAAATGGGTGTGGCGATGGCTATCTGCTGGGTTGATTTAAGGAGGGGGCTGGGTGTTGACTTCTGCAGGGTGCAGGGCATAGGTGGCGTGCATGCATGCTAGGGCAAGCATGCAGCTGGCCACGTCTCCCTGGCAGAGGAAAAGTGGGTGAGTTGTCCTACTGGGTCTCCCTGGCATTACAGCTGTAGTGTGTACTGGGGGTAACATGTAGTGAGCTACTTTGTCTGTTGTACTGTGGTATATTCATATTTTGTTAGTTCTTATGCTACACTATATGTTTTGCTGTCTAGGCATTCTAGGTGTTCTATATCTCACTTAGGGTTGATTAATCTTTAAGTTCGTTTGCTTGTCAAGTTGAAGCTAATGCATATAGTGAACCAGATGACTGTATCGATTGCTCCATCTGTGTTTTCTGGTCATCAGAGTTTGGTGATTGGTTAGGCAGTCAATTATGTTCTGGTATTTCATAGGGAATATTTGGAAATAATATTTTGGGTTATTTTAGTTTAGCAGAATTTCAGTGCCCAGAAATAGGAAATCCTAGGCTTTCATGAACTGGCGAGTTTTGGTATATTTGCCGTAATGCACTGTTTTTAGATCATAAAGCACTTCTCTTTGGTTGATACTTGTGTTTTCTGGTATATTGCTGTCACAAGCTAGTTTTTTTTTTTGGTGTAGATATCTCTCATTTTATTTTGCATCAATGGTTAAAGTTGTAAACTCACGTAGTTTTCCATTTTTGCTGAACAGGTATCTTGCCTACTGTGTGAAAATGTAGTTAGCTTCGTGAAGGTTTGATGTCAGATGGTCACCCGGTTAACCAACCAGAAAAGTATTCTTAGAGATTTTGAAGAGTTTAGCTTGTCTTTTTACTGGACAGACTGTTACTTGCATCTTCTACACCTTATGGGCATGTTCTTTTTTTTTTTTGCCTTATGGCTGTGTCTTCTGATTTTTGGTTGAAATTTTTAAATTTTGGGCTATTTGCGACAGAGATTATGAAGAGAGATATTTTTTTGCGATTTTAGCTGGTACAGATGTTGGTCTTTTAACGTGTACTATAATTAACTTGTAGACTTCATCTTAAGAAAATATTTCGTTTGAAAGTTAAATACTGTAACAAAAGCTAGAAGTTGTTTTTAGAAGCCTCAAAGGACATGCCCATATATATCAGCCACTCATTTGCCTTGAAATGAAGTATCTTGCGGTGTTAATGATTTTTTGCTAGTGGTTATCAAAATGAGGTTGTCTCAACCTTCAGGTAGGGCATTTAGTTCCGTGATTCCGTCTAAACCAAGACTTCTTGTCAGCAATAAACTTAATTTGGAGTTGTCAACTGGTGTGGTGTTGGCGCAACAGGGATGATGCTTCTATGCTTGATCAGCTTGCTTGTGATAATGGGACTGCAATCTTGATGTGGACATGGCATTAGATAAATTTTTAGAAGTGTGCTCATAGGCCATATGATGGGCTACCGCATCACGCGAGCAGAACATCGGCATTGTAGTCAACCTGTGCCGATGCTTCGAAAGAAAAAGAAATATGTGCTACCCTGCTCGATCAAACAGAACATGCCCACGCAGCAAGAGGCACTAAATTAAAAAAATTAATATTATCAGGTTATATATCTCCATTAAATCGTATGGTATATGATAACAATATTATAATAACTGTCTTAAATTTTCGCAATGAATGTATGCTGTAGGGCAGCGCTTTCAAAAAATAGATTTGCGAAAAAGTAACATTTTTGTTTGATTTGTCAAGGTTCTACCGATGGTAGATCATAAAATGCTTGGCGTGATTATGCTGACCTGTTTTAGCAGCGACGGTGCTTGCCTTGTGGCATGTCCTATTACATTCCACGGCTGATATTCGTGTGCCTGGTCGGTCTTACTGGAAGGGTTGGTTGCAGACTTGCAGTGGCACACTGGCGCTGGCTAAGTCTGGGCGTCTGGTTAGATGTGTTGGTCTGTTCTTGCTGGCTCGAGAACTTGATTTGTATTAGGTCCATCCGGTGCCTCCGCGCGATCTATTACGATGGTCCATCCTGTTATGCAGGGATACAAATGGATACGGACGGATATTATTTATTTTATATTTTTTCATATTTTTTATTAGAGTTGGAGTCGAACATTGATAGTACCGGATACAAATACAAATGCGGATATTCTCGGTTACGAATATGGAGCGAATACATATCGCTCGAAATACGGTTAGTTTCGGTCATAAATATTTAATCGGATAATGCACGAAAACAAATGTCTTATGATGATAGAGACAAATTAAGACTTCTTGATAACCAAATGGAATTTTGCCTTTTTCTTGCCTTGCTGTCTTTACTGTGTCGTATTCAATTTTATTCTCTCTTCTGGGTTAACTTTACCTCTTTTTCTTTCCCACCGATATTACATTGGCCACGCGTGCCCGGGCTAGAGTAGCGAGCCAAGCGGCGCCGTCTTACAGGTCGAGCCGGGAGCCGCGGCAGCGTGGCGCCAGGGGGGTCAAGACAACGGCAGCATCACTTGCAATTCGAACCTGCTAATTTTCAGTTTCACGTCTCTATTTTAAGGGTATGTTTGGTTCATACTTTATCATAACTAAACTTAGATAAAGTGTGGCACGCCACAAAACATGTGGTCAACAAATTACTAGCCACAAATTTAGCAAAAGTAGACAAGAATTTGAACTTATGATATGTGATGTGATCAGTGGGACTAAGAAATCGTAACAAGCCACAATTGCGGCCATAAATCAAACAACTATCTAAGAAATTGTGGTGCAACTAAAGTTAAACGTGCCAACCTTAGGCATCAAACCAAACAGGCCCTTATTGTGCCAATACTGAACTTCCAGCTCCCACTACGCATCAGAACGCGCGCATTATCATCCGCGAAGATTTGAAAACTTTTAAATGTAGCTGCAAGCCGATGGAACAAAAGAATGGGCACTGATTAAGACAATATATGAACTTGTTTGTGATACAAAAGTACAGCAGCCTGGTGTCTTCTAGATCCTCAAGCAAGGAGCAAAAGCACAACCAAATGACACCTTAAAGCTGCGGTCAGCGGTGATCTATGAATGACCTAGAACGGAAAAAAAATCAGCTATATATGCCCCAGAACAGGGGAGAATCACCGATCAAGGAGTAAAAGCGATCAAGACTATTTGGACCATGCAACTGCGTCAATTTCTGCTTGGGCGCTCTGGTATAGCTCCAGCCTCTTCGCAAGGTTAGTCCTGCGTTCCATGACCGCAGGGTCTTCATCAAGAAGCTTAGAAAGTTGCTTGATCTGAACACAATATGGTAGAATTTTTTAGTTCCAACAAATGCCATTAGAGTTCAAATTTAAAAGCCATTCCTCACAAAATAGGAAATAAAATATCCACGTAAGGCCTACAAAACAACCCCAATAGACTAATGGATTGGCAAGTGCCAGTGACAAGAATAGGCAGAATAAGGAAAACATGAACCAACATGAATGGAGCTGGACTCAAAATTTGCTCAATAATCTACAGCTTAAGGCTTTCCAGTGTGTGAACAAATCGCATACACACCATCAGCTACAGAAGATAAAGCAAGCAAACTCTTTTATGTAAAAACATTACACCATAATAGACCCTAGATCAAATCTATAGTAACATGACCTATTCTACAAGGTAGCACATATATGTGATATGTCAGATAGCAAGACCCAAAAGACCTTTCATGTCTCAAGAATCTCACCTCTCTTGCTCCCAATTCAGTAAAGAAGTGATCAAGCAGTGAGCGCTTTGCCTCCCGGACTTGACAATAGACAATAGATTTCGGGATGGAGTTCCTCAAGGTTGAACATACCATATTAACATACGCCAGGACAGTTGTTCCTATTGATTGTGAAGTACAGTAAGATGTGTTACACTTGTATTCCAAAATAAACAAAACTCATGAGTCGTATTGCTGAAGGCTGCAACAGTTTGATAAAGCCATTTTTCAACCTTACGGAAGTTATAATTATTAAATAAATACAAAGTAGATGCTTTACCAATTCGTCTAAGATAAGAATCATTATATCTATCAAAAATTGAGTGGCTTGGATTTCCACCCTTCTCAACATCCTGAGGAAGCTTCCTGAAGAAATCTACAGTTAAGTAGCTGCATTCCATATCAACTAGCTTTAATGTGTTTTTCTTGCTTTCGTCCCTCATTCTGTCCAATGACTCAAAAGCTGCATTGCCTACTTCCACACGAAGAGAGGGGAACTGCTTCAGCTCCTGCAGAAAGGTAGTTGAACATTTTTTGGTGATCTGCTGACATATCTAGCAATGAACATTTTACAAACATGCTTATTAAGTATTATGCTACTTTTCTTTTCAAATCCACTTTCCCTCTCTATGAATCATTATTTCCTGCAAACTTTTATACACAAAGTTTCAAACAAGTTCTGAGTTCAAATTTGATTAGACAGGCCTATGAGGTTAGTCCATATCCCACTTCTTGTAATATCAAGAGTTATAATTTTATTCTAACTGAAAAATCCATTCCCTCCTAATACAGCCAGTTTATAACTCATCGTACCACCAGAGTGCACATATGCCCAGCAACAAATTATATAAAACACTATGCATCATGCAGATAGTGTAAAAAATTATTTGATAGGAACAGTAGAGACTTACATGTGTTTCCTTGATAGCCTTGTGGACTAGTTCCTTGAGGATTGCATGGACCTGCCAATGTGACAAAAATCAACTCACGTTCTGAAACTATCAAGGGCAGTACTGCCAAATAAGTAACATGCCTAATGTTCTGGTGGAGTTCCCAGTGGTGAAAATAAATGATTTGAGGTCTTGAAGCTATTTTGTTATGAAAATGAAACACCGTGGACATTAATACATATAACTGGCATACCGCATCAACAGCTGCCTCAGCAGGACCTCTGATACTAATAAGACAAGATTCTATGAGGCGCCGATATCCTTGCTCTGGAGCTATCAAGTGAGGCTGGTATCCATCAGCTTCTGTTATGAGCTTTCTCACATTTTCCATTGAGAGTTGCTTATCAAACTGCAACCGTTTAATAGCCACAGGAAATTGATTGTCAAAGACATGGTAAATTTTCTCACCACCAGGGCGCCTGGACAACAGAACATTGGGTTGGTAAACATCAGTAGAAAAGCAATACTATGGCAATCTCACAAAAGAACAAGCAGATATGCAGAGTCACAGACAGTGGGAAGGAAGGATGATGTGAATGACATTTTGATTACATATCTCTGTCCACAAGTTGAACCAATGTGAAATTGCACATTAGCAGCAAAATGATTTAGTTGGTCATTTAGCAAGCATTTTTTAAGGTTCTTGTGGGCAAGATATTAATCCTTTCAACATCACTGAGAATAACGAGGGTGAAAAAAATAGGAAACATTACAATAGCTGATAACATAACCATGCCATAGCAGCCTATGCACGATATTCATCTTGTATGTTCCAAGCTTAATTTCTAGATGGTTCTGGAGATGGTAGGTCTAAGTCGGATAAACATTATAATAAGTATGTCTAATTGCATTGGAGTATACAAGTTCATGCCATAACACCAAAATACGTCAACTGGATTAGGAAATTTTACTAGTTTTCAAAGGCCTATACAGATCAGAAAAGAGAAAAATGTAATCATTCAAAATTCAGGACGGCATGCCACACATACAAGCATAATATTTCGAAGAAAAAACTGAACAAAAGAAAGTTATCGTTTGAAACATACACTCCATCCAGATGTTCCTTGTAGATGCCATCAAACATGCGACATATTTCCATAATTGTGTACAATTTTCCCTGCATGTCACAAAAAAAGTGTCGATTAATTTACAAGGAAACAGCAGTGTGTGCGCGCACGTAAGAGAGGTGATACTGATACATGAGTGCCTCATACTAGGGAAAAAAAGGCAGTGGCACTAAAACTCACATGTTACAGTGAAAAAGAACATCAGTGCACACAATATAACTGGTAAAATGGGAAAAGAAGATAAACAGGGGGCAACAAAGATAGAGCATATCACCCAAATATGACTATTAGGATAAAGGAGAAAATCAAAGAGTCGAGATTCATTACTGTACCAGCAGCATAAACTATAAAATAAAATACCATCATGTATAAACTGATTAAGACCTTGAGCAGGATGATCAACAACAATGCACAAGAATTTATGGGAAATATGTTTACTTCTAGTAAATAACTAAGGCCAGCAAATAAACACAAACACTGATGCGAATAATATATGTATGCAGGATTAGGTGCAACAAACTGGATTCTGATTAAGAATAAGTAAACTCCAGTCTTACTCCAGCATCCGTAGCGATGGGCTTTCCAAGTCGATTAAGTTCGGTCTCCAGTTCTGCAATTGTCTTTGTTATAAGAGATTGGATCCCTGGGATTCTTGATTTAATAACAGATTCCAAATGCTGTATATATACCGAAAAGGTTAAAGTCAACGAGCCAAACAACATTACACATATTCTACATTAAAGAGGAAAGACATACCTTCGAGAGCATCTTTGCTAAATGTTCTGATCCCATCCTATGAGCAAGGTGCTTGTATTCTGGTGTATTTGCAAAATACTCACGCTCTCTACTCCTAGCGGCAATCATGTCCACATTCTTGTTGATATCTTGCTGGGATCGATTGACGACACCAATCCATGGAAATTGGAGCCTGTAAGATCTCCCTTCCAGTATCTGCAGAAATGAACTTGATAAGAAAATCCAGTTCAAGCAATTATAGGATAACCTAAATTCACAGATTAGCAAGCCTATGTTCTACACTCGTGATATGTTGAGTCCATATAATCCCACAAGGGCTAAGTTACAAATTTAGGGTAGCATAAGTGTTCAGCACTTGATTTTTTAACTGATCCAAACTTACATCAACAGCATCGGTACCCTTGTCCATTAGATCGATTTTCGTGAGCACACCAAAAGTCCTTTCACCTGAATCATCAATAGTAGAATTCAAGCTCATAAATAACTTAAGATAACCAAAGAACATAAGTATATGAAACACAATTATTTTCTGAGAGTATACCTTTTGATCTATGAAGTTAATAACTCAAAATAGAATCAGACAAAGATATAGTTCATACTCAACAAAGATACAAGGTACAAGTATATGAAAATTAGACAATTACTTGTCATCATGTATTGTTTTGGTCTATCAAATTAACTGAAGATAACATCATTATGAAGCTTCTTAGCATATCAAAAGTAAAGCACATGGGATAATAAGCTTGAAAGACAGTAACAAAAGGAAACAATATATGACATTAACCAAATACCTTTGGGATCAACTTCTCGTGAAATCTTGATTGCATCAGAAGTTGCAAGATCCTGATTGGCTGGAGAAACAGCCAGAATGATACAGTTGGGCTGAAGAACACCAAAATGTTTACTATTTGTGTAAGTTTTGCAACATTACAGACAACGCATGGCAAGATAATTATAGCTCAAAGATGCTACAACATGGCTGACAACAGAAGCATGTCAGACCAAATATGGATTAAATAAGTACCTGTAAATTTGTGCATAACCACATAAATCACTATCTTATCCAGATATAACAAGCATGCTAAGCAACAATGGACAAATATTAATGTGCAACAGACAAGCAGGTTACAGCAAAATACCTTTTCAATGAACGAGCGAACCATGTTTTCAATGTCCTGAACAATACTGTCCGACTGACCCTCTATAAAGCGTAAAGCCAGTAGCAATTAGAGAATAACCCTCTTAAACAGGAACAAAGAAAAGAACAATTGCTCATAATTGATAATCACTTACCAACAGCAACTTTAGTAAGCCCAGGAAGATCAATAAGAGTCAGATTCACAACTGCAATGATTAAAAGTGTTAACACTAGACAAAACCATATCAGAAAATTCATATAAAGCAACAAAATACAGTGTGACTATCCTATCTTATGACAGAGATGTGAGTCAGCAGTCAACCGATAAAAGGTACAAGCTAACGGTAACCACAAGTCCATCCCGCAAAACAACAATCTTTTGAAAGAGTATAAAAAAAAAACTCGACCTGCGGGGGGAAGAAACCCCCGGGTATTCACCCTTAAGACAGAAGCTCGAACTTCTCTCACAGATCGAGAAACCCCCGAACCCCTACCCACACCCTGACACAGGGGCTTTTGAAAGAGTATAATGAGGGTGTATGTGATAAAGCAACGCCATCAAAATATTCCCAACTGCACCAACATTTTACCAGCGTTATTATCTTACCATTTGAAGAATATATGCTTAAATGAATAGGGACAGGTGATATTTGCTTTGAACGACCGGTTTCTCTGTCAGTTTCATCAGCTATCTCCTTCCTCACAAGAGCTGCAAGAATACAACTGTGTCATGAACCAAGTACCATTCAGATAAACTTAACTTATAGATAATGAACTGAAAAGACCAATTTAGCACTTAAAAGATCACTTTAACAAAAACTGCAGGTGTTAACCTATGTTTAAGGAAAATTAAACAAGCTAAAAGTTAGTGCGACAGCATGAATAATTGTGGCATCGAATAGGATGCTTTGATGAGCCTCACAAACTTCCATTACATGTTCCTCGTCCAGAATTGCCAATCTAGTTCATTACCATTATGAGATCTCTTCAATCATGCATTTTCTTACTTCTAATAACAAAATCATGCAGCTCCAAAACCAAAAGAAGGCAGAGGAATTACCGAAATCTGTGAATCTCTTCCTGGGAAGGTGCATGAACTCCGCATATTCTCTGTCTCCTTCAATCCTATGGAGCTGCAGCACCAGCGGACGACGGGTAACAATGCCTGCACGATACCATAGAAAAAAAAGACAATGTCTCAGATCGCACAAAAGAACATAGCAAACTTTACAAGCTCTTAATGTTGGAACCACCATACCTGAACCCCTCGGTAGGAAATCCTTCCCAACAACGCTCTCCAACACTGAGGATTTACCCGAACTCTATCAAACGTATCACAAAAGTTCAAACGTCAAAAAACGGAATCATACCCATTCTGCATGCTGAAATACGCTTAAAGTAATCGTAACAACACGAATCCACACACAATTGCACCAGACTCCATGGTTTTTCACCACGAAAACACATATCTGGATCCCCCTACTTGATCCCAACTAGTTGCTAGCTTCCAACGAGTGGAAATTATACAATGACTAATCATGTGTGCGACACGGCGCAACGAAACTAACAGATTCACACATGTAAGCGGCCCAAATCTAGCTTCCTGCGCGCACAGTAATCGCAGATTCAAGCGTAGCTAAACCGCATCCACCACTAGACCGCGCAGTTCTACTGCTAATTCGCGAGATCCAGACCGCGCAGCTGAGGCGCCAGCACCACCAGAACCGATCAAGAACAACCGAAAAATAAAAACAGGGCGGACGAAAGGAATGGGCACCTGGCCTCCGACGACGGCGATGGCCGGCAGCGAGTCCCAGAGGGTTGGGAGGGCGCTCTCCTCGCCGTGGTCGCCGAGGGCGGTGCAGGCGCGCTGCAGCTTGTTGACGAGCGAGATCAGATTCTCCATGGCCGCCGCGCCGGAAGCGAGATCTGGTCGGATCGGATCGCGCGCGCGGGGCGGTGGAGAGGCCGAGATCGAGGTGCGGGGGAGGGGGAAGGGAAGGGAAGAGGCGGGGAAGACCAGGGCCGGAATGTTTTTGGATTTGGTTTATAAATAGTAATTGTTTGTAGGAAAGTTTAGGGATAAGAAAATTTGTGTATGATTTTAGTTGATATAAATGAAGTTATTACGTGTATACTATAATCGACTATTAGATATCGCTTTTAAAAGATATTTTATTTAAAAATTGGGTATCTAAAAAATAGCTTTTAAAAATTATCACGAATAGGGCTGAGAATAAGATGGCACCGACTGCTAAGCCGCATCTAGGCATCGATCAGTCGACTTTAGGTCATGGACTGTATGGTATGCCTCGCGATGCAGTTTGGTGTTTTAGTAGAATTTTAGTAAAAAGAATTCGGTAATATAGCTACTCCTATTTTGTGTCTTAAATGTTGCAAGAACCAAAACAGTTACTTTGGCGAACTTTAAATTTAAACAAGCATGCACTTGAAACTTTCAGTTCTCTGTAAACCTTTTTATCGATTTTACAAGAAACAAGACAAGTTCTTTAAAATTCATTTCCCCAAACAAGCATGCACTTAGAACTTGAAGCTTTCACAGTTGTTTGGTGACCTTTGATCATGATCGCCGCGTCTAGCAAGTTAGTACTCCATATCCAAAACAAACGTTAGCACTCCGTAGCATAGGGGCTCATTCATACATCACGGCATCGGGCATCACCCATCACAACTTGGGACCATCCAGTCAATACCTAGCGGTCGGGTACAAAGGAGGCGTTTGAAACGGGAGCTCCTGATTTTTGGATGAAACATTGGGGCCCTGTTTGGCACAGCTCCACTTCACAAGTAGAGCTGTTTTTTTTGACTTCACAAGTGGAGCTAGGTGAAGCTACTTTTTTCAGCTCCACCCAATGAGCTACTTTTGTCTCAGCAGGTTTTAAGGGACTCCTTAGGTGGAGCTATTTTGTTGTACCCCGTTTGGCACAAAACGGCTCCAAACAGCTCCAGGAGCCGATGGTGGAGCTGTGCCAAACGGGGCCTGGATCTTGGAATAGTAACAGTTAGAAGTAGAAACGGCTGACTGTAGAAGATGTTTGATTTGATTGGAGCTTTTGGCTGAGCTAATGTGGCAAATGTTTGAATTATCACTAAGGCAAATGATGGTTTATTTGATACCGATAATTATATTAGTAAATCTTAACAATAATCATATCATCATATGATTACACAGTTAATTAATTTTATTGTTACACTAGTAATTTGTCTATATCAGAAAAAAAATGTCGCTGCTATTTGCCGCCTAGTGTGTGCTCTCTACGACTTCCTAGGCTGCCAGGATGACAAATCTGGCCTTGCCCTCATCGGATCCGACATGGAGGCCATCGGATTAGGAGGCTAGCGTAGAGGAGGACGACGGAAAGGGAGGAGGAGAACGTCCAGGTCGTGAACGGGAGCGGAGCTTGTGGCAGCGGTGTCGAGACAGATGCGAAGCTTGTAGCGGCACCTTTGGGTGACACCGTCGCCCAGCGATGGAAGTCGACGGCGGAGGCAGAGCTTGTAGCTGTGCCTTTGGGAGATGTCGTCGTTCGGTGATGGAGCGTATGGCATAGTGGCGCGGTGAAGAGAGACCAAGGCTTCTAAAAGTCGCTTCTCGAATGCCGTTTCAAAAGCCCTCAAAGCTGGTGGCCTCTCATCAAGGCGGTCACAGAAAGTTTTTGGCCGTGTTTTTTAGAGGGGCAAGACATGGGGAGCACATGTCCCCATGGCCAGGACCCACCGCGCAATCTGGACCGTCTGTCTGGCCCGCTTCTGGCTAGGGGCGCAGGTGGATGGTCATCATTGACGAGGTCATCATGGGGCCAGCCTCCATTGCGTTTCAAATTTGAAAGTCCTTCTGCCCGTTTGATGAAGCGATTCCCCATTGTACCTTTTGCTCTCTGCACCATAGTTACTCCTCCTTCCACTCTTGTCACGTGCCATGTTAGCACTTACCACCGGGGATGAATCTACCCATTGCTCTACCTGTACATCATGGTATTACTGTACAGCAGGAATTTGGGGTACATTCGGCTCAGTTAGGTCAGTGCGGCCCATCAGGCATGGGCCAGCCTGAGCCCCAATTTTGGGGCAGGTCGATTACTGTTTCAAGCCCTATAAGCAACAGCCCATATCAACTTCTTTCTTGAACTAGGCCCAACTGACCTAGCATCTTGGACTAGGACAGGCTGCTGCTAACTTGCGCTGCATTCACACCAGTGCTGTATTTGCAAACTCCAAACTCAATTAACAAGAGTAGGGTGCTTTTGAAGCCTAAGTCCCCGTTCCAAACAGCTTTTGACTTTTATAAGTCAGTTTTTGAACGAAGTGGTTCTCAAGGTGGTTTCTATAAGCTATTTATAGAAGTCACTGCAGGAGCCGCTTTGAACTAAGTGGTTTCTCAATGCGAGTGTCACTTACTCTCTCAATCTCTCCCGCAATCAGCAAAAAGCCACAGCACTTTTGAATAGGGCCTTAAACCTAGGGCTTATTTGGAACGGCTTCAACCTCGGCTTCTCCCCTTAGGAAGCCAAAAACCATCCCAAACAGCAGGCTTCCTTGTGGGGGAGAAGCTAGAAGCTTGTAGCCGATTTGAACATGGAGAAGCCAAAAGCTTACAATCGGCCTGGGGTAACTTCCCACAATTTTGGTGGGTTGGAGTTCCAGCTTTGCTACTGGAATTAGCTAAAATTACACACCTCATAAACTGGTATAAAATCCCAAACTCACCCCTCTCACTCCTCATTCTCCACCCGCACCCAACACGAATAGAGGGAGTGGTGGCACTAGGGTTAGCACCCATGAGCTGCTCCCACCCCACACCGGCGCACGTCGTCTCTGCCCGTTAGTGGCAACATCCATCATGTCCTTTGCCTTGGTCTCCATCGTCCTCGCATCGGTCTTCGCCCCGCTTTCTCCCGCGCGGTTTCTGTCACCTATGCCTCGGTCTACATGAAATCCCGATGGTGCAGCCTCTCCAGCGTCGCCCTTCGCCTACTTCGGCAACCTTCTGATGCCGCCCTCCACCTCCTCCCTTCGTCACCGTCCTACGCAGGGGGCGGAGTGGCGGCAATCGCGAGTGGTGTCGACCGAGGAGGTGCATTCCACGGAGGGGATCAATTAGGGAGCGTCGGTCAGTGGCGTGAAGTTATTGCAGCTTTAGGCTTCGGCTCTAAACACTGTAGCAGCTTCTAAAAACCCCTAGCCCGCAGCCGCAGCTAAGTTGAGCGGGACCTAAAGTCGACCTGTCAGGCTTGCGCGTTGTTCGCGAAGAGCGAGCCTCTCGAAAAGCTTGACATAATAAACTACATAGTGAGCAAACGAGACAACTAGTGAAAGGTACTCGCAACAACCAGGCTGTGCCATCAATTCGCAACCGCATGGTCTTCTGCCGAGCGAGGAACTTTCAACATGTTACTAACTTCCATATGCTCGAGCGAGGGAATGAACGAACTGATCTAGTCAAATCAAATCAGTTATTTTTCGAGTCAAATGATGCCTCTCTTTGACAACTGAACACGCTACTAGCTAATAGAGCAGTAGTATTAGCTAGCGGTACTAGTACACTCGGGCTCTGTTTTGGTTTCAGCGGAGTGGCTTGGAGCCATTTCTTTAAACTGTTTTTTAAATTTAAAATACTATAAACATCTATTTTAACATCTTTATCATTTATCACTATTTAAACAAAGATTATTAACTATGGCAAAAAGTCTTCGTAAAAAAAGACAGAAGCGTGATTCATATTGCTTCCCCGTGATTCATATCGCTTCCCTTACCAATCGGGCGAAACGCCCAGACCGAAAAAGACCCAGCCAACCCCGACTGTCCACGTGCCAATTACCAGCCCGGTCGCCCACGCATAAGAATGATAGAACTGCGACCCGACGCCCCCAAGCTGTAGACAACTCTCCCGGAGTCCGCAAGCGCCCAAACGCCGCCGTCGCTGTCGCCACCGCCACATCAACATATACCGCCACCGTACGTACACCGATGGATCCCCGCGCGACGGCCGATCTAGCCGGTTCCTCCTCCACCACCTCGCTGCGGAAGCGGGTGCTATCGGTAGACACGTCTCGAGGAAGAGGAGGCGGCGGAGAGCCCGCGCCAAGCGGGGAGGGGGAGAGCAAGGCGCGGCAGGAGCAGGAGCAGGAGGGCGAGGGCACCATGGCGGCGGATCAGGAGGCGATGGAGAGGGACGTGGAGGCGGCCGAGCCGATGAGCCCTGCGGGGCGGCTGTTCCGGGAGACGCACTTCAACTGCTACATCGTCGCCGTGATCGGTTTGGGCGCGCGGGTGGACGTCGAGACGGCGCGCGCGGGCCTCGAGGCCACCCTCGTCCGCCACCCCCGCTTCTGCAGCGTCCAGGTACGCACCCCGTGACGCGACCCTACTCCATCGATCGATTCCCACCACGCAACTTGCACCAAAAAAATGCTCGCGTTTGGTGACAAATTGGGCTGCTGCATTTGGTTTCTTGCGTCCCGATCGAGAGAGAGAGAGAGCCCATGCCGTTGACTCCCCAATCTTCCGAGGCTAACACGCGGGGGCAGGCCATGGCGCACGTGCTTTCGTCCCCGTTTGGGTAAAACCTACTTTTGCGCAAAGTTTTGGGGCCATGTGGAACGGTGACCGCACATCGAATTCCGCCGGCCGGAGAGGTACGGCGGCGTCTTTCCGTTGGACGCGCGGCACGGACCGATGGACGGGCCTCACCTCCTGTCGGTTCTGCGTACTCTGGGCATGTTTGAAATGGCTACGGTTTGTAATTTCTAGTTAATTTTTTTTAATTTTAGTTATTTGTCACAGAGATTACAAAAAAAGATACTCGTTTGTGATTTTGATTGATACAGATGTTGAACTTTTAACTATGTACTACAATTAACTTGTAGACCCCGTTTTGAAAAATACTCTGTTTGAAAATTAGGTACTACAAAAGCCAAAAACCACTTTTAGAAGCCGTTAAAGAATAGACCCAGATGACCCATCCCAACTAGCTTTTGATTTAAATTTTTCGCTGTAATTTTTAATTGAAATTAGTTTTTTTTAAATAGAAAACAATAAAAAATTAAAAAACCGTTATATCGTCGTTCACAATGCAAACGAATAAATAAAATAGAATAGAATAAACTATAAAACTAAAATTAAAAACTGATATATTTTGAGTAAGCAGTTTGTAGCTGGACATAAACTTTCCATTGAGCGCGCGAGCCATGGGCGACTAGAGAGAGATTCCTACTCCTGCCGGCTAGTGCAGTAGTAGTGCTACGAATTAGCAATGGGAGCCTCGCGCCTGTCTGGCCTCGAATGGCTGCCTCCGACGATGCGTACGGCAGGGGACGCTTTGGCAAGTTAGGACAAGCAAGCATATTTACAGTGCTCCTATCCACATCTAGATAGGTTTCTCATAGCCTCGTTGGCATCTGGCTGCTCTGGTGCTCGTGGCCATTGATGCGAGCTTTGTGGTAAAGATGCACACGAATCATCCATCACCTTTAGCCCCGTTCTTTTCTTTCCTTTTGTTTTGCCAGGGCTAGTTTCGCTTTCTGGTTGATCCTGACTTCGATTGGTGCGAGCATTCGAGCAAGTTGCGGTATGGCTGAGATGTGTGAGGGAATCTGAACGGCACCTGTCCAAGACTGCCTTCTTGTCCTCCGAGAAGGATGGTACTGGGGAGGCTATGAAGGGTGCCACCACCTTGATTCAACGACTAAATCTATCTCATTTCATATCTTAATTCCATTTCCGCCTCTCATTTCCCACTATCCGGACGGTCCCCAAATAACAAACCACTCATTTCCTACTATCCGAACGGCCCCAAATAACAAACATAATGGTGATTTCTCCTAATGTTTTTCTTTTGGCGGAAAACAGTAGTGGAGGCCCCTACGATGTACAAATTAGCAAAGGATGATTTTCTGCTAATGTGGTGATCAGCCAGATTCCACTTCATTGACGTGATCAATGTGCTCTTTTTGGCGGGTGGGTTTTTTGTCCTATCACGAGCGCTTGTATGAATGAATCGGATACTGAAAAGTCTGTTCAATAAGCTGCTTCGAAACAACGGCAAAAAAACCATCATATTTATTTGTTTGAAAGAAAGCATAAGTCATAAACTATAAATCGAAAAGAACTCACATCCAGCTCAAAACTTATGTTTTCTGTACTGAAGTCTGTAGCCGAAATACTCGCTGGCTGTGCCTGTGGCGTTACAGTAGACGTGCCCCCATTAATTCGCTCTAACTAATGGTCCAACCTCTTGTAGCAGAGCAGCCGTTCTAGACCAACCATAAGCAGCCGTTCTAGACCATACCACAAGCAGCGGTTTGACTGAAAATTTAGGAGAAAAGACAATTGCACAGTGTAAACCGACAAAACATCGGAGACCGGCCGGGTTCTGAGAACTTCAGCAATTCATTGCGCTGGGTCGGCTTCACCAGAAAGAAATGGATCGCGGACGAGACATGGATCATGAATCATGCAGGACCAGACGGCAGTTGAAACGTCCAAATTAAGTTTCATCCCTATATGGTTTCCTTTAATTTCTTGGTCCTGTGGGGTTATCATGATCTGGCCTGTGAAAAATGTCGAGCCAGGCCTAACGAAAAAGAAAAGAGCAGTTGCTGATTGATTAGATTACCAACGATTGGGTGCAAATAGGGTGATGTGAATTATCAAATCTCCAGAGAAAACTAAAAAGGTCTTCTCAATTGTTCGTAAAGTGACTTGCACTTGCTTCATCTGTTCCCTCGCCAAAAAAATGTTGCATTCAGCATCTAAAAAGTGGAGTAATATACACTGCTGCAGGTGCTGGATGAGGTGAGCAAGAACGCGAAGCCGCGGTGGGTCCGGACCGCAGTGAACCTGGACGACCACATCATCTTCCCGGACCTGGACCCCACCGCCACGTCGGCGGACCCCGACCAGGTCGTGGAAGACTACCTGTCCACTTTGTCCACGCTGGCGATGGACCACTCCCGCCCTCTCTGGGAGTTCCACGTCCTCGACTTCCCGACCTCCGAGGCGACGGCCACCGTCGCCATCCGCATGCACCACTCCCTCGGCGACGGCGTCTCGCTGCTCTCGCTCCTCATCGCGTGCACCCGCAGCGCCGCCGACCCGACGAGGCTGCCGGCCCTGCCGTCCCCGCCGCGCCGCGCCGGTCCCATGTCCGCCCGGCCGCGCCCGCCGATGTCGGCCGGCCTCGTGGCGCTCGTCGCGTGGGTCTGGTCGTACGTTGTGCTCGCGTGGCACACGCTGGTGGACGTCGCGTGCTTCGTCGCGACGTCGTGGTTCCTGCGCGACGCGCGCACGCCCTTCATGGGGTCCGAGGGCGTCGAGTTCCGCCGCAAGCGCTTCGTGCACTGCACCCTCAGCCTCGACGACGTGAAGTTCGTCAAGAGTGCCATGAAGTGTGTAAGAGCTTCTCTTATCAATTAACCCTTAAATATTAGCTTACTCTTGAAAGATCAAACGAAATGCTGTTTCTCATGTGTGCCTTTTGCAGACTGTGAACGATGTACTAGTTGGAGTTACTTCTGCAGGATTGTCGCGTTATTATTTCCGGAAGACCAGTGAGTGGTGCTGCACAGTTAACCGTCGTTTGCTATATAGTGCGAGTATTAGCTATCTGCATTAATTTGCACGTCACGTTTCTTGAACTTGTTCAGGTGATGCTAACAGCGAGAGGAGAAAACCACAGAAGAGCATTTGCGTGCGATCAGCTCTTCTTGTTAACATTAGAAAAACACCTGGCCTACATGTAAGCCAAAACTAATCTCTCGATTGTTCGGCTGATTATGTAATTTTTCATGCATGGATATTTGATATTTCCAATCATTCGTAAGAATAAAACCAGCAATTTAGTTACCCCTTTGCAGTACCCGGACCATTCAAGATTGGTTCTGAACTTCTAATTTGTCTCTACTCTGAGCAGACATTGGCAGCAATGATGGATTTTAGTAACGACAACGCTGCAAGATGGGGAAATCTAATTGGTTACATCATACTACCGTTCCATATAGCCATGCACGACGATCCTCTTGATTACATCCGGCAGGGGAAAAGGACAGTGGACAGGAAGAAGAGCTCTTTAGAAGCGGTCTTCACATATTGGAGCGGAAACCTAATAGTCAAACTTTTTGGCATTAAGGTATTATCTTCTCCTGGAGGTGTCACTTGATTTCATTTGCTAATTGCTTACTACAGCAATTGTATAGTCTAGAAATTTGTTTTGTAAATGTCTGCATTGGATTTCTTTATCCTAATAGTACAGCTTTTATAGGCAGCAGCAGCTCTCTGCTATGGTATGTTCACCAATACCACCATGTCATTCTCGAGCATGGTCGGGCCTGCTGAGAAGGTGGAGTTCTACGGCCATCCAATCGTCTATATTGCCCCCAGTGTCTATGGGCATCCACACGTAAGTACTCGTTAACAACGTTGAGCACTTGCACAGCTTCCAGGTTCTCTCTGTGCTAATTGTTTCATTTGATTGATTGTGTATAGGCTCTGACTGTACATTACCAAAGTTACATGAACACTATCAAGCTTGTCCTCGCAGTGGATGATGCACAATTTCCAGACTCTCATCAGCTACTGGAGGACTTTTCTGGGTCCCTCAGGCTTATCCGGCAGGCAGCTTCAACAAAATCGTAGAAAGAGCTAGACTGAGATTTTTGGTAGAGCGCACACGCACAAATTGTTCAGGGCACCTCCTGATCAGTTACTCGATAGCCTGGTCAGTTTTCACAAATCAAAAATGTGGCAGCCCTCAAATAGTCAAATTGTAAACAGCTCATGTTCAATTTGCTTGTGGGAATTCAACGGAATCAAGTTTCTGATCATGAGCTAGCTGAAGATATTTTGCATCTTGCAACAAATGCAGCGTGCCGTCGATTTTGCGATGATAACTATGATGGCAATGCTGATATTGCGTAGATGATCGCAATCTGATAGTGCCAGTTGCCAATAAGGTCCTGAGAGTGACAACCGCCAACCAGACAGCACTGGATCAAGGCTATGGGTGGAAAAATAGCTCGAAGCTCATGGCTCGACTCAAGCTCGTTACGAGCTGAGCTTGGCTTGAGCTTGTGAAGTTTCGAACCGATCCGAGCCTTCTTTACGACTCACAAAAAATTCGATCCAAGCTTGAGCTGCTCGCGAGCCGGCTCGCCAGCTATTTCGGCTCATTTGTTAAGTCAACTGTTAGCCCAGCCAGTGCGCAAACCCACTCACAACTCCTGTCTCCCCCCACTCACATCTCTTGTGTCCCCGGTACCCACTCGTGAATCCCCACTCGCGTCTCCTGTCGGCGTCGGCATTGTGTCCTGTGAATCCCGCCGCCCACCGTGCTCCCCCTGGCGTGTGCTACCCCCACCCCCCGCCGTGTGCTACTACTCCCCCCAGCCGTGTGCTCCCCACGCCGTTGTGTGCTACCGCTGCCCCACCCCACCGTGCCGTCGACGCTCTCCTCCACCGCCGATCTGTCTTCCCCCTGCCACCAGCACTCTCCTCCACCGTCGATCTATCTTCCACTGCCCCCCAGACACCGCCGCTCCCCCTACCCCCATGCCACCAGCGCTCTCCTCCACCGCCGATCTGTCTTCCCCTGCCACCGGTGCTCTCCCTCGCGTCGATCTGTCTCCTCGCCCTCACCCCAGAGCTCTGTGACATTCTCCGCCACCAGCTTGCGCCCTCCACCCATAACGACCCCTCCCTCGCCCACCAACTCCGCCTCTACCACTGCCACCATGATGCCCTCTTCGCCCGTCTCCGCCTCCCCGCAGCCATGCCCTCCGCCTCCAGTAAGTCCTCGCGTGGGGGCGCATCGGGGTCGGGCTTGGGGTGATAGGGAAGTGCGACTGCGAGAGGAGGTGCGCAAGAGGAGGAGGGTTTAGTTCGATTGATTCGGTGTTTCCCCTCCTCTATTTCTTCTTCATGCCTCATGAATTCTTGTTTGCAATGTTAAAGTACAACTATTTCTTCTTCATGCCATATGTGTATGTAGTCAAACTGAGATCTATTACCAGTTAATACTAGTAGCGAGTTGTCATTGGCTCGTGTGTGGAACTTTTGTTCCTTGTGCCAGATGGCACTAGTTGAAATTCAACTGTTGAATTATCATGTGCTTCACTTATGCCATACTTTCCTCAAGTCAGTTTCTAATGTTTTAACAATCTTCTCTGTGATTTTTAAAATATTGAAATGAAGATTCCAAGAAATTGCTTAATCTATGCTTATTACTTTTGTATTGCTCTGAGCCTCTGATCATTAGAGCTGTGAATTGACTAACAAGTAGCAAATTCAAGCAATCTTTTAATTCTCATGGGGTCATAGCTCGTGCGGTTGCAAGCCCATTTGAGCCGGCTCGAGCTAGAAAATGAGCCAAGCCGAGCTGGGCTTCTAGCTCATTTCCTAAACGAGCCGAACCACAGCTCCAAGCGAGCTCGGTCGAGCCTGGCTTGAGCCGGCTCGTCTCAACTCGTTTCCATCCCTCATCAAGGCATCATTCATGTCGATGGCCGAACAATGTTGGCTGGCTTACTCAAGCATAGCCACTAGCAATCACACCACCTACGTCGACTTCGAACATGCACTCATACCATCGCGCACAATGGCAATGGCACCTCCGCCGCCACCATGCATGTAAACCAGTCCGCCGTCACTGAGGACGTCCTCGCCGCCCTCCAGTCGTTCTTCTCCTTCCACCTAGGCTTGTGCGTCTGCCCATTCTTTATCACTGGCTAGAGATAGGCATGCAAGTTTGTCCCCAACGTGGGCTTGCTTGTACTGATCATAAAATCTACGCTGTCAGAGAACCAGAGGATCAACCTGCATGGCTACGGTGGCGTGGTCACTGGCAAAGGGGTGACGTTGTTGGAACTGATCTTGTTGTTGATTGTAATCGTGTGTCGAGCACTCGTGTAGTCGTGTGTCGAATACTTGTGTGTTCGAGTACTGTGTAGTCGGTGTGTCCGAGGACTGTGTAGTCGGAGGTCCCGTAGTCAGAAACTCTAGAGTACTGTAGCAGTCACAATCATGAATCAAGCTGCGTAGTTATCAAAGCTACAGTAGCTAATCGGTAGTCGTAAGCTGCAGTATTGTTTTGTAGTCAGAACTATAGTAATTGATCGGTAATCAGAACTACAGTAACCAGTTGGTGCTCGGAAGACCTATATGGTCAAAGACCTGTAGTACTGACTTTGTATAAGCGGTACTACCGAAGATGCAGTCGAAGAGCCATGGTTAAGAAGCCGTGGTCGAAGTGCCGCGGTCGAGGCATCGTGGTTAAAGGACTCGAAGTCGGTCAAGTTTGTGTGTGGTCGTAGAGTTAGTAAGGTAGCAGTGTGCACCAGTCGTGTCCACTGACTGTGTTAATTGGTTAGTGGAGCAAGTCTTTTGGATATTGTGCAAGTCGTGCAGATCGTGGAGAAGATCCCAGACAATGGCATGAGAATAGGTCCTGATTGTTAGCTAGTAGAGTACATATCGTGTAACCGTGTGAGGCTTATTTAAGCCATACAATCTATTGAGTAAATTAGAGAAGCGAGTGAATAGCAGAGTGAAGAAAAGGTGTGCGTTGTCATAAAAGAAGTATTTCTTGTGTTTATGACCATGCATAGGTGACCGATGCAACCGTGTCACACCGTTGTCACTGCCACTACCTTCGCCATAATCTCCGCCGCCACTGTTGCTCTAGGCGTGGGACTGTTCATGCCCGTGCGTAGCGTGGTCTCTGACGTTGCCTACACCTTCGCTGCCGTAGCTGCCATCTCCTTCTCTCCAGCTCGCCAGAAGGTGTGTACAACATACGCTCTACAGCGGTCGGAGAACCAATCTCCGACCCTCTGGTTTCCATTCGATTGAAATCCCACGGTGCAGATTGAGTTGCGCTGGTGCCCCCTGATGGTTCTTTTTGTAAGAGCCCTCGTATTACGTATAAATATTGTTTCACCCCTCTTTGGATCGCAAAGAAATATCGCCATCGTTGGATCAACCTTGTGCAGCACCATACTTAACCTTGCATAAGGAAAATTTCACAATAACTCTCGCACTAAAATGTATTTCCGTTCACACCCGCGAGCGGCATCGTCCCTATCCTGCTCGGCTTGCTCACCGGATCCCGACATGGCGCGGGGAAGAGGGCGAGCAAACGAAGCCGCATGGCTGCGGGCGGCCTTCCCGCTCGACGAGGCGGCGGCCGGTGAGCCGGTCACGCCCTGCGCAACGGCGGGTGCAGCTAATACTCGTTTCAGAGGAAGAAGGGAAGCATGAGAAGATAGCCTGAAATCGGGGAGTCAACTTAAATAGCCTGAGACCGGGGAGTTAACTTAAACTAGGGCAAATTGGCACATCTACATGTGTTCACAGCCGGACATTGTTACATGTACACGTGCTAATCACATTCTTACCAGACTTAATATTTATTCGTTTCTAATTAGCAGAAGAGCTCGAAGCTTGAATGTTTTTTTTGATGGGATATCATTTTTTTTAGACACGACGACACTACAGCTTATCGCAACTGACAACAAGTTCAGTTTTGCAACAACCTATCAAGGGACTCTGAAGAATCAAACAAGCAAACTAAGGCCTTACCGCCTTAGCACTATTCCTGCGCAGTGTTGTTTTAATCGTGTGCTTCAGTGGTGAGTCTCTCTTTTGCAACATTAAAGGACCATGGAATTGTTGTGAAGCTCAAGCGATTTTGGCAACTCCCTGTGAAAGGATACTGTGGACTGTAGCATCTTTTTCTGAGAGGTCGGACACTGTGGATGTATCATGAGAATTACCATGAGTTCTGAATCGCTGTGATTCAGAAAAGCTAGCAGATTGCCTGATTCTACCAATTAACAATATCCATTGCTCAGAATCCTGCCTTGGCAAGGATTTCAGGTAACCTGTCAGTTACGGTCAGTTTTCCAACCACTTCAGAAATTTATATAGTTCAGTACACCATTCTGTACTTGACATCGGTCATCCCCCCCCCCCCCCCCCCCCCCCCAGGATCTGCATCCCAATATAACTGGAAACCCCGCTCTTTTACTTTGGTTTGTGAGACTCTATATTGCTTTCAATATAAGCAGGGTTATCTGCAACCAAAGCAAACCTGAATCACACACACACGACACACCCAAAACCACATGAACTCCACTCTCACTCAGTTCCAAAAAGAACGGCACTAATAACGTGTTGAGTAACTGTTGTTGGCGACCAGTCCGATCGATTCATCTGCTTAATATGAAACGAGATCAATCACAAAAGGCAAAATAATAGATTAAAAATACATAGAGAGGTAGAGAGAACTCTTGGTCTTTCTTTTATTGATTTTGATTGCATGAGTACAAAATCTGTCGGTATGATTCTCTATTTATAGTTTACCGGTGAGATACCTACCATGAGCAAAACTGCTGATCCAGCCTCAGATTTCCTAACAGATATCACAGTGCAGTACAGCATGCGAGTACACGGCCTCTTGCCGCTCTTACACTCCACCTTCCCGTGCGGCTCTCACTTCCAGATCTGGATGCTCGGCTAGGCGAGGACAACACACGCCGAGGGAGAGGGACTCCCGAACCAGCACCACCAACCTTGCTTCCGCGACACCAATCATAAGCCCGCAGGCGCCCAGCCGCAGTGACACACCACCAACCTCTCCTATCCAATTCTACCCAAAAAAACATCAGGAAAAAGAACAAAGAGATAACAAAAAAATCTCACTACCAGCTGACTGCAACCTCCCAACCCCCCTCCCTCCCTCCCTCTCTACTGAACCTGCTGAGCTAGAGGCGTCGGTGCCATTGGCATTGTTGCGGTTGCCTTTGCCTCCGAGGAGAGCTAGCATGGCGCGTGCGGTGGTTGCTGCTGCGCTGGCCGCCGTGCTGGCTTCGGTGCTTGCGTCGGCGGCGACCGCGCAGATGGAAAGTTGCAACACCGAGCTGCCGGCCGTGCTCGCCGGCAACTACTCGGGCCTGGCTTGCCAGCCGGTCTGGAACAACTTCGTGCTCCGGGTACGTCATTGTTCAGGAGCATGTCCACTCCCATGCACCTTTGGTGTTTTTTTTACAGTATGCATATGCATATAATTGAGTGGGTAATTGAATTTTTGTAGTGCTGTTAGAACATCGCTAGCTCGATCCTTTTTGTGCATGTTGTAGTTCACTGCCTGTTTGTGCTTGCAATGGCTTCAGATCTGTGAAGATTTCATGTGGATCTAGTTTGTTCCTGTAGAATGTAGGAACCCTGCTAAGTTATTGCCCATTAAACTTGGAGCAGCAATGGCTTGTTAGTGGCAGTGATACGAGAATTCGAGCCAAACAACATTATTGTGAATATCTGTAAGGTTTCATGAACAATTTGAAGGATTAGAGTTGGTTTTTCCACTGTCAGAGCCAAGAAACCAACTTTCTTGTGTTTTTGGTGATTTCTGCTGTACTGGTCATGCCCTTTTAAGGGTTATATGAGTCATCTAGACTTCTTTTCTTTTTAATATAATGATACGCAGCTCTCCTGCGTGTTCGAGAAAAAAAAAGAGCCAAGAAAGTTCATAATTCAAGACTCTCGTACCATTCCCAGTTCGTGATAACCGAGAATCTAGTAGACAAGAACAACGTCCGTTGCAGTATCAAGATTTCCTGCGTGTTCTCGAAAGAAAACGAAAAGATTTCTGATGTATATATCAACACTCGCATCCGTTGCAGTATCACCAAGACAAGAACAACGTCCTGAGGATTGTGCTGTCCACAATGTACAGCACGGGGTGGGTGGGCATGGGGTTCTCGAGGGACGGCCTGATGATCGGCTCGAGCGCCATGGTGGGGTGGATCGGCCGGAAGGGGCTCCCTCACGTCCGGCAGTTCGCGCTGCGCGGCAAGTCCAGCAACAAAGTCGTCGTCAACAGGGGGTTCCTCGTCTCCGACGACCACGGCCACACCGTCGTCGTGCAGCAGGCCAGGATCTACCTCGCCTTCGAGCTCAAGTTCTCGTACCGCCTCACCCACCAGCACATCATCCTGGCGTTTGGGCCCAGCATCCCCGTGAACAACAAGCTCACTAAGCATCAGGACAAGACGTCCTTCACCTTCGATTTCACAACAGGTATGTTTCTCTTCTTCTCCTTGCAGCTGAATTTGCAGTCTCCTTGCAATTAATCGAATGCATGCGCCTTGAGTTCAGTTGATGCTCACGGACCAGCATAGTTGGTCTTCAGACGTTTTTACAACACTTGTGTAAAGTTTGCTGGTGAATGGAAAACTGCAGTGCTCTTACTTTGATAGCTGATTTTACACTTTAACTGAGCCAAGAATAAGAAATTGCACCTGTCAAAATATATCTTGGAGTCATGTGTCAGTTAGCAAAAAGGTATTTGTTTCTTCAAGCTTCAGTCGTCGTGTTTTAGTTGCCAAATCAACGTTTGTCGTTGACACCATACGTACAACAAAACGACTTTTCTCCCAAAAAGAAAAAGAAAAGAAAAGAAAATCTTAGAACAAAGTGGCACCTGCTCATCACTCTGCAGGTAAAACGTACGCCGACGGGTCCTTCCCCTACGGCCTGAGAAGGGCTCATGGGGCGCTCAACGTGTTCGCGTGGGGCGTCCTGATGCCGATCGGCGCCATCCTGGCGCGGTACTTCAGGAGGCTGGACCCCCTCTGGTTCTACCTCCACGTCGGCATCCAGTTCGTCGGTTTCACCATCGGACTCGCCGGCGTCGTCGCCGGGGTAGCGCTGTACAACAAGATCCAGGCAGATGTCCCGGCGCACAGAGGACTCGGCATCTTCGTCCTCTTCCTCGGCATCCTGCAGGTCAGTCAGCCAGTTACTGTCCGCTGCGGCTCCCATCTTTCTGCAAGAACGTCACAACAAAAGAAACTGAACATCGTTGATGATATGAATGTTGCATGAACTGCTTACAGATTTTGGCCTTCTTCTTGAGGCCCAACACGGACTCGAAGTACCGGAAGTACTGGAACTGGTACCACCACTGGGCAGGCAGGCTGGCCCTTTTCTTCGCGGCCGTCAACATCGTGCTCGGGATCCACGTCGGCGGCGCGGACAACTCGTGGAAGATCGGCTACGGCTTCAACCTGGCCGTGATCCTGATTGCCGTCATCACCCTGGAGGTGCTGCTGTGGACGAGGTGGTCCAAGAACAGCTCTCCCACTCCGACGTACTGAGATCAGCTCAGTCGCCGGTAGCCTCTGTTCATGCCGTGATGGCGAAGGTTCTATTTTTAATATTTTTTTTGCTGGGTCTTTCCGGGCTTTTTTTTGTCTGATGTTGTAGTGTTTTCTGGCCTTTTCTTTTGTTTGGGTTTCATTATATTCTTGAGAACTGAAAATTATATAAGGTTCGCTCCATACAGTTTCTGTTTTTTTTGTTTTCGATATATTTAAATCAGAAATCACTTGAAACATTTTAACTTCTAATTTTGACTCGTTTTGATTTTTTAAACCTTTTTTGCCTTTATTCCTTTGCATTATTTTTGTGATGATATAACGTTTTTTCTTATTTTTAATTGAATGACTTAGAAGAAACTAACCGTTGCTACAGTGCAATTTCAATCAAGAGCCGATAGCTAAAACCATAAGCCGAAAGGTTAAACTCTTTCGAGCAGGTGTTACGTGTGAGCAGAGTAGGTGCAATTACACTATTGGTAGTTTTGGCACATTTGAACAAGATGGCATGTGAAGCACGGGGCGAAAGTGAGTGACGTGTCCACGGCCCGTGCGCCTCTCACCAGTAGTTCACTGTCACGCGGGCCCAATCCACTCTAAGAAGGAAGACGCCAGGCCCAGGGCACCCAACGAAGCCCAACATCGTGCGTGGCCAGTCCCCTCCCCTGCCGTGCTGGCCCAACATCACAATTCGGGCCACCTGTTGAGCAGTTTGCTCGGCCCACTAGCCTCTGCGCAGCTCACTCCCACCACCCGGACGGGCTGCGCGGCTGCACCCGACGCGCACCCATGCAGCCCTCCAAGTCGTCTGGCAGTAGCTGCCCATGGCACGCGCCTTGGTGCCCCCACTGTTTGGCCTACCGTCGTCCACAGCTCTGACGTACTCCACTGCTCGGCATCCGCACCCACACGCCAAGTCACGACGCAGATAGCCACCGCGGATTCCGAGCATTTACCTTCCAAAGGGCATGTTTAAAAGTGAAGTGGCTTTTATCTTTTGACTATGACTTTAGTCTTTAGTATATTATGAGAGAGATTAAAGGAGCAAATAAAATCTGTATTGAAAAGCTACTTCATTTAAAACAATTTTTACAGTAACTTTTACAAATAAGTTAGAGAAACAACCTCAAAAGCTACGAATACGGGGTGATCCGGCCTAATTCATGCTCGAGTTGCAGTGTGTGGCTAGCGTCCAAAGAGGACAAAAACCATGCATCTCTGATGAAGCAGTGGAGATTGGAGATTCAAACACGTGCTCCACAACTGTAGTGTTTTGACTTATAACTCTTTCTTCACATCTTACCTCTTATGACTTATATTTTTTTTCTAAATAAATAAATAAGACGTTTCTTGTCGATTTTTTTGAATCGGCTTATCAGGATAGTTTTTTTCAAAGTAATTTATCAGCATTCGATTCATTCGTATAAGTGTTTATAGCAAGATCAAAACTCATCAACTATAATCATAAACCATCAACCACACAACCCAGACAAACATGGATGGCGAGATGGTACACATACGCGCGTATGTAGACAAACATGGGATGGGGAGATGGACTGTTTAGCGCATTTGGCACTGTTAGCGACGGTATTTACAAAAGTAGTATTATGCGCATCGTATTTGCAGAAATATCACTTTTGTTGTTCGGTGGGTAGGAGACGGCTTAATTACCTGTCCTAATTTTTTCTCTTGGTATTTGTTTGAATTTTTAAATACTCCAACTGAGCTCAAAAAATTACAAAAATTTATGTACAGCCTCCCAATAAAACATACATGATATTACAATTTTTGGGTAATTTTATCCATTGTGAATATTGCTCAAAAAATCATAAAATTTCAATATTTGTATGAGTTTTTACATATAGCAAATGAGCTCCAAAATTTACGAAATTTTATGTGAAGACTTCCGACATAATTATAATTATTGTGTAACTATTTTGGAATTTTATGTAGTCTGAATTTACCACGTTTATTTGAATTAATTTAATCATAAATTTACAAATATTTCATAATTTTTTAGAATTTTACACATTAGGAATACTTATACAAGTAAAAGTAAATGTAGTAATAAAAAATGCATCACACTGTATACAATAAGGCTCACCCATCTGAGTCACTGCTACCTCCTCACGCGTCTACCTCCCCATACATGGCATTGTCTTTCGTTGAGCACGAGCATATTCTGCAAGATACGTCAGTTGGTCCGGAGGATGCGTCTCGAGTCGGAGGAGGTATGGAGACCGTTCTGTTTGCTCAGTGGCCGACGGTGGTCCAATAGGCTCAGGTACAGTAGGATGGGTCCAATAAGGGTCAATGTTCTCCAGCGGAGACGTGCCGAACTGCGAGCCGTTTGCAACAATATCGTGAACGAAGGACTTGAAATCCCCCTCGTGGTGCGAAAAAGCTCTTGTCTTGACCGTATGATGTGGCAGCGAAGTCGGAGGAGCTCTGCCCATTGAAGTGTCCAAACCCTGGATATGCTATGAACGTTGAGTTTTGCCCTGCGTAAGCTGCAAACCCTAGCGTCGTGTAGTGCTCTCTAGAAGCATCTGAGAGGCCCGTATCATCATCGGTGGACTCGTCGTCACCCCCACGTTGAATTGGAGGCTGCAAAATGAAACGATATTAGTCATAATAAATATTCTGGATGTACAATGCAAATAGCATACCTCCCGAATGTGCAGCAAAGATGAATAACGGGTAGCGGTAGTCTGTGCAGGTAGCAGATTGTCAGTTTGGGGTTACCAGCAATGGCGCACTGGCAAGCGTCACATAACCCCTGATACATGGCACATAGAACTGCTGATCCCCAACTGCACTGAGGCATCGCCCCAAACTCTGCGTCAACTAAAGACTCGGCGAGACAGATGAATTCAGCATTGCAAATATCACTATGTGTGGCTGGAAACATGCTCCAACCAAAGAGCTGAATAAGGAATGCGACGAGGTGCCTCTTGATGACCTTTGGCAGTGCATCTTGCGGACACACACTAAAATTGTTCAACCAAGTGCGGGGAACGCTACGTGCACTCTCTGGGGTAGGCCGACCAAACCGGTCCGCCAGCCTCTCCTCTCCTTCCAATCGACTGGTGAAGGACCTAAAACAAGTGCGTCACCCCCAAGAGGGAGACATGTCAAGAATGCGATGTCCTACAGAGTAACCGAAAGTGGAATGTGTGCATCTCGAGCCTCCACCTGTTCACCAGTGCCGTGAGTAGGCTGCCATCGATGGTGAACTCGTATCCAGTGGAGACCAGCCTCGCAAACGGTAACAAGCCTATGTCCGTAGAGTTGGGACGTAGCACTCATCCAGCACCCATGGATCCCTCCCCCTCCCCCCGCAGCTTGAATGGCGAAGGGCCAGCCGCGTCACCCATCATCCATGAGGGCAACGGTGTTTCTCATCGTACAACTGTTCGAGAAGCTCTGGTAAAGACATACCTTCCAATACATAGGACAGACTAAATATTAGTGCGGAGATTAATAATGACAGTAAAACTTACTTCATAATACAAACTATATTAATTATGACCAACTAACTAGCAGTAATTATGACTAGGACTACGTGAATAACGTCGTAAGCATGCCATAAAAATTTACCTGTCTTTCGGGAGAAGCAATCAGCACCGTCGCGTCCTTAATGAGCTATGCACTGGCTTTTCAAAATAATTAGCTACACACTCCTAATTTTGAGCAACGATTGCGAGAATGAGCTTCTGCGATGAGCGACTGAGATGAGTAATGACGAATTGCGAGAGGTTCATATTTATAGCCGAGCAAAAAGTGAACCCGGTGCGCTCACCCCGTAGATTGAGGACCCATTGTCATGAGCAGCACTTCAGGTGAGGGGAAACGACATGGTAACATTGACAAATATGCAAACGAGGGAGCGGGCGAGGAGGGACAACACGGACATAACAATATTAGTGCGGACGAGGGAGCGCGTGAGGGGGCGCGTGAGGGGGCACGACACACACAGAGTGATAATTGTTCGAGGGACATAGCAAAAAAGAAAATATATTATGATTGGGCTGACACATAGGCGAAGTACAGATGACAGCCACTTGAAAAGATGCCTGAGCATCGTTAAATTCATGATTAAATTAACATGAATAACTATAACAAAATTGGATCACATAAAATTCTCCAAAAATTACACAATAACTATGACTATGTTAAAAGGCTTCACATAAAATTTGTACTTTTTAAAGCTCTCTTTGTATATATAAAAACTCGTACAAATATCAAAATTGTATAAATTTTTTAGCAACATTCACAATAGATAAAATTACCCAAAAACTTAGTATAGCTAATTAAGCCGACTAATCAGCCAAATTAATCACCTACCGTCTTCTCACCAGACGCAGTCTTCCATGTATCGTATCACTGGGACTGCCGTTCACACACCAGATGGCAAAAATAACATCCAGTTCCGCTAAAAATAGGGGGAGATGGCGCACACGTACGCGCGGCGCGTACGTATCAGCGTAACTGCTTCTACAATCTGATGTCCCGTCACTGTCGATACATGCATGCACGCGTCAGCTATCCACACGTCCGTCAGGTGTTCTCTTTTCCATCCATCAGGTCGAGACGGTACCATGATACCATACCACGTTCAGAAAGTAAGGTAAAACCGCACAGAGAAAGCGAACACTAGGGTGTCTAATTTTAGCCACGGTCCACGGACCTGCACGATATATATGAAAGGAAGAGATCCAGCCACCACAATGCAACAAGCACCGTATATTCGACTCGTGAACTTGAGCAATATGACGTCGATGCTACCATTGTAGGCGACGCAAGCTGCTTTTGAGCTTTGTTTAGATGATGCAAATAATCCTGCCTCTCAAACCATCCTCTGCAGTATGATTTCTGTATCAACACAAATCAGCAAGGAACACAAACCGTAAACGCAGCGTGATCTTGTTTAGATGAACACACCGTACGAAGATACTACTATAAAAAAGGTTTTCATAGATGGTTCTGTTAGCCCTCTAGGATCTCCTAGGGTTTAGGTCTAGGGGTTTCTTCTATGCGTTCGGGTTCTCGAGTGCTACACTGAGAGGGAGAGAGGGGTACCGACCTTCGGATGTAGAGGAAGAAGAGCCGGCCATCGCGGGTTCGTTGGTGAAGATCTGCGCACGGGCAGCGACGGTCGGGGAAGAGGTGCGGGGCTCCTCGGCGGCGGCGTGTCCCAGGCGGCGGCGAACTGGAGGCACGGTGGAGCTTCCCGTCGCTTCAGCGCCCCCTCAACAGATCGGGTCTTAGGGTTTGTCGGTGGGGTGACGGCGGCGCGGTCAACCTCGTGATGCGTGCCGCCCGGCCCCCACCTCTGTTTTTATAGCGCTGGCGACAGGGGCCCACCAGCCAAACGGGTTGGGCGCCCCCGATCAGGGCGCGGTCAAGGGATGGGCTTTGGCCGTTGGGCCAAAGCCCTGAGATCACTCTAACATTCTCCCCCTTGATCTCAAACTATACCTTATCTTTAATTACCTTTGACTTTACACATTCCATCACAGATTAGTGCATAGAACATGTCTCATCGTCACGGTCAATCGCCGATAGATTCAACAGTTACAATACACCTCTCTGTTCTGAAATAGTTACTTTAATCTTTGGGCCATCTTTTAGTCCAGGAATCATAGGCTTTCCCTTAAACCCATGCCGGCTACATGTTCTCTGAACACGTTGGGTGGTAAACCTTTAGTAAGCGGATCCGCTAACATCTTTGCGGTACTTATATGCTCTAGACTTATAATTTGATCCCGAACTTTATCTTTCACAACATAGTACTTTATGTCAATGTGTTTGGCAGCACCACTTGACTTATTGTTGTGGGCATACGTTACTGCGGGTTCATTATCGCAGTACAACTTAAGTGGTCTATTGATGTCGTCAACCACTTTTAAACCGGGTATGAACTTCTTTAGCCAGTTCACCTGCCCCGTGGCCTCATAACATGCTACAAACTCGGCATACATTGTGGACGATGTAGTGACGGTTTGCTTTGAGCTTTTCCACGATATAGCTCCTCCCGCGAGAGTGAATACATATCCGGATGTAGACTTTCTATCATCTCCCGCAAAATCAGAATCTGTATATCCCACTATATGGAGTAAATCTGATTTTCTGTATGTCATCATGAGGCCTTTTGTTCCTTGCAAATAACGCAAGACTTTCTTTATCAATTTCCAATGTTCTATTCCAGGATTGCTCTGGAATCTGCCAAGTAACCCGGTAACAAATGCTAAGTCAGGGCGTGTGCATACTTGAGCATACTGTAAGCTTCCGACAGCTGAAGCATATGGAACCGCTTTCATTTGATCGATCTCATACTGGTTCCTGGGGCATTGAAAATCCCCATATCTGTCGCCCTTGACTATAGGTGCAGGTGATGGACTACATTTATGCATACCAAATTTCTTTAAGACTTTCTCTATGTATGCCTTTTGTGACAGTCCCAATATCTCTTTGTTTCTATCTCGGTGAATTTCGATCCCTAGAACGAACGAGGCTTCACCAAGATCTTTCATATCGAAGTTTGAGGATAAAAACTTCTTTGTCTCCAGTAGCAGACTGACATCATTACTAGCCAGTAGGATATCATCCACATACAGGATTAGGAAGATAAACTTCCCATCTTTAAACTTTGCATAAACACAGTTGTCCTCTACATTCTCTTTAAACTCAAATTTTCTTATTGTACTGTCAAACTTCAAGTACCACTGTCTTGAAGCTTGCTTTAACCCATAAATCGATTTCTTTAGGCGGCATCCCATTCTTTCATTTCCTTCCACGACAAACCTTTCGGTTGTGCCATGTAAACATTTTCCTCCAAATCCCCATTAAGAAATGCCGTCTTTACATCCATCTGATGTAACTCTAAATCATAATGTGCTACTAATGCCATTATGATTCTGAAGGAATCTTTACATGAGACTGGAGAAAATGTCTCATTATAATCAATCCCTTCTCTTTGCGTAAAGCCTTTTGCCACAAGTCGCGCTTTATGTCTTTCTACATTCCCTTGGGAATCATGTTTAGTCTTGTAGACCCATTTACAGCCTACTGTTTTGGCTCCTTTAGGAATAATTTCCAAGTCCCAGACTTTATTAGTCTTCATGGACCTCATCTCCTCTTCCATGGCCTCAAGCCATTTTGAGGAATTTTCGCTTCTCATGGCTTCTTCAAATGAGGTGGGATCATCCTCCATTTGAAATTACTCTGTATGATAAATCTGATAATCATCAGAAATAGCTGATCTTCTTACTCTTTGAGACCTCCTCGGGGCCTCCTCATTTGGTACATCTACTGTTTGAGGCTGCTGTTGCTCCCCCTCATCTGTGGCAATAGGTTCTATATGATCCTGAAGAACAGGTTCTTCATTCTCATTCATTGTTGCCACGGGAGGAACAATAACAGGTGCTGGCACCACAGTGTCTTGCACCGTCGGTGCAGCGACAGCAGGTAGTGTGAAGAATGGCTCTTGAATCATCGGAGTGGGCGCAAACACCCGCTTCTCTTCAAGGTCAATCTCTCGAGCTACCATGCTCCCCCTCATCATTTCATCCTTTAAGAAGACAGCATGTCTCGTTTCTACAAACTTTGTGTATCTGTCTGGACAGTAGAAACGATAACCTTTTGACTTTTCAGGGTAGCCAATGAAATGGCAACTTATTGTTTTGGGATCAAGTTTCCCAAGGTTTGGGTTAAATACTTTAGCCTCAGCAGGACTCCCCCACACACGTAAGTGCTTTAGTGAGGGAACTCTTCCTGTCCACAACTCGTACGGTGTTTTGGGCACCGACTTACTAGGCACTCTGTTGAGAATATGAATGGCGGTTTTCAACGTCTCCATCCATAAACTCAATGGGAGTGTGGAGTAGCTCATCATACTTCGCACCATATCCATCAAGGTACGGTTGCGTCTTTCAGCTACTCCATTTTGCTGAGGTTCGCCCGGCATAGAATACTGGGCCACTATTCCATTTTCCTGTAAAAACCTCGCAAAAGGTCCAGGAACTTGTCCATATGGGGTATGTCGACCGTAGTACTCCCCCCCCACGATCAGATCGGACTATCTTAATCTTTAAATCGTGTTGGTTTTCAATTTCAGCCTTAAATATCTTGAATTTATCCAAGGCTTCATTTCTTTCTTTGATTGGATAAATATATCCATAACGGGAGTAATCATCTGTGAATGTTATGAACGAGTCATATCCATCCACACTTTTCACAGGAAAAGGACCACAAATATCTGTGTGAATAATTTGTAGAACTCCTGTGCTTCTTTTAGCGTCTTTTTTAATTTTCTTTACATATTTTCCTTTAATGCATTCTCTGCATTGTTCTAAGTCTGAGAACTCTAATGGAGGAAGAATATCATTCTTTACTAGTCTTTCTATTCTCCCCCTCGAAATATGGCCTAAACGACAGTGCCATAATTTCGACGACTCATCTAGAGTTCTCTTTCGTTTTCTGTTTACATTCGTAGACGAGGATTCAATCACTTTCTCGCACGCAACGTTCTCATTATCGCATACGACATTCGCATCATCACATAATGATAACAAATAAAGCTCATTCTGTAATATGGCAATACCAACACATTCTTTATTAAACATTATTTCGCACTTGCCATTTCCAAAATTGCAATCATAACCATCTTTGTCCAAATTTGACACACTAATCAAATTCCTCTGTAAAGAGGGTACAAAAAGGACATCTCTAAGTAAAAGAGTGGAGCCATTAGCTAATTCTAATGAAAGATCGCCAACGGTTTCAACTTCAGCTTCGACTCCATTTGCGACTTTAACGCATCTTTCTTTTCTTTGCGTATTCCTCGTCGAACGGAATCCCTGTAAAGAATTAGCAACATGAACAGTTGCTCCTGAGTCAATCCACCAAGTGGATTTCGAATATTGTACATACAGGCATTCATTTATAAAGGTAATAATATTCTCACCTTTCTTAGCCATTATCATCTTTAAGTAGTCAGGACAATCCTTCTTGTAGTGTCCCGTCTTCTTGCAGTATTCTATGCCGGGCGAACCTCAACAGAATGGTGTAGCTGAAAGGCGCAACCGTACACTTATGGATATGGTACGGAGCATGCTTAGCCATTCTAGTTTACCAATTGGTTTGTGGATGGAAGCACTAAAGACAGCCGCACATATTCTTAATCGGGTTCCCAGTAAATCAGTATCTAAAACACCTTATGAATTATGGACTGGGAGAAAACCGAGTATGAAATACTTACGAGTGTGGGGTTGTCGTGTTGAAGCTAAGTTATTGAATCCACACATTGGGAAAATTAGATCCTAAGACAGTAAGTTGCCATTTTATTGGGTACCCTGAGAGATTCAAAGGGTATCGCTTTTATTGTCCTTATAGGATAACTAAGTTTGTAGAAACAAGGCACGCTGTGTTCTTAGAAAATAACGATGACCTGGAGCCCAGGAAAATAGATCTTAAGGAGAAGTGGGTTTATGTTCCATCACCGCTCATCCCAGAGATCTTTATTCCTGTACCTCAGGCGGTTGCACCTCCAGTAGATAATACTGTTGTTGCACCCACTGTTGAGGTTTCTGAAATTCCTGATGTTATACCTAATGAAGAGCCTCAACAGTCTCTTGAAATAACTAATGAACCTGTTAGAAGATCACAGCGGGAGAGAAGATCTACCATCCCAAATGATTATGTTGTCTATACAAATGAGGATGTTAATGATGTAGAGACGGTAGATGATCCCACCTCTTATAAAGAGGCCATAATGAGTGAACATTCTTCTAAATGGCTTGGAGCCATGGAGGATGAACTAAAGTCTATGAGCACTAATGATGTATGAGACTTAGTAGAAAGTCCTGACGGAGTCAAAACAGTAGGCTGTAAATGGGTCTACAAAACTAAGCGTGACTCTAAGGGAAATGTCGAAAGGTTCAAAGCAAGGCTCGTAGCAAAAGGCTTCTCACAAAGAGAGAGGATTGACTATAATGACACCTTTTCTCCTGTCTCAACTAAAGATTTATTCAGAATTGTTATGGCACTTGCAGCTCATTATGATTTAGAGCTGCATCAGATGGATGTTATGATGGAATTTCTTAATGGCGATTTGCAAAAGAATGCTTACATAGCTCAACCGGAAGGTTTTGTGGTGGAATGCAAGGAGCATATGGGATGTCGACTTAAGAAATCAATTTATGTCTTAAATCAAGCATCGAGGCAGTGGTACCTCAAATTCGATAAGATAATGAGTTTTGGATTTAAGGAAAATGAAGTTGATAACTGCATATATGTTAAGTTCAAGGGGAGTAAATTCTCCATCTTAAGTACTTTATGTGGATGATATCTTATTGGCCAGCAGCGATAAGGATATGCTGTTTGAGACCAAGAGATTTCTTTCATCTATTTTTTGATATGAATGATCTCGGTGATGCCTCTTATGTTCTTGGCATTGAAATTCACTGAGATAGGTCCAAAGGAACATTAAGTTTATCTCAGAAGGCATACATTGACAGAGTACTGAAGAAATACAATATGCATAAGTGCTCTGGCTCGCCTGCTCCTATTGTTAAGGGCAATAAGTTTGGGACATTTCAATGTCAAAGGAACCAATATGAAACTGATCAGATGAAGTCGGTTCCTTATGCTTTAGCTGTCAGAAGCATTATGTATGCTCATGTATGTACGCGCCCTGATTTTGCTTTTGTAACCGGGATGCTTGGCAGATATCAGTCAAATCCAGGACCGGACCACTGGAAAGCCGTTAAGAAAGCTTTGCGCTATATGCAAGCTACTAAGCATTTCATGCTCACGTTTAAGTTTTCTGATAACCTTGAACTTATTGGTTATTCAGATTCAGATTTTGCGGGATGTGTTGATACTAAGGAATCCACGTCAGGTTATATCTTCACACTCGCTGGATGAGATATCTCGTGGAATAGCTCCAAACAAACCCTTACGGCATCTTTAACGATGCAAACTGAGTTTGTGGCATGTTATGAGGCTACCGGGCAGGCTGTATGGCTTAAGAACTTTATCCCGGAACTTAAAGTGGTAGACAACATATCTAAACCACTCACCTTATACTGCGATAATGAACCCGCAGTCTTTTATGCAAATAACAACAAGTCAAGTGGTGCTGCCAAACACATTGACATTAAGTATCATGTTGTGAAAGATAGAATCCAGGATCAAACCATAAGTATCAAGCATATTAGTACTAAGTTAATGCTTGCGGATCCGCTTACTAAAGGCTTACCACCCAATATTTTTCGTGATCATGTTGCCGGCATGGGTTTATTGGAAAGCCTCTGATTCTGGATAAAAGGACCTTAAAGCAAACCAACTCCCGTTAAGTATAATGAATATCCATTTCGAGATAAGATAGTACACTATAGGTTCTGAGGTTGTATGGCACTTCATTGGCCATGCGACACATTGTCTTGGTATGCTGTTTTATCGAGAATGGGCTTATGATGTTAGCCTTACGATCAAAGGGGAGAATGTTGGGTTGATCTCTCGGCTAACAACCCCGAGATTTCAGGGAGACTTCGTCTCCACTTCGCACCTTGATCGGAGGTGGCAACCGACCCCGTTTGGTTCAGGTCCCGGTCACCCAGCGCTATAAAAATAGAAGGGCTTCGGCAAGGCTTGGGTTCGCGTGTTGTTCTAAGCCTCCTAAACCCTAATAGACCCGATCTCTTAGCGCGCTGCGGTGAACGAAGACCGGAACTCCTCCGTTTCCCGTACACGGCGACTACCGCGACTCCGGCGACTTTCTTCACTCCGTCGGCCACCGACATCACCGAGCACCGACTAACCTCATGGCATCTTCAGTTCGGGTATGTAACTCACGCTTCCGCACTAATGTTTTGTAGGTGCTGTAGTGAGGACCCAGTCCACCTCAGCCAAGATAAAAGCTAAATCTAACTTTTTCTTCCACTCTCCATAATTATCACCTTTGAGAGTGGGGATTTCTCTAATACAACTCATTAAGTTGTATCCTCCTGAAAAAATATTTCAAATACAGTGAGAACGTAACATCAAAATTATATGCCTTATTTCCAACGTTGGTCAAAAATACGACATACAATTTAAATCAATTTTATCATGCATTAAATCTACATCACCGTTGGGCAGAAATAGAAATAATGCATAAAATCAACATTAAAAAATTTATAATACTGTTATTAACAACGTTGGTCAGAAAATAACAATATCATAAATCTCTGGAAATTTTTATCTATTTTTCCAAAATTAAATTCTCCCGTTGGTTCGAATTTAATAATGAAAAACAATCAGTATTAACTTTTGCAGCGGAAACTGTAATTATTCTAAAAAAAATAATTCAATATTCAGAAGCATTATACTGTAAACATCAATCTCTGGAAAAATTAACACGTTGGTGCAAAATTTTACAGAGATTTGATTCAAAATTTCATTCAAATTGACTCATAAAAGCTTCTGAAAAACAATAAAAATCCAAAATGGATTTACTGTTCATACTGGCCATTTGGCCTGTTCGGCCCCGGCCACGGCCCACGGCCTGCCGGCCCCTTTCTCCCCGCGCGGCCGAGCGCGGCCCAACTAGCCGGCGCCGCACGCGCGCTCTGCCTTGGCCCATCCCGCGCGGCCGCAGCGCAGCCAGCCTCACGCGCCCGTGCGCCCCCGGCCTCACGCGCTGCCCCGCGCCCCGTCAGCCGTCGGATTCGCATCCGACGGCTCTCGCTCCTCGCGGCGGCGCGATCTCGCGCGCAACCTGGGCCTGGGCTGGGATTTCTCTCGCCCGCCTGGGCCGAAAGGCAGCCCGACGCGCTCGGCGCAATCTCAGCCGTCGGATCGCATCCGACGGCTGCGCGGTGTTCTCGCCCGATCAAAACCACGCGCGGCGGACTCCCTCGAAACCCTAACTCA
The DNA here is from genome assembly GCA_017311315.1 of Dendrocalamus latiflorus. Lineage (NCBI taxonomy): Eukaryota > Viridiplantae > Streptophyta > Magnoliopsida > Poales > Poaceae > Dendrocalamus > Dendrocalamus latiflorus. Next base: position 33,288,945 of record CM029614.1, on the reverse strand, counting down.
CTTCTCTCCTCTCCCCTCTCTCTCGCCTCCGAGCGAACTCAGCGGCGGCGGCGGTGGCGACTGCATTCACCCCGCCGGAGAAGGAGAAGACGGCGCCGCCGCGGGCCCTCTCGCCGGCGTGCGCGCTCCCCTGAGAGGGAGCGCGCCGCTGTCGAGTGGCTCCGTGTCGGCGCCCGTTTCAAGCACGCGTCGGCGGTGGCCCGTACGTGGAACACCGGCGAGCCCGAGACTCGGTCGATCTCCCGCACGCTAGCGACGACGACGGCGACCCGGCGACCACGGCCAGGTAAGAATCTTTTCAGATCTAGGGTTAGGGTTTGACCCGATCCCGTCTCTGTTCTTTTTCTAGGGTTTGGGGGGGTTTCTCTTTTCTTTTCCGCACGCCGGTCAACCGACGGCGGTCTCTGTCCCCTTCTAGATCTACGCATAGGGTTAGGGCTCTGATACCATTGTTAGCCCTCTAGGATCTCCTAGGGTTTAGGTCTAGGGGTTTCTTCTATGCGTTCGGGTTCTCGAGTGCTACACTGAGAGGGAGAGAGGGGTACCGACCTTCGGATGTAGAGGAAGAAGAGCCGGCCATCGCGGGTTCGTTGGTGAAGATCTGCGCACGGGCAGCGACGGTCGGGGAAGAGGTGCGGGGCTCCTCGGCGGCGGCGTGTCCCGGGCGGCGGCGAACTGGAGGCACGGTGGAGCTTCCCGTCGCTTCAGCGCCCCCTCAACAGATCGGGTCTTAGGGTTTGTCGGTGGGGTGACGGCGGCGCGGTCAACCTCGTGATGCGTGCCGCCCGGCCCCCACCTCTGTTTTTATAGCGCTGGCGACAAGGGCCCACCAGCCAAACGGGCTGGGCGCCCCCGATCAGGGCGCGGTCAAGGGATGGGCTTTGGCCGTTGGGCCAAAGCCCTGAGATCACTCTAACAGGTTCTAGCGATACGTTTGTAAAATTATTTATGATAATTTTAACATAAATAGTTTTGTCGAATCGTCTGAGATGAAACACCCGATATAACTTTATTTTTTACAGTAGTGAGAAAAAAAATAAAACAAAGAGGCACCACTGCACTGCCGAAGAGTGCATATCTTCATACGTGTACTGCATGCAACATACACACTGGATGCAACCAAGTGGCCGGCCGTGATGCGCATGTCCCTTGTCCAAGACTTGAAGCAGAAGCACGTAAGCACTGTCGCTATTGTAAAGCCACGCAACAATGGGACTAGGACTCGAAACGGATTGTATATATATCACGCTCAATCACCCTAATTTATTTACTTCACCTAAAAAATATAAATACATATTAAATTAAAAAACTTGTCTAACTAATTAATCATATTAATATATATATATATTAATATTATTTCGCCAAATACAGATATAAATAGTCTATATAAAATAACATTTTAGATGATAAATATCCATATCATATTTGTATACATATTTTTTTATGCAAATTTAAATACGAATATGAATAGAAAAGAAATTGTTAATTAAATAAAAAATCTATACTATATTAGTATCATATCAAATACGATAATCGAATAATGTGAATAATTTATATCCATTTTCTACCGCTGTTGTGGGACACTGCATTTGCACGTGACCTGACCTTTCTTGTCATGTGGTCAAACGCTTCTCTGCTTCATTTGGCAGATCCTAAGTCCCCAACCACCAACAGATCGAAGGGAAGACAAACTGGTGTAGCGTTAAGAGATCCTCCGGGAGTTCAGTTCCTAATCATACGGTCTATAGGATCGTATAACGTATTTAGAGGAGGTGTTTGATTGCTTCTAGTTCTTAAAATTTTTATGTAATCAATGAAAAATTTGACCGCTTGAACAAACACTTGATGCTTAGTTTTGCTTGTAGTCGTACGTATCGTCCAAACAATAATAACCAGAAATCATGAATCAGATTGATTCAAAATGTTCTTTATTGCTGAATTTCCGTAGATTTACAAAGTGACATCATAAACACCCTTAAAAACCTAGCACAAAAAGCTACCTCCAAAAATTGCCACTAAAACTCTTAGTCTCTACTTGCTTTTATATACTCAAACCCTAAACCGTGTTCGACTCAAACATGAACACGGAATCTATCTCTACTTCAAATCAAGGGACCTGAAACCCTTCCTAACACGGATTTTATCCAAACATTCAACCTTCTTAGTTATGATTCCATCTATAATTCCTAACTCATCACGAGACGAAGCCTCTAGGACACACTTCCCATGGCCTCATCAACATCCATATCAAAGCCTCTAAGACCACACCGTCCGTAGCTTTTCCACGCATTACCACATTTGACCTCTACGTGCTCTAGTGTTAACCAGACCAGCTCGTGTGACATCCTCAAACGTTTAAAACTCAGATCTCCCCATTATTTACTAGTTTATCTTTACTATATAAAAGAAGGAGTTGGTGGTTGGTGCGGCCTCTCCCACCACCACCCCTTCTAACAACAAAAGGTAGTCTGACGTGTAGACCCACCCGCCCCCACCAACCGCCCGTGCGCCTCCTCCCCCACGAACCCGTGCGCTCAACCGCCCGTGCGCTCCCCCCTCCCCCACTCCCCCGAATCGGTGCGCCTCCTCCCTGACTTCTCCCTCGTCTCCTCCCCAGCCCTCCGCTCCGCCGCCTCCTCCCTCGCCCTCCGCTCCGCCGCCTCCTCCTCCTCCCCACCTCGCGCCACCGCCTCCTTCCCTCCCTCCCACCCCGCGCCGCCGCCTCCTCCCCTCCCTCCCACCCCGAGCCACCGCCTCCTCCTCCCCACCCCGCGCCGCCGCCTCCTCCCCTCCCTCCCACCCCGCGCCGCCGCTGCCTCCTCCTCCCCCCCACTCCTCCGCTCCGCCGCCACCACCCGCGCCGACGCCATCATCACCGTCTACCGCGACCACTGCGCCTACCTCGCTCGCGGCGGGGACGTCGTCGCTGTCTTCGCCGAGCTCATGGGCCACCACTACGGTGGCGCCCTCGCCTGCACGATTCCGTCGGCCGCCGCCCTCGCCTGCACCACCCGCCTCCCGGGCCGCACCGCCCTGGCGCCCCCCTCCCGATCTGCGCGGCCCATCTCCCAGCGACCCAGCCAGCGCCGCCCCAACTCCCCTCCCCCCTCTCCTCTCGGATCTCGGCCAGCGCCGCCCACTAGGCCCACCCTCATCCCGGGTTTTTTTGTGGCGAAAGGGTCGATCTTGCTACTAGCAGGGAAATTTGCATTTGAGTTAGGATTATATGGTACTAATTTCATGTTCTTCATCTTTATGTGACATGTTACTTGGCCGATGAATACAGAGAAACATGACAAGCATATGTCTGAAATTTTCATGTGGATTAAGCCTAATCTTCTCTATGAGGCCTTTTGCATTATCATATATTTTTTAACGTAGGTTTTAGTTTTGATGTACAAGGCTTATTGCACTATTAGTCTGTTTGCTCCTTTGTTGTTTGCTATGCATTTGCATTCACTATCTTCATAATTGCACTCTACAGATGGTGAGGTTGGATGATGATCAGATGCATAGTTCAAATGAACATTTGTAATGACTGATTACACTTAATGTCTTTTGCTCTTAACTGACGACCTTGTGTGGAACTTTATCAACTATCCAGAAAATTTCTAGGATGTTTGTTTAATTGCAGTATCTGAAAGTGATTTGGTTAATATTTTACCTTTGCTTTTATTTGGGAATGAAGTTTTCTGATTGCTATGTAATTTTCTAAAAGGACACTGCAAATGTTTATAACTCTCCCTTGCTTCTGGGTACTTAGGTGTCCACCATATGTGTGTTATATTTGTAGAAATGATGCTTATATCATTGTGTGTTTGAGCCCATACATGACTTCCACTTGTGAGTCATAATAGGTAGCATTGACAACTACTTGTGCATTGCTGCTGGATGACTATTTAAGTGTTCATATAACTGTAGGATGTACAATAACATGGTCTTTGTCAAGATGAAGCTTATTGTCATCATATTTTGGGAATCAAAGCTTTTTATATTTTCAAGATGAAGCTTATTGTCATCATATTTTGGGAATCAAAGCTTTTTATATTTAATCAAAGCTTGCAAGAGAAACAGTACACACATTGAGACATGACAAGTGTGGAACAGATTGGAGTTACCTCCTGAACAACTGCGAGAGCCTGAGAGCTGCTGGATTCGCTGTGCTTGTAGTTCCCACAGGTGCCACTTGGTGTCCCGAAGCTTGCAAACTTGACGCTGCCGATGACCTGGCCTGCTTTGGGGCACTCCAGGCGAAGTGCTGGTTCAGGTCTCTGCACCTTCTGTTGGGGGAGAGATCCAGCTATCGATTTGGGCGGGATGCGCCTCTGACACATGTGCGCATACACTTTCTGTCTGCCTCGTTGTGAAGGATATCTTGCTTGGGTCACCACCAAACTGCTCGAAAAGGACTAGATCATTACTGCCTGGTTGGAGAAACGAACGAGGTACGTGATACCTGGTTAACAAGGTAGGATATTCAGTTAGTCATTCAATTCTAGCAGTTCCTACATTTTATGTGCATCATGAGAAAACATAATTAAAATGGTCAGCATCATGGTGGTCATAAATTCAATGTTGAAACTGTGTGGCCTTCATGTTTCAGTACCAACAAATATAGCAGAACTTCAATCTTGAAATAAAAGATAAATGTCGTGAACACCTAAATGCTACATTTCCCCGGAAGATTTCTTAAACCTTTTCCATATGAGAGCATGTAATGATACAAAACATTAGAATTGGCTCTGCAAGTAGGGCACAAAACATAGTATGACAAATTTGGAGAGGATATTCCTGGTGGTTCTGAGCCTTTTCAGAATTCTTACAGAGTCTGTGATGGTTGCCCACATTTCTTTAGGCATTTGTTCGAATTGTAAGCTCCTCTGTAGTTGCATGAATTAACACAGCCGCTTTGTGGAGCCAGATTTGTTGGCCAGTAGCGACCAATGCTCTGCCCGTTCACCCATGCCTCGCCTTTCCCCATTCCTGTGAAATCTATGGCAACAGGATCATCACCTGCAGGAGCCGTAAATTTGGTCTGAATTTGGAGCATCGTAGTTAGCGTATTTACTCAAGGTAAATATTCAAGTAAATGGAGAGCCAAACAAATAAAGTATACATATGTAGCCTTTTGAAACCATAGTCATACTGCATGCACTCAAATGCCAAATGTAGCGTTGGTGGCCTGTTGCTCGATGGCGTCGTGTACAGGCTCAAGCAGATGCACTGGCACACGCATGGTTTCGGAGGAGATGGCCAGTTTGCTTCCTTTGTCCTAAACTCCGGTTTTATTCGAGACGGCGCGGTACCATATACCAGACTAGCTGAATATCCGTACGTTACCACGGATCTTCAAATTTTATCATGTTACATGTTCTATAACTAATGGGTGTTAAAATTTGTTGGAATGTATATGCAAATATGTTCTATTTTTTTTAAATTCGTAGCAACGCACGGGCACCTTACTAGTAATTTCTTAAGAAAACTAGTGTTTGTTGGTGTCAAGATTACCAGCAGTCAACAATTTCACCAACTGTCATGAAGAAAAGGGTGAATATAATCAAGATATTATTGTTTTATGTCATTCTTCATGGGTCCACTAACTCGTCATTTTTCCAAGCTAGTTTATCACTTTGCTAATAGAAAAGTTCTTCTTTTAAGCCATATCACATAGTTCGTATTTGCAAGCCAAGATTGAAAGAACTCTTTACTGAATGAAAAATAAAATATTAATGGACATTTGGGTGTGTATTGTTTACATTGTCAGAAACTTTTATGTTACCATGCAAACTTGTCTATTTGATATTTTTCAAAAGAGGGGATTTCTGCTAGCAAAGTGACAAAATATTTTTTTTGCAAAAATGAGGGCTTCATGCCCATTTGGTGGAATTGATTGTTGTTAGTATTCCTTAAAACTGGTTTTCTTAAAGAACTTTTTGTATATCACTGGAACATTTGGGTGGATCTAATCGAGAGACTCTTGTGTTGTTCTATCTTGTTCTTCACTGGGTCATGTAGTCCTCGTCTCTAGTCCTCTACCATACTAGTTTGCCATTTTGCTAACAGCAAAGGCCATTCTTTTGGAACATATCAAGCTAAGCTAGCTTGCACGCTATGAGCAAAAAACTCTTTGCCAATGCAAACAAATACCCAAATGTACACTATCACTTTCTGAAAGAAAATAAAAGGAAATTTCCTGTTGTCTAAAAGGTAATATAACCCAAATTTGTTATGTTGTCAAACTAACAAGTGAAAAACATGTGACATTTAATGCTCAAACAAGTACTTCATTCGTCCAAGTTTATAATGCATGTTTTTTTGAATGGTCTCTTATCCATAAATATAGGGTGTATTTTATATCCCAATGCAAAATTAGTGTGAGGTTTTCTCTATACTCCTAATAAATATCTTATTTTAATTTACATTCTCTTTATGCATGTATTGAATATAATGTTTAGAAATAATAATTAGGGGTAGTCTAGTCATTTCTAATATATCATCTGTCTATGTGCTAAGGAAAATACGTCTTATAAACTTAAACGGAGGGAGTATATTCTAAAAAAAAAGCTAACAACCAAACTAGAAAAAAATTATTTGCTACGGTGACACTGGATTACCATCCTTGCCAGATTTGATACTTTTAATGCAAATATCCAATAGCAAAAGTTGCCACAAGTATATAACATCACAACATTAGTACCACCGCTACCAACATTGAAAATGTGAGGAAGATCTAGTGTATCAAAGGGGAAGTTTTCTATCATCGATTACTTACTTTTACGGTGAGTCATAGAATTATTAGTTTTGATGTTGCAATTTGGCTCTTGGATCCTTCCACTAAAAAGGTATCCCTTGTTGGCAAGGATGGCAATGTAATGTCATGGTGACAAACAACATTTCTCCTTATTTGGTTGCTCGCTTGGTCATGTCAAAACCGATAATTGTATGCCTCATCATATGAAGTAGCAATCCGCAAAAGAAATCTTTCATTGGGCATATCAAAACCCATAATTGCGTGACACCAGAAGTAAAGAGGTAAACCACGAAACAAATCTTGGATACATCTTCCTCTTAGTTACACTACATCCATAATCTCCCAAAGATTGATCCTTTTTAGTGCTGGTAGCACTGGAACAATGGTGTGGGCTCAATTTTTTAGACTTATGCTTAGACTTTAGCTTTTATTTCTATAGGAACTTGTTGTTAAATGGTACGTTTTTTTAAGGTGAGGTCTACAAATAAATTGTAATATAAATTGACTGAGTTCAGTTGTACCAGCTAAAATCATATATAACTATTATTCTCTATAGTGTCTCTCACAAACAGATGAGAATCATAAATCTTAACCAAAAAAAACTATCCCTTACATACGGGTCCTCAAACCAACGCCTTCGTGCACTCCCCGGTGGGCAACCGCGCTGGCTCACGCGCTGATGTGGTAGTAGATACATAAAGGAATCCACGTCCCATTCCATCGAATCCAACCGTCCATTCGAAATCCTGTGGCCACTTTTCTCGTTCTTAAGGCCAAGATGTATCCGACTGACATACGGGCAGGTACTTCCCGACCCTACACAACAGTGACCACCTGTCTTGTTCGGCTATGTTTGGATTAGTTTCTAAAAACTGATTTTCTAAGGTAAATAAGTTTTCTTCAATAACTAGTTTTTAAATATTATATTTTTTAAAATGAAATCTACTGATCGATTGTAGTGCATACTATAGTGACTTTATTTATATTGGCTAAAATCATATATGAGTATCATTTTACAAATTTCTCTACAAAATATTATTATTTATAAGTAAAAAAATTAAAAGTCAAAACTAAAAGCTAAGATAAATGACCCTTGGAAAGGGCAGTGGCCGAGTTGCTACTAAAGTTAGGAGGCTAATCCCCGGACGATGACCATATAATTTTGCGTATCTACACCGCCAACGTGGCGACGCAATGTCATCCATGGCCCACCTGTCAGTCATAGTGGATGTGGGTGCCTGGGTGGGTAGCGCTAGGAATTCTCCACTGGTTTGCAGGGTTGAGCAGTGCTCGGGGAAGGCGAGCGCTTATGCAAATCCCCACTGAATTTCGAGTTAATCTCAGAGAATGCATTGGCCCACAGAATTTAGTGTTAATCACACAGAATGCCACTGGACAGGATTACACACACGCCCACCGTGGATTTCTGTTAATCACAAGGATGCCCTTGCCTCGCGGTGCACTTGGGGTGCGGGCATAGAGGTGGCAGAGGTGCAAATTAGTGTGAAGAATGGAGGGCATTGTTGGAAGAGTGGAAACGATAAAGCCTTTGGGAGTTCAGGTTCCGCTCCCCGTCGCCATTGCTGCTCCTCCCCTCTTCTCTCTGTTCTTGCCGTCAGATTCCCCAAGAACCCTTTTTGCCGTGCAATTTCTCCTCGGTTTCGTGGTTCCAGATGTTTGATCTGTAGAGTGAGACACAGAGGTGGAAGGGAGTGTGCCCGCGTGATTGGGGGAACGGAAGGGAAGAAGAGTAGAGAGGAAGGCTGATTTGATGCGTGGCTCCGTGGAGGCCGTCGCGGTTGCTCGGGACGTCGCGTCGTCGAGCCCGTCGAAACCCCCCTCGGCATTGGACATGATGAGGTACGCCTGAAATCTCCAATCCCCTTCTCTTTGTTGCCGCTGCTGCAATTTGTGATGTGCTCTCGGTGCTGTCGTGCCCTGTTTGTTCGTTCCTGAGATCAAGGTGCGATTTTTGGTTTCTCATTTCCGCTTTTGGTGCGTGTTGTCTCGGCTCTTCCCTGACGATTTGAACAGGTTTGCCTCATCCTTCTACTGCTCGCCGTTGTTCTCTGTTCGTGCGCCGTCTTCTTCTCCTGGTTGGTCAAGGCTTCGTTTGATCTCTGTTATGCTGTTTTCCTCTCGTCTTGCTGCTGGATTTTGCCAATCTGTGCCGGTTCGGTTCGATTATCTTGTGATTATATCAAATTCCTTGCTTTGCCCCCATTTCATGGCTATTTTGACTGGTTTCTGAGTAACACCTATCGATTTCGTTCTGTGCTTGTTTTTCGGTTGGCTCCATCCATGCTTGCGGAGATGAAAGCTCATGGCTGAAGATTCATTCCTCACCTGATTGTTTCATATCTTTGCTGCTTTTCTGCGTTTTGTGTATGTGTGTGTTGTGCTGGTTTCTCTTAAACAGATCTCTGAATGGTTGGCTTGGCCTTCGATTTTGCAGTTTGCAAACATGGCGGTTTTTTTTTCTTTCTGATTTTGGTTTCGAACTCTCGCAAAAAAGAAAAGTTTTTGTTATTCGTTTCATCCTCCATTCCAAATGTTCGACTTGGTCCTTGTCCGATCCAATCGCTCATGTGGTTTCTCGATTGTTTGGTTTTTCTGCAGGTACCAGAGAATAAGCCCGGATTGCCTCCCGCTCGCCAATGGCGGCGGCAGCCGGAGGCCGGCTTCGGCGGCGTCCAGATCGAGCAAGGACGACGACGCCCCAGCCGTCGCCACCGACAGCTCGCGCCTCGCGTCCTACCTGGCCGCCGCCTCGCTCGAGCCCAAGCCGCGCGCTCGCGCTCTGCAGCCGCCGCCACCGGCCCCGGCGTGCTCATCCGCTGCCGCCGTCGCGACCCGGAGCCCGGCGCGCGACCACGGCCACCACCACCCCTCCGACTTCCCCGACCCCACCTCCCCGAGCTCCACCGGAGGCGGCGCGAGCGGCAGCGCCGGCCCCGACGCCACCATGCTGCTCCAATGGGGCCACAACAAGCGGTCACGCGGCCGCCGCGACGCCTCGGCGGCGTCCGCGGCCGCGTCGGCGAGCACGCCCTCGCCGCAGCGCCGGAAGGCCGTTGTCAAGATCCTGCGCCGCTCGTCCGCCCCGGCGGAGAAACTGATGCCGCCGCCGAGCTACACTCGCGGGTCCAGCCTCCGCGTCAGCTCGTCCCTCCCGGCGCGCGGCGGCGGCGCCGGAGACGCGCACCACGGTCGCAACTCCCACCCCCACCACAGGTACGCATAGCCTGCTCGCGCACTCATCATTAGGTGGATTGGATGGCCTAGCTCTTTCGCCGCCGCCATGGACTTGCCCCGTCGAGCCGCCTTCTCCTTTTCCTCTCCTCGCGTTTTTTCCCACTTCCACTTTTGCCCCTCGGACCGAGACGTATTCTCGGGGTCGTGCCTCTCGACTCGGTTTCTGGTTCGGTCTCGGCCGTGCTGTGGGTTCGGGTCTCACGAATCACGATTTGTGCAAACCGATGGTGCGTTTAGATGATAAGATACCCTCTCATCTTTTCCTTCCACACTTTTTTTTAAAGATTAACAAAGTAGGTTTTGTGTCCCATGCTAGTAGTACTAGTACTGATTTGATCATATTACTAATCACCCAATTACTCCTTTTAAATTTGTCCTTCAGGTTTTTTTTTCCTTTGTAACTTCCCAGATCTTTTTTTTTGAAACTAACTTCCCAGATCTTTTTAGGCAACGAATGGTGTAGTATTGGCCTCTCTCTGGATCCGTGTGAGGATCACCGAGCAATGACGAGGAGGCGGCACTTTCCCTTCCTCTTTTTGAGTCTTGACGAGCGATCCGTAGCAGGCAGGCGTCAACAATACCACCATCCAGTACATCCATAATCCATTCATCGCCCACTGTCATCTCCCCTTTTCTTTCCTTACCCAGTCCTTGTCCACTAATGGTTTCCCTGGGCTCATTTGTGGCGTGTATCATGTACGTGTGCTGGACTGCCGTGTTCTGCCTGGACGATGAACGGTGATGTGCACAGGCAAAGGTGTAGTAGCCATAATATAGTAGGGCTCGATGTAAGAGGGGTACAAATATAGGGTACATCCATCCATCATTTCCGGCACATGGCCGTGGTGTGTTGTGCTAGGCCACATAGATACTTGAGTTGTTGCTGCTAACCCCACCCTCCCTTTTACCCCAACCACGGTGCCGCATCGATCAATCGCCGACGAATAATTCTTTTCCGTTGCGTTGTTGCTGTGTTTTGATAGTATGATGATGATCAGATCCGTGGAGGAGCGCGCCGTCGGCGGGCAGTCGTCGTCGTCCGCGGCAGCGGCGTCGAGGGCGGCGGAGAAGCAGCAGCGCCCGGCGGCGGACAAGGCGCATAAGGGGGAGGCCGGGGTGGTGATGGTGACGGGGGGCACCCAAGAATCGAAGAAGCATCAGCAGGGGGCCGGCGGCAAGGCCGAGCACCAGGGCCCCGGCCCGTCGTCGAAGGCGACGGCCGGGCAGCTGCCGCGGATCTACACGACGCTGTCGCGCAAGGAGAAGGAGGAGGACTTCCTGGCCATGAAGGGCACCAAGCTGCCCCAGCGTCCCAAGAAGAGGTCCAAGCAGGTCGAGAAGGCAGTCAATGTAAACACCACTAACCGACGCTGGTCTCTCAACTCATCCACTTATCGATCTATATTCTTTTCGCCATGGCAAAAGCATAAAACTGACGTGATATTTGTGTGCGCGCGTGTGAAGTTCGTCTGCCCAGGGACGTGGCTCTCGGACGTGACCAGAAGCAGGTATGAAGTGCGCGAGAAGAAGTGTACCAAGAAGGTAACACGATGCATATCACAGGCCTTTTACACTTGGAATTTATTCTTCTTCTCAGTCGGATTAACCAGATCCATCTCTGTCTTCTTCGTGCGAGAGAAAAAAAAGAAGTTTTAAATCGCGTAGATCTGGGGGTTGGGGGCTGGGTGAAAAACATTTAGGGTTGGAAAGCCAGGGAGAAAGCGAAGGAACGGAATGGCCGCGCTTTCTCTCTCTGCCACTATCACGTGGGGCCCACACCCCGTGAACGCGCGAGGGTGCCCATTGATGGCTGTGCCTGGCCTGCATCTCCGCCCTTCATTATTATTTGCCGACGTGCACAGACGCGCGAGGTGCGTGGCGTCGCCTGAAGTGCGAAAAATTCTATCGTACACCCAGTTTGTGTAAGGAGCGAGTGAGATGATGACACTTAGCAAAAGTACCGTAGCAGCTATTTTAAAAATATTGTTCCATACGGTCGGTACTGTAGAAAATTTTTTTGTACGGGCTACAGTTTTGCTACAGTGCATTTGTCACATGTGAGATTATCTCGTTTGCTCGTTACATAAACTGAATTGTGTAATCGGTGTACAATAGATTGCATTTGTCACATGTGCTATCAACTTATTTGCTTGTTACATAAATTGGATTGTGTAACCGGTGTAGAATAGAATTTTTTTCCTTGGGGTGCCCGGTCTCCAAGGCTAGATCCTCACGTGGGGCCCCGGGGTCAGGCTCATGTTTTCGTGTGCCAGTCTAGTGAAAGAAACGCACGCGGATGTGGAGTCGAGGGGGAATGGCATGCCACTATCCCCTGCATGTGGGCCATGAGTAGGTTTGCCCACCGCGGGGTGCGGGCGTTGGTCGCTGACTTGTGGGGCCCCGAGCCCACGCTGCACGGATATTGGTGACCGGGGTGGGTTGGTGGGAGTGGGACCACGTGATAAGGCGCCGTGGATAGATAAAGAGTATCGAATCCTGGCCATCCGTAAAGATGCGAAGGGAACAGACAGGGTACCGCTGTAAGAATTAGTGCGTACTCAGATTGGCCGAGTCTGATGTCTTTTGTTTGAAAATAAATACTGAAAAGTAAAATAAGTGATTTTTAGAAGAAATAGACGAGCGGTTGGAAAAGTAAAGAGAGATGCGTATGCGAAACAAAGCGAGTAGAGTGAGATGTGTGATACACCTGTGATTTTTGTCATATCTTCAGAACGAAGAGAAGTAGTGATGCTGTTTTGAGAAGCTAGATATTCCTGTTAGTTTCTGGTTTCTTTAAGTCAATATAAACATACCCATGGTGGCATGGAATTCCTGTTCTTCAGGCTTAAGAAGGAAGAGTAGGTACGTCCACGTAATTGACACCAACTCCATCATTAGTTGACTTGTCTAATTACTCCGGCCAAGTCGTCGTTTGTCTCTTGTTATGTTTAACTTTACAAGGCAATCAGCTTTCAGTTCTCTGTTTAGCAGTGCACTGGCCTGACAAGAAATCTCTCTTGAATCTTTGCGGTTGCAGCAGAAGCGCAGGGGCCTGAAAGGGATGGAGATGGACAGCGACTCCGACTGATCCATCGCGAAAACCTCGGGTGCGACGCCGAAAGGGGGCAGCAGCAGGAGAAGAATTTGGCGTCGCGGTTCGGAGAAAAACGGTGTAAAAAAAGAAGAGAGGCAGCAGAAGCAGAAAGCAGAAAGCAGAAGAAGAGAGACGTCAGAGATGGCGATGAACCTTCTTTGGGCTGAAAAAAAAACCCAAAAAAAGCTTTCGTTGTTGGCGAGGAGTGGCGAAGGTGCCGCGTTGTTTCTTCGATTCCATTTTGTATATCTGGGTGGCGATGGGTAGCCGGCTTCTTTTTATTTTATTTCATTTTCTCTCTTTTTTTGGTGACATTCGGTGGCTTACATGGTGGTGATGTGCCCTCCATTTCCATGCGTGGTGGTGATGGGTTGTTTATAGTACTAGGGTATCAAACTTTCGGAGTCTTAAGAAGAAGGAACAAGAAGACTATTAGCTTTTCGCTCAGTTTTGCGTATCATTCTACGTTTCTGCTTCTCCGAGGTTTTCTTTTTTTCTTTTTCCTTGTTTTTTTTTGCATCGCATATGTTCTTCTTGATCATGGCGCATTGCTGCAATTGTTCGCAAATCCGTGCGGCTGCAGCAGCAGATCTGATCCGCCGGCCTCGGCAGACATACGCGTGCAGCAATCCTGCTGCCGTTGCAGTGTTTTCAGAGCTGAAACAGGGTTTGCTTTGGACCGAGCTTGAGTGGGGTTAGGATTTATCCGGGCCTCCTTGGAAATCTCATAATAGTAGTTCTTTCTTTGTTCGTGCAGCCTGCAGTGCAGGTCTACACGAAAATCGTGAAAACAAACAGTGAAAATGTTTGTTGCGTGTGGACAGGGCACGAGCCAGCGTGGGTTTGAGCTTCTAATCTATGCAAACTGAGGCTATGCTTATTTTGGCTTAATCTTCTGATTTTTTATTTATTTTTCACTATTTAACAATTTCGTCTTTTTATGGTTTTTTTAGTTTTTTTATCGGTTTTTTCTTTCTCGTATTTGTTTATACTGTCTGTGACGGGCTAACATATTTTTTCTATTTTTAAAAATTTTAAATTTAATTACGCCAAATAAACCACCGTTAGCTTACAATATTTTTTCAACTAGCTACAGTGTTTTCAGTCATAAATTATTTAAAATAAGCCTTTTTAGCTAGCTACAGTACTTTTAGTTAGAGCAAGTTTAATAAGGCTGACTGTGCTAGCTATAAGGGAATCCATGTCAGCATAGTCCTATGTGGAGGGGAGAGAAAAGGAGAGAGAGAGCCAAGCCGGCTCCCATGCAAGAGTCAGGCTATAGCACAGGAAAAGAGGTGTTATCCATGCATGTACCAATAGAACTAACTGCTATACCTATGCATGTATTAAATGACCAATACCCATGTATGTATTAAATGATTGAGAGCTCTTGTAGAGACAACTTATAGCCAGCTTATTGTATGAGTTGGCTGCATCTTACCTTTTGATGACATGGAAATGTATTGGAGGTAGCAGCTATCTATACTATTAAACTTGCTCTTATAAACCATTTAAAATAAGCTCTTTTGAGCAGTCACTTGCTACTCGAGAATTTGGCGGCCATGATAATCGATGGCACATCGACACAGAGATGCAATAGTTAGCTTGGTAGTAGTATAGATACATACATGTAGCAGTCAGGAATTCCTGGAATCACCAAGCCCCACTAGCTACCAACCTTTGCTAATTGCCTAATTCGGGGTTGAAATTACGAAGAAGCCCTTGCCCACTAGTACTAAACATTATGGTGGGGGCTCCGTGCTCACCAAACGGCCTTGGATTCTTCTGTCTCTTGACTCTCTGTGCGACTTGTGAGCCGCGGCTGCCGCGAGGCAAGGAAGCACACCGCCTCGTCCACGACTCCACGGGCAAGATCCCCAGAGAGTTTGCTAGTGCTTGCTCTACTTACTGGTCAGCGCCTGCGTCGGTGAAGTTTCACCGGTGCGTGTCGGTGGATGGATCACAAAGGAGTAGCCTTCCCGTGGCCGCACGATCTTCTGTCGTGTATGTAGCCTCGTATGTTCTAAGATAGATGCAGGACATGAGACATGACCGTCGCGTACGCCATGGATCACGTCCAAAGGGGGATCCCTCTGAGAAACACAAGGATAGCGCGCGCGATGGGAGCAACCAACTGTAATTGGGCTCTGCACATGGCAAAATAGGCACAGAACAGCGAGAAAGTCCGTGATTTTTTTTTCTTTTTAAGAGTATAGGCGGCTAGATCTCATACGGCCGAAAATCGGGGACGAAGAACAGCCGGGTCAGGAAGATCTCACCAGAAAACAGAGACCAATCGGCGGCAGTCGGACGACGGTGCTGGCACAGCATCCTAGCCTCCTCCTAGCTAACCGAGGAGCCCAACCCGACCAGCGTCTGAGGTCGCCGGCGACGGAGGGCCGCGCGCCAGAGATCAAGCAGTGAAGCAGGTGGCGTGGTGGAGCCGAAATCACCGGCCGGAGCTCGGAACAGAAAGAGGAAAAGCTGCCCCCAACCAAACAAACCACTCCGCTCGACAGATGTGATGTGCTGGCCTGTTGGGCTCGAGTACATTTCTTCCAAGGCGATGGCCCACACGTCGGAGAGCTAGGAGAGAATTGCAGCGTGTAGGCTGCCACGAGTCGAGTCAGACTCAAAAGAGTCACGAGTAGAGATGGCAATGGGTACCCGAAACCCGATACCCGATTGGTTTTTACTCTATTAGGGCATGGGTCTGAGTCAATTTTCTAACCCATGGGTCTCTTAATAGGCAAAAAGCTCAACCCATCGGGTCTGCCGGGTTCGGGTATGTTCCTATAGTACCCAAATCCGTAAACCTATCGGTAATATAAACCCGATCCATAGGAGTTATAAACCTAGACTCCCAACCTCCCAGGCAAACCAGCCTAGCCCATAGCCCATTAGCAATTTAGCCCCAAGCCCCTAAATCCAATGCGGCAATGCCCCTTTACCCATACGGCTAACCCTAGCTAGCACTCGGTCACGATCACTACTCACTCCTCCCCAGTCCCCACCCCGATTCAATAGCCGCCGCAGCGGCGGCGCATCTGGCGCTCCGCGCACGGTCTCCGGCAGTCTCCACGCTCACCCTCCCGTCTCGCAGCTCCCGCTCCTGCTCCCGTCGCTCTCGCCGCACGCTCGTCCTCCCGCACGCCCTCGCCGTCGCCTCGCCTTCCAATTCAGCCCGCCGCCCCCACGCCACAGCCAACGTGCATCGCAGCAGTAGGCCCTTGGCCATGGCGCTGCCCTCCGGCTCCAACGAAGATGGCCGGTGAACTTCTTTCTCGTCTCCATTAACCATTGTTGCAGCTCGCATTACTAACCCAACGGGCGACCCGTGGGTACCCGTTAACCCAGTGGGCATGGGTCTGGGCAAAAATCTGCACCCGTCACGGGTATGGGTTTTTTAATGGGCACGTCCAACTTTCATGGGCACGGGTTTGGGATAGCAAAACCCAGCGGGTTTGTGCCCGTTGCCATCTCTAGTCACGAGGCGTAACCCTGTGCTCTACGGCCCTGCTAATTTCGGATTAACATTCTGATTTCCGGCTTATTTTTTACTATTGTTATCATTCGTTTTTTCTGACTTTTAATTTTTAGTTTTTTTTATTTTTTATGTATTCATTTACAATATCCATGATTGACTAACATATTTTTTTATTTTTAAAGTTTTTAAATATAATTTCAGCCATAAACCACTTTTTTCAACTGAAAATGAGCGGATTGTAAAAGCTGTTTTTTTTAAGATAAATAGTTTTTACAGTACATAGCTTTTCAAATGGAGTGGTTTTTTATATGATATTACTAATCGATTGTAGTACATATTATAGTAATTTTATTTATATTAGATAAAATCACACGTGAATAATTTTTTGTACAAACTTCTCTATAAATTATTACTATTTATAAACTTCAGGCATACCATGTATGTACATCCATCACCCATCCATGGATGACATCCTCAACTTGCGTTATATAGGCAAGTCCATGGCCCGCCACACCCACTTGTTTATGTCTATATATTTCGCCTCTTATCTTATATATACTGATCTTATTTAAGGGTAAGAGTAACAGGTGTGCTTACACGCAAAGGACACGCCCAACAGCCCAAGCGGCCTTTGCTGTTTGCTCCATTGATTTGCCGGTTCAGTCATGTACACGCGCTGAACAAGCCTACTTTGCATAATCACACTACAAGCGGGTTAATCATGCCTGATTGGAGTGTGCTCTCCGGTGATGATTACTCCAAGTCAGGAGGGCTTTCCCCGTGGCTCAGCTGCCTTGTCAACCATATATAAGACCACCCGCCCAGCGCCCCAGGCGACGACCACCCGACGTTCGCCGGCGCTTCAGCCTTCAGAAAGAGTGGGGGCGCCGTCCGTCCGGCCGGTTCAGGCGTGTTCCGGTCAAGAACGAAGCGACATGCAGTTCACCGCATCAAGTAGCCCCGTTCATTAGAATGAACTTGTTCGCTCCCCTTTTCATTTGTGTTGTCTGATGAGATATAATGATATTTTTAATTAAATTATTCAGAAAAAACTAGCAATCATTATAGTGCAATTTCAGCAAAAAACGAAAAAATCAGAAGGCTTTAGAAAAAACAAAAGAGTTATTCTTTTCGGCTTATGGCTTATTACAGTAATTAGTTTTCAAACAGAGTGTCTTTTCAATACAGAATTTATAAGTTGATTGTACTAGATATCGGCTAAAATCATAAACGAATATCTTTTCATACTCTCTCTCATAAATAATTATAATTTAAAATTTTTAACTATAAATCACTGTCTAAGAGAACGACGGTGGTTCCTAAGCCCAACTCTTGAGGTGGAGGAGATGCAGTTGCAGTCGAATAAATGTGCGATCTCCTTTAGTAGGAGACATCACCCGGCCGGTCTTTGTAATTTGTATTGGAAGCATCCGCCGGGCGATGCAGTGGAGGACGGGACGGCTCCACCGCAAGCCCTGACAAAGCGAGGCGGCGAAAATGATGGGCAGCAGCTGGTCCAGTTCATCAGCCTGTCGCGTCTCCCCTGCCAGGACCGGGTACAGAGACATCAGGCTCCTCCGTTTTCAATTCAAAACCCGTCGGGACGCGACACGATCACGTCTTCCCGTCCCGGCCGGCGCAGCGTCTCTCCATTAGCTGCCCCCGCCTCCGTACCGGCGGATCCGTGGCCCACAGCGCCAGGTTTTTTATGCCCCTGCCCGGCTGCTGAAGCTCCGCACTGGTCGTTGGATTTAAATTCAGCGACAGGACCATCTCTCTAAGACGAGCAACCTCTGTACGTCTGCACCGTTGATCGCGGATCGATGGATCCATTTACTGCAAACGATGGGGGCACAAAGGGGAACAAGGGGTGCCCAAAATGGTTTTTTTAAGAGTAACTCCAAGAGATTAGCCAAAAGAAGTATCTAAATTTAATGATTTAGCTATTCTCTAAAACGAATCTCACCTAAAAAAACTAGACTACTACAACAGGCTATCTAAACTGGGACTCTCCATATTCAAACCTGCCACGTCATCAGGACCTTTCGTCATCCGCTCGGTCAGTCTTTCTCACGTCGTCCTGGCCGCTGGTTCCGGCCGCCGTAGACTCGTCCAGCCACGCGGGTGCAACCTTGACGACGCCCTGTGCTGCATCTGGGTAGGGGAACTGCGGCGGCTGGCCGGCGTCTGGGAAAGGGATCTGCGGTGCCTGACCACCGACCCCTCCGTTCTCCATCCAATAGATGCGTGCGGGCAGCGGAAAGAGGCCCTGCGAGCTGGCGGCAGAAGGAGCCCTGCGAGCCGGCGGCGGAAGCAGCAGAGGCGCACAGAAGAAGAACTAGAGGGCGCGCGGTGGGTCGTGTACGCGCGGGAATGGGGCGCAGCGCGTGGGAAAGAAACGCCGACCGCGCCAAGAGGCTGGATGGCGAGCGAGGCAGGCTATCCAAAAATAGAGAGCGAAGGAGGAGGGATGGAGAGTTACTAAATTTGGAGAGTCATTTACAGAATCTATTGGAGACGTTTTTTCTTCAATAATAGCCAAATTTACCTTTAGAAAACGATTTAGCTCTCCTCTTGGAGTTGCTCTAAGTGATTTATGACTGAAAAGTACTGTAGCTGGTTGAAATCGCACTGTAGCTGATGGTGTTTTATTTTGCGTAATTAAATTTTTAAAAAAATTTAAAATAGAAAAAACATGTTAGCCCATCATGAACAGTATAAATGAATACGGGGAAAAAATCGATAAAAAAGTTCAAAAAAAAACAAAAAAACCAGAATAAGACGAAATTGTTGAATAGTGAAAAATAAACCAGAAGCCTAAGTCGTTTTGGGCGGGGCCTAAGTAGATGCTACTCCCTCCATGGCGGACGCAAGTCTAACATGTACATCTAGTTGATATATTACTTAAGTCATATTTAATAAAATTATATTATATTTATCTCTAATATAAAAGTTGTACTATATTTATCTAATAGGAGTACTATAGTTAAATTTAATTAAATATTATTTAAATAAATGTGTTTTCTATGTATATATGTTTGACTTATATTAGAGGATGAAGAGAGTAGTGGAAATACATTTGCCTTTAATAGAAATAGTTGAACTTTGTCTTATCTAATAGGCACACTATAGTCTAACTTAATTAAATAGTACTTAAATAATGTACTTTTGAGATATATGTGTTAGACTTATGTTACAGAATAGAGGGAGCGGTGGATACACGAGAAAAAGGAATGCGTGTCGCGCCTCTTTTTCGCTTTATTATTCAAAAGAAAAAGTTAGTAATAAACGAGGAGACAAGACTACCGCCCGTCACAGCCTGATGCTGGCGTTCTCAGTCCGGACAAAAGTGAGAGGCGCAGGAAATGGCCCCATCTGACTCCAAAAAAAAAAAACTACTAGTATCACTAGGTCTAGACTGTAATACAAAGTCATGCTGCTGCAAGTGTTCCGACATTTTCGAAAGCGAACCGCGAGAAAAGGGCTCCTCAGTAATTAATTATCTGGACCACGATGCAGGATCTACCTTAAACATTTTCCTGTACAACAAACTACACAAACATGGATAAATTCCAACCACTTCGGGTGGACAAAAACGCGCCACTAGTCAGCCAGGTAAACCATCCATCACTCCGATCAATTTCTCTGCTAATACAAAACAAGATCAATTACAGAAGACAGAAAATAGTAGATTGAAACACAGAGAGATAAAAAGAACTCCCGGTCTTTTTTTATTGCTTTTTTCTGATTACATGTACAAAATTACCGATACGACTTCCTATTTATAACCTACTAGTGAAGTATTCCTATGAACAAAACTTCTAGTTCAGACCCAGATTTCCTAATACAAACTACACAAACATGGATAAATTCCAACTACTTCAGATGACAAAAACGCGCCACTAGTCACCCAGACCCAGGTAAACCCGTCCACCGCACGTCTGTCGACATATATAAAAGCAAAAGATGAATCCGAGCTGTACAGCGTAACGAGTGATAGATGGTAAGGCTGCATAGTGTCCGAGTGAGAAAGGCCATGCTGCCAAATCCAGCGACATAGGTCGGCCCATCTGATGTGTGTTGGCCTTCGGGGTAGGAACGGCCTGACGATTAGATGGGCCCTGCCGTGGGAGCAGAGCAGCCCGATGATGATCGGAAGAGGAGGTGGGCCTGGGACACGTGCGAGAGTTGGAAAAGGCCTACCCTTTGGGCAGCGGGGACGACTTGGCATATCGGGCCGCCCACCCGCTCTAGCCTGCGATCGACTGGCGAGGCGAGGTTTCTCAAAAAAAAAAAAAAAAGACTGGCGAGGCGAGGCGTCGCGTGCAGCACAGAGCGAGGAGTGGACGAAGCGCGCGCAATCGGGCTAATATTGGTATGTTCTTTACGGTTTCTAAAAATTATTTTTGGTTTTTCATAATAACTAATTTTTAAATAGAGTATTTTTTTTAAGATAGAGTGTACTAGTTAATTGTAGTACATACTATACCGACTTAATTTATATCAGAAAAAACCGCACTTGAGTTTTTGTTACTCTGTAATCTCTCGTACGAACAGCCCAAAAACTATAAGTTTCAGTCAAAAAGAACAGGCACAATATTTGGTGGGCAGCGATGGCGGCTATTCGTGCGGATCGGTAAGCGGGGGAACCGATGGACGCGAGGGGTGGTGCCTGATATGCCCCAGCACCGTTAAATTTTTTAAAAACTATATATATATATATATATATATATATATATATATTAAAAATATACCTCATTTTAGTGTCTCATATATATATATATATATATATATATATATATATATATATATATATATATATATATATATCCTTTCTTGCTATATGTTCTAATTCAAGTTGGACTTTGTTGCAATTTAATAATGCTTAAAAGAATTAGATGTAAATTATATTTTATACTCCCTTTCAAGTTTTGTAGACAACTCAACACCTGTTTTTCTCTGCCTATGCACCATGTGAATGGTATAAAAGTGCTTTATTTTATTTTTTTTATTACAAAAGAAAGACTCACATACGCATACACCACTACGCGCGCACACAGGGTGCGCCCTCTTAGCACAAGCCTAGAGACACGTAGGCTGAGATAAATTCGTGACCTTACAAAATTATTATTGAAGCACCATGATTTGGATCATAATAGGTTTGAGTCGTACATTCACAACTCTACTGCACCGCTAAGAGGTGGTTTTCGTGCTTTATTTTATTTATCTATTAGGAATTTTTTAGTTTCTAACTCAAAAGCTAAGTGCTTGATTCTTTATTTGTTTCAGCCACCGTGACTATTACTTTAAGTGCGATGATTCAAAACTAATATGGAGTGTCTTATACGAGATATTTCACTTATAAATTTTGAAGCTATATGTGACGTTAATAAGCCATATCAGTATTATCGTACTAAGTGTAGATGTACTAAAGTCATATGCTTTTTTGCTACGGTTGATGACTTTTGGTTGTGCTTTTTGAGATAGTGACGGATAATGAAGATGTCGACGCGAACAATGCACATGATTTTAAGTTTGAAAAGCCATTTGAAGAAATGGCTTCTAGAAAATGCTTGGAGAAGTCACCATGTTTGTTTCGGCTTCCGACAGCCAAAGACAAAAACCACAAAAAACTAAAAAACGTAGCATAAAAACCAACATACGATCTGTTATGCGGGTTATGTAGTGTACTAATAAAATATATAGAATTTATTTATCAATGTTAGTATTTGTTTTAGTTATGACGCCATAAAATTAAATTATTTTCACAGCTAAATATGTAAAGTTGCTAAATAATTGGGATGAAAACTCAACTAATTATATAGTAATGTTAAAATACCATGTGAATACAATATTCATAATACACGGTTTACCCAGCGCTAACATTTTATTACTCTCTTTGTTCTTTTGAAGTGATATTTTTTATTTTTCATGGTATACATGGCATGACTTTGACTAACTTTATCTTATTATATATGAATAAAATTATGATATTATGAAAGTATTTTTTAGCAATAAATCTTATTATATATTAATAAAATTGTGATATTATGAAAGTATTTTTAGCGATAAATCTAGATAATTTTAAACATATTAGTAGTTAAACTTTAGAAAGGTTGATGGTATGGATTATAGGATGCCAATTAAAAATATTGTGTGGGTGGCAAGGTAAGTTGATGACTGCATGGGTGGCGCCAGGAGGTGCCCAGCGGCCGCGGTAAGGACATGCATCCTAGAAAATTTGTCACGGTGGTTGAGGACGCATTCAAAGAGGTACGACACATATATTGTGCATACCTAATAAAAATTTTCTAGCTATGCGTTTTATGAGTTTGCATTCTACAAGATGCTTTCAGTTTTGCTTGTTTGTGTTCATGGACTATTATTTGACACTGCTAGGTACCACAACATCTTGTATATGGAAAAATTGCTCATTTGCCCTACTCTTGAGTGCGTTTGCTCATTTGCCTCTGTGATGTCTCACTGACATGTGGATCCAGAACCCACGTGTCAATGACACAACTGGGGTAAATGAGCAAAGTGCATATTTATATATAGGGCAAATGAGCAAAAGCCCCGTAACCAAACACAAAAAAATTGCAATTTTCCTTTTGCCGGCAGAAAACACTAGGGCATGCTTTCCGGTAACACCTTGATTTGCAACTCCCCCCATGCTAACGTGTCGCCACACACTTCTGCCAGCACAGCCGTCGCTATCACCAATTCACATCACCATTGCTGTTGCTGCATAGACACCAGATTGTCATCTTATTCATCATTCATCGTCACCACTCATCATTATCACCACATCGGTTGTGGCCGTAGCTATCAGACGTTAGCGCCACATCGATGGAGCCTTTGCCCTTCTATGTTGATTCAGCTGACAGCCCCAAACCCCAGAGACTTCACGAAGGACCGCGAGAAGGTATTTGGGTAATGCTACGATGAGCTATTGTAAAATTTTTATAAAACAAGTATTTAATTTTGTAAAAATTATATTTTATTCTGATTAAGTTTAGAAATTTTTAGACAAACCAGTATGACCGTTACGGTCATACCATTGACCAGTAGTACCACGATGGTCAGATTGTAGAGTGGTAGTACCGTGGTTTATTTGCTGGTTGCTTTTTGGAGAGGTCTAGTTGCGGGGAGCGGTAGTACCGGCCCAGTCAAAATTTTTAAAATTTGGGAATTTGGTTTTGGTTTGATTTGATTTGTGTTTGGTCAGTATATTAATTTTGCATGAAGTATGTTGTGACTAAAATTTGTCAAGTTGTGAGGAACCTGTGGCTATAAACAATTTCTTAGTCTTTGGATGTGTAGAGACACTTGGAGTCAACTATTGTCAACGGCGAGAATTGAGGCAACACTCATGGAGTAGCTAAGACACAGAAGGACCAAAGATGATGTGTGAGATGCCTAAGCTTGAGCATGTCACAAAAAAGGTGGAAAATATTGAAGAGAAGTTCGAGCGACGGGTTTTGCACCATATGGCTTGGTCGGTCCAAGTGAGATTTGGTTCAGTGGAACCGGAATTGGAGAGTCTTGTCGATACGTGGCAAGCTAGTGGTGCACATACACGTCGTAAGCATGACGATTGCTTGTAAGGAAAGGTAAAGACCGGGTAAGAAAGGGTATTTTTGGTAAGTTGATCAAAATACCAAAAACTAGCTTGGATTGAAACTGCGGCACTTGAAAAATCGGTTTAGGTCAAGAAGAAGCTGAGAAGATTAAGTTGGATAAAAGGCTAAGAATTTAGCGGATTCAAATTTATGTGATTTGAAAAACGTGCATAAGTATAGTGTGTGAGTAAAACCCGTATTGTATGGGGTTAACAAGTTTCTCCTATTTGTGCTAAATGGATAGTATCCATTAAGGTCAGATGGCGCTGGTTGTCTTATCTATTTAATGGGTTGAGATGAAGACATGCTAGTTAACCATCCTAGTTTTACTCATTGAAGTCAAGTGTACTAAGGTTAGGGTTTGAGAAGTGTGAGTGTTGTGGTGTGCTCTCTTGTCCTCTAATTGGAGTGGCTATAAAACTTTGATTCTCAAGTAGTAATATATCATGTTTGTTCATATCTCACGTATCCCTCTTGTTTTAGTTGATTTGCTCTTGATTTAGTTGGTTTTGATCTTCTTTCTCCCCTTCTTGATCTTGCTTGATGCCAAGAATGAGTAGGTGATAGAGATATATCTTGAAAATCAATCATCATCTATCTAGGTATTAGGTTTGAAAAGTTCTTGAAGTTGCTTGGTTTTGCTTGATTTAGCCTCTGCGAGTGATTTTTGATCTTAGTGTCTTTTCCTCGATTCCATGGGTATTCTATCCTGCCATGATTTATGGGAATATATCTAGAGCTATCTTGACCATCATTCACCCACGAGCAAGCCATATTCACCGGTTTTTGTTTTTGTTCGATTTTGGTGCAATCTTTCTTTAAACGGAAAAAGGCTAAAACTTTGACAGAGATTTTCTAGATTGTGGATTGGAATAGATTTCTAATATCCTGAAGAAGGTGTATGCCCAGTTTCATGTTATTTGGGTTTACGGATCAAAAGCTATATAGATTCTTGGTTTTAAAATAGTGCTAATTTTATTGTTCTTGAGCTGATTTTACTGTAACGGTGCCGCTGAACAGTAGCACTACTGCTGATTTACCGCAACAGTGCTATCGCTTTTACCGTTCATTTTTCGATTTTTTGGTTTTTTGATTTGTTAGTTTTTGTGTTGATTTTTCATTTTAAATTTTTGTAACTCTATAGCTATCGAAATAAAAGCTTGATAAATACTTAATTTTTTTTTAAAGATATCATTCATCATCTATGTTGGAAAACCAGTCATATACTTCACAAATGATTGGCCGCCTGAGAGTTCACCAAAAGTTTAAAAGTATCAAGGCCACTACAATCCACCTTGATGTGTGTGTGGAGCCTGGACTTTTCTCGGCTTGATTATCCTCTGCAACCAACCCATATTCCTACATCACTTTCCCTGGCCACATTTGAATGGGGGAAGTTGCGCAGCCAACGGGCTCTGAATTAACAATCTCCCCGTGAACTCATTGTCAATCTACATCAGACACCACAAAATATACCCCTAAAACTGAGATGATTTACACTTCACATAGCATAGGTCAGAGAAGTCTCTCTCTCTCTCTCTCTCTCTCTCTCTCTCTCTCTCTCTCTCTCTCTCTATATATATATATATATATATATATATATATATATATATATATATATATATATATATATATATATATATATATATATATATAGTATATTGGTATGCCTTGCTCTTCTTAGTTGCATATATTCGGCTCGATTTACATCAGAAGCAAAACATTGGTTCATTGAAAAAAGGCACGCATTGAGAATTATATTACTTGCAGCAGATGCATGCACCTATGTAAGAACACATGGAAAGCCTGTCTCTACTATATTGCTACTACTATATATCTACATGAGACATTTCAATCATATCACGACCTTAGGTACATGTATGCAAGAACTTGCAGGTTGCCTGTATATGTTGGACTTAGTGTGTACGTGTGTGTGAAGGATCATGTGAGAAGGTCTAGATTAGTGTTACGATGAACCATTGTAATGTTTGTGAAGTGGTCAAGTGAGTTTACAAAAATCGCTCTTTATTTGGAATAGTTTTAGGCAGAAGTTGAGGATTTTACTATTTGAGTGATGGTTTGAGTTAGGATGACCTGAGTCATTGGATTAAGGTTACATGGTGCATGTCTTAGCAAATGTGAGTCAAGTTGTAAAGAACTTATATCTGAAAATAATTTCATTTTCTTGGATGTGCAGGGTCACTTGGAGTCAACTGTGGTCAACGACGAGAATCGTGACTATGCCCAATGGGTGCTGAGACTCAGAACGATCAAGGATACTAAGTGAAACGGTGAGCTCAAGCATGGCACAATAAAGGCGGGAAGTGTTGAAGGCGCGTTAAAACGGCGGGATGGTGCCATGTGACTTGCACGGGCTAAGTGGGCTGTGATTAGGTGGAACCGGGACATGAGAGACTTGGCGGCGCGTGGCAATTTAGTGGTGCACCTACACGTGGCAAGCATAACGATTGCCTGCAAAAGTTGGTGAAGACCGGGTCAACGGAGGGTATTTTAGTAGTTTGACCAAAATAACGAAAATTACTTTGGATCAAAACAGCGGTGCATGGGCGATGCATTGGACATCATTTTAGGTCATAGTGGAGCTAGTTTGATCAAGGCGGATCAATGCTAAGGATTTAATGGATGCATATTTATGTGCTTTGAAAAACGTGCATAAGTGAACTTGTGTGAGTAAAACCCGTGTGTGTGGGGTTAACGGGTTTCCCCCATTGTAATAGTGGATAGGATCCATTAAAGAGCGTAGGTGGCTGGTTGCCCACCTATAAAAAGATATGGGATGGAGACATGTGGTTAGCCATCTAACCCCCCTCTCTCATGTGCTCTCTTGTTTAGGGTTAAAGTTTGAGAGTGGAGTATTTGGTGTACTCTTTATCCTCCAAGTTGGTCTGGCTGTAAAATCTACCTTCTCAAGTTAGCAATACATCAATTTTTGCTTATTTCCATAGATCCATCTTGATTTGATTGATTTGCTCTTGATTTGACCTTGTAGTGTGATTTCTTGATCCGAGGGTATTTGAGTTGATTTCTTTGGCGTTTTAACTTGATGTGACATGTGGGAACATGTGTTAGACCCATCTTGGTCATTATCCACCTATAAGCAAGTTGTATTCATCAATTTTGGCCATGATTTTCATGAACGTTTATTGGAATAGACTCAAAATATCTTAGAGAAGATCCCTACAAAGTTTCATATTATTTGGATCTACGGATCAAAAGTTACATAAATTTTCGTTTTGAAACTAGGCTGAAAAACATACTGTTCTTCTGTGTTTGTCCTTTATTTTCCTGCTTTTTGATCACGTGCAAGGTTTTGACTACATTGTCTCTTTTCGACCATGTTGGGTTTTCGATCATTCACTGGTCGATGGTCGTGTTTTGACTTGATTCTACCACGTTGGTTTTAGACCTCTCATGTCGAATTTCGACCACGTTGATTTTCCACCACTTTCTGATCGTCGACCACTAGAGTCAAATTCCGACCAAGTCGGTCTCGATCACATTAGTCTTCGACCATGTTGATTTATCGACCACGTTGGTTACGACCACAGTGGTTCTTTGATCAGGTTGTACTTAGCTATGTGGGACTTCCAACCATATAATTGAAGTTCAACCACGTTGTTTCTCTGACTGATTTTGCTTAGATATGAGATTCTCTAGTTTTGAGTGGAGTTGCGAATACTTAGGAAAAGATTTTTTTTTAACACATCATTGATCCCTCTTTATTGTTTATCTGATCCGACAGTGTGTCTGAACCAAAGGTCGTGATATGATTGAAATGTCTCATGTAGATATATAGTAGTAGCAATACAGTAGAGACAGGCTTCCCATGTTTCTTACATACGTGCATGCATCTTCTGCAAGTAATATAATTCTCAATGCGTGCCCCTTTTTTTTCAATGAACCAGTGTTTTGCTTCTGACGTAAATCGAGCCGAATATACGCAACTAAGAAGAGCTGAAACTCAGGCCTATTTGGAACACAACAATTTAAGAGTATTAAGGAAATATCGCAATTCCTTTGGAATTGCCATGAACATCCTATGTTTCGAATAGGTCAGTAGGAAACAAGGACAGGGCTAGAAAAATACAACTAGGTGGCAAGTTAGCATTTTCTTTAGATTTAGGAGATATAAGTTTTTTTAACAAATAAATATGTGTAGTAAACACTCGTGCGCTTAGGGCGTCTATAATAGTCTATTTCTTAAGTTTGTCTCTAAGAACTCCAATTCAACTTGAGACAACATCTTTAATAATTTATCTTTGAAATCATACAGCTAACTATTATTATTATTATTTTCACCACAACTTCCATACACTCACTCATTATTTACTATAGTTTAGGTTCTCATATTGTCTCTTATATAAGAGATAGTATATTATTTCTCTTCATATCTTCTCTCTTTTAACTAGAAATTTAGATAATGCGACAGGTAAGAGAGGATTGAGTTGATACCTGAGGGGTTTAAGAGGGTGCTCATTTGGGCTGAAAAGTCTGGCTTATGGTTGAATTTTTACTGTAATTGGCTTATTTTGCACTGTAGTTGATGGTGACTTAATTAGCATAATTAAATTTAAAAATAGAAAAATATGTTAGCCCATCACATATAATGCAAACAAATACGGGAAAAAAGAAACAGCAAAAAGCTCAAAAAGCAAAAAAAAAACAGAAAAAAGATGAAATTTAAAAATAATAAAATATAAATAAAAAATCAGAAGTACAAACCGAAACTTGAGTTACAGAAAGCATATAGGCCCAGGCCTATGTTACTCCCTGCTAGCTCCGTCACTAGTTATGTGGGCCTCACCGATATGGCAGAATTCAATGCATGTATCCATCATTGGGTATTTATGGATAATACGTAGCAATTTCATGCGGTTTCTTTTTTTATATGTGAAGAGTTCCTCGTCAACCACCGCACTCGTGACCCATTTGTAACCATTTTTTCCACACCGAGAACTTCTGCATCGAGGGCCTCCTCGTCAACCATGTCGAAGGGCTCACCTTCTTGACTAGGATATCCCTGAGAATTAACCAGCACGAAAGTCACCATATCCTTATATATTTGATTTGTTCCCCTTAATTAGCAACTTCATGTCTTGATGAGTCGCTTTGTTCGTCGTTTGGTCCTCTTAACACGGAGCACCATTGTCCCATATATATATGCAGATGCAGGTGCACTATTGATGTCTAAAAGCAAGTACAGGAGATGGTCCATACCCATAATAGAGACCATATGGGGAAAAGTAGTTTCCGAATGTAAACACAGTACTAGGATAAGAGTCGTCGCACGACAACAAGGGATGATCAAACAGTTTCAAGGCAGGGCTAGTCAGCTAGCAAAACTATTGTCAATTGATGTAATACAGGTACGATTTAATCAAAAGGGTAAAAAAAAAAGCCAGATCGATCTCAAGGATGCACAGACAGATATATCCTCAATAACATCTGTTGATGGTAATAAGCCAGGTTAAAGCACGGCAGGTTTGCAATGTTACATGGTTGTTTTCCACCCATCCATGCTAATACTAAAACTCTGAACCTCACAAGCTATAGCATAATAGCAACCACCAAACAAAGCTCGTAATCATCACAAGCTCTACGTACACACCATTCTACCTTGTCCCTTGTAACTTTGCCTAATTGATGTAACATGACTCAACTACACCTATTGCATTCTGCCACTTCGTTTCTGGGGCACTGCCTCTTTTTTTTTGTTGCATTTGCTGCTGCTTCTCTCACATGGTTCATACTATTGCCACTGAGGGCATTTTGAGAATTTTCTATTTTGTTTTTGGATTAGAAGGGAAAAAGAGAGATACGATGGGGTCCACCTGTCGGTATAAGAGAGAAAGGATAAGGAGGAGAAGAGCTGGCTTGACCGGCTCTCACACGTGAGGGTGATGCTTGTTGCAGGGGTCGAGGGGTCGTTTCCCACAATTCTTTGGCGAAATGGGGGGTACGCCCCGTCCTCTCCTCCTTTTAACCGGCTTGGCTCCCTTCTTCTCGAACGCAACTTATCCAAATTTGAGTCTCCAATCTCCCATTTCTTCTACCTCCTCCGAGCTATTGCACTAGGGTTGTTCTTGAGCTCTAGCGAGCGGCGTCAGCAGTGCGGTTCGTCCCCATCTCCAGCAACCCGAGGCCACACTCTTGACCTTCGAGTTGGTGTGAGATACTTTGGTGAGGGCGAAGACTTGGGACCAGGCCTATGCAGCAGTGACTCTGGCCAAGCGTAGGGTCAGGGCAGCGGAGGCGCCGGCTGCACACACATCTAGGCAGTGGTGCAACTTTGTTTCGGTTGCTCTGGTGTTGAGCCAGTTGTGCTTACTGCCAGTGCAGTGGTTTGTGTTGGTTTCAGTTGTGACTGTGGTAGTTTTAGCCATGATTTTGTATGGTGTTCTTGCCTTCCTAGCTCTTGGCCGGTGCTGGGATTTGGCCTTGTGTAGCGTTCTCTAACCCTCAACCTCACGACTGTGGTGATAGACAGATTGTGTCATTACTACAAAAAGCCTAATATTAGACGTTATATCACAGGCGGTTCACCAAAATTGTCTGTTTTAAATACAATCACAGGCGGTTTTAGTTTAGAGACCTTCTGTGTTGTCTCCAGCCCTAAAAACCATTTGTCAAGAGGAAATATCACAGACAGTTCAGGGTGAAAACCGTCTATTAAGTATTATAGACAGTTCTTAACAAAAACCGTCTGTGATACTTTATAGACGGTTTGTATTAAAAACTATCTGTGATAATTAAGTCATCGTAGATGGTTTGTATAAAAAATCATCTGTGATAATTATATTATATTAATTGCGCGCAAACCCGTCGATCCTTTGTCTTAAATTTCAGATCTACGATGCTGCTTTGAGCTGGAGGCAGGGCTTTGAGGCCATTTGGTGAAACAAGACTATTTGGCAAGAGTAATTGTAGATCACTAAGTTTTTGACTACCTATGGTTAGTAATTTGTTTCTAATTGCTTTATAATTTAGATTTATAACTTTTGGTGAAAGGAGAATTGAAGATGGTTGATTTAGCTAGCTTTTGGTGAAAGGTATTTTAGCGGACATACTTCCAGAGGGAAACGAGTTGCCTAAAACCACATACAAAGCCAAAAAGGTTCTTTGTCCATTAGGAATGAAAGTAGAACGAATGCATGCATGTCCGAATAACTGTATCCTCTACCGTAAAGAATATGCAAACTTGCATATATGTTCGGTGTGCAACGCATTCTGATACAAGCGTAAGAATCAATTAGACGACGAGGGAATAGAGGTGAAGAGAGGACCTCCTACTAAGGTGGCATGGTATCTCCTATAACTTCCCGTTTGAAGCGGTTTTTTACGAATCTAAAGGAGGCAAAACTATCGCGTTGGCACTTGGAGGAGCGTAAGAAAAATGTAATGCAAAGATACCTTACTAATTCTGCCCAGTGAAGAAACATCGATAGGTGGTTTGCAGACTTCGGTGCAAAATCGAGGAATATAAGGTTTCGATTGAGTACAAATCGAATGAATCCTTTTGGTAACATGAGTAGCCGACATAGCACTTGACCCATGACTCTCTGCATCTACAACCTTCGTCCTGGTTTTGTATGAAGCGAAAGTATATTTTGCTATTGATACTTATCTAAGGGCCGAGCAACCTGGGAACGATATTGATGTATATCTAGCACCATTGGTAGAAGATCTAAAAATATTGTGGATCGAAGGAGTACAGATATGGGATGCATACAAACGAGAAAACTTCACCTTACACTCCTTGTTGTTCTACACCATAAATGATTATCCTATACTTGTTAACCTATTGGGCCAAAGTACAAGGGGCTAAAGTCTGTACTCACTGCTTAGATGATACTGAGAGTATGTGGCTGAAGCTCTCGCGCAAAACCTTGTACATGTGTCACCGTAAGTTCCTTCGGAGGGCTCACCCATACTGCAGGATGAAGAAACAATTCGACGGAGAGAATGAGGACAGTTCAGCTCTAAGGTATTTAAGCAAAAAAGAGATCTATGATATGATAAAGGATTTAGATGTTGTGCTCAGAAAGGAACATAAATCGATGATCCGTGAGAAGAACGTCTGGAAGAAAAGATCAATATTTTAGAACTTACCTTATTGGGAGAACTTAGAAGTTCGGCATTGCAACAATATCATACACGTAGAAAAGAATGTATGTGAAAACTTGATTGGTTTCTTACTGAACATTCATGACAAAACAAAGGATGGTATCAACGCACAGCTTGACTTGGTTGATGTGGATATCAGGCCTGAGTTAGCATCGACAAAGACTGATAAATGACGAACTTACCTTCCCCCTACTTGTTACACTCTGTCTAAAGCCGAGAGAACTGAACTGTGCTAGTGCTTGCATAGTGTGAAAGTTCTGTCTAGTTACTCAGCCAACATGAAGAAACTTGTTTCGATAGAAGATTTGAAGTTAATTGGTATGAAGTCTCATGATTGCCATGTGCTGATGATACAGATGATTTCTATTGCAATTAGAAGTATTTTGCTGATCAAGGTCTGAGAGACAATCGTGAGGCTGAGTTATTTCTTTTACACAATTGCTCAGAAGGTCATCAATCCCAAAGGATTAGATGCTCTGCAGGATGACAACTCTATGTCATCAATCCCAAGGGCGTGCTTCGGCAACAGAATCTGACGCGACCGGATGTTTGGATCACGAGACAACACAACATCCGGTTCAACCAATGGTTGAAGAAGCAGCTCGGTAGGAGCTCGTCAAGTGATATGCTGACATGGTTAAAAAAAGGCCAACATTTATAGTTGTGACCTGGCAAGAATATGATATAAATGGGTACACATTCTATACGTAGGCTCAGGATGTAAAGAGCGATAACTAGAATAGCGGTGTCTACATAGATGCGTTCAATTCAGATGGGTTGAGGAACTCCTACGTGGATTCATAGAGGAGATTTGGGAGCTTGACTACATGCTTTTCAAGATCCCCTTATTTCGGTGCCATTGGATCCATCTCCCACAGGTAAAGGTCGATAAGTACGGTATCACTACCATGAACCTCAAATATGTTAGGTACAAAGACGAACCATTCGTACTCGCTAACCAAGTTGTTCAAATTTTCTATGTAACCGTCCAGGCAAATATAAAGCGTCACATAGTTCTTCATGGAAAAAAAGGATTGTCAAAGTTGAGAATGTAGTGCATGAGGAAGAATACTATCAATTTGATGAGTTGCCTCCTTTCGGAAATGGCATAACGGTAGAGGAAGAACGTGGTAAAAGTAGCTATATACGCGTCAATCATCATGAAGGGTTAATATTTAAAGGAAATAAGCAAATGGAATGATGAATGAAATGTTTGTGTCATATGTTCTGTATTCCCATTTATATATGTATATGAGAATGTGTGATATATATGTGATTTTTCATTTATGTATATAAGAATGTGTGATATATATGTGAATATGCATTTATATATTTGAGAATGTGTGATATATATGTGAATTTGCATTTATGTATATGAGAATGAGTCATATATATGTAAATTTACAATTATGTATATGAGAATGTGTGATATATATGTGAATTTGCATTCATGTATATGAGAATGTATGATATATATATATGTGTGTGAATGTGAGTAGGGAATATCACAGATGGTTTTAAAGTAAAACCGTTTGTGATATATATATATATATATATATATATATATATATATATATATATATATATATATATATATATATATATATATATTCACTAATGGTTCAACATTAAAACCATATGTGATGTTTTGTTATTCCCCCATACATATTGCTCACTATGGTTTGTCCCCGCTGTACTGCCCACTAACGCTGTTGCCTCACCCCGAGCCCGTCGCCCTCCTCTTCCTCCCTCGACTCCAGCAACACTCCTCACTCGAGGCTGTCGCCCTCCTCCTCCCTCAACTCCGATGACACTCCTCGCACGAGGTCATCGCCCTCCTCCCCTGACTCCAGCAGCCTTCCTCCCCCGAGGTAGTCGTCCTCCTCCTCCCCCAACACCGTCGCCGCCTCCCCCGAGCCCATCGCCACCTTCCCCGACTCGGGTGGCCCTTCTCATAAGTGCTAGCACCGGGGGACTTTGCATAATAGAATATGAGCTTTGTGAATGCTCGATGATGATAACTTGTCATATTGAAATCACTATGACTAATGAGAGTATTATGCTAGTATTGATTTATCATTGCTTATTTCTTACTTCGAATAAGTATAAACCACTACTGTTCTGGACTGAATATTGTTAGATTCAGTTATTACTATTATTACTATTGTAGCACATTTCTGGTGTTTATTTTTGTTGTTGCCGTAGCACTATTGTTGATATTGCAATAGTTGTTCTTCATTCTGTTGTGTTCTTAAAATCTGATAGTCGATTCTATTACTTTACTGAGGTAATTTTAGAGTATCAAACTAGCAGAATACTGAGAAGTTTGTCCCTTTGATATATGATCTATTGACAAGGGTCAGAAGGCCAGGTTTTAACTCGAGCAACTCCTCAAACTAAGAGCAAAACTCACATCTTAATATGTGCATTATGTTAATTACAAATGCTCATGCTTGTGCTTAGTTTAGCATATTGTCTTTTGGCTTGATTACATTGTTCATATTGAGAGATAATAGTTTGATTTCTATATTATTGTCATATCTTTGGATATATGCTTTACTGTATATGCGCTTGGCTTTCTGGATTGTTGTAATCAATGTGGTTTTAGTATGAATTCAAATTTAATTCTAGTAAAATATAATTGTTTTAAAAGCATAATTCCACCAGCATTTAAATGACAAAATCAATATATAGATATATAAATCCTCCCAAGTCGTTTAAGCAGTATATTATGCTTAGAACATGTAGGATATCAAACCGAACCCATAAAATCTCTTTGCAATATCTTCCAGTGGTAGAACTAAGTAGATTAATTGAAATTTCAGCTAGCACAATATATATATGCAAAGATAAAGCAGAAATAAAACACCGTGATACGAATGCGATTTACTTGGAGTAAATAGTTTTGATATCTGGCTCTAGTTCATTATTAAGTTTACTTCTGTTTGTCTTCAGATATTGATAAGGCAGTCTAGAGTTCAAAGCCTGACTGATTAGAGAAATTTTCACATAAATACATGATCATATTCTAAATTCAACAAGAATTGGCTCAAGAATTGCGCACTTCTATTATCTTTTGAAGATGTCATCCGCACATTCTTTGATATCATCGCCGGATGCGTGTGAAAAGGAAGAGAACTATCGAAAAGACCCGAGGGCAGATTTAATATGACGGATGTCGATGCGTCTGCGACCCCTCTCAATCCTCATCGAGCAGTGTCCGCATTTTGGAGAATAGTTGGAATAGTTGAATGGAAATGGATTGAGATCACGTTCATTTCGTGGAAGAAGGTGACCGAAGATCGGAAAAGTCAATTGATGAAGGAAGTTTTTCGATTGTTCGAGATCCCGGAAGAACAGCAAGCCTCCGTGTGATGATATGCGTTGTTAACGGCATGCAAAGCATGGAAGAACTTCAAGAGCCTGCTTGTCAAGCAATACGTGGAGAAGGATCTAATGCCCTTCGACAAGTATCCATTTCTGGAACCGCAATGGCAAGAGTTTGTGGTGATAAAGACGCCAGATAATTTTAGGAGTAAAAGTGCGGCGCACAGGGAAAAATCCTGCAATGGAGGTAGGAGGATGAGCAGGCAATCCTACATGAGACCTTCCTGCCATTTGTCGGAATCCCTGATGAGCGCGCTCAAAACTGGATAAGAGCGAGGTCATCTACTGTGTCATCGGGTGCCATCTCCTTTTGAAACCTACAGACGAGGAAGTATCCTACCTCCTAGAAATGCTAAGTGTAGAATCTTCCCAATGCTCATTTGAGGTAGTTAGAGAGAGAGATTTGGCAAAAATTAGAAATGAGATACAACGGTTGGTCAGAGATGATATGCAAAGGTATAGAAAAATCAGTAGAAAGCCCCATCGCTCCTGTGCTAGGCAGCCCCCAACCGTCGAAGTAGCTGCACTTCCAACCCTACCTTGGAAGCGACCACCGATTTTCTGTTGATGACATCCTGGTTATAATTATTTTCTGTAGAATGCTCGATCCATTGATAGACCTATTAGAATAACTAATTTTGTATCATTATTTAGGTGGCCATGAAGTGTAAGCTCCAAGTGAGATATACCTCCGTTACCCTGTGCGCTTCTTGGGGCCAGACATATCCATCTGGACCCGGGGCCTTAGTGCACGGTGTATCTCTAGAGCCAGGTTTCGCAAAAGTGAATGCAGATGGTGTTCATGCAAATTTTGAGATCGTCCCGCTGTAGATGTCCTCCCAACGACGAGGTTATGACTCTATAGCAAGCCATTGAACATTCATCTGGTGGCCCAAGAGGGATATCTGCCTGGAGAGTCCTGCACCTGTGCCAAGTTCAAGAGAACCATCTGCACTGGTGCGAAATCCACTTGAGCTATTTGCACCGGCTCCAAGTCTATGAGAGCCATATGCACTGGTGCCAAGTCTACTTGAGTGACCTGCACTGGTGCCAAATTGTAACATCCTGAAAAATCAAAATTTGAAAATGTTAATTTCTTGAATTATATTTGCAATATATTCTATTGGAATTTGGATTTTGTGGTGTTTTCTCGAATTTGGTTGAGATTTCAAAAGCTGAATAATTCATAGAAGATAAAGACAAACTTAGTAATGCCAAACAAAAGAAAGGATATATGCAAATGATAGAAACTTAAAATTTTAAATACGAATCTGAAAAGATGATCCAGTATAAAGAGGGAGAAACTTGAAGTAGGATATAAAATATCTTTTAGAGATAATAGCATAAATAGCAACAAGAGTAAATGAATAAAATAAAAACATAAATATGCATATACAAATTGCGCAAGGAGGAGTTTAACAATATAGGAAATAATAATAAAAGTATATATACAAGCCCGCAAAATAATAATATGTGAAATTATATGTATACACATATAACCTAATTAATAATAATAATAGAAACTCCCATTAGTTGAAAAATTGAAGCTTAAATTTTAAGTGTCACTCAAAAATCAGTAATCATAAATAATAAACGAAAATTTAAATTTTGAAATTCCAAAGCTAAGCTCACACAATACATCTTTTCCAAACCCTGTCTGCCAGTGGGCCCAGCATTTTCTCTCATCGCGCTGGCTTCTTCTCCTCCTCTCATTCTTTCTTTCTCCTCCCTGTTTCCTCTCTTCACTCCCGAGCGCCGGACCCCAACCTCTCCTCCTCTCCGCCGCTTCGGTCAAAAGCCATGGGACATGCGCCCCCGATTCTCGCTGCAGCGCCTGTCGCCGCCCTGCCTCCCTCTGCGCCGAACTGCCCCCGTCGCGTCACCGCTCCTCACCACGCCCTGCGCACGTCGCCCTGCCGTGGTCGTCGCCATCACTTCCGCCTGCGCCGCACACTGTGCTCACGTCGCGCCCATGTCCTGCCGCCCCGGCGCCACCCCGCGCACGCACTCGCCTATAAGAGCCCCGCTGCACCCCCCATCGCTTCTCAGTGGCTTCTTCCCCCATTTCTTTCCCCGTTTCTCCTCCCGCCCGCGCGCTGTGAGCCGCCGCCGCTACCTCCTCGCCGTTCCGGTGCCCCGGTGACTCCCCCATCCATTAAAGCGCGTCATACCGTGCCACCACTCCCCAGATACTCCCCGTCCGAATTAATTGGAAAACGCTGCGCTGAAGCTCGCCGCACAGCCATCTTCCCCGTCGCCGGCCGAACCGCCACCGCCCGCGCCATCTCCTCCTCGGTTGGTCTCCCGTCGATTCCTCGCTTGGGAAGCAACCTCTCGACACCACGAACCTCCTCCGACAGGCGCCGGAGCTTCTCCCCCACTCCAGCCCGCCGGCACCGAGAGCTCCACCTGCGCCGCCGCCGGTCCGCGCCGCCAGCCCACCGTGGACCCTCCCCGGCCAGGCCGCCTCCATGGGTGAGTTCCTCCCGACCCCCTATTGCTCGTGCACCGACCAATTTTTCCTTCCCTCCACCACGCCGCCGTCGCACCGCGACTACTCGCCGTCGGCCGCCTCGGGCTACCGCCCGCCCTCCTCACCGTCACCCAGCCGACGCGCCCCCACCTGTAGGTTCCCTGCCCCCTAGACAACCCTTTTCAGCATTCACCGGCACTACCCTGGCCGCCGCTCGCCGGCGACGCCACCACCTACTCAGCGCCGCCGCTCTCCCCTGCTTCGACTAGCCAGCTCCCCTGTTTTGAGATGTGCTTCTTTTAATTTGTGCCCTCTCTCTTTTCAGCAAGCGGGCAATGGCCCAGTGGTCAGCCGAGCCAAGCTAGGTGCACACGTAGCAGGTTCTGAGTTCAAACCGTGTTGGCCGCATATTTTCCTCCTATTTTGTTTTACTTTGTCTAACCCATTTTAATTAAGGAAAATTTAGGAAGAATTAGGAGATAATCTAGGGTAGCTCGTAAATTTAATATAAAATAAGGTTACTAAAGAGTTAATATCTGATTATTTGTTGTAAGAGCAACTAATGTAGCTTAAATATTTATTTGGGGTCTAGTTATCAATTGGAGGCATTAATAAAATGTGGTTTTGTTTTAGAGTCCAAATTTAATAAGGAACCTAATTAAAAATATATTGAAGTTAAAATTTAAGAAAATGCATTGGATGTTATGTTAAAGCAATAAGAACAAAGCTTTAAGTTAAAAGATTATCCTTAGTTACAAATAAATATATGCCATAACATTGTCATGAAAGCATAAACTCGATCTTAATGGTAGGTGTTGTCAATAAGTAAGTATTGAAATATAACTTTGTAAACCAAGCCTTGTTAGGTAAATAAATTTTAATTCAAGCTAAGCCAAAATGCCCTGAATAATAGTACTCGACAAAATAATACATATTCATAGGTCCATCCTAACTCATGGAACTTTCTTGATAAATATAAGAATAATAAGGGAAACTGTTAATAAAAGATCGAGTTATCGTTTTCTACCATCGGCTTTGCCTCAAATCACCCAAATCACCCAATAACTCATAATAATACAAAAGTTGAATTTATTTGGATTTATTTGGATATTTTGAGTTATTTGCTTTCATTTGGATTCAGTCGTTTGTCACGTAATTAGAAATTGGGAGTCGTGAAGATTCAGTGAATCCAGCAAAGATTAAGCTCGAAGTGAAGATAGAGACCAGAAGCTCAGAAGGAAGAATTGTGTGAGCTCAAGACCGCGATAAAACCGCGCCAGGCGAGTTAATACGTACCTTGATCATGTTGATCCTATGTTTTCTGCAAATTACCTTGTTTTAAATTATCAAATTGCATGCTGTTAATTTATATGCAAATACATGCTTAATTTAATATTCTAGTTACGTGCCCATTGTTTACTTTGAATAATATCACCCCTCCTTTGGAATATCTGAACATGTGAACCTTGTCGCCCTAGCAAAAATATAATAGTAACATTTCGAAAATAAGTCCTAAATTATATGCCATGCTTAGCATTGATTAGGAACCCGGGGCAAGAAATTGTCCCAAGCATCACTTTTACTCATGAGAAATTGATTCGGGCAGTCATGGTGGGAATGACTGATATATGTTGGTATGATTACTTTATGTCCCCAAAAACCCCAACATGCTTAAATATCTGGGCGGACTAGTTCGAGTGTGTGAATATGTGGTGCAGTGGAAGCACAAAGTGTGTTATTGGTAGACCGCCCAGATAACCCTAAGGACCGAATCTCGTCATGTCACCCGTGTAAAACAGTACAACCACAAGTCTGTAAAGTACAACTTGGCTAAGTAGATTATCGAAAACTCTGGACTCATCTCACTAATAGGGGGAGAGAAGTAATTATGCAGGGGCAAGGGAAGGCCTAAAGGGACACCGAGTGGAGGGTGAAGTTTCCCAGTCGTGCTAGCGCAGAGGGGAGTGGAGCCCGTACGCTAGTAGCTGTGGGGAACATCCCGCGCAACATATGGGACCCACCGCAAGTGGGCAGTCTCCCATAGGGGTGAGATGACAAAAGGGTCTAGATACTTTGAAAAGTCACTGTGATGGTCTGCTCAACCACATGACTAAGGAATCGTGTGGGGCAATGAGTTGATTGTCTCTTGTGGTGAAAGTGTACAAACTCTGCAGAGTCAAAACTATTCGAATAGCCGTGCCCACGGTCAAGGGCGGACATGGGAACTTAACCAGATATAGTTCTATTTCAAAACGTTTTATGAATGGGAATGGAAAAGTGAAGGGCGAAGGACTGTCCTGATTTGAATTGTCCTGGGTGTCGTCCCAGTGGTAAGTTAAGCGGTTATAACGCTGAAAGATGTCATATGATGTGATACCATATGTATGGAAATATCAGGCATATGGTGCAATGCTATATGTATGGTAGATCAAGTTAATATCCCTTGAGCATTAAGATTTGTTCCAAAACTGCTAGGTCTCAGGGAATTTTACGTATTGTATTTCAAATAGTGGCATTACTAATCTTATAACCTAAAATATGGGTAGAATAAACAGGGTTGTAAGAAAAGGAGATAGATGTTTTTAGTATATACATAAAGGTATTGGTTGATTCATGTCAATCATGAAAAGGGAATGCTAGGGTGTGTCCTGAGAGAAATAAATTAGTGGAGTCCCGTTAAATAGATAGACGAGATAAATGATCTAATTGAATTTGTTGAGGATTTGGAGAAATAATACAAGTATTGGATTATAATTCTTGAGTAGTAATATTCTTGGTGGATATATATGATAGCGCATTAATTTTGGAGAATTAGGACATACAAAGGTAACTTGCTGGATTACTACATTAGTGATTAAAGTGAATTCTCGGAAGATATTGACGAAAATGAGAATTTGTAGGAGTTGATCAAGTACTAAAGGGATAAATTGAATTTCTGAGAAGAATTCATAACATTTAGTGGATTCTAATCTGGTAAATTGAATTTTCAGTGAAGATACACTTGTGGATTAGCTAGTGATAGATAATGGAAAACGTGATAGAATGTTGGATTATGATTGTGAATCAACGATGAAAAGGATTGAATACGAATAATATCGGTGGATGTGAAAGTAGTTATGAAAGATAATTATTAGAGTTCAGAAGGAGCGGATGGATAGTAATGACAGGATTGGATTATTAGTAATTCAAAATACAAAGTATGATCGGTGGATTAAATAAATGATGACACTTGCTGTTTGGAGTTTTAGACAGTAGTCAATAAAGAAAGTGCATTTTTGGGGATTAAGTCAATTTTGGTAATTGTAGAATAGAGTTAGGTAACAGTAACAACACTTTGATTATATAAGAGTAATAATGCTGCTAAAAGCGATTTTTGGCAAATAAAATAACCCGAGACTCTCCTTGTTAAGCCACGCATACTATTTACTTGCATTCTGTGTATTGGCTCGCGGAGCACGGGGTCGGAGTGCTCACGCTCGCTTTTGCGACAAAATTCAGAATCAAGAGTCACATCGCCGCGTCTCAGCAGCAAAATTGGACAAGATGGAAAAGAAGATGAAGATGTCAAGGGCTAGGTCGCGAACCTCCAGTTGGCTGCCTGTGGGCATGTCCTGAAGGTCCCACCTGTGTGCTTCGTTCTTCCGCTGCTGCAATTTATTGATTTCGGCCTAATCGGCCCATGAGTAAGTCTACTATTATATTTATATTTCCGCATGATATGTACTTTGATATTCAGAACTGTAACTGTGTGTACTATCTACTGATCCAGGGAATAGTGCAGTTAAACACAGTAGATTCCGGATTATAAAATCTGGGTCTGACAGGTTTGGTATCAGAGCCTATCGACTGCAGGTCGTGACCTAGTTAGCCTGGATATTAGTTCATAATTAGAGCTATTTTCCAATATCTATTTTCACAAGTATAAGTTATATTGCTTATTCTCATCTCTCTTAGATGATTCTCTCTCATCTAAATGCTGCCTTAGCCATTTTTACCTCTAGAGCTCTCTTACCCCGAATTCAAAACAATGACACAAGAATGTCGCTGATACCAATCAAATTACCCCAAATACTTCCCTCTTCTTTCTATTAATTTAAAAGGAAATATTTTTGCTCCTCTTATCGTACCTTACTCCAAAAATTTAAGACTAGGATCGTCGAAGATGGTCAAGAAGTTAAGGTGGTCTCATTCTCAACGGACTATGCAGATAAACCCTATGCCCCTTATATGTGTTTTCCCCGAGTAGACGTTGTACTGTTGCCAGATTTTCATTTGGGCCCTGTGCACTGCCTTCTTGCCCTTGGGCATCTTATTTCGCAGTCACGGGAACCACTTGCTTATAAAATTTTGAATGGGTTTAGAATATCTGATCTCTACGATTTAATACTTATCTCATGCTATTCCCTCTCACCTTTTCTGGAAAATCCTATCAGGCCCAATGGATAGCAGCAAGACAACTGCCACAATCAGACGCAAGGGAGGGAGAATAATAATTGATGCTCGCCAAAACCCTAACCGTCCCTACAATCTATCACCAAACCCCACTCC
Organism: Dendrocalamus latiflorus; assembly: GCA_017311315.1. Classification (NCBI taxonomy): domain Eukaryota; kingdom Viridiplantae; phylum Streptophyta; class Magnoliopsida; order Poales; family Poaceae; genus Dendrocalamus; species Dendrocalamus latiflorus. The sequence continues at coordinate 33,246,183 of CM029614.1, read as the reverse complement.
GCGAAGAGCACCAAACGGAGGCAGTCACAATAAAAGTGTAGGACTGCTCTAGGCAAACATCAAGAAGCGCTTACTTGCTTTAGTTGTGGAGATGCGGGACACTATGCCTATAGGTGCCCCCAAAGGAATCTAGAAACACCAGCAAAAGATGCCATCGCCACCAACCTTAACCCTAACAAGGAAAGATTCACTAGTGTCAATAACCCCAGCCATACGTACCAATCATCACATAACCTCACCCTGCAAGAAGTGTCAAGGAGAAGCCATCACAATGAAAGTAACAGTAGCCCTGTACCAAGTAGGCTTCAAGGGAAGAAACGCAAATGCTACCACTGCCGCGAATCAAGGCATTGCGCGAAGAATTGCCCCATCAAGAGGAAAGACAAGCAAATAGTGGATACCATCACCATCAACTTTAGCTCCGACGAAGAAAATCCCATCAACTCCAAAGAAGAACAAGCTGCAACTACCAAGGTGCTGCCACTAGACCAGGAAACTACACGGAATGATATATGCACTGAATGTGGCAAAGCAGGACATGTCGCACAACACTGTCCTCCGTTACGACAAGTAGGACAAGGAGCATGTTTCACATGTGGACAAACCGGACATTACTACTACAACTGCCCAGTTCCCTATTGCTTATACTACAAGAAATACCATTACCCGGACGACTGCCTCAAGACCCTAATCGCTTGTAGGCGTTGTGGAGCAAAGGGACATGAGAAAAGTCAATGTACGGTTAACTGCCCCAACTGTGGAGGAGACCACCTGCCAGGAGAGTGTTCAACGAGAAGGATGACATGTTTTCTCTGTGAAGGACAAGACCACTGCCCCAAAGACTGCTTCATGAGCCCGTTGCTGACCAAAGCAGCTGAGATACAACGGATGAGTCTTCAAGTTGCCATAGGACTTGTCATGCCCAAAATTAAAAAGGATGACTGATGCCTGTTACCATTTAATTAAGGGGGGTAGCAAGAGAAGTGATGCTTTGGGCATTTTGGTGCATGTTGGAGAGCTACTACGATGTTTAATTACTTTTGAAAGTACTAATATGATGTATGGCTACCTTGGAAGTGTAATAATACTATACGTAATAATGCTATATTGGATCTAATAGAATCATGCCGAGGAAATTCGCAAGACCAGAAATCTTCTGGTAATGAGGATTACAAGACGTACCTTTAGCAAAAATCGACGTGTCTAGCAAAGCAAATAAGCAAGAACGAGATCCTCGTAGAAGTGGAAGACCACCATATAGAATTGTCCATCGTCGCCTCTTTAATTCCCAAGGCCCAGTATCCCTAGGGCACAGATCGCTGCTACCCACCTATTAGTAAGGAAATTCTACAACCATGTGTCCAATAGGCGATGCAACTACTCCATTCCCCGACGACATGAAGACAACAACGTCAAAGAGCAAGTATTTGGAAGTCTAAGACTTATCCAGAAGAACAAGGCTTCTCTCTTCCCCTTTGACTTCTCCAAGTTCTAACCCCTATTGCGCAGATTTTCCTCTCTCTGTGGAGCTAAGGAATTATACTTCGAGCAACACCTCAAAACCTATTGCTAGCCAATATAACTCATCCCCATTCTTTCTGCTCTACCGGAATCTCGGGGTCGAGATTCTTTTTAAGGGGGGTAGATTTGTAACATCCTGAAAAATCAAAATTTGAAAATGTTAATTTCTTGAATTATATTTGCAATATATTCTATTGGAATTTGGATTTTGTGGTGTTTTCTCGAATTTGGTTGAGATTTCAAAAGCTGAATAATTCATAGAAGATAAAGACAAACTTAGTAATGCCAAACAAAAGAAAGGATATATGCAAATGATAGAAACTTAAAATTTTAAATACGAATCTGAAAAGATGATCCAGTATAAAGAGGGAGAAACTTGAAGTAGGATATAAAATATCTTTTAGAGATAATAGCATAAATAGCAACAAGAGTAAATGAATAAAATAAAAACATAAATATGCATATACAAATTGCGCAAGGAGGAGTTTAACAATATAGGAAATAATAATAAAAGTATATATACAAGCCCGCAAAATAATAATATGTGAAATTATATGTATACACATATAACCTAATTAATAATAATAATAGAAACTCCCATTAGTTGAAAAATTGAAGCTTAAATTTTAAGTGTCACTCAAAAATCAGTAATCATAAATAATAAACGAAAATTTAAATTTTGAAATTCCAAAGCTAAGCTCACACAATACATCTTTTCCAAACCCTGTCTGCCAGTGGGCCCAGCATTTTCTCTCATCGCGCTGGCTTCTTCTCCTCCTCTCATTCTTTCTTTCTCCTCCCTGTTTCCTCTCTTCACTCCCGAGCGCCGGACCCCAACCTCTCCTCCTCTCCGCCGCTTCGGTCAAAAGCCATGGGACATGCGCCCCCGATTCTCGCTGCAGCGCCTGTCGCCGCCCTGCCTCCCTCTGCGCCGAACTGCCCCCGTCGCGTCACCGCTCCTCACCACGCCCTGCGCACGTCGCCCTGCCGTGGTCGTCGCCATCACTTCCGCCTGCGCCGCACACTGTGCTCACGTCGCGCCCATGTCCTGCCGCCCCGGCGCCACCCCGCGCACGCACTCGCCTATAAGAGCCCCGCTGCACCCCCCATCGCTTCTCAGTGGCTTCTTCCCCCATTTCTTTCCCCGTTTCTCCTCCCGCCCGCGCGCTGTGAGCCGCCGCCGCTACCTCCTCGCCGTTCCGGTGCCCCGGTGACTCCCCCATCCATTAAAGCGCGTCATACCGTGCCACCACTCCCCAGATACTCCCCGTCCGAATTAATTGGAAAACGCTGCGCTGAAGCTCGCCGCACAGCCATCTTCCCCGTCGCCGGCCGAACCGCCACCGCCCGCGCCATCTCCTCCTCGGTTGGTCTCCCGTCGATTCCTCGCTTGGGAAGCAACCTCTCGACACCACGAACCTCCTCCGACAGGCGCCGGAGCTTCTCCCCCACTCCAGCCCGCCGGCACCGAGAGCTCCACCTGCGCCGCCGCCGGTCCGCGCCGCCAGCCCACCGTGGACCCTCCCCGGCCAGGCCGCCTCCATGGGTGAGTTCCTCCCGACCCCCTATTGCTCGTGCACCGACCAATTTTTCCTTCCCTCCACCACGCCGCCGTCGCACCGCGACTACTCGCCGTCGGCCGCCTCGGGCTACCGCCCGCCCTCCTCACCGTCACCCAGCCGACGCGCCCCCACCTGTAGGTTCCCTGCCCCCTAGACAACCCTTTTCAGCATTCACCGGCACTACCCTGGCCGCCGCTCGCCGGCGACGCCACCACCTACTCAGCGCCGCCGCTCTCCCCTGCTTCGACTAGCCAGCTCCCCTGTTTTGAGATGTGCTTCTTTTAATTTGTGCCCTCTCTCTTTTCAGCAAGCGGGCAATGGCCCAGTGGTCAGCCGAGCCAAGCTAGGTGCACACGTAGCAGGTTCTGAGTTCAAACCGTGTTGGCCGCATATTTTCCTCCTATTTTGTTTTACTTTGTCTAACCCATTTTAATTAAGGAAAATTTAGGAAGAATTAGGAGATAATCTAGGGTAGCTCGTAAATTTAATATAAAATAAGGTTACTAAAGAGTTAATATCTGATTATTTGTTGTAAGAGCAACTAATGTAGCTTAAATATTTATTTGGGGTCTAGTTATCAATTGGAGGCATTAATAAAATGTGGTTTTGTTTTAGAGTCCAAATTTAATAAGGAACCTAATTAAAAATATATTGAAGTTAAAATTTAAGAAAATGCATTGGATGTTATGTTAAAGCAATAAGAACAAAGCTTTAAGTTAAAAGATTATCCTTAGTTACAAATAAATATATGCCATAACATTGTCATGAAAGCATAAACTCGATCTTAATGGTAGGTGTTGTCAATAAGTAAGTATTGAAATATAACTTTGTAAACCAAGCCTTGTTAGGTAAATAAATTTTAATTCAAGCTAAGCCAAAATGCCCTGAATAATAGTACTCGACAAAATAATACATATTCATAGGTCCATCCTAACTCATGGAACTTTCTTGATAAATATAAGAATAATAAGGGAAACTGTTAATAAAAGATCGAGTTATCGTTTTCTACCATCGGCTTTGCCTCAAATCACCCAAATCACCCAATAACTCATAATAATACAAAAGTTGAATTTATTTGGATTTATTTGGATATTTTGAGTTATTTGCTTTCATTTGGATTCAGTCGTTTGTCACGTAATTAGAAATTGGGAGTCGTGAAGATTCAGTGAATCCAGCAAAGATTAAGCTCGAAGTGAAGATAGAGACCAGAAGCTCAGAAGGAAGAATTGTGTGAGCTCAAGACCGCGATAAAACCGCGCCAGGCGAGTTAATACGTACCTTGATCATGTTGATCCTATGTTTTCTGCAAATTACCTTGTTTTAAATTATCAAATTGCATGCTGTTAATTTATATGCAAATACATGCTTAATTTAATATTCTAGTTACGTGCCCATTGTTTACTTTGAATAATATCACCCCTCCTTTGGAATATCTGAACATGTGAACCTTGTCGCCCTAGCAAAAATATAATAGTAACATTTCGAAAATAAGTCCTAAATTATATGCCATGCTTAGCATTGATTAGGAACCCGGGGCAAGAAATTGTCCCAAGCATCACTTTTACTCATGAGAAATTGATTCGGGCAGTCATGGTGGGAATGACTGATATATGTTGGTATGATTACTTTATGTCCCCAAAAACCCCAACATGCTTAAATATCTGGGCGGACTAGTTCGAGTGTGTGAATATGTGGTGCAGTGGAAGCACAAAGTGTGTTATTGGTAGACCGCCCAGATAACCCTAAGGACCGAATCTCGTCATGTCACCCGTGTAAAACAGTACAACCACAAGTCTGTAAAGTACAACTTGGCTAAGTAGATTATCGAAAACTCTGGACTCATCTCACTAATAGGGGGAGAGAAGTAATTATGCAGGGGCAAGGGAAGGCCTAAAGGGACACCGAGTGGAGGGTGAAGTTTCCCAGTCGTGCTAGCGCAGAGGGGAGTGGAGCCCGTACGCTAGTAGCTGTGGGGAACATCCCGCGCAACATATGGGACCCACCGCAAGTGGGCAGTCTCCCATAGGGGTGAGATGACAAAAGGGTCTAGATACTTTGAAAAGTCACTGTGATGGTCTGCTCAACCACATGACTAAGGAATCGTGTGGGGCAATGAGTTGATTGTCTCTTGTGGTGAAAGTGTACAAACTCTGCAGAGTCAAAACTATTCGAATAGCCGTGCCCACGGTCAAGGGCGGACATGGGAACTTAACCAGATATAGTTCTATTTCAAAACGTTTTATGAATGGGAATGGAAAAGTGAAGGGCGAAGGACTGTCCTGATTTGAATTGTCCTGGGTGTCGTCCCAGTGGTAAGTTAAGCGGTTATAACGCTGAAAGATGTCATATGATGTGATACCATATGTATGGAAATATCAGGCATATGGTGCAATGCTATATGTATGGTAGATCAAGTTAATATCCCTTGAGCATTAAGATTTGTTCCAAAACTGCTAGGTCTCAGGGAATTTTACGTATTGTATTTCAAATAGTGGCATTACTAATCTTATAACCTAAAATATGGGTAGAATAAACAGGGTTGTAAGAAAAGGAGATAGATGTTTTTAGTATATACATAAAGGTATTGGTTGATTCATGTCAATCATGAAAAGGGAATGCTAGGGTGTGTCCTGAGAGAAATAAATTAGTGGAGTCCCGTTAAATAGATAGACGAGATAAATGATCTAATTGAATTTGTTGAGGATTTGGAGAAATAATACAAGTATTGGATTATAATTCTTGAGTAGTAATATTCTTGGTGGATATATATGATAGCGCATTAATTTTGGAGAATTAGGACATACAAAGGTAACTTGCTGGATTACTACATTAGTGATTAAAGTGAATTCTCGGAAGATATTGACGAAAATGAGAATTTGTAGGAGTTGATCAAGTACTAAAGGGATAAATTGAATTTCTGAGAAGAATTCATAACATTTAGTGGATTCTAATCTGGTAAATTGAATTTTCAGTGAAGATACACTTGTGGATTAGCTAGTGATAGATAATGGAAAACGTGATAGAATGTTGGATTATGATTGTGAATCAACGATGAAAAGGATTGAATACGAATAATATCGGTGGATGTGAAAGTAGTTATGAAAGATAATTATTAGAGTTCAGAAGGAGCGGATGGATAGTAATGACAGGATTGGATTATTAGTAATTCAAAATACAAAGTATGATCGGTGGATTAAATAAATGATGACACTTGCTGTTTGGAGTTTTAGACAGTAGTCAATAAAGAAAGTGCATTTTTGGGGATTAAGTCAATTTTGGTAATTGTAGAATAGAGTTAGGTAACAGTAACAACACTTTGATTATATAAGAGTAATAATGCTGCTAAAAGCGATTTTTGGCAAATAAAATAACCCGAGACTCTCCTTGTTAAGCCACGCATACTATTTACTTGCATTCTGTGTATTGGCTCGCGGAGCACGGGGTCGGAGTGCTCACGCTCGCTTTTGCGACAAAATTCAGAATCAAGAGTCACATCGCCGCGTCTCAGCAGCAAAATTGGACAAGATGGAAAAGAAGATGAAGATGTCAAGGGCTAGGTCGCGAACCTCCAGTTGGCTGCCTGTGGGCATGTCCTGAAGGTCCCACCTGTGTGCTTCGTTCTTCCGCTGCTGCAATTTATTGATTTCGGCCTAATCGGCCCATGAGTAAGTCTACTATTATATTTATATTTCCGCATGATATGTACTTTGATATTCAGAACTGTAACTGTGTGTACTATCTACTGATCCAGGGAATAGTGCAGTTAAACACAGTAGATTCCGGATTATAAAATCTGGGTCTGACACAAATCTACTCGAGCTACCTGCACCGGTGCCAACGCTACCTGCACCAATGCCAGTGCTACCTACACAGACGCAGCAAGGGCGCGGTGCATCTACATCTTGTGCGCAGCCGACTACCGTGAAATCGACCTATAGCCGAGGCGGCAAGGGCAAACCGAAGAAGACGGATGATGAAATCTCCTGCTTGCCGTTGGCCCAAAAATTCATACTAGACGAGCTGTTGGTCATCCCAAAAGAGTGCCTCCTAACTCTTGGACTATCTTGCTAGAGATTGTATATGTATTAAATGTAAAAGGCCAACAAGCCAGAGGAACAATAGCGCTTAGGTATTGACAAGTTCCTGCCGCATCATCTATGACACAATATTCATTACTGTATCTTCACGGTGACCTTCGAGGACTTATTCTTTCTCTTCACACTTGACGCCCTCGACGCCTCACTCATTCAATGTTGTACACTGTAAGTGTGTACAATCACATTCTACGTTTATGTAATGCCGATAAATGTCATATATAACTCATTGCTTGTGTGTGTGTGTGTATGTGTGTAGATACATTGTGAGTGAAGCTAGATTAATGAAATCACCTGTTGGTTTTCTCGACCCACACTTGGTCGTCATGAATATCATCAAGGATGATGCATCATTCGTCGAGAATTACATTACGAAGGCATTGGAGGGTCACCACGACAAGGAATTCATACTTATGCCGTACAATCAGAGGTAAGTGCTACACTAGTGGCTATACTTATTGATTGTACTTTATAAATGACACGAACTTAGGTTTAATGACCATGATATACCTATGTAGGTTCCACTGAAATTATAATTATACCAAAATGGAACAGGGTAATATACCTTGATTCTCTAAAGAAGAACAAAATCGACTACACAGTTGTCCAACAAGTAATCAATAGGTAAATACATTTTCTCCATAGATAATTCTATTGTAGTCTTTTCTTCCTTCCCAATAACTAAAACTAACTTTTTGAAATCATGTAGGTTGTTTGCCACTTACGTTGTAAAAGTACGTAAATCTAAGGGAGAGATCAACGCCCTGTAACACGTTTTAGATTTTCTAGTATTCGCTAGTACACATTAATCCTATACAACACTTCGTAGTAATGCCTCTCGAACTAACAAATTCTATTTTTGCAGTGCCACCATTAGCCGCTGGGCAACGACACCTATGGTTTCTATGTTTACCGCAACACACAACTACTCATCTATTCTGCAAAGAACAGTCCTGAGGTTTATCAATCTTGTGATAATTATTTTATACTTACCAATTTATATATGTATGCACGATATTGATCTTCATACCGATAGGTTTTGTCTATCACTACAACTCCGTTGAAAGAGGGCGACCTCAAACATATTCGAGGACTGTGTACATACTTCTTGATTTCTAAAGTCGTAAAAGAAAATAGGAAGTTCCACAATGTAGAATGAATTCCACTGCAATAAAATTGAGCTTAATTGTTCATGTGTGCATTTGTATTTTGTTTCTATTAATTGATTTGTAAAATGGATGTTCTTATTTCTAAAATAAATGAATGTGAATTAGATATGTATATACTATGTTGATCTACTTGTTTCAGAGGGCATAGTTAGCGCGCATTTCCTCAAGCTAGCTAACAAACAGAAATAGATTTAGGAACAGAAAAGTATATCACAGATAGTTATTAATTCGTAGCCATCTATGATAGTTGACTATCACAAGCAGTTTATAGTAGAAATCATCTGTGATATATGGTTTATCACAAGTGGTTTGTAGTTGAAACTGTCTATGATAAACCATATATCACAGATGGTTTCTACTACAAACTATTTATGATAGTCTGCATCACAGATGGTTCAAAAGTTATCTGTGATGACCTCGTATTATTATTGACCTATAAATTTAGACGGCTCATGAAACCGTCTGTAATGATATTTTTGAACCGTCTGTGATGACTTGTTGTGCACTAGTGTGCGGGCAGCTTTGTATCTCTAAGAACCACGCCATGGTACAGACTGCGGCGATAGGTTTTCTGGGACAGTGTTGATTGCAGCGTGTCCTCATGACTATGGTGCTAGACATATTGTGTGGGCGGCGTTGTATCTCTGAGAACCATGCCGTGGTACAAACTGCGGCGATAGATTTTCTGGGACAACGTCAACTTCAACGTGCCTAGTCTTGTTGTCTTCTGGACGGCTTCGAGTGTCATCTCCTCATGAGTTCCTTTAGTATTTGTATTTATTGTGTAATTGTGAGCCATTCTAGTGATGTGTAGTATTTGATAATGTTATTGTCAGTTCTGTGAGATAATTGCATGATAATCTGTGGGATTAAGAGAATGTTTGACGGGGATTAGGCAAACTGAAAATAGTGTGACATTAACTAGTTGGTTCTAGTCCTTGAGTTATTGCTGTCATTTATATTTTGCGATCTGCTGGCAGTCTATTGCTTATTATATCTATTAGAACAGTAAAAGTGTTCGAACATTTAACTAGCTATTATTATCTCATTGCTATTTAATTATTCCAATTGTTGATAGTCACTTGGTGGCTGTTTGTTAAGTTATTGTTAATTATTTTGTCAATTAATTGTTTGGTAATAAGAACAACTTATTTTTAGTGCATTTGTGCCATTACTGTCACACTATTGAAGGTTTTAAAAGCTTTGTGTTGAGGTGGTCTTGTTCTGAGATAAGTGTAGCAGAGCAACATATTAAAAATCAATTAGAGCGTTATGCTCAAATTGTCTTTTGATAATTACTTTGGAGCTATTGTTATTTTATCTTGAAATCATTTTTTTCATTAATTTTTAATTCTGAAATTATGGCATAAATTTATGCTAAAATCGCATTTATTGCAACACATACCCTTGTGTGGCACTGCCTCGTTAACTTCAAACGGTTTAGACTCCGCCTCCAGGTGCGCCGCCACCTGTGAGACTCTTGTGGACGCTCTCGGCGTCAGAGACGGGCAGGATGACGTCACCCTCCTCCTCCTCCTCCTTGCTGTACTCGCCGTAGAGGTAGGAGGAGAAACCCCAGACGCAGAGCGCGGTGGCGATGGCCTTCTCTGCGCCGAACGGGTCGCCGAACACGACGACGCCGCCCAGCACGTTCGCGGTGAGCACGGCGGCCATGCACACGCCGCTGTGGAGCGACGACGTGAGGTAGATCACGCCGGCCGTGCCCATGAAGCACGCCTGCCACGTCAGAACCAGCGTCGCCACGACGATCCAGTACAGGGAGGTCGAGCCCTTCCAGCGCGCCGCGTCCTCCTCCAGGCCCCCCGACGCCGCCAGCCCGACCGCCGCCACCAACGAGGCCATGGCCTGCATCAGCGCCTGCACCTCCACGGCCAGGATGAACCCGCCGGACACCGCCTCGCGGTACAGCAACTCCATGACCGGCAGGTACGCGGAGAAGAGCCCGGCGGCGCCCAGCGTGACGACGAAGCCGATGAGGTAGGTCTTCTGGCCGCCCCCTTCCAGGCTCTCGCCGGAGTCCCCGGAGCGGAGGGCGAGGAGCACTGAGCTGAGGGTCAGGAGGACGACGGCATTGAGGTTCACGAAGGTGAGCGGGTGGCGGACGATGACGACGGCGAGGACGAGTGTGAAGGCGAGCTGCGTGGACAGCAGCAGCGACGAGGTGGACACCGGCAGGAAGGACGTGCTGTACGAGAACAGCAGGTTGTTGGCGCCCATGAGGGCGCCGATGATCAGGCAGACGGTGAGGAATCGCCGCGATAACCACATGAACGGCCGCGGCATGGCGGCGGGGCGGCCGGCGGCGAGGGCGGCCACGACCAGCAGCGGGAACCCCGCGGACTGCACCAGCGTGACCACCCACCGGTTGCGGCCGCCGTGCGTGAAGTAGAACCTGGAGAGCAGGCTCGACGCCACCGACCCGACCAGCAGCGCCGCGTAGTTCGCCATCAGAAGCAGCATCCGACGGCGCCGCGACGAGGCCGTGGTGGCGTTGCCCTCCGAGCTCGCGGTGGAGGCGGCGGTTGAGGAGGTGGTGATTGCCATTGCTGTGTCGTCGTCGAGGAGGAAGGGATGGCGATCGGTGTCGTATTTATGCGGCATACACATTAAGTGGGGGATTTGTGGTGATGATGACGACGAGAGAGGAGGAGATAAAGACTAATGGCGTAGAGTACTGGAGAATATATAGAAAGTTTAATTTCCACAGCTGTTTATGTGCCCTTTTCTTTGCATTTTTAGATCGGAATTGCTACCGAGCGTGAGATTTTATCGGATGGTGTTACTTCACTATCCCCACCTACTCACTTTGCGCTATCTCCTTGTGTCGGCTCCTTTGCCCTATCCATAGCCACGGCCTTCTGACATCCTCTACTCATCCATGGCCATTTTGCTCTTTTCACTAGCTGCTGCGTACGACTGATGCACCTCCCCTCTCTTCCTCCGTCGAGGCGACATGCTAGAGGAGCCAAAGGCTTCGGAACCGTGTAGATCAAAGAGAGCTAGGGGCGCTGAATCCATACAGATCGAAGGGAATGTCAAAGGGAGGTCCAAACGAAAGACATTGGGCTAGCCTCAGCCCCACCAGATTTGGGGCTCTAAGCCGACTATCTCCTCTGTCGGCAAGCTCGGCCATTGCCAATACCCACATGCCTCTATGTGTGCCTTCTATAGGTATGATTTATTGCAAACGTTCACTTAATTTGTTGCGCAAGTTTACTCGAAGTGTTGCAGGATATTTTTGTTTTTGTTGCAATGTTGTCACATCTTTAATTGTTGCGATGAGTTTTGTTGTGCAGGTAGCCACTCGTTATTGTGTTTGTGCTGTGAAAATTCATAGGGTTGAATTATTTTATTGAGTTATTGGTTACATTTGTTACCAAAAATCACTGGATTATGTTGTGCCTAACCGTCTGATGGTTTGGCTCCCATAGGAGGTTGCGCCACAGCGGAGCTGCCAGACGATGAGCAGGTTTTGCTCGAGCCCCCCCCCCCCCCTCCATGACCGATTGTAATAGTCTCCCTCTCTGTGGCAAAGACTTCTTCACAAGCACGGCAAGCACAACGTTGTTGTTACATCCCAGGGGAGTGGGATTGGAATTGAACAGTTGGTTTCACTATGGACGAAGATCCAGCGTCCTAGGCAGCATACGAAGCTAACATTCAAATTGAATGTGTGGGCGCTAGTCGTTCTCTTTTTTTATTGCACTGTGTGAAAAGGGGAATCGAGGATATAAATGTCATTCTACCCACTTTTTTTCAAATTTAGCATTCGAATGTACGTTTTTACAAATCTAGCCCTCTCGGTGGGCCTATCGCGTATGGCAAGCACCTAAAAAAAAGGCATTCCGGGGCAGGTGCCTGTAGGCCAGGGTACATCTATGGAGGAGCTAGATTTGCAATAACAGGTGTTTAATTGCTAGAGATAGACCACGTATGCGTAAGCAGTACATGGAATCCGTCAATGTGCTCTTCTTTCTGCAGATGCTTTAGAACAACATTGATGTATTCATTCATTGCTCAGAACCAAATCGATCAACCGCTTGTTAGTTTGATGAGTTAATTGATTGATGTGTAGATCGATCGATCAGCCGGTCGTGAATCTGTGGAATGCATACATTAACTTCGCCGCAATTTATACATGTAAGCAGGTTCGTTTTGGGGATATATATATCATGTGGAAGTGTATGAATTTATGGTCGATCGGATCCACTCTACAGCATGAATGGTTAATTTGTTTCAACTTGGGATCGTGGAATTGTGTCGGGGTTGTTAGTGGAAAGAATTCAATGTGCGTAATGGTATTGAAATCCATCTTTCTCGATTTGTTTTCTGTCCAGGATTGTCTTCTATCTATATATTTCCGAGTTGTGTGCGCTATATGTAAATGCAAGCATGTGTTTAAACCCCAGATCTGAAAACTGCACCGTCCTTCTGCCAAAGAGGTGCTTACCTAAAGATAGAAAATTAAAACCTCGGCTCAATCATTGACCAATTTACCTACATTGGTATATAAGTGCAGAAATTCCAAAGAAAAATGTAAATAACAGCCTTTTTTAAAATTCACAATAAGTGCTAAAAGAGTATTGTCGTTGTTTTAAGACCGATCTTATGTATGATTATCTGGATTCGAGGGGATTTTATACAGGTTCGGGCCTTCTTCGGAGAGAATAACAACTCTACTCCTGTGTGATTGTATTGCGTGTATTGATTACAATTAAAAGAGAAAAACTAATGCTTGATGATTTGCGCTTCTTTATCCCTTTTCCTCTCACCTGCCCCTATTCTCCCTGACGTCATCCTTTATATAGCGTATGAAGAGGTGGTAGTTGCTCCATGCCAAAAAGACGTCTCAATGTTTCAGACAATAAATCATCTAACAGAACTTATTGTCAGAGACATGGTATCTATTCATCGTCAGGCAGTTATCTCTGAGGGTAAAGAGAAGTTATGAGTGGTTATTCCAAAGAACGACTGTGTGCATTAACCGTCTTATCAGACAGACTCGCAATGTATCAGGTTGTCGTAGACAAGCTAGTCGAAGTTAGACTAGTCATAGAAGGGCCAGAACAACTTATAACTATGTCACGTTCGTAGAAAGGCTTACGAGCATAAAGCAATCATGGAAAGGCTTATGATCATAGGGTGACTATAGAAAGACTTATGACCACATGATTATGTCTCTCTCTCGCAAATATAAGATGTATACTTAAGGAGTAGAATGACGCAATAATATTATTTATAAATAAATAATAAATTAAGAATTATTATATCTCATGAAGTATAATTAATGACACTCGACGACTTTTACCACTTCAAATGTAATTCGTCACGTGCTTACGCAATTGTCGTTGGAACGCTCAACATTAGCTTTACTACAACAGTTTAATGTTGTACGTTTCTACCAAAAAATGTATAAGCTAGCATACCAAGCATAGCCCTGATCAACTCGGCTTCAGTTTCTGGCTTCTGACTTATTTTTCATTATTCATAAGTTTTGTCTTTTTCTGAACTTTTGGCTTTTTGTTGAGCTTTTTTGCCGGTTCTTTTTTTCCCGTATTTGTTTGTATTATACGTAATGGGATAACATATTTTTTTATTTTTAAATTTTTTAAAATTTAATTATGCTAAATAAGCCTCTGTCAGCTACAGTGCTTTTTCCAGCCAGCTACAGTGTTTTCAGCCATAAGCCACGAGCTTTTCAGCCGAACCGATCACCACAGATCATGCTGCTCCGCTACAGGCTTCGTTGTTGAGCTTAGTTTACATCACGTCTCAATTAGGTACCAGCATTATCGTATCACCTAAAGCCAAATTAGAGCATGTGTTAGAGCCACCAGAGATGGCCTCACTTAATAGTGATGAATATGATGATCTAACAACATCAATGTTTGTTGTAACCTTATTATTCGTTGGCGGGAGATGACAGAGAACCATATAAAAGAAATTTGTGGAAGAAATTATTTTAGTATTTATATTGTTTGTTATCGGGTGATTTTTTTGTTATATATTTTTTTAAAGTGGAAGAGAGATGTGAGAGGAGAGGTGAAAGAAGGTAGAGAACACACCACTTAGCACTCACCAACTTCTTATTTTAACTAGTAGAGATAGATGTACGAACGAAGTCTTCTACGATCCATTGCATATACTAACATGCATGTTGATGAGTCACATGGTCGCGACAACATCTATGATCCTGTTTTTTTTTTGGCTATTAGCTTCTTCAAAAATCAAAACAAATAGGACAATTTTTTGAAACAGATTATCTAAACGGCTTCCTAAATCGAAAACTATATGTGCCGTCTACATCATCTTCGCCGTCTGCTGTCGTATTGAAAAATACAAAAAAAAACCATCAACCACAGCAAAAAAAAAGAGCCTATAATTCTAATTCGTAGTATAGCATTTCTAATAATTAATTTCATAAGAAAAATCATTCTCACATACGCCACCTGCTTGCGCAATTGTTATCTTAATACGAGACAGAGTGTTAGCACCCACAATATGAGTGGGCACATGACCTAAAATCGAGAATTTTCATATATCTCTTACGAAATTGTGTTTTTTTTTCTCTCACCAAAATCGTTATTCAGCAATATTTCTATTTTAACATCAGCGAAATCTCTTCACCAACTGAGTTTCTTTTTGTTTCTTCAAAAGTTAGCATTTTAACCGATCGATCATCTTGCAAAATGGACAATCTATCGATCCAGTGTCACATGTTTCTTCCCTCAGCGCACACAATTCCCACACACCACAGGATATGCACGTTACAAGTCATCTCAAAGCAGGGAAAAGCATACGTTACTAGTCAGACATGGAAAGTCCCAGAGCTCGATCAGCAGCAAGAATCCAGCCATGATAGCCGTGAGCCGTCCGTTGCATGCTTGCATGGGAACACGTTAGAAGCACAGCACCATAAACACAAACGTACAAAAGTCAGTTCGAAAGAGTGAAAGGTGGTAATTAAGGTCCAAAACTCCAAAGACCAAAGTACCGGCCGCATCGATCTGTATGACAATACGGCATGAATAATGCACGTCGTATATCTTTGAAAAAGAAGGCAGGAACTCTGCCGATGAACTGAAGAGGGTTAAAGAAGGACGATGTACGAAGGTCTATGATATTATTATGATAAATTATTATAATGTTTGTAGAGTGATTAATTAATTTTATAAAGCTTGTATTTGATTTAGCCTATTTTCTAGAAGTGTCAGGAAAATCGAAAGTACCGCAGGTATTATTGTGGTAGTTCCGCTTTGAGAAAGTACCACGGGTATAAGTGCAGTAATCTGCACAGTGGAAGTACTGGATTGAGTTACAGTATGTTTTCTCCAGAGAGGACCATGTGAGGTTTTCGACGTGCGGAAGTACCGCTTTGGTAAGCGGTAGTACAACAGAGCGGAAGTACCGGCATGGTAAATGCGGTACTTTCGATCTTCCTATAAAAATAGAGTTTTGGGAACTTGAGTAATGGATTAAGTTGGGCTAACTTGGGTCATTGGATTAAGGGTGTATGATGCATGTCTTAGCTAATGTAGGTTAAGCTGTGAATAATTTGTGCCTGAAAACGATTTCTTTATCTTTGGATGTGCAGGTTCGCTTGGAATCAACTATACTCAACGATGAGGATCGAGGCTAGGCTCATGGAACAGTTGAGGTCTAGAACGATCGAGGATACTGGATGAGACGGTGAACTCAAAGTATAGCACGAGAAAGACGGGAAATGTTGAATGCAAGTTCGAACAGCAGTATGGCGTCATGTGGCTTGCACGGGCCAAGTGAGCCGTGGTTCGATGGAACCAGGATGGAAGAAACTTGGCGGCCCGTGGCAAGCTAGTAGTGCACCTACACGTGGCAAGCATAGCGATTGCTTGCAGTGGTTGATGATGAACGGGTCAAAGAAGGGTATTTTGGTAGTTTGACCAAAATACCGAAAACCATCTTGGATCAAAACTGCAGCACATGGGCGATGCGTTGGAGAGTGGTTTAGGTCAAGATGGAGCTGGTTGGATCAAGGCTCAAGATTTAGCGGATGCACACTTATGCGCTTTCAAGAGAATGCATAAGTGAACTTGTGAGAGTAAAATCCGTATGTGTAGGGTTAACGGGTTCCCCCATTATAATACTGGATAGAATTCATTAAGGAGTGTAGGTGGCTAGTTACCCACCTATAAAAAGGGGTTAGGATGGAGACATATAAGGTTAACCATCCAATTCATCTCTTGTGCTCTCTTCTCTAGGTTAGGGTTAGGGCTAGAGAGTGAGTACCTTGGGTGCTCTTTGTCTTCCAAGGTAGAGTGGCTATAAAACCTACCTTCTCAAGTAAGCAATACATCAAACGTTGTGCAACTCTCGAGTCTCTTATTTTGTTTAATGTGCTTGTGATTTTGGTTGGTTTTAATTTCTCCTCTTCCATTCTTATGTTCTTGCTGTGCCAAGGATATGTAAGAGATGAAGATAATCCTTGAGAATTCATCTACATCCATCTAAACACTTTGATAGCAAGATTCCCAAGAAAATCCAATTTTGTTTGATTTTGGCCTCTTTGGTCCATCTCTTGATTCGAGGGTTTTTGCCAGGAATTCTTCGGTGTTCTAGCTTGCTGTGACATGTGGGAATACATCTACCCATGAGCAAATTATATTCACCATTTGGGGTTTTGGCTCGGTTTTAGTGCAACCTTCCAATAAACTGAAAAAGGTCACAACTGTATGTTCTACACCTCTGTATGTGTCTGAGAATAGAATCTTGAATACTTAAGGAAAAATCTTGAGTTGGCACCATTCACCCTTCTCTGTTGCCATCTTCGGTCTTTCAGTTAAGAATACAAAATTCAGAGCACAACTAGGCCATGAAACGCCCTAACAGTTGAACAAAAAAAGGCCAACAAACCTCAAAAACAACAAATAGGGAGCAAAGGAGAAGGAACACTAGCCGACAAAATCGTATGGAAGATCGCTATAATTTTATCGTTAATCATCATGTATATGGTAGTCAAAAATAGTAATAAAGGAGATTAGTTTTGAGTGAGTTGAGTGGCCCGTTCATTCTGGCATTTTTAGCGGTTTCTAGCTTTCAACTATTGGTTTCTAGCAAAAATTACACTGTAGCAGTTATTAGATTTTTTTGAGTTATTTAATTAAAGAAAAATATCTTCATGGACAATACAAAGAAAAAAAGCAAAATCAAAATAAAAAAGAAGAAAAAGAAAAAATTGAAATTAAGAAGCCAACGTGTTTATTCCTGTTGAGAAATAGTTGAGGAATAGATAAACGACAATGCAATCCACGCAATCAATTACCAAGAACACAATAGATCAATTACCAGGAGATACAATTGAGAGAGAACACTAGAATGTAGTCTTTATTAATTTCAGATCTCATCTAATGTTACACAGGGCTCTGTTTATAGTCTAAACCCTCTAGGAGTAGTTCTGGTATTTACCCACACTGTAACCTTTTAGGTTTCGTAACACTCCCCCTTGGGCGAATACCATGGCATGCACACACCTCACTAAAAACTCCTCCCAAAAACCCAGTGGAAAAAAGGGTTGCCTCATTAAAAACCTTCATATGAGAAACTTCAGGGAAAACTCACAAAGAGCAAAAGAGTGCAACATTAGATCTTCAGGATCATGTAAGCCTTTTGGTCTTATATAATGGTTATAGTTCAAAGATTTACTCCTTCTGAACTTTGTAACTCTCTAAGTCACCTTACCCTATGCCTCAAACACACTTCTAGAAGCTAGAGGCAAGGAGAGATTATGTAAAAATAGATCTACCAGATTATTGCAAGATTTAACTTTCAATATCTTTATCTCTTCGTTCTTTTGGAGTTCATGAGGATAAAAGAATTTAGAAGCAATATGTTTCGTGATATTACTTTTAACATAGCCCATTTGCATCTGTGTCACACAAGCTGCATTATCTTCATAGATAATGGTGGGGTTATCAATGGTGTTTATGCCACATGACTTCTTGAAGACTACTTCCGGTGAAGTCTTATTATTTCATAAATTTTAAGAAATGAAAACAAGCCTGTATATTGTGAGTATATCTACTAGATTACCACAATGTATAGTCTTCTAGACATTTGTCTTACTATTCATCTAGATAACAAGACGATAAAACAATTTGGGAGCAATATACTTAACTTTCCAAAATACCACTTATCCATATGTCCAACAAAGCAAAATTTATCCTAATTAGGATATGGTGGTAATCAATTGCAATGCCACATTTGTTCATGACGTGACTTATCAATCACTTCTGGCACACTATATGGAGATACACTTTATATGTGCTTACGTGGCACACTTCTGGTTTTTAGTTTTCTTATTTCATTCCCTTGGGTCTTGGATAGATCCTTATCTACTTCTATGAATCATATAATTGTTGGAGCTTTTGTTATATGTACTTAATCTCTAATCTTTACAGTTTTATATATAGAAATTAGAGCGATGAGCTTTGATTTTACTTTGAAAGAAGATTTTCCAAATGCGTTTGTTAATGTTGGCTCGTATTCATCCCGTCTCGTCGCGGTTGTCGGACCTGCAGAAATAAGTCAGGTGCGCACGACATATGCAGATAAGTAATCAAGCTAGCTAGTAGCAGTGACAAAAAAACACTCGACGGCTTCGATCGACAGGTCGCCTTCGTAGTGGTGCCGTTCTTTCCAATGGGGACATATGCATGCATCCATTTGACATTTGTCAAGGGCTAGTGCGTGCTCTTTGTGTGTTAAGCCATAAAGTGGCTGCGATTGAGATTGACAGAGGGTTCTACGAGGCTATGACTGCGATTGACCTCAAGTAAGCACTCGGGTTGACTAGTGCTAGAGATCACTGTTTCTCTTCCATTAGATTTTTTTCTGTGTTTTCTAGCTGCAAAATAGATACTTCCTGAACTCCTGTCAAAGAAAAGAAACACAAGGCAGCGAGAGAGACAGAGAGAGGCCTAACCAGCCCATTTTTATGGACCAATTCTCCATGTGGCCCTAAGCCCATTCCCGTCGGGAATATCATATGGGCCTGAGCACATTCCACGAGAAGCCCATCCGTTCGTGGCCCAGCCCTGCGTGGATTCACCACACAGCCCAAAACAACTAGCCCCACCTATATATAGACTCCACAACGCCGTTCTCCCACTCCATACCTCTTGCTGCCGCCGCCGTCTCCCAGCCCTCGCTGCCGCCGCTTGCCACAGAGGCTACCTCCTCGCCGACGAGATGGTACGGTATCCCCTTCCCTTCATCCTTGTCTGCTTTGGTCCGTGCTCTTCTGCGTGTAGAGTTTAGCTTTCGTGCCTGTCGGATGTAGGAACCAATCTAGGTTTGGGCGTGGTTGAGTAGCTTGTACTCGGCGCTTTAGAGATACGAGCCTTTACAATTAGATTTGCAGAAGTTTTGGTCCGTGTCGTGGAGAAATCATCGTCGGAGCCGTAGTATGTGTTAGATCTCGAATGATGTTGTTATGCTTTTTGCACTTGCATTTGTGGCGCTTGATACGATTTGTAGCGTTCCCAAATCGGACTGTATTACTGTGATGAAAAGGAGGTTACAATCTTGCTGTAGGTAAAATTTCCATTTCTGTATTATTGTGTGATTAGAAAGTACTAGTGTTTTCCTTTTCGACCGAAGCATGGAACTTTCATGAGATAGTTTATCATTAGCTATAATTATGTAGCACTGAGCTTAGATGTGCAACTAAGTAGCTGTTATCTGCCATCGCCTTCATCTCTGCCACCTGATTTATCAGGATGATGCCTGAATATTTGCAGCAGAATGGGGGTTCTTAGGAAGTACTAGTTCTTGCCACTGTATTGAAGGACATCTATGAGATGCATGGCCATGAGCTACAATCGTGTACAACCTGATAATTTGTCGAGATTAAAGGTGCAACTAGTCATACATATTGAAAAGCTGGAGTTAAGTTCATGTATGCTGAGGTTGACAAAATTATATTGCTAGTTCGGTGATCCTGTCCAAGCCTTTTGATGTGCTGCTTTCGTTGATAGTAGCTGTTTTACTATGTGTGTTGATGGGTGTTCTAATTTCTTGAGTTTGTGATGTTTGTGCAGACGAAGCGCACCAAGAAGGCTGGCATTGTTGGCAAATATGGTAACAACATTGAAGCTGCTCAGTTCATTACTTGACATTCTCATGAATGTATGCTAAGTCATGTGAGTTTGTGTCCTTGTAATATGAATGGTATATAGGTACCAGGTATGGTGCCAGTTTGCGTAAGCAGATCAAGAAGATGGAGGTCTCCCAGCACTCCAAGTACTTCTGTGAGTTCTGTGGCAAGGTAATCTGTCAAGCATTTTAATGATTACTTGTCTTATTTGTAAAATGGTTAAGTATCCACAGACTTGTTGTAGTGTGCATGTATTGTATCCACAGATTTTTCTTTTGTTTGCTATTTCAGTAGGCTGCTTTAATATTGGTAGTTTTTGTTTCGTGTGATGTCTGTTTATGAGGGCAACATGAATAACATCTTAACTCTCAAGTGGCTTAGTTGAATATGCTGATTGACACAAAATAAGGAATTGTTATGATACTGCTATTGCAATCTCGTGTGTTATCATTGGACATACATCTGGCATTTTCTAGTTGTGAGTTCTTTTGAGTCTAGAGCTTGTTCCTGTTTGAACTCCATTCTAGCCTTCTAGCTAGGGAAATAGTGCATAACAGCTTCTTTTTCTGCTCACTGTATGCAATGTTGAGCATTTATTTTCTTAACGAGTTTGTTGAAAATTTTGATAGAATTTTGCATTAGAAGTTTTCCTTTTCTGTTACTGGTGTCATTTTATTTGTTGCTGCACCTTCACAGTTCTAGTGCCATTTTTTATTCACAGTTTGCCGTGAAGAGGAAAGCAGTTGGAATCTGGGGGTGCAAGGACTGTGGGAAGGTTAAGGCTGGTGGTGCTTATACCATGAAGTATGTGGCTTTATGCTGATGCTGGTTACACCTTTATTTCCTTACAGCTGTATCATTCTGCTTTCTTACTTTTGCTAATTTTACTATTTTGCATTTCCAGCACTGCCAGTGCGGTCACTGTCAGAAGCACAATCCGTCGGCTGAGGGAGCAGACTGAAGCTTGATTGTGGTCAGTTTGAAAAGGAGCCGTTGGATTTTGTAGTTCAATCAACACTCGTGAAGTTGCTATTTTGCATATTTAGCTGAAGGGGCAAACTTCAGTGTTCTGTATCCGAAAGTATGTGGCTACATTGTGTCCTTGGTTTCTCATGCTAATTTAGTCATATGGGAGTACCTTATTGATGTTTGTGGTCAGTTTGGTGCTAATTTTATTCGAACGATTGGCCTCTGTTAACCTAGACGAAATTTAATGTGCAACAGTCTCCACACAGTGCTTGTCACCTTAGAAGTTAGAAGCCTCCCGAATGCTAATCTGTGACATGACCTTTTTGTACAACAGTAACAACCTGATCAAGTGCTGTTGCCATGTTGTACTATTGTTAACCGCGGGTGCGCCGTGGCAACACCTTCTCATCGCTCTATCCACCCATTTCAATAACATGGGCACGACTACTACTACCCCACAACATCAAAATCAGGTAGCTGCCTCTGTGAGACGTAGTTTGTACATTCACAATCGAATCAGTACTCCAACAACAAACTCTTTCTACGTAGATACTTCCAGTTCCAAAATGGTGCCTTTGGCATAGGCATCAATGCTTCTATAGGAGAACTGTTGCGGATACATTTATATCTTGTATTTCTCGGTTGTTTAACTGCAAAAACAATTTAACCGTATTAAATATTATCATGTAAACTCTAATTTAATTGGGGTTTTAATTATTATACTTGGAGATACAGAACTATTACTATGTTATAAAATTACATACAGACCTATACTAAGTAAAGATGCGTTTAGAAAATATTGTCGACACTAGTACATTATACATCTCTTCAAGTGTACCAGATGATGAAGATATTCTGATTGCACCATTTATATGAGCACGAGCTAAAAAGATTAATCAACGGATGAAGTCGCCCCTAGTTGAATTTGGTTTTAATTTACGTGAGAACTAGATACTACCTCATACAAATATTTTATGCATTCTCGGGTTTGAACGTTGTGAAGTTTTTGGAGTCCAAACAATCAAGGCCAAGTCGGATCATGCTCATGTCCAACCAAACTCACGAATCCACTCAGGACGTTCGGGCCAGTCCAATTGGCATCAAAAACAACTTCAGATCGGGCTGAACGACTTCAGATCGGGCTGAACGACTTCAGATACAATCAGCACCGTTCGATCATCTTCGGACCGCCAGATCACTTCGATGACGTTCGGACCACTGCTGCTCTCAATCATGGTGCCTACGACCACGATGCCTTTGACTACGGTGCTTTTCGACCATAGTGCCTTCAACCACTTTACCGACCACGGCTTGTCGACCACATCTTGGACCACGGCTTCATCGACCACTTCAGCAACTACGGCTTGTCGACCAGCATTTCCGACCACACAGGTCTTCGAGCACCGACCGTCACTGCACAGCTACAACTGCGACTTCTACGACCTACGACCACTGCGTAGCTCAATTTACGATTGCGACTGCTACAAACAGATTATTGCAGCCACTGTTCGATCATCTGCGGACGCCCTGATCGCTTCGGTGACGTTCGGACCAGTCTGAACGTTCGCACCATTCAATTGGCTTCGGAGACATGCGAATCCGATCGATCGGTCTCGGTTTCTTACAACCAACAGATTTACCGGTGTAACGCACGGCTAAATATTATGATAGAGTCGTTTTTTATGTATCTGTATTGTTATAATTTGGCCCCACCAAAATAAGTGGTAGAGATTTTTCTGTTTTTTTATTAATGTGAGAAATTTTTTTAAGGATTATTGTAGGATTTTTTACCCTTAAAACAAAGAAAATATCTTAAATGTCACCGTTTGTTTTTATTTATATAGATTGCAGGTTACAAGTTCAGGCGCGAGGACTGCAGTCTCCTTCACCGATGGAAGCTGAAGCACATGCTCTCCTGATGGCAGTAAGCCAGTAACTATGGCCAGCTTGTTGAACCTGCCCACAAATTCTTCCTTTCTTGGTTGTCAGGTTCTTGCAAAGGCTATTTCAATTAGCGATCCACTCCTGAAGCCAGGGCACTGGAAGATCAGACCGATTTTGCTTCAGATCAAAGAGAGGCGCCAAGCTATGTGACTGGAATTCATCTATGATCTATATCAGAAGGCAAAACACAATCAAGAAGCTGATCAGCTAGCTAGACAAGCTCTAAAAACTAATTACAGCACAGACACACACAGAAACTGCTGTAACTCTTTGCACCAAAACAGCTGTCTCGTCTTGACAGTCCTCTGTAACCATGACTGTGGCATGAACATCTATGGGGCTTTCATCCTTAAAAAATGGTTAATCAGTGTTCCATGCTTTTCCAAAAGCTAATCTGCACGAATTGTTGAGCGTGGTTGGTAGTGGAGCAGTTATATCAGCAAAGTCAGAAGAACTTTGCAGTGTTTACTTCTCGTTCTGGTCTCGGCTCCAAGAGAGCGCGTACCGGATCTCTCAGCGACAAGGATGCTCAACGAGGCGCGACAAACTTCTCCAGCTGTTCTTCATCAATCTAGCATGCGGTATGTGCCTCGAATCTCGATGCTGTAATAGAGTGGCTGATAACTTGGCCAAGTATCACTCAAAAAAGAAAAAAAAAACTTAGCCAAGTATGGTTTGGGAACTGATCCAAGAGACTGATTCACCGAATGCTTCTGGGCGGATGCAATTCCAGATTGTGTACTGGATTGGGTGTCCAGCGATCGATCTTGTTTTCGGCAGAACATTCGAGTAATCGCGTATCCTATCAATGTGAAATTACCATTGCTGCAGAACATTTTTCCATTGCACTAACACCTCTTCTTCTTCTTTCCAGAAATCATTCCATTTAATTATTAGCACTAGACCAAGAGCTTACAAAAATTAGCAATATTATCCTCACACCAATAGGAATTGCATGGCTAAAACGAATCGTGCACCGTCG
This sequence comes from Dendrocalamus latiflorus, assembly GCA_017311315.1. NCBI lineage: Eukaryota > Viridiplantae > Streptophyta > Magnoliopsida > Poales > Poaceae > Dendrocalamus > Dendrocalamus latiflorus. The sequence goes on along the minus strand of CM029614.1, from coordinate 33,221,788 downwards.
AAATCATTGGGTGCACGGCGTCTGCCTGAACCTGAGCCACCGGTTGCGGAGGTCGAACTCCCAGAGGTGCTCCTGCTGCAGGATGTTGCCGATGACGGACACCCCGGGCCACGCGCCCTCCTGCAGCCCGATGCACTTCACGCCGGGCGCAGCGTCGATCACGTAGCTCTTCGCCGGCGGCTCCAGCTGCGCCGACCCGGCGAACTGCACCGCCAGCTTCGGGATGGCCGGTGCGCCAGCCGTCCAGTTGTAGCAGTAGTCGAACGGGTCCATGCTCACCCGCGGCAGACCGGCGAGCTGCTTGCTCAGCGCCGCGACCACAGCCCTGTACGCCGGGGTGGCGAGGATCGTAAGGCTCGTGCCGGAGTCCAGGATCGCGCCGCCCTTCCTCTCGACGTCCCACACCTCGCTGGGGATGTCGAGGGCCTCGCCGGCGATGGAGATGGACTCCACCGTCACGGCGTAGAACGGGCTCGTCCGGCCGTCAAGCAGCAGTGGCGTCTGCGACGACGACGCGGCGGCGGAGCTGGAGGCGGAGTCCGGGCCCGGGCCCGGGCCGAAGGTGAGGTAGCTGGTGGCGTTGCGCGGGGCGAGGTGGTCAACGAGGCAGTAGGAGAAGCGGCCGCCGAAGCGCGCGGCGGCGCGGGACGCGAAGGAGATGTTGCTGTTGCCGAGGCTGAGCACGCCATCCGAGGCCTGGAAGCTCTGGCCGTCGTACGAGGTGGTGCACCCCAGCACCACGTCCTGGAGTTTCGCCTTCTTGTCTGTCCCGCCGCCGGACAGTGCGACGGTCGCCGAGTCGGTTCCGACCACGCCGCGCGCCGACGAGCCGTCTTTGTACCTGCCACGTCCACGATTAGGTAACGTAACGTTAGTTTAGTTAGTTAGGATGGGGTGGACGAGTAGTTGGCACATGCAATGATTCGAGCAATCGAAATACTTGCAGAGCAGAACACACCCAAAAAAAATCAAAACTTTATAACTCATCAGAAGTGCAACGACTCCAGCTATAACACGCTGTAGTGTTGACGGATCGGCTAATGTTTTTAGATCAAAATGCATGCACTAATTAGAGGTGATAGCGGTACTTACGACTTGGGGACCTTGCCTTTTTGGAAGGCGACAGAAGGTCCCCAAGAACCGGCTTGCAAGTTACTCATCCATTCCTCTATATGCTCCGTACCAGAATCATTCAACAGATAAGATACTACATCCTTTCATGAACTGTAAAGCAGAGAGGGTCCAAGAAGTGGACCTAAGTACGGTGGAGTACATATAATAATCCATGTATACGGTTTTACGGCAAAAGGTTACCAACCTTTTTTTCGGCAAAGAACAGTGATGTGAATGTGATAACGTCAACTTCATGAACCTAGCTACTTGATGCTATGAAGATTAACATAAGTATAGCAACATCCATGAAAAAAGAGAGAAGAATGGTACTCCTAGTCTCCCAGAAGGCTAGAACAGTACATTCCCCTTTCATATTTTGAGCGGGATTAGTACAGCTAGTGCATTTGACCTATTACCGGTAAAGCAGGTGCAAAAGCGATCACCGATCGATATACTGGGTCAAGAGCTGAGTTGGATAAAAAGGACATGGCTCCGTCTTTCGGTAGCCGGAATAAATGCATTTGCTTCTTAAATTTAGTTTTTTAGTTTTATTTTTTATATTGTTTGTAGAGATATAACAGTATTTTTTTATTTTTATTTAATTAAATAGCTCAGAAAAATTTAATAATCGTTAAAGTGCAATTTTAGCCCGTTAAAAAACAGCCGGATTGAACAGAGACATATATATATATGGTCAGACAGCTCGGATTAACTACCAACGCGTTTCCCCTTCTAGTATCATCTGGGACTGGAGTCATGCGTGGCAGTTGCATTGCATACCCCTATTTCTCCACCCCCAAACCCCCATAAAAAAATCTCGGCGAAGCATGAGCACATGGCGCGCCAACCTACTGCCGCGCGCGTCCCTTCTCCGGCCACCCGCTCCCACCGTTCGGCGCGCGGCGTCGCTACTCGCTAACCAACACCGGAAGCTGTTCCATTTTAAAAGCAAGAAACGGCAGCGCATCGGCGCCGGCGAACGAACGGGCCCCCAAGCCAAACTACGATGCTCCTCGTCTCCTAGAGAGAGTAGCGTGACTGCTGTGCGTGCCAACGTCGGCCGAGCCCGGCGCGCGCGCCCCCACGCAGCAGCGGCATGCATCCAAATCTCGCGCGACAACGTGGCGCGGCCGTCTGACGCCAAGATTAAATGTGTCCGCGCCGTGGCTCTGCTCTTTTTAGGCTTCTGCGCCGCCGCTGCTAATCGTTTTAGCTATATTTTTTTAGATAACGGATAAGGAAGTCGATGAAGATAGCAACTACAGTTTTGGACTGTTCCATTTATTTCAGCTTAAACTTTTAACTTCTAACTTATTTTTTACTATTTTTAAATTTTATTCTTTTCTAGTTTTTAGTTTTTTAAACGTTTTTTCCGTTCTTTTTTCTGTATTTGTTTGTATTATCTGTGATAGGCTAATCTGTTTTTCTATTTTTAATTGAGTTACGTTAAATAAATCACTATCAGATATAATGTAATTTTAGTCAAGTATAATGTAATTTTAATTATAAACTAGTTTATTTCAGTTCAACCGAACGGTATCTAAAAAGCTGTTTAAAAACGTTTGGAGAAGTTACGGTGTTTGTTTGGACTTCCGAGAAAGCCAAAGTTAAGAAGCACCAAAAAAATCTAAAAGGAACAGGGAAGGCATTATCTAATCTACCCTCCTCCAACCCCGGACAACACGGAGACCACCCCAACACTAACTCCTTCCTCCATCCAGTTTGGACTTCGTTGGAGAAGCAGAACCAATCGTCTGGTCCGTGAAACGCTACTAACCGAAACCACAAAAATGGCAGTTTCCTAGAACTCAAAAGTGGAGCGAGCAAAATCCAATGGATTCAAAATTGAGCACAAGCCAGGCAGACGATCAGCTCGTGCATGTTTGTTTCCTCACATACGCGCAATAAATGGGCGTGGCCGCAAAAACCGAAGCAAACCCGGCGACACACTCTTCCTTCGCGGCTTCGCCCATCAGGCCGGCCGACCACATCTGATTCTGAGCAATCCATTGAATGCTACGCCTCTACTGCAGGCTATGGCGCGCGGGAGACCGACCCACCCACCCAACAACCAACACTTACTACGTACCACGGCCGCTGCCGCGCCAGCCCGAGCAACCCGATCGCAAGATCTACTACTAGGCACGTCGATGGAGTAGCAAGCTAAGAGCTTTGGCAATGGCGACTGGCGAGAAGGTACTGACCGGTAGTCGTAGGAGCAGGGGCCGGACGGCGTGGAGCAGTTGGCGAGGGAGAAGGGGACGTAGGACGTGCACGTGTCCGACGAGCACGGGATGGGAGCCCACGACTTGGAGTCACCGGGCTGGAACACCCGGGGCGAAGCGGGCGGCGAGGCGTCCGACGACGGGCGGGACGGGCCGCTGCACTTGACCCAGGTGAGGTCGCTGCCGGTGTCCGCCACGAGCACGAACGGCTGCGCCGGCGTGCCCACTCGGAACTGCACGAAGTACTGCCCCGTGCCGGTGTACGCCCCCGACGACAGCGGCATGGCGAAGGCCGACGCCTCCGCCCCGGCAGCCGGGGAGGTCTCCGCCGCGCGGCGGCCGCGCGACGCCAGCTTGGCGGAGATGTACGCGTGACGGTGCCGGTCGTCCCTCGCCCGCTCGCCCAGGGACGCGTCCGGCGCGGCTGGGAGCAGCTGGAGCCTCGCCGACTTGCCCCGGGGGTGTCGCCGGCCCTCAACTGCCGCCGCGGTGACAGCAATGAGCGACACGAGCAGGAGCAGGTGAACGCGCGCCATTTCTTGTCCCTTCCTCACTTCTCCACCCCCAAATGGCAATGGCGAACTGGAAGCAGCCGCAGCAGCAGCAAGTATCGTGAGCCAACACCTCCTCCGATCCTTCCTACTCCGCAAGAAGCGTTGCCGTGCGATGGAGGGTTGGGAAGGAGAACTCGCTTGCTTTTTGGCTGTGTCCGGCACGGCGACGGGAGACGTCTTTTATAAAGTCACCGGCTGCCGCTGGCTGGCTGTGCTTTCCATGGATAAAACGCGCTTCGCTCGGTCGGTTTGTGCGTGCCCCGTTGGCAGCTCGCTTGATTTTCGCCCGAGAATTATTTCCTGCCCGAATTCGGTTCAATCCGTTTCGGCCGTTCCGATTTTCCTGCCCGAGAATTATTTTCGCCCGAGGTCTGGTTGATCTGTTCCGGTGGGCCATGCGTCTTGGGCTCTATCGGCCGTGGTCGCTGCATTGAGCCGTTTCTTTGTGTCCCGGATCATGGCTCACGGCTGTATCTTGGATCTTTTACCATTGGTTTTTTATATGACAACGAAAGATAGAGACATTGATGTTAATAACATATGTAATTTTAGACTCAAAAATTTATTTAGAAAATCCGTTTAAAGAGTTATCTTATTTGTTTCGAAACAAAAGGCAAAAATCAAAGAACAGAGACTTTCATGTCTCTGTCAGTATGTGCAGGAGGCCTTACCATCACGCTTCAACTAGCTCATGGTTTAAAATTCTGGTTGTTGATTTTGATTTATAGCTGAAATTACACTATAACAACTTTTAGTTTTTTCTAAAAAAATAAAAAATCGTTATATCGTCACGTATAATACAAAGAAATAAAAAAAGAAAAGAAAAAAGTTGAAAAAAAACCTAAAAGGGTCAAAATAAATCAAAATTTGAAACCGACATATTACTAGTGTCTTTGGCTTAAATAAATTAAAACCCAAAGTAAATTAGAAACTAATGCTGTTCAGAGCGAGGTCATGTCAAGTAAGTCTGAGAAGGCAATGCGTGCAAATTAGGCCATGGCAAAATGCATGGGATGAAATCTTTTAAGAATAGTGCGCAGTTATGCCGTGATTTTCATGTCCCAGGATCAATCACGATATCGCCGTTGGAGCTTGTGTCGTCGAAGATTTCAGTTCCCCTAAAAGAAATCCCGAATATCTGCCGCTCTCTCCGTGCAGGATTTGAAACGGCGGATATGATCGAGTATCGGAGTTGGTACGGACCTCATGCGCTCATGGCTCTTGATTTCAGCAGAGATTACATAGAGCTGCCTGCTTGATTGATGATTCCAATCAGATCAAGTAGCTCCGATTCTCTCGGGAGATTCAATTTTTTACCACTCTTAAGATTGACATCAAGACTCTGTCATTTACATGTGAGGTTACCTGAGTCACTGACAATGAACCCAGGTGATAAATCTGTTACCACCCGAGTCGTAAGGATGACAAATAAATAAATTTTCCGATTCTCCCGGTTAGCGCTACGCTGAACCAAGCCACACCGCTTGATTACATCACTTGATTTTTGTTGCTTCATGCGCGGGCTTTCAACGTAATAACACCGTGATAACCAAATCAAATCATACTACATTGTTAGCTAAACCACGCACGCTATCCCACACCAAGCGCGCCATGTTGCCGATCCAAGCCTGCCCACGGGCTCCTATCCTCTCGTTTTCTCCTCCCATGCATCGTTGGCAACTTCTACCGTCTTTGTTGGCATGCAGGTACCAAATATTTCTTACCAAATCGGTCCTTGCTCGCCATGTGTCAGTTGGGTCGTGGACACCTCTCCTTCTCTGCTGATGCATGCAAAGGAGAGCTGGCTACGACAGCTGGCCAGTGGCACATCACCGGATGACACGTCTGCACATTCCTTGTCACGGCTCGTGCGTCCTCGCCGGCGTCGAGGCCCGGGGTAGGCCGTACACGTAAACGTTTGCCTCCCCAGATCGATCAGCCGTACGTCGGCCGGTGATATGCGTGGAGCGATGTATGCTGGCTCGCCGTCGGTCGTCATCGTTCGTCGCGTCGCTTCGTACGTCCGCGGAAGCCGTGCGTTTGTACTTGCGTGTTTGTTCCCGCTCGAAAAACCGAAATTTGGACACTGTTGGACCCCTAAACAATTCAATTTCCATTTTTGGCCCCCTTCTGAAATAAATTCCAAATCTATACCCCTCCTCACCGCGCGTCTCTCCGCTGCCGCCACGTCGCCCGGTCGCCCGGTCGTGCGGTCGGGGACCGCACGACCGCCCTGGCGCGGCGCTGGAGCGCGCGACTCCCCGCCCAGCGCGCGACCGCCCCGGCAGCGCGCGTCCCGCCCCGCCAGCGCGCGTCCCTCGCCCGAGCGCGCGTCCCGCCCCGCCGAGCGCGCGTCCCTCGCCCGAGCGCGCGTCCCGCCCCGCCGAGCGCGCGTCCCCGGTCCCGCGGTCGCACGAGCGCGCGTTTGCTCCCCCGACCGCATGTCCCCGACTGCAATACTCGTTAATATTTGTATGGTTTCGCAATTTTGTAGTTATAAACTGAGAAAAAAATAGATAAAATTGCAATAATAATTTATGTTCATTGTTAGTTGCAGATGTAAAAAAAATTTGGATAAATTTTTTTTAAAAACGATTAATCATAGAACGATCGTTTCGTAAAGTGGTAAGTGATATTTAGGGTTTCGTATGGTTTTTAGGTTTGCAATCACCATGTTATTTGTATGTTTTGTCAATTTTGTAAATGTAAACTCGGAAAGAATCTGACCAAGTAGTAATAAAAGTTTATATTCATTATAACTTGTAGATGCCAATAAAAATTTGGTAATTTTTTTTAGGAACAATTGACCGTAGAATGATCGATACAAATAGTGGTAAGTGACTTTTAAGGTTTGCTGTGTTTTTAGGGTTTGCAATCTCCGTGATTGTTTTCAGTTTTGGCAATTTTGTAGTTATAAACTGGATAAAAATCAGATAAAGTTGTAATAAAAGATTATGTTCATTGTAAGTTGTAGATGCATAAAAAATATTGGTAATTTTTTTGTAGGAAAGATTGACCGTAGAACGGCCGATACATAAAGTGGTAAGTGATATTGTGAAGGTGAGTAACATGGAATGCGATACATAAATTTTGGTACATTTAATATTGTTAAATGAGGTGCTACGTGAATCATGGAATGCGAAAATACTAGATATTAAATTTCATAATACAGTTGGGAGTAACATGCCGCGTAGATTTTTATTACATGCATAACATATAGCATGATATGCGACTAACCCACCCAACTGCTCGTACGACCTACTGTGTGGACCGGGGCCACTTTCCCTTCCTTGCCCGCTCGGCGTTGAACTCCTCCGCGGCCTCTTTTGCCTTAGCCGCAATTTCCCTCTTTCTCTCGCGCTCTATCTCGCGAGCCTCCCGATCCCTACGCGTGCACGCTTCAAGATGAGCTTGCGTCTCGCGCTGTATACGCAGGGTGTGCTCGTGCTTGCGGCGCTCCTCCTCCAGCAACTCCTTCTCCTTTGTGACATTCCACTCCTCGAAGTCGAGGGTCCATTGGTCCTCAGGGTGGATCTCAAGATCGATCCATTTGCGGTAGGCACATAGGGGCTCCGGAGACTGTAAATAAAAGAGAGATATTGTTAGTGCATGTTGTGAAGGAGAAAAGGTAGGGGAAAATGGTGCATGTGGTCGTTACCGGCTGCCGATAGGTTGCGGTGTCAAAACGGCGGTTGGGGTAGTCACTGGAGTAGTTTGCGCAACCCCAGTACCGCATACCTAGACTGATGCGGTGCTTAGACTTGAAGAACTTGCACACGTCCCCGCACCAACAAAGGGGAGGTGTCTCCCCCTCAGGTGGTAGTTGTGGCGAACGCTCGGTGGGGACGTCCGGGATGGGGTTGTTGCTACGCGGGCGCTCTGGGGGGACCTTTCATCGTAGCACGATGGGCTTGTTCTACTCGGGCCTGTATCGCCCTTATTTTCTCATCGCGGGCGGCATCGCGGGCTGCAGCTGACCGTGCTATGTCACGGGTCTCCTCCCAATCCTTCACCATCTTGTCCCATTGCTTCTTCTTGCCTTTGTCCATCCCGGTTGGGTGAGGGAAGCGCGATGGAGTATGGGGTTTGGATGTGCAATGTTCGCTGGGAAATGGAATGCATACCAATTTATAGGGGCCGTTTTGTCTCTACTCATACGTGTAAAGATGGTCCGCGTGGTCGTAGCAGTGAGTAAAGATGGGAGTGCTGCGATATCACTGAAAAAAGGCCCCCGTTTTGTCATGTCACTGCCCAAAGCTGGCATCTTTTGTCATCCCACTGAGCAAAGCTGACCTCTTGTTGTCTTGTCACTGAGCACAGCTGCCCTCTTTAGTACTGTCCCTGCCCAAAGCTGGCATCTTTTGTCATCCCACTGAGCAAAGCTGACCTCTTTTGTCATATCACTGAGCAAAGCTGCCCCGTTTTATCATGTCACTGCGCAAAGCTGGCATGTGTTGTCATCTCCCTGAGCAAAGCTGCCTCGTTTTGTCATGTCTGTGAGCACAGCTGCCATGTATTGTCATCTCACTGAGCAAAGCTTGCCTCTTTTTGTCATTTGACTGAGGACAACTGCTCTCTTTAGTAATGTCACTGCCCAAAGCTGGCATATTTTGGCATCCCACTGAGGACAACTGCTCTCTTTAGTAATCACGAATTGGCTATACTCATGCCTTTTGGCATTGTTTAGGTGTTTAGCTCTCGCCAATGGCCTCTTATCTCTAAATACAGAGCATCGGTGCACACTCAGTCACCCAAGCTAGAAATGATGTCCTCCTTATTCAAGCCACGGGGAACCGAAGATGATGGCCTCATTCGGTAAGAGGTGTTATTTGATCCAATATTAAAATTTATTTCATTGTCAATATTATGTACATCTGTCCCGGTATGCATTTTATGCTTTCTTATGTAATGCCTTTTGAATGTGATGTGTATCATTGCACTTGGGACTTTCAGGGAATGACTTATTGACTTTGACACTAGCTCAGGGACTGAAAATGGATAATTGATGAGATAGGCTCGTCCCCTGAAGACCTGCAGGAATTTGTGCATTCACTCTCTTACGTGTACGTAGAAAATTGTACCACACGCCATTCTGCCAAGTTAAAGTATTAGCCTAATATGTATATGTCGTAATGGCCTAGCCAGAGTCATCAAGCAGCTCGGTAGGCGGTAGCTCAACAGCAGCCCGTTTTGTCTAGTCACTGAGCAAAAGCTGACCTGTTTTGTCTAGTCACTGAGCAAAAGCTGACCTCTTTTGTCATGTCACTGAGCAAAGCTGGCCCTTTTTGTGAGGTCACCTCAAAAGCTGGCATGTTTTGTCTCCTCACTGAGCATGGTGTGGGGTCAAGATTTGTGTTGTCTGTGGTCTTTGTGCGTGAGGCTACCCCCCACACAGCCTATAAAACGGAGCCATCCCTCACATACTCCCTGGCCATGTTATCAGTCACCTCCTGAGTAAGTTGTTCACAATCTGTGTAGTTTTATTTCGTGCTCACTCCCCCAGACTAGGCAATGAGTCAGCTCAGCACGTCTTCATGGGCACCAACGGTGATGTGCCCAAATTGCAACTTGGTGGTTAGACGTAGGACATCACAGACGGCCAAGAATCCCGGGCGACACTACTACAAGTGCCCCAATCACTCGGTGAGTCATATTGTTTCGGGTTCATTCAAATCGTGGTGGTATGTTTAAAAATCTTCTTGTCATGGAATCGCAGGAAGCTCATGGTGGTTGCCGATTCTGGGTGTGGGAGGATGAAATGGGAAATAGGAATGACAGTGTTCGCCGTGAGAGAGTTGTCGTGGGGGGTTGCGACCCCGTCGGGATGCAGCATCGTTTCGACAGACTAGAGTGGAAGATAAATTTAATGTTGTGTGCTATTTTGTTTCTTGTGTTTATTGTTATCCTCAAGTTGTAGTGCTGGAGGTTATCCTCGTGTATGTTCGCAATGTTTTATGCTATCTTGTCGCAATGTACTAGAGTGGTAATGTTTTATGTACGGTTGTGTTGTATTTTAGTTCTTGTGTTCGTTGGTGTGTTGGTGGTTGTACTACTTGCTACATGTCATGTACGTGAAATGTATGAGTTGTTCGTGTTGTCTTTGCCTGATGCCTTCTCCTCGTATATGTTGGTAATTTTTTATGGAATTTTTTGTACGGATAATCCCTTTTTTATTTGATATATACATTGGTAAGTGATATTTTTATGTTACTAAGAATTAGTGTACCAAGAGTATGTTAATATTGTTAAATGACTTGCTATCTGAATCATTGAATGCGAACACACGAGATAATAACCTTATGTGAATAGAAATAAACTTCATAACATGCTGCGTACAATTTTATTACATGCATAACATATAGCATGATATGCGACTAACCCACCCAACTGCTCGTAACATTTTGTCTACTGGGTGTAGCGTGGTTGTTTTCCCTTTTTATCGCGCCTTGAAGATGGCTCTGCTGCATCCTTTTTCCTGTCATTCTTGGACTTGAGAGCTGCCTCCCGAGCTTGAAGCTCTTCCTCCTGACGCTTGATGGCTGCTTCACGCAGACTTAGCTGCTCCCGCCTCCTTTGCAGCTCATCCTCCTTGCCCTTCAGACGGATTTGGTCCACCCTCACGCGGCGCTCTTGCTCACGCCGCAGCTGTCGTTCCACCTCGCGAGCCTGAGTCATCTTGACAAAGTATTGTCCTTTGTTTTCCACCTCCACTGCCTGGTTATGTGGCCATGTCGGCGACACCCGATCCACCCATTCGATGAACCTGCAAGCCTATGTGTGGCATGGTAGATGTCATGGATCAAGTTGAAAAACGACAACGAGAAACAAATGATTTAGTTGTCGTCGTTACCATGAAATCGTCATCCAGGTTTGGACACTTGAAGAACCTACGACCGCATTTGGCTCGCTCTTCTTGATCCGTTCAGACTCCCAACATCGTCCTAAAGCCGCAGCGGCACTTGGGGCGCTCATGCCACTCCGGTATATTGACCGTTATGTGGGTACTTTATGGGACCGAATAATGGACTTGGAGTACCGAATGGAGACTCTCAATGAGGAGAACAATGAGCTCCGCCAACAGATGCAACGCGAGAGGGGAAACGAGGAGGTTGTCAACATAGGAAGCTCTTATGATCCCACATGTTGCTGCGCGAACCCGAGCTGCATATGTGCGTGCCACTACCACGATGGCCAGCCCCGTCCGAGGCGACCCCCTCAGCAGTTCTCCATGTGGGTGCCACGAGGCTCGTTTGGCATGTAGGCCACGAGGGTACGGAATGTGTTGATGCTGTGCCAGTAGGACTGTTGTGTTGATGTTTTGGGTGTAGAAGTTTGCATAAATTCTGTCTGTATGTGCAATGTATGTGTTGTTTCGTGTTGTAAGTGCATGACGCCTTCATTTTCTGTGACCTTCATATTCTGTGCCCTCTTTCCATAACGATGTAATGTGCAACGTTGTTAAGCATGTGATGAATTGGTTGTTATGTACGTGGAGTTGTTATCACAAGGCAAAAAAATTGTCGTCAAGCTATGTCTTCTCCCGCTACCCCGTGTTGTCATCTCTCAGTTGGTTGTACGCCGTACTAAATCAAAGAACTTAGAGCAACCCTTTTATACTGGAAACCATCTTTGAACATCAAACCATCAAGCACTTGAAAAACATCACAAATATTACAAAAGCACAATTTAAAAAATTCATTCATCATCTCGTCGTCGCCGCCTCGTACGGCGCATATGATCCTCTGAGAAGGTGAACCTACTAGGGGAGCGGGGTGCATCGCGAAGATCGTAGTGCGAGGGGTGTGGCCGAGGCGGCGGTGGGTACAACTCTGTGGACAGTTGCGACGGCTGGTCATAAAGCATAGAGCTCACCCAGTCGGAGGAGGTGCCTACGTCCTGCTTAGATGGTACAACTGAATTAGACAATGGAAAGTACGAAAATTGTTCATAATGAAATACACACGTTTAGTGCATACCGGGGTATGTGGCTGGTGAAATGAGGATGTCGACGGGAAGTCCACCATGTACTCGTGCGATGTCATGCCTTGATAGGTCGGCACAACCCACCTGTCCGGGTCATATAGGTTGGCCTGCACCTGTCCCGGGAGATACGAGGGCATCTGCCCCTCTGGTTGGTCCGGCGAGTCAGCGCCGCTGTCTGGAGTGGGCCCCCGTGGTCCTGGAGAGCGCGGTCACTCGTCTGTCGCCCTCCGTGATGACGATGCCCGTTGCGACGTGCTATCCCGTCGCAATTGCTGCAAGACGAACATGTCGTTAGACATAAATGGTAAATGAGTGCATGAACAGATAGTTGCGAATTGTCGAACCGCCGGGCCGAAGCGTGTGGAGGCCGAGCGACCGTAGCTTGGCCGACTCTCGGACAGCCCCTCTGGTTCGTGCGGCGATGACGACCTCCGTGATGACGTCGCCCTCCGTAGCTGCGTGCTATCCTGTTGCAATTGCTGCAAGTCGAACATGTGCGTAGACATAAATGGTAAATGAGTGCATGAACAAATAGTTGCGAATTGTCGAACCGCCGGGCCGAAGCGCGTGGAGGCCGAGCGACCGTAGCTTTGCCGACTCTCGGACGGCCCCTCTGGTTCGTGCGGCGATGTTAACCTCCGTGATGACGTCGCCCTCCGTAGCAGCGTGCTATCCTGTCGCAATTGCTGCAAGACGAACATGTGGTTAGACATAAATGGTAAATAAGTACACAAACAAATAGTTGGCAATTGTCGAACCGCTGGGCCGAAGCGCGTGGAGGCCGAGGATGGCCGTGCTGATCCTGGTGCTGACGGAGGCGCGGAGGGAGGTGGTGGTCCCTGCCCACGTCCGCCACCGCGTGTAGCAACAACGTCATCTCGGTGGCGACCACAACTCAAGCCCCGTATCGTACCCCTTGCCATTTCGCTGATGCTGCGCATATAGCTTACCCACCGAGATTCGGTATTGGACTTCCTATGTCGTATAGCCTCATTAGCCTCGATGTTGACACGATGTATCCGGTCCACCTGCAGTGAAACAAACAGTCAGTTCAAATGTAATCCTGCATTGCGTAATGACAAAGTACTCTCGTACCGCCTCGTCGACCCGTGCCGCTAGATGACGGTCTGGACCTTCCTGTATAGCCGCCCCGTGAACAGCATGAGGTGGAGGCTGTGGGGGCTCCCCTGTAGTAAGCCTACAGCGGGTCCGTGGAGCGTACCAATCAAGGTATGCCCTGTACGGCGCGGGGTCGTCAGGGTCGTACGGCCGTGTCTCATCCACAACCATCGTATGCGCATGGTCAGACCACATGTCTGTCCACGTCCGCTGTGTGGCTCTCTAGTCTTCGGTCGCTCGCCCTCTCCTCGATTGCCTGCAAGTCCATTGAGACATTACACAATCAGTACGGTACTGACATTGACACTAATGCAGTAATTAAATTTGGGGTGTACTGACATACCGGTGGAACTCCTCCGCAAGAGGGCGTCCTGGCATGGGAGGGACATGCTGGTACAGCCCGAACTGTCTCATGACTCGGTGTGGGCTGTACGGCTCGACGCAGTGCGCGAACACCAAGTGGCAGGTCGTCATCCAGTACCTCTGATCTCGCTCGCACTGGTATGACAACCTGTGGGGGGCCGTGTTCGCAATTAACTGTGGAGACCATGGCCACCAGTCTACGTCGCCAAACGCCAGAAGCTCGAACCTCTGGTGGAAATCCGAGTACGCACGTCTCGGTCTCTCCCTGGCCCACCTCAACTGACCATGCGTCCAACGTGTACCCATTGTGGGCGCATCAATGGGGTTGTCACCACCATACAACTGCGGGATGAGGTCATAAGGGTGCACACGACGACCAAAGTCAGGCCTGCCAACGGGGAAGTGTTCCCATGACCACAACTGAAGGAGAAGGTAGCAGGCGGCTAGGATCGGCTCGCTGGCCGCGGTACGCTGCGAGGCGTCACACAAGCCTCGGTATGTGGAGCTAAGGACTGCTGATCCCCAGCTATACTATGGCTGCTGACCAGGCCAGCCATCCGCCAAGGACTCCGCTAGCGGTATGTAGCTAGGCTGCACGGAGTCTCCAGTCGTGCTAGGGAACAAGACGTACCCGAACAGATATAGCAGGTATGCAACGAAGTGCGTCCGCACCGCGACCTCATCTGCGTCTGCAGGACAGGTCATGAAGCGACGAAACCATCCATGTGGCACCCCAGCTGCGTTGTCTCGGATCGCATGACCGAACCGGTGACCCAGACGGACCTTCCAATCTGCTGCCTTCGGGGGTGGCACCAAAGCAGCACCACGGAGGGGTAGACCTGTAATCATCGTGACGTCCTGCAGCGTAACCGTCATCTCCCCCCACCGGAAGTGGAAGGTGTGAGTCTCCGGCCTCCATCGATCAACGAGAGCTGACAACAGTGGCGCATCGTACTGGAACCCATGCGGTAGATCCAACATGCGGGCAATGGGCAGCAGACCGGTGTCCCGTAGTAGTGGGATGTACCGAGGGTCGAGACGCCAGTTCTCTCGGGGGCCCCTAAGGACGAAGCAAGGAGGCCCCTGTGCGGGTGCCGACAACCACACATGGCATCGGTGGTGCTCGTCCCAACGGGGCTCTAGCAGCTCGAACGCCATGTCCTGCCAAAGAAGGATAACAAGTTAGTGTACATTACAACAAAATGTGCAACAAATAACAACATAACTCACAACAAATATTATGACAGGGAAACGTACGGAATGTACAAAAACATACGTAAAATGTGCACACGAATATGACCCACACGACAAGGAAACATATGGAATGTGCGAAAATATACATAACATGGTAATGTGCAATACATAGCTACACCATCGAGCCAACAATTAAGCGTACACCTCCTGAATAATACATTACATATGGATTGTGATTGGTACTACGGAGCGTTGCTTGATGCCGGCCTGTTTGGGCACTGACTGAGGGAGTGGCCAAAGGTCTTGCATAGCCTACACTTCGGGCGCCGAACACAATCCCCTCGCTGGCTCTCATCCATGTCGTTGCGGATGCGACGGCTTTGTCGTCTTCCACGCCCGACATGCTTCAGTGCATCGTTGGGCACCCACTTTATCTCCCCCGGCCATAATTCCCTGTAGTGCATGTCTACCCCGTAGGAATGGAACTCTGCACTCCAGGTTGCATACAAGTGCTGCATGTCGTAGTACTTGGAGATGTACTGTGTCGACGCCTGGTTCCATACAGCGCATGCCGCGTACACATGGGAGCATGGCTTGTGCAGAAGCTGGGGCTTGTTGCAGCTGCAAGATGCTTCATCACCAATCGTGCATACCTGCTTGCGCTCCCCTCTAATTTGACCCATGACATACTTCTGCCTTAGGCGAACCTCAAACTTCCTCCTTAAGCCATCAATGGGCTGAGCAATGTGGGTTCGAGCCTTCTCCATCTTCCTGTCCATGAAGGTCTGCATGACCTCAGAGTATTGCTTGTTTTCCTCAACGTGCTTCTGCGCCATCCTGGCTCTATTCACAAAGTACCCGATGGTACGGTTCCAGGTCTCGGCCACAATTGCCGTGATCGGCAGGGATCTGACGCCCTTCAATACACCATTGTAAACCTCGGACATGTTGGTTGTCATGATCTCATACCTCGCCCCACCGGTGTCGTGCAACAAAGACCACATTTCCAAGTCAGGTGCATTGGACTGAACCCATTGTGAGAATACCCCGACTCTTGTGGAGCCCCCCTCCACGGCCCCTGCTGCTGCATGCACATGCTTCGTAGCCTCCTGATCGAGCTGCCTCCGCAAGGCGTCGAACTTCCGCTTCTGGTTCTGCATGCATAGCTTCTTGAACATCTTCATGAGGTCCTTGCTACGGAACCTTCTGTGGAAGTTCGCTGCAATATGCCTCATGCACCAGCGGTTCTTCACATCAGTCCACGGGACGGGGGCCTGCGTCCCATCCTGCAACGTTCGCAACGCAGACATCAAGCCTGCATTGCGGTCGGAGATAAGGCACACTTCGGGCCTGTCTTGCACTACGGCATTCTTCAAATTGCAAAGAAACCAAAGCCAGCTATCTGTATTCTCGCTCTCCACAATTGCAAATGCCACTGGGAGTAACTGGTCATTTGCATCGGCTGCAACTGCGGTAAGGATAGTGCCCTTGTACTTGCCGGATAGGAACGTCCCATCTACGGTTAGCACTGGACGACACCACCTGAACCCTTGTATCGCCTGATGGAAGGCCCAGAACACTCTGTCAAGAATGAAACAGTTCGGGCCCTCCGTAGGATGGACCCTCTCCTGCCTGTTTATGTAAGTGCCTGGGTTTGATTGTGCAATTTGATCCAGCATTCTTGGGACCAGGTCGTACGCCTCCTCGTACGTCCCATACATACCGTGCAGCACCTTTCGCTTCGCCCGCCACACCTTCTTGTAGCTCACTTCGTAGCCCGCCTCGTTCGCTACTGCTGCCATCAGAACCTTCGGGGTAATTGACACATCCGCCTGGACGAGGTGCGTGACCACCTCCACAACATAACGTGATGTCATGTTGCGGTGTCTATGTACTGGCCCCGCAAGCTCGCAACTGTGATCTTGCAGCACCGTTATCCGGAACTCCGTGCCAACGCCCTTGTACCGTTGTGCACGGACTTTGCCACCACATGACCCGTCCACACACTTCACAACGTACGTGTCCGGCTTTGACTTGTGGACCCGATACGTCCGGCTTATGTTGACGGCATGTCTAGCAATAGCCTGCTGGACATCACTCTTATTACGGAAGCACTGCCCCAGAAAGAGTGCGCCCTCGCTGAACCCCCATTCTCCCTCCTCCGCCTGTGGCAGAACTAGGGCTGCCGCTGCGATGTCGTCCAGTCTGGACGACACGTACGCACCGTCCGTGGTCACAACACGACCTACCACCCCTCCAGTTGCACCTTCGCCGTCCTCGTCCTCTCAAGAGCTGCCTGTCTCAACCTCCTCATCCTCCTCGCTGTCCTCTTCTTCCACCCGGTCCCCAAGATACTCATGACAGTCAATACGGGCGGCCCACCACCTGTCGTGCACACCTTCGTTGGGCTGGAAATTCTGCGCACGCCTCCTGTCGTCTTCATCACCCACTTCCTCGCCCACATGTTCTCCCGCAGAAGGGTCTTCATGACCGCCGGCCACTTCATCTCCACCAGCGGCCAGCCCTGGGCGTTCGGTATTACCGAACCGATCGGTTCGGTTCCTCGGTACCCATACAAATTCGGTTCCTACGAATCTCGGTACCGTTCGGTTCCTAAAAAAACTCGGTACCGAAGAAATTCGGTATCGGTTCTTTCGGTTCGGTTCCGGTATTTACCGAAATTACCGAACAGGGTACATCAGCATATAACATCAAGTTCAATAGCCAATTTTGACATAAATGTAACATGATTTCATATAGAATAAGTGCCAAATCATACAGAGAAAAAGCCACAAATACATAATATTTCGGTAGTTCGGTATTTCGGTAAACCGAGGTACCGAACCAAATTTCCTCGGTAAATTCGGTTCCTAAGAACCTGGAACCGAACATGGAACCGAAATTTTCGGTTTCGGTACTTTCGGTTCGGTTCTCGGTAAATTCGGTTCGGTATTCGGTATTCGGTTTTTTGTGCCCACCCCTACCAGCGGCATCTGAACCAACCATGCCTGATGATTCTGCCCTCTCCACGAACTCGACATACACCATTGGCCTCCCATATATCGCAGCATCAGGGTTGCGCACGACCTCCATGTAGTTCGCCCATGACGCGTCATTGGTCACCTTCAGAAGTTGCCATATGCTCCCCTTCCGTCATCCACCATTGAGGCATAGACTGCCTCGATCCGTAACTTCTTCCTTGCGGTCTCTCGATCGAACGCTGAACGGACACACCTCCGTAGCTCAGACAAGCTCATGGCGCTCAGACCGGGTGCCCGGATCACGGTCCGCTCGCAATTTGACAGGTCCGCCCCATACGGCCCATCACGTACGAGACCACTCCCATAAAACACCATCAATTGTTCAATGCCAGCCATTGCGTACCTAACATAAGTGCATAATCAACCATTTTAGTACACAGCATGTAACAATCGTATCATGTAATTAACAGTTTCGATTATTATATGTTTTGTATTTCTAAATCTACGATTTATTTGTAACTATTTCACTTTCTAATTGTACCATACATCAAATTAAATATACATATCATTTTTTCCATCAAATGACCTTCATACTACGGTCATTCACTAAGCATACTAATTATACAAATTGTCTCTAATCTAACTACTACAAATTTACCACCTACAAATGCTCCAACATAAATATTTACTTTTTCAGCTCAAAGCACATTATTTACACTCCAATCTTTTCTAACTTTAACTTAATATAGTCTTTTCTAACTTTTTAATTCTAATCTACCAAATTTATTTCTAATTTATTTTTAGCACCTACCGCACTGTTTGTACTAATCATATGCTTCTAATCCTAGTACTATTGTTATCACCTACAATTGTAGTGTAACATAAATATGTATTTTCTCAACATCTACACACTACAACTTCATATTTTCCCTCTTTTCTGAAACTACTTTACAGTACGTATGTTAACAAAAAAAAAGGAAAACTCTATATACACTACAATACATCCTACCAAACATATGCAAGATTTGCTATACATACATAGCGTATAAAAGATTGACATAAAATAACAGTAACACAAGATGATTTCGTTAATTAAGGCCTAATGACATATATAAAATTATAGTTGCATGGGCACAATACTTACCTCTTGTTGATGCTCACGAGACGATCTACAACTTTTGTACTTGTCAAATCCCTTGATTCCAAACGAAAACAACTCAACTCTTCCGGCTTTCGCTCCTCACTTTTCTTCAAAAAAAACTAACTACATTACAATACGTAACTTCAACATAAACTACGACATTATCTACACTACAATAAAGCATGCAGCATATGTGCATTTTTACCTACACATACACACCGTTTGACACATTGGCGTATCACACATTCACATAAAATAACATTACCAAACGATGGTTTGTGCTAATCGACTAATTATGACTAATCACATACATAAAAATTTAGTTTCACGGGCACAAGACTTACCTCTTCTTGAAGCTCACGAGACGATCTACAACTTTTGAACTTGGCAAATCCGCGGATTCCGAACGAAAACAACTCAAACCAACGTGTTTTCACTCCTCACTTTCCTTCACTTCACTGCCTTCCTTGCGCTCGCTCAGTCTTCACTTGTAGATGCAAATGAGGTTCCTGTATCGTATGCATCCAGTGTTCCTGCCATTTAAACCTGCATTCTTCAGTCCAAGCGGAGGGGCCATGCAACTCGGCTGCAGACGCGTGTGCCACAGCCATAAAAAAAAATCAACGCGCGACGCTTTGGGCGGATGGATGAGACATAAAAGAGACGTGCGGTCGGAGGGCATATTCTCGCGGTCGGGAGGGGAGGTCGTGCGGTCGGGGCGGCATTCATGCGGTCGGAGGGGAGGACGCGCGCTCGCGCGGGAAGACGCGCGGCCGGAGGACAGTCGCGCGCTCGGGCTGGGGAAACGCGCGGTCGGGCGAGGAGGGACGCGCGCTCGGGCGGCGCGGGAACGGACGCGCGATCGGCGACCGCACGACCGGGACAGGTGGCGGCCGCAGCTGATCGCGCGGTGGAGAGGGGTCCAGTTTTGAAATTTTTTTGTACAGAGGGTCAAAAGCGGAATTTTCGGGGTCCAAGGGTCCAACAGTGTCCAATATTCCGAAAAACCACACGCACGCGTAGCTGGTTTGGTTTCGACCTTATTGCTCTGACACGACCGGTGCTAGGTACCTTACAAAAACGTATTACCTCTCTTGGCTACTACTCGTACTGTTAGGAAAGATAGTCGACAGCTCACGGTTGCAAGCGATCGTGCAAGCATACAGTGAGTGTGCGTACGTGGCGGTGGAACTGGAGAATCATAAGTTTTTATGCGGTAATGAGTCCGGTCCACGATTTTTTTAAAAACAATTCATATTTTATTTAAAATAATAGAAATATATCTATACAAGTATATTTTATTTAAAATAATAGAAATATACCTACAGATTGGATCTGCTCGTGGTGTGGTTAATCGCGTGGAGGAGATGACCTGTTCGGGACGATCGGCTAATTCCACTACTACCTCGACGCGCGTGGTTGGATCGGCTTCTCCAACTCTTCTTCCGCTGCGCTGCGCGTCTAGTAGTAACGATCCATGCTCCCTCCTTATGCATGATGTCCTTGTGTGCGCGATAGAAAAGTTTTGTTTTCTGCTTTCGTAGCCTACGCGCATTCCTTCAATTAGCACTTTAATTAGTGATTACTACTAATTAAGTTATTGTGCAGCTTGCCGCACATGGGAGGCTCAGCAGTAACCTGCCGAGCTTCCCCTAGCTTGGTAGGTGCTGCTGAACTACTGTAGCTTGATAGATTGTCTATTGAGATCCTCTAGCTTGGTAGATATCTGCTAAACTCGATAGGTTTATGGAGGGAGCTAGATTTATATAAATGAATATTTTAGGGCTAATTTTTTTTAAAAAAAAAGTTGCTACAAAGATATTTTCATGAACGGTTTTCATCAAGAGAAACGAGCGCAAGACCCATGCACGCATAAACATGATGATGACGTGATTATCAAGGTGGTGATGGTTCGGCTGAAAAGCTCATGGCTTATGGCTGAAAACACTGTAGCTGGCTGAAAAAAGTATTGTAGCTGACAGATGCTTATTTAGCATAATTAAATTTAAAAAATGTAAAAATATAAAAAATATGTTAGCCCATTACGTATAATACAAACAAATACGGGGAAAAAAAGAACCGGCAAAAAAGCTTAACAAAAAATCAAAAATTCAGAAAAAGACGAAACTTATGAATAGTGAAAAATAAGCCAGGAGTCGAAACTGAGTTGATCAGGACCTAAGGCCAGTCCTCTCACATGGATGCACCGGACATGATCGTGTCCAGTTCGACCGGGCCTGACCACCCCTGCACTGCATCGATCGATCACCTGATCAACCTTTAATCTGCTACTCACGCATCATCATCGATCTCGTCGTCTACGTACGCCGGCCCATCAAATAAGTGCGTGCTCCGATCCTTTTGGTGGTTCATCACACCGCCGAGCTAGGCAGAACTCCAGAATTGTATAGTGATCGATCTTGGCCTCATGAGAAAAAAAAAGTATGCTGATGATAACGTGGCCGTCTCGGGGTCGCACGTACGTACATCCGACGATCGACGGCAAATATAAGTTCAAATCTGCAGTTTTGCGTAGGGGTGTTCACCTGTGTTCGGCACTGTAAGCTGTTAGGGTATGCACAAGGAATAGACGGTAGTTGCCTGTAATATACATTTATATTATCTATAGATAGAATTAAATATAGCTTATACAATGAGTTGTATATATAGTCATCTATAGCGGCCTCATATAATTAATGAGTTGTCTATACAATGATATACACAGTAGGAAGCTGTCTATAAGACTGTTAATTAATAATAGATGCTCATCCGTATTATCCAAAATCTTATGTGGCATAGACTTATAAACAGTTGACATGTATCATTGTACATGCTCTTAAGTGCACATGAATGTGTTCGACATGTTGATGGCTACCCCGACCATGCACGCGTACTGTTTGAATCGGGCATAGTGGAATGGCGGCGCGGGGGCTGAAGCTGTTTATACAAACAAGTCACTTTTTTATTTCAAATTTGGTCTTCAAACACATGTTTTTTGTAAATCTTGGCAGGTACCTATCGAGCTGGGGGAGCTCGGCAGGGCATCGGCAAGCCACACATGCTAATTAGTACTTTTAATTAATTACTGATAATCGTATTTGATTAGTGCTAATCACCTGTTGTAGCAGCGATGACCTACCAAGCTCCTGTAATACGACAGACAACACATATCGCCATGGCCGGCTACTGAGCCCAAGTAGAGAACTAGATTTCACTGCTATAAAAAGAGGCTATACTGGATGGCTACATCGCAGACGACGCCTATGAATCGTCTGTGCTGTGATTATCACAGACGGTTCATACTAACAACCATCTGTGATATTTTCACAGACAGTTATTTATACGAACCGTCTGTGATAAATCAATATATCATAGACAGTTTATGTTAACAACCGTTTGTGATATTAACAGTCGACTCTCCTTCACTGCAAGGCACCGCGGAAGCAGCTAGCTACCAAGACGGTGCTCAAGTCGACGTCAAGGACATCCAGCTCGCGCGCTGTTAGGATCTCTTCTTCTTCTATATTTTTGCCATGGGTTCGTAGGATTAGGATGTGTTCTTGCCATGTTTAAGAATTGGGTTCGTAAGATTAGGATGTGTTCTTGCTATGTTTAATAGTTGGGTTCATAAGATTAGGATGTGTTCTTGCCATGTTCTTGCTGTATTAGATGGATAACCTGCTCATTATCTTGTGATGCTGTAATGGTAGATTCTAATAGAATGTGTCGCTGTGTTTGCTGCTGTATTTGCTTGTTTTCAAAGAGCATAGCTAACATTATTTCTTGGGGATAGCCAAAAAACAGAAAAAAAAATTGTAAGTATAGAATGAACTATTACAGACGGTTTGTGCTATAAACCGTATATGAAAAACTATCACAAACGGTTCTATATACCAATCGTCTGTGATACTCGACAATCGCAGACGGTTGGTAACTATAGAACTGTTTGTGATGTATGAGTATTACAAACGGTTTTTAATTCGAGCCGTCTGTAATAGTTTTTCTTTATAGACGGTTCTAGTTACAAACTGTCTGTGTTGTTTTTATCATAGATGGTTCCCCGCGATTATCACTGATACATAAATTCAGACGGTTTAGAAATCGTCTATAATGACAGTTTCGAACCATCTATAATGATTCTTTTTGTAGCAGCGTTTGTAAAAACGAACTCAAAGAGCTAGTTTTGAAGAAAAAAATAGCTGCGGTACCGTTGGTATGAACAGTCACGGGACCGGGTACCTACGGAGATTCGAGGCGCGCAGGGCTCGCCGTCCATGTGCGCCCGCTCCGGAGTGGGCGCTTCCGGGCAGATCCCACGTCGTCCTAGCAGCCGCGCGCGTGGAGCAGATCAAACTGCCCGGCTGCTGCTCACCATGCACGCATGGGGCCGGCACGACGTACGCCTCGCACTCCGCTGGCTCATACATACCATCTGCTCGATTGGCTAGCTGCTGCTCTGATGTATGCGCACAGCGCAGTGGAATGGACACAGTTTTGTTTTTCCTAACGAACTGCATGTCTGGCTGGGTTCGATTGAGATTATATATGTTTCCGGTTGCTTTTCTTCTCTGCGTTGATCTAGCTACCTAGCTTATAAAACACATGCACTTTCATCGTTGAATCCATGCATCGTCATGATCTGCGCCTAGGTGTTCCATTCCACTAGCCTTGGTTCTAAGTTAAGCTGGCAGTGCTAGTTTCTTGTGTCATCGTTCCTGAATCATGATCGCTATTTGGACGCAGCTGATGCCAGATGCCTTGCTAGAATTATTGCCATTGAAGCGGCCGGGTACGTACGTTCTTGCGCGACTGTACAGCTAAATCACAATACCGAAACAACACGGATGACTGGTGGCAAGTTTCTTGGCATTGAAGCTGCGCTCTTTTTTATGTTCTTCACCGACTAACCCGATCGAATGGAAAGAACACCTACCTAGCTTCTACAGTTCTACTGTTCTGTACACTTCATTCGTTCATCGTCCGATCTAGCTAGCCAGGTTGAACATATTCTCTTGTACTCCACTTTCTAGTACCCCTGACCAAACGAAGCTGTATCGCAATGCTAGTTTGCTTTACGAAATTAATCAACCAGGTAGCAGGTATTCTCAGCTGCATGCATGTTCTTCGAGTTTATTCGCTACAGCCCCCCGGAAGGAAATGTCACGGCTGACAAGTTGGATGAACCGGCCCTAACCGCTGACGATGGATTGGAAGCAAGGCACGTGCCGACTGCCGTGCAAATATTCTGTCAAGTCACATGGCCAAATAGGAAAAAGGTTTAGGAGAGAGGCCCAGCCGGGCGCGCACTCATTTTGTTCTATGTTTCCATCGAATCATCCGTTGACTGCAGAAACCACAGGGCGCTCCACCACATGCTTGGTACTGTATCAATACTAGAAAAGTGATCTGGTACAACCGAGGGCCTGTTTGTATTAATATTGGTTTTTGCTGACCGTGGCTTTTGGCTGCGATGGTAAATAGCAACGACTGATAGAGACAACTGATAAATAGTAGTATAATACATAAGAAAGATGATGTAATAAAAGATATTATAATATTTAGACCGTTATATGATTTATAGAATTGTGATATAATAAAATACAAAGTACGTTACAATATATAAAAGTGAAAAATAGTGACCGATAAATAGTTGTGGTTTATAAAAATTAGGACGTTCGTATTGACTTCTGTTTCTAGAAATAGAAACCAGAAATAAAAATCAATATGAACATGTTCTTGCATAAATCATAACTCACAACTTTACTGTACGATCCCAGGAAGAATAACTAATAGTGAGTTCGGTTACATGCTTACTCTTACTAACCTCTTGCCAAGAGACCTGAAATTTCCAGCCAGTACTGAGGGTTGCAGACCAGGAATTACAAAAGGAAGTATGCCTAGGCAGGTTGCACTTTGCACGCATCCTGGATCTTAGCTGTCACTTGGTGGTGGCTAGCACAGAGGAGAGTAGAGACAAGCTTATCTTGTGGACAGTGCTAGCTAAATGTTAAGGTGCCAGATGATCATGATAGTGTCTCCGCTGGTTAGAGATTAGGATACATTATCATTAAGTAGCAAGTACAAACTGTGTGATTGTTCACTTGGCTTTTACTAAAACTGACGAGGTACGTGCGTGTTTTCGGTAACTCAGGTGGTGATGGGTTCGGCCGAAAAACTCATGACTTATAGCTGGAAACACTGTAGCTAGCTAAAAAAAGTATTGTAGCTGACAGAGGCTTATTTAACATAATTAAATTTAAAAAAATTTAAAAATATATAAAATATGTTAGTCCATTACGTATAATACAAACAAATATGGGGAAAAAAGAACCGGCAAAAAAGCTCAACAAAAAACCAAAAGTTCAAAAAAAGACGAAACTTATGAATAGTGAAAAATAAGCCAGAAGCCAGAAACCGAAACCGAGTTGATCAGAGCCGAGCACTCAAACGTTGGCGTCATCTGTTTTCTGCAGGCGATATGTAGGACATGAATCGCAAGCCCAGATCAGGTGGTGTACAGTATAGGCCTTAAAATTGCCATTCTACCTACAATGCAGGCTTCACTTCAAGCGCACACAAAAGTTGGCCATCCACCATGAATCCAGGGTGATCCATCACGAGTGAACGAGTCATTACGCGGAGGGCCTGGCCACCTTATAGAGCAAGCTTTTGGAACCACTTATCAAATCATCAGTTCTGAACTTTCCCAATGGAGAAGTGTGACGTGGACGTTATCTGACAATTATATGCCTAGCTTCTGTCTTTGGTTTATACTTTCTTAATTCTGCCTCTCTTTTTTTTGCTTCTTTTGCGCTTTTTGTTTTTGTTTTTTAATTTATTTATATTATCTGTAATGATATAACTTCCCCCCCCCCTATTTTTGGTGTTTTGGTGTTTCCCTTCAAGCCGGTGTAATTCTTCTCGTTTTGAAATGAATGATAGAGAGTTCAACTAAACAGTGTACTTTTGCAACGCCATTGCAAGTCATGATCACTCCCTTTTGGTTTAGGCTAATTAGTTTTTGTACGGCGTTATAATAATTTGCTTTTAAATGATGTGTCTTTCTAACGCGGAGTTTACAGGTAGATTGTAGTAAAAACTGTATCGAGTTTAGCTATACCGACTAAAATCATATGTAACTATTTTTCTATACGTACTATCTCTTACGAATAGCTAAATTTCAAAAATTTACACCAAAAACTAAAACAAAAACAACCATAAGATTGTAGTTAGGTTGCAGTCCTCGTTGCGCGCGGTTCGGTGTCCACCGAAACCAACGCATTTGCGTAAGCTGCATTGCCGAACAGAAACGGGAGAGAGCGACGAACGCACGCACTCACGAATACATTACACAGTGGAAGGTTACAGTGTCTTACAGCAAGTTGCTTCCAGCAACTGCTAGCTAGTTGCAGTTGACTGCAACTGCATGCCATATTCACAAGCGCGTATACATGCGTGCAAGCACATGGTTTGTGATACCGTGCGAGCGCGCGTTCGGACTATTGGGGTACAGGAGAAGAAGGGATTAACGTGCTGCACTTTCAGTTTTTTGGCAGTTTCATCAGCTGATGGATGGTTGGTGTTCGATCGAAGTGGCGCACTTGAGCAGGTGGCTATAGGCCGATAGTACTGTAACGCCCCGTTTCCGGGGACGGTACGGAACCCCGTAACCGTACAGAATGCACAGTTACGAAGTTCCTTCACGTGAGCGATGATCACAACAGTACAAGCTTACACGAAAGATCCAACTTTATTACAATATAGATTGTCACCAGCTTTACATAGCAGGCGCAAGAACCCACACACTATAATACATCACAAAAGATCGAACGGCCTGAGTGTAGATTGAAACCTAAGACCAATCATCATCAGAACAGATTGGTTCACTAGGAGCTTCTTCTTCCGCAGGCTCATCATAGTAACCTTGATCTTCTGAAAATTTTGTTTAGCAAGTCATGAGTACCACCGTACCCAGCAAGTTACAGGGGTAAACCCTACTTTACTAATTGCAAGGATATTCAAAGGATGAGAATATATTGGTTCTATTACACTGGGTGGATGCAATTTTATTTGCAAACAAAGAAAGTTTAAAACATTTGCTCCTTAAGATCAGGGTTTTTCATTATCAGATAAAGTTCATCATTAACCAGATTAAAATACTCACAAATCCTACTTATGCCTCATTCTTGGAATCACCCAATTAACACAACTTCATTAACCGGAAGCACGGCGTATTCGAATATCATTTATATCACTCTGCAGAGTTGCTCAACTTTACCCACACGATTCCGTAACTCCCGCGACAGAGTTAAGAAAGCCAGGTCGGTTCACTGCTCAATTCTCTATATAGACTCTACCCGATAGCATCACTCAGTCACGGCCACAACCTAACACAACTCCTCTGTCGTTTTAAGTGAACACTACAGTTGTTAGGTATCCAGCGGCATACCTAACTCCCCGTCATTATGTCATCTCAACCTATAGAGTTTCAATCAAATTGAGCAGCTACTAAACCAGTGTTGACAAGTCAACTCCTGTGGTTTGAGCGATCACTATGTTTGTTATTTGGCACAAGGTTCTTGTCCTTATATTTTTCACCTGAGGCACTCAACCACAGCTTCCTCTGTGCTCAACAGCACTCACCACCACCAAACCAAACCAGCCTCCATCCCCGGGTAAAGCAGTGAGCGAAGTCCGCCACACGGAGCACCACACCCTCTCTACCCGAAGTCCAACCCTAGGATAAAGCGTTGGGCTAGATCCGCAACTCGGAAACCCCAACCTCTTTACCCTAGGTTCTGTGCGCGCCGGCCTTAGGATATGGTGCCCCATAACACCCTACCCTAGCTCCGGGTTTTCCAAATCTACCGGCCCGCAGCCAAAATCCTTATTAGTGTACAATGTTGAATGAGATGATTCTATACTATTTATACCATATTTTATTTCTTACTATGGTTGTCAAGGTGAATATGGCCATCAATCAAAACAGGGCATATTTCAGTGGTAGGATTATCTAATTAGCATGTCATTCTAAACATTTTATTGTACGCAAATAACATTTGGCAACTATCCATAATGAAAATACATTAAATGAATAATGTAAATATCATGGGATCCAATATGATCAAAAACATGTAACTTGCCTTTCTGATTAGGGATTTCGACTATGTCGTAGATCAATGCAGCTGGCTCTTGCTCGGAAACTGCGACCTCAGAGACGTCGGAAGCTAGCGTAAACACATAAAATAACAACATAAGTCCAAACTTGATTCTAATCAAGCTAGGGAAAATAATCCAAACAAAAAGGAATAAAATGCATAAAATCTCAAATAAACATTTTAGAGATATTTGGGAGTGATTTTTGGTGGAAGGAGATATTTGGATTTTGTGGAAATTGAATTTATGGAGACTTGGAATTCAATAAGCTAAGTGTATGGAACAAAGAGAATTTAAATTTGAGGAAATGGAGTTTATATTTGGGTTCAGGACTTTGAACTGGTCAAGATGGGGTATTTTTAGATTTTTCTGGAATTTTTGGGGATTTTCCTAGATTTTTTTCGGATTGTCTAAAATGCATGAACAGTAGTGCACAGTGTTGGGCTCGACCCGAGCAACAATGCGGCCCGGACGGCCACTTCTCCTGCGCGGCAAACCGGTCGGCGACTGGCCCGAGCGCTCGGCCGAGCAGGCCATAGCCCACGCGCGCACGCGGGCGAAGCCCAGCGCTCACGCGCACGTCCGCCCGATGGGCGACGCGCGCCCGGCACCGACGGGCCAGATCACGCAAGCGCGACCGTTGGATGGAGAGGCGGTGAAGGATCGGCGACTGGGATTTAACATGCAGGGACAGTTGGATGGACATGGCACAAACGGCTGAGATAGGCCCACGTCGCCCCCAGGAGGTCGTCTTCAACCTCCAGACGACGCCCCCGGCGGGAAACAGAGGATCCAAGCCGCGGTGGTGCGACGACGAAAGGGCGCTAGAGGGAAAATGGCTTTACCAGAAGATGCGCGTATGGTTTGGGTTTCCATTTGAGGTATTTGGAGAGCAAGTGAAAAAGCGGTGGTGGCTAGCGACGACCGGGAAGATAACGGTCTCCACGGCGGCGCTAAGGAGGTCCGGTGAGGTTTGGGTCTAATCAATTGGGTTTTCACCATCTAGAGAACCTAAGGAGTACACTGGAAGTGGTGGTGTAGCTCGAGGGCAGCTCATGCGAGCTAGCCACGGTGAGGGCTCTCCGGCTGACGGCGGTCTTCGTTGCCACGGCCCAGGGCAGATGCTCAAGCTCCAGTGGGTCCACCATTGCATTCCAGAGACAATGGAGATCGTGTGAGAGCCTGGAATCGAAAAATAACCGACGAAATCAAAAGATCGGGGTTAGGGCTCACCGAACTCAGGGATTCCGATTGCGGCTAGCAGGGGCGATGAGAGCTCAATTAACTGGGGGAGGGGGTTTGTGAGGTTGCTAGGAGCCGCAAGGAACTGCAAATGGGGCTTTATCTCCTGCGTAGGACGTCCAATGCCCCCGAGATATTTCTGGGGCCGCGTTCGGCTCACGCTGTGTGGGGAGAGGGGATGCACTGGGATGGCGCAGAGGCTATGAGAGGGAGGTGTCCCTGCTGCTCTGCGGGTGCTCTGCCCAATGCATGGTTGGTTGCCCCGAGAGGAGAAGAACTTGCGAGAATTGGGTGAGCTGTAGCGGTGGCGGAGCTGCGCGCAGGGCGCCGGCGCGCTGAGCGAGGGGAGGAGCAGAGGTGTGCGGCTGGCAGGTGGGGCCTCAGCTCAGAGAGGTCGCTGCGATGATGATGGAGCGGCGTCGCAGCTTCGTGGCGAGGAAGGCGCCACGTGCACGGGGGCTTCGGGAGGAAGGAGGAAGAAGTGCACGCGAGCAGGCAACGCCATGGAGAGGAAGAAGGCGCATTTGCCAAAAAGGGAAAGTGCATTTTCATTGATATTTGCCAAATTGGGAATGAAACACAAACACAAGCAAAATCCAACAATATTTTCATTTTGAAATTTTTGGGGTGTTTCAAGTACTACACGGTTGCGGATTGCGCCTGCCAGCATCTTGCCAATTGGAGAGCGAATCCCGTACGCAGAAGCGTTCTTCGTGTGCAACGAGCAGTAGAGTTCCCAGCTACGGTCGTAGACAAGTTCCTCACAAGTACTGGAGCTAGCAAGTTAAACCTGAAAAGGCTTCATACAATAACGAAATGTACGTGCCAATTAACTAGAGATCGATCGAGTAAGCTAGAGGGAAACACAGTGACGGATTCAGTACTTTTAGAATGGAAGTTTAAAGTTAACAAAATATTGTTCAATAAAAAAGCATTATTTATAACAGCAACAAAATACAAATTGTTCACACTAGACCTTAAATAGTCGTCGTCACAATTTCTGATTTTCAGAAAAATACAAAATACAAGTTCCTCACAATTTCTGATTTTCAGCAAGTTAGTTGTGTCGTCGTCACAGAAGATACAATGTTATTTTATGAAAAATTGATAGAAAAGATGAACCACATACAATAGTAAAGTACGGGCCTTATTCAAACTACAAATACATACAAAAGAACTTCTACACCGATCGAACTACAAAGACAAATACAAACACAAGAACTTCTACACCAATCAAACTACAAAGACCGAGGAAAAAAACTTATGAGGAGAAAAACTTTTCACCGATCAAAACACAAAGATAGATCGAGCAAACAAATTTTGTGAGGCAAGGAGGATTCGAATACATGATCTATTCGCCCTCTTCTTTTAGGTTTATGGCTTAACTTTTTATAGTAACTAACTTTTAAACTGAGTATTTTTTAAAGGTGGAGTCTACAAATTGATTGTAGTAGATACTATTCTGATTTCATCTATATCGATCAAAATCGTGCATAAGTATCTTTCTCTCCGTACTCTATCTCATAAACAAATAGATATAATTAAAATTTTAAATCAAAAGATATAAGACAGCCAAAAAGACCCACCCATTGATTCAAAGGAAAACTCACTAACCAGTTAGCCATAAATTGATTTATGTCCGAGTATACTAATGTTTACACCAAATATATACTAATCTGATCACTGCACGCTTTCTTATGATACCTGTTGCCTGTATGTCGCCATTTAAATAACGTCATAAGAAAAGGGTAAAATTGGTACATTAGGTCCCAAAATACGGTACAATACATGCTTATACCTTGTACCTATACAGATTAGTATAAAGAGGGTGTTTTGTAAAGCAAATAGATTGGAGGAGGGTATATTATCAATTTGGATATGTAGAAGGGTATATCCTAGATTTTCATCTATAAAGAGGGTATATGATGAATTTTCCCTTTTAGTTTTTAGAAACTGTTTTTTAGTTTTTCTATAGTAACTAGTTTTTAAACATAATATTTTAAAAAACGTGAACTATAAAGTGATTGTAATACATATTATAACGACTTCATTTATATTGACCAAAATATAAACATATTTCTATTAATTCATACTATTTATTATAAATAACTTAAAAAATATAAATCATAACTATAAACTATAATCCAAAGCAAAAACAACAGCCAGAAAAAACAGGCCCGGAGAGTTCCGACTAGACCGGCTGCGGCGAGGCCATCCCAGGCTAGGCTTTCCCCACCCAAAACTCAAACCCCCAGAGCGCGACGAGAAGCAGAGCAGATGGAGCCCGCGGCGGCGATGGCGCCGGGCGAGCTGGACGCCATGCTCCGAGCGGCCTCCGACTTCGCGTCCTACCCAGGCCATGCTTGCTTCCTCCTCCCCTTTGGCTTCGGCCGCCGGATCGAATTACTCGGATCATTTTTTTGCCGCACTGCTCGTCCACTTTTGGGGAGGGGTTTTGCTTACCTCCGATCATAGAACAAAGAGAGGTACTTCTATGCTTTCCTCAGTAGTGATTTGCATAAAAATCAATTTAC
The DNA here is from genome assembly GCA_017311315.1 of Dendrocalamus latiflorus. Classification (NCBI taxonomy): domain Eukaryota; kingdom Viridiplantae; phylum Streptophyta; class Magnoliopsida; order Poales; family Poaceae; genus Dendrocalamus; species Dendrocalamus latiflorus. The sequence goes on along the minus strand of CM029614.1, from coordinate 33,190,183 downwards.
CTTGCTGCTGTCTGAAAAGTCATCCCGCATCCTGCTGTAGTGTTAGTAGTAACTCCATGCCTTAGGGTTAGATTATGCTATGACTAGTTGGATTATGCTCCTTAGGGTTAGATATGACTAGTTGGATTATGCTCCTTAGGGTTAGATTATGCTGTACATGTGCCTTTTTTTTTTGTGGATTTCCAATAATGAAAGCTGGGGGATAGCCTCCGTTTCCTTGTGCATGCTTGTGATCTTTTAAGCATCTTACATAACGATCAACGTACATTCTATTGTAATTTATTTGTCTTATTTCTTAATAAATTTGTATTTAGAGTTATGCACATTTGAATATCCGAAGTTTGAATTCTACCTTGATCTTTCAGGCATTTATTCAACCTGGATTGCTCACAAGCTTGAAGAATATCGGACAATTAGCCTGCAAAGTTGTATGCGTTATGAATATTGTATGCATATTTATGAGGCTCAGAGGGTAATATATATAGGGAGTACAAGGCGATATACAAAGGAATATGCCATACACAGTTAAGGAAACCAAGATATATAAGGAAACAAATAAACAATTTTATCCTATCCTTAACACCCCTTTCAAACAGTTAAGGAAACCAAGACATATAAGGAAACAAATAAACAATTTTATCTTATCCTTAACACCCCTTTCAAACTCATGGTGGATCACACACACTGAGTTTGGAGAGAAAATACAAATGCTGTACCTTTATCTATGGTATTGTGAAGAAGTCAGCAAGCTATAATTTTGAAAGCACAAATTGTAGGGCGAGTACTCTCTCCTACACCTGTGAGTGAGTGTATGAAGCATTCACACCAATTTACTTGGTGAGCTCATACTTCACTGGATCACGAACAATACTGATAGCACTCGTACTATCAGACATAAAGGTCGTAGGTCCCCTCACAGGTATTCTAAAGTTTGCAAGTAGCCATCTCAACTAAGTAATCTCTGTAGCCACTATTCGAATGGGAAACCGCAGCAAACAAAAATATAGTAAGTAGAATGAGAACGACGATCATAAGGATCACTAATTCAGGTCGCATCGGAGTACTCCTGAAGCTGTAGTGAGGTGGGGCTAGGGAAAAACAAACGACGACAGATGGCTCCCTGCAAGTAGCGAAGAATACGAAGAAGGTGACTGTAGTGAAGATGAGTAGGACGAGGCATGAATCAACTCAAAATATAAACAACATAAGTAATCAGGACGAGTGCTCACAAGATATACCAAATTCTCTACAAGATGACGATATCGAATAGGATCCTCAAGAAAATCACCATTAGTAACACGAAGCTAAAGTGAGAGCTCCATAGGAGTCTCAACAGTGCGAATATCAGTCAAACTAGACCGATCAAGAAGATCTTAGACATACTTTTGCTGTGAGAGAAAGTAACCCTCAGGCGTAAAAGAAACCTCAATCCCAAGGAAGTAAGCAAACCAAGGTCAGTTATTAGAAACTACTCACTGAGATGCTTCTTCACATATGTGATGAAAGAGGAATCATCATCAGTGATGAGCATATCATTTACATATAGAAGTAGTGTTTTACCTCGAGGTGAGGTAGACAAATAGAGCAGGATTGTGGGCAGTGACAGTGAAACCAACAGTGGTAATCACTAGGTAAAACGCGTAAACTAGGGGCGAGGGGTATGTTTGAGGTCATAAAGAGCACAACGAAGACGACAAACATGGCCAGCTGGAATAGAATACCTAGGTAGTGGCTGCATGTAAACCTCCTCATACAAAACACCATTAAGAAAAGCATTCTTAACATCCAGCTGAGAGATAGACCACCGACGAACGAAAGCAACCGCAACAAGAGTGCAAACAGTGGACATATGGGCAACTGGGGCAAAAGTCTCATCGTAATCATGACCATAGTCCTGTTGGAAGTAACGAGCCACAAGATGAGCCTTGTAACGCTTGATAGTACCATCATATCTAGTCTTAATCTTGTACACCCACTTGCACGTGATAGGACGAGCACGCACAGTTGTCGGTGTAATATTCTAGGTCTCTGTACGTTGAAGGGCATCAAGCTCTTCTACCATAGCAAGTTGCCATTCAGAATAAGAGGTAGCCTCACTATAAGAGCTAGGCTCAGTGACAGAGAGAGCATGAGCTGTCGAAGAAAAACCAAAACGATCAGAAAGTGGAAAGGATGTCCGGTCATGAAGGGCGTAATGTTTATTTGTTTTCTTATATGCCTTGGTTTCCTTATCTGTGTATGGCATATTCCTTTATATATCTCCTTGTAATCCCTATATATATTGCCCTCTGGACCTTATGAATATATATACAATATTCATAATGTACTATCAGAGCTAGGGCTTTGACCTTGTTCTTCTGCTGCCTTCGACGCCGCCCAGGCCACCGCCGCCGCTCAAGTCACCATCGCCGCCGCTGCTGTCGTCTCCACTGGATCGAGCGCCTCGGCCGTCGCCGCCGTTCAAGCCACTGCCTCGGCCGCCGCTGCCCAGGCAGCCATCGTCCACCAGATCAGGCGCTGCTGATTGCTTGATCCATCGTCGCCCGCTCGATCCGGGGCCACCTAGGCCGTCGCCGTTGTCTGCTCGATCCGACGCTGCCTCGGTTTGCTGATCGCCTGAGCCGCTGGCCGCCCGAGCCACCGGCCGTCAAGCCGCTAGTTGTTGCTCTGCCGACCGCCGCTTCGCCAGCCATCTGCTATCTTTTCGGTTGAGAATCTTCGGCCGAATATTTTGTATTAGCTAACAAAAGAAAAAGAAAAAGAAAGAAATAAAAAAGAAAAAAAGAGTGGAAAAAACAATTCTATCCTATCCTTAACAGTATGTACTTGAATATATATTCTAAGTGAATGCTATTTGTGAATGTTGTTTCCTTTTTTTGTACTGTATATTCTGCTATCCATTTAGGACATTTAGAAAATATGATACCCTTGATTCTTGCCATAGAATTTCATATTTCCATGTCACGTGTTCTGTTCATCTGTTGAGATGACGAGTGTGTAAAGCACAATTTCTTTTAGTGCTGAAAAGTATTAAGTTTCAAGGTTTACTTTAAGCTGGATTTAACTCATCTACTCTCCACCCTCTAGTAGGCTAACAGTCAGTGTGAACTTTGTGTACAAACAGGGCACTCGTGTGCTCCGCCAACTCTTGCAAATCCATTTTCATGCATGATGCTTGTCATTTGTGTAAAATACTATCAGTATACTAGCTTCAACACCCTGTCTTACAAGGGGAATTTCCTGCAAAGTTTTGTTCAAACAATGCCTTCAGACAATCACTCTCAAGTTCTATACCAGGCGTTACATCTTCTTGACAAGGCTGGAGATAGTGCTGCTGCTGTGGAGACATTTGTACATCACAATCTATATCCTCTTCTGATCAACTGTTTGATTGAAGGGTATTGTGTTTCTCCAGCACAAACAACCTGTAACAAGTCCTGTTGCATGACATGCATCCTTCTTGGAGATATTTTATATATAGTTGTGTTTTGTTTCGTTTGGTTTCTGTAGAGATGAAGAGATATCAACAATTCTTCTGGATGCCATAAAGCGTCTAGCAGAAATTCCTAAAGAAATTGTGAGTATAGTAATTGTTCTTAAAGAATCGAGCATATGTCCCCTTTAATGGTGATTGTGGTTTCTACTATACTCTTCATTTTATTCGCTCTTAGGATATCATATTTCCACCAGATGGTCAAGGATCTGTGCAACTCGACAAAGTGGCAGCTCAGTCATCCTCAACGGTATGGCATCCTAAATCTGTTCTTCTAAAATAAATTTTGTAGAACTAATCAATAGTACATACCCTATTGGTCCATCGGTAGTCTGCAACTCTACATGCAGTAACAGTTGAAGCACTTCAACAAAACTGATGGTTAATATTCTGTTTGCACCTGATTATTAGCAGTCCACTAGTTATATGTCTTAAATGCTTTCAAAAGTTTGCATTTACAGTATTTGGGAATAATTTTGTGTCCCGTAGGACCTCACATCATAGAGGCACAAAAGTGCAATTAGGCCCTTACACGACTATTTTTGTAATACACCAACAACTACCTTTATCCCCTACTTTTTTTCTCAATGATGTTCAGAAAGTGGTTAGCCAATGTAATAGAATAGAATCTTTGTTTATGTTGTACTAGATGCTCTTGATATTGATCTGAAAATCTTGTCATGCTCTTCTTTGTAGGCATGGATTCGCATTCTATCATTGGTAGCTAAGCTCTTTACTGTGTCAAGTTGTATTGCTACCGCAATTTGTGACTGAAATCTTCTCAGCTTATTTGAGGATGACATAAAAGATAAGAGGAGATATGCTAAAAACCCTGAGCGTGCTAGAGGTCCTCTATGAGGTAACATGATATTTTTTCGTTCACTTATATGGCTTACTAAGTGTTTGGCCTATGTTCTCAGGATTTCCTTGTCATTACTTTTAATGTATATATCTTTCTTTTCCTGAGAAAATGATGTATGTATCCTTTAACTTGCTTTCTAGCGACATGAGGGCTTATCTCTTTGGTTCCAGAATAAGCTATACAAATGAAAGGAAGTGATGCAGGCTAGTATTTCTGATCGAATAGACTTATTTGAGTTATTTCTGGCTGTATCATTGTGTGGGGGGACCAATAATAAGGATTGGTCATCTTTCTTGTTTAGACTCGTGCTTCATCTGCAAAAGATTTACATTAGCATCACGTGCTAGGTCAAATCAGTGTCATTGGGTGTTTATCAATGTAGCTTCTTTTCTTGTCTGTCATACCTTGTCTGCTTGTCAAGTTCAACAAGAACACGGCAATTACAACAAGTCTTTTTTATGAACTTTTGGTAGTGAAGATAAATGATTGCAAGATTCTGAGATTTTGTGAGCGAAGCTGTAAATTTTAGCTAATTATGTTTTCTATCGTTCTGCAGCTTGTGGAGCACCCTCACAGCAATATCTTCCTGCTGAAGACCAACCCGCTTCAACTCATAACTGATGTGATCAAGTACTCGGCTAATGCCTCTGTATCTGTGTTTTTTTTCCTTTTGTGGTTTTCAGCCATTTTATGTTCTGTCTTTTGGCCCTTGTGCAGCGATTCCTGAGCTGATTCTAATATACGGTCAAGGGCAGCATTGATTAGTGGGAGGCTTCTTTCTTCAGCTGATGCTTCCATCACAATACATCAATCTTGTAAGCATATGGTTTATTTTCAGCTAACAAACTTCTAGTCTACCATTCGTGCTAAATCTCTCTTCGAGCATTTCATATTTTGGATTGTGTGGACTTTTAATCATCCTGATTTATACTGTTTCCTCCATTTTTTTTTGTTTCTTTGTATCTACTAAGGGCCTGTTCGGAATAGAGGAATTGAAAACAGAGAAACGGGAAAAACATGGGAATAGGGTGGATTTACAAGTGGAAACCCACAGGATTTCAAAGCATATGAATGGAAAAAGGACTGTTTGGATCAAAGAAAATTTTTGAATCTATTAGATCATGTGGTGATCGTGCAATGAGTGATGATGAATAATTGACTTTAGGTTTCATTGGAATTTGCGTTTGTGAAAGTTCTGATCGATAAGCTATTGTTGCTGGAGTTTTCAGGATAATAGGTCTGGTTGGCAGGCGTTGATCATGATAGATCGATCATGACAAGTCGATCATAGCAAATGACCACGGTAGGTTGGCAACGGCAGTCGACCATGGCATGTTGACAACGATATTTCGATTATGGTATTTTGACCAAGGTATTTCGATCACGACAGAATGATCATAGGTGAACATTCACGGTAGAACGACCTCGGTCCGGAGTTTTTAGAGGAGTCGAAGACCCCAGAGTCGGAGAGCAGTCGGAGAGGTCGAAGACTCCGGATAAATTGGTCGTAACTATAATGAAACTATAATGAACCGGGCGATGGTCGTAAGTTAAGAGGAACCGGTTGTAGCTACAGTGAATCGATCGTAAGCTGCGGGAAACTGATCGTACAGAACAGTGAACTAGTCGTGTGACATAGTGAACTGGTCACAAGATACAATGGACTATGGTCGGTAGTCGGCATGCTTCGACTAGGATGGTTAGGATCGTGAGCTTTAGTGGACCGGTCGGTAGTCGTTGCTTTAGTACTAGGTAGGTACTCGGTGGTCATTGCTACGGTACCCGATTGGTACTCAGTGGTTGGAACTACAGTATGTGTTGATGGTAGTTTGTGTTATAGTACCTGGTTGGTACTCGGTAGTCGATGGTATAGTGATTGGCTGATGGTTGGTAGTCGTAGACTGAGAGTGCTACGATGCTTGTGATTTGCGAGTGTTATGAGTGGTGGTAATTCCCGAGTACTTATGGTTTTCGAGTACTTGTTGAGATAGCGATTTGATTGGCCTATACTTGGCGGTTATATCGATCATACTAAATGGTCGGAAGTTGATTTTCTGGAGAGCGTGGGAATTGTGGTCGTGGATGACCTAGTTGGTGTTGATGGATGGTTAAGAGTGTAGTTTGCGTGTGTGGATTAATGTCAGCCAAGTTGGGAAGAACTTGTACCAGGAGAACGTTATTTGGTCTTTGCATGTGCAGGTTGGCGTGGAGACGGTCATGATTGGTGACGAGACGGATCGAGACTAGGATAGGGAAATCTGAGGTGCAGGCGATCGAGGATGTCACAAGGTGGTCAAGTGTGATCGGGCTCACGTTGGAGCACGTGGATATCAAAGGTGGTGATGCGTGAAGAAGATACGGGAGGTGTGGTCCTAGAGGCTGCGACACGTGAGATTGATTATACGTGATGAAGATACAAGAGGTGCGGTCTTGGAGGCTTCGTCACGTGATGAATTAGGAGTTGCGGATGGAGTCCATAACTGAAAAGGTTTAGAGTTTGTGTAAAACCTGAGTCCTTTTATTTTTGGAATGGATAGAGTTTGGTTTAGAGATATTGGAAAACTCGTATTTGGAAGGGTTTCGGGCCCCTTGATTTTTGGAAGAGATAGGATTTCGTGTCCGTGTTTGATGAGGACATGTTTGGGACGTTAGCCTATAATAGCAGAGAGAGACTAAGGGTTAACATAAAGCTTTTAGAAGGTTTTTGGCGAAAAGATTGGAGAAGATTTTTGGCGAAGAGATTAGAGAAGATGCTTTAATTTTTGGCTAGGGCTTTTAGGGGTGCTTGTGAGGGTACTTTGTAAATCCTCGAAAAACCAGCAAAAAAGATCATCTTGAATCAATCTAGTTCATGATTTGCTTGAAGAGCGCTGGTGACCGCAAGTGGATTGGATCTTACGACAACGGGTAAAGCTGAGCAAACGGTTGAACAAAGCGATCGATCAAGCGGTCATGTACTGAGCGAACGATTGGAAGGTTGAGCACCAAGCGATCAAAATCTTCACCGACCGTCTGGAGACTCCAAAAAGCGGCGACAATCATTCACCTTCTCTGATTGCTGTATTCAATCCAACAGAATCTACACAATTTCCAATGGAACAAAAATAGCCGTTACACAGCGTGTTGCATTCTCGTAGTAGCTGTTGCATGCTTATGTAGTAGCCGTTACTTCCTGCTTTGTCTGTTGCTATATGCATATACTATATGCAGGCAGCAGCGATACAAAATTGCAAACCACTTGTTCGTTCTTTTTCCTGCTTCCGAGTTTGCAGCCCAATTATTCATTCTAGCAGCCCACTTCTTAGTTGGTAGCAATTAGTTTTACTTTGTATGGATCCAAACTACCATCGCCGATCTTTGAGCATAACGGCCTGCATAAATTGTGTCCACAAGAATTGAAAGTACAACATTTTGCAGCAGAAGACGTAGCATTAGCAAATCGGCTCAACAACATGAAACTCACCATCATATAGAGCAAAAAGGTCATCAAAATATGGAAATGACTTTATCTCGCTATTGAAGGCAGGGCCGCCCCCGGGGGGGGGGGGGGGCGGCCGCCCCGGGCCCCCAAAATCCAGGGGCCCCTATATACATATATAGTGGTACATACATGTAGTACACGTCCGAGTATATTATACCGCATCCGCCGAGGCGCCGACTTCTCGTCTTCTCATCCGCCGACTTCTCGTTTTCTGATCTTCTCCGCAGCCCAGCGCCCGGCCTGGAGCATCTGCCGCCGCATCGCGCGCTCGCGCCGCGCCCGCCGACCGATTTCTCTTTCCCTGGGAAGAGTCTCAAGCGGGAGAGGAGCGGAGATGCCAATCCTCCTTCCACCGGTTAGTTCATCGTCCTGCTCCATTTACTCTTAATCATGAAACAAAGCTCATCCCAATTCCTTCCTGGTTCAAGTTTGGTGTATTAGATTCTTTAGCCGATTTAGGATTTTTCTTCGTGATAAATAGCTTTGTTTTTTCTTCTAAATTCGAGAATTGAGTAACCGGATGTAGGTGAGGAGTCCACGCACGCACGAGTTTGTGTGGATTTCTCAAGCACGCACGCACGAGAGGTGGAGGTCGAGAGGCGGCGGGCAGATGGGGAGAGGAGGCGGCGGGCAAATGTGTTAGGGAGGTGGCGACGAGGAGATGCGATACTGCTGGGGGGAAGTTAGGGGACTGCGATCAGACGCTGCTGTACTGGGACGGAATTGGTGGCGGCGCTGAGAAGGAGGACATGCGGCACGAGGGTTCGGGGGAGAGAAGGAGGCGACAGTTGTGGAGGTGGAGTGATTGCGGGAGGCGGAGGATGCCAAGGAAGAGAAGAGGAGTGCGGTCCACGCATTGGCCCGACCTTTTCTATGAGGAGCGAAAGAACTATCTACAAGCAGATCTGGACGGTTGATCTTTAATCGAAAGGCTGAGAAGAGAAAAGGGAGAACGAACCGACGACCACCAACTCCTATTTTTATATATATATATATATATATATATATATATATATATATATATATATATATATATATATATATATATATATATATATATATATATATATATATATATATATATATATATATATATATATATATATATATATATATATATATATATATAGAGGAAAAATCCCTTTTACTCCCGGGTGTAATTACACCCACCTCTAATATACCACCTAAATAAACTTGAAATACTCTTTTATCACTTTAGGTATACTCATATACTAATTATAAGATATTCTAATGTGAACCACATGAAAAAATTGTAAGGGAGTCCATAGTTTTTAGCATATTTTGTAAATATCTTTATATACGTACATGAAAGGAGTATGTTGAAAAAAATGTACATACCCCCCCCCCCACACACACACACACACACACACACACACACACACACACACACACACACATATATATATATATATATATATATATATATATATATATATATATATATATGTGTGTGTGTGTGTAGATTTATATTTAGATATTTATACTAGGGCCCCTATTTCTAGTTTCGCTCCGGGCCCCTAAAATCCCAGGACCGGCCCTGATTGAAGGGCATCCATGCTGTTTCGGCGGACTTCGATGATGCCTAAACGTTATACTCTTTTTCTTTCTTTGTCAAGATTTTCTCAAGTTAAGTTTTTTACTTAGCAAAATTTTTAACGAGGCAACCATTTAAACATTTTTAATAAAGCTTATTATTACATTTCTACAATTTATTTTGTCATTTTCAAATTCTACACATTTTGTGAAATTATTACACATTTTCAGAATTTTGGACTGAAACGGGATAGACGGGCTTGCTTGACCTGTCAGCTCTCTAGGCCATGCCTAAGTCTGACACCTCGGTCCACAGACCGGCACGACATGGTCCGTTTAGGTTGATGGGCTAAGTGGGCCTTGCCAGGCATGTCACCCATTTGACAGCACTATGCACAACTGAACTGTACAGTGTACACCACGGCCAAAAAAAACTGTAGAGACTGAGGTCTCAGACGTCATTGTCCTCTTGCACGGCGATGAGCAACGAGTACTTGACCTTGAGTGCAACTTTGCCGCCTTCCATGCAGAGCTTTGCGCCGGTGACCACCCAATACCCTGGCAAATCGTCGGGGCCCCTAAGCACCTCGGTGGTGTCCACGTACCTCGCCATCTTCTGCACGGGCAACGGCACCGGCGGCCCATTGGGAAATATGGCGGAGTTCACTTCCACCTTCCCCTCCGGCGGTTGCATTTGAGCGGCACCAGTGGACAGCCGTGCACTGAACAACGCTGACAGCGAGCCCGACTTCCGGGACATGACAAACGGCCCGTCCCACTCTGACCGCCGTATCTTCGTGGATGCAACACCGGAGAAGCCAAGCCGGAGGAAGAGCACCTTCTTTAGGCATGTCTCGTGCACCTCTAGCCACGCCTTGGTCACGATGGCCGCGCCATCGTCGATCCGCGCCCCGTTGTACTGCACCGGAGCCGTGCAGATGTGCGAGAGCAGCGGTGACTTGACGGGCTCGAAGTATTCGCGCTCGTTCAGGGTGACGTCCTCGGCGGAAGCCGTCTCGCCGACGATCGTGATCGTGGTCGGCGTTGCTGACAAGTGCTGGAGGTGGATGCCCAGCCGGTTGTTCTTCTTGCCTTCTAGGAACAGCCGAATGCCAGTCACCGGACGGTTTCCAGAATCAACCTGAACAAACAAAGACACGACACGATATGGTTTGAGTGTTCTACAGACAATGACATGGATTGAAGTTGACAATTTAGGCATACAAAGTGTTGATTTGATGGTCACCTTGGCAGTATTGACATGAAGCTTAGAGCCCAGGAGGTTGAACTGGAGATATGGCAAGCTGTTCTTCTTCCTTTGCGGGCCAAGAGCAAGGGGGAGCTCACCAAACTCTGGAGCCCACTGCCGTGGCACCTGGAATTCCAGAAACTGCTGGAGCTCTTCTATGGGTGGTTTGTCTGATGTCACAAGCAGAACATGGGCAGAGGATTAGACATGCACAGCATCCATGTACTGTAACGACTATGTTGCTGAAATATCTCGGAGCATCTGGTTGTGGCCTAGAATACTTACATCTGAGGTACAGATTCACTGCATGATTCAGGAACCCGCAGCCCCGAGCACCGGTCAGCAGAGAAGTTATAGGCACAAAAGCCATCGAGATGACATCCGGAAAGCTGTTGATCGTTGGGAGCCATTTGCTGTGACCCTGGCCATTATCAACACCCCCTCTTCTGATGTGAATACTGACGATGTCCTACGAGACGAAGGGACATGCAGCCAGATTAGTATTTCGTGTTGTTGGTGTAATAATCACGTTGTGAAAAAGAGTAAATGAGGTGCTTACATCCTTGTTAGAGACAACTGTTGATCTGAAAGTGTGCCAAGCAGCCGAACCAGGACCGAAATTTCCCTGCAGCACAGTAAGACTTCTCAGAACAAGCATTTTCTTGCAAAGAGTGAGGCCTAAATCCAAGGAAAGCATGGGCCAGTTGATATGATGTTTGCATGGTCTAAACCAGGTTTCAAATCGAACAGCGAACTCACATTTATCCCCTGGGAGAATCTGTCATCCCTCGTGGTGAAGCTTTCCGCGGAATCCTGAGAGAACTTGTCATCAGCAAGCTGCTTCAGCCGACCCTGCACATCGCTCTGCTTCAGATTGGAGCCCTTGAGCTGCTTGACGCAAACCACATCCTTCCCTCCCATCTTCACTCCCACGATAACGTGAGTCCCATACTTGTCGATAAACCTGCAAAATTTGCAGACCATGTGTTGGTTGGCTTGCTGGGTCGTACGCTCAAGCTGATGAGCGAGAGCGTCCGTGAAAGAAGAAGGGATATTGGCGTGCGTACCCGGCGAGCGCCGGGGGATCCCAGAAGGGCGGGACGTCCCGCGTGACGCGGTCCTGGAGGGCTAGGCGCGCGCGCGCGGCCTCGACGGTGTAGAGCTCGACGAAGCGGCCGTCGAAGCAGAGGCTCCTGGTGGCCGCGGCGTCCCTGTGCCAGCAGCCGCGGTAGTCGAACATGGCGTTGAACGCCCCCGACGGGATCTTCCCCGACAACGACAGCGACTGGTTCACCTGCTCCGCCATCTGCCACCAAGCAAAACCACCCACCAACCCAGAAGCTCATCAACTCAGGCCGTCACAGAAATCCCAAAGCAGCAAAAGCAGCATCTCTGTAATCTCACTTTTCTTACCTGAACGAAGGAGAGGACGTCGGAGCGGAACCGCGTGCGCTCGCCCTTGTCAGCGACGATCCCCACAGGCACGTCTGGGACGACGGCCCCGCCCGGCAGGAACAGCTCCCGTGCCCGCGCGCCGTCGATCTCGACCAGCCGCCCGGCCGGCTTGGCGCGGCAGAGGCGGAGGTCACCCGTGAGGTCGTACCCGCACCCGACCGCGCGCACGGCCGCCTCGGCCGCGGCCTGCGCCGGCATGCGCCCCTGCCCGCCGCCCGCGCTGGCTGAACCGAAGCCCCTCATCACCCTCTGCCGCGCGGAGACGCGAGCCGGCGGTCCCTGTCCGCGCCAAGTCCCCGTGCGCGCATTATAAACGGCGTACCGACGCTGTGCCGCCACCGGTATGGTACTATCCATCCATCATCTTATGGCGCGGAGAGGGGGTCCGTCCCCGTGAGGACGGGACGGTCGTTGTGTGGTAGCGTGGCTGGCAGCGAAAGCTACAGGCGGTGATGGCGACGGCGGGCGCGGAGTCAAGGCGCAGGTGGGCCACTGACGGGTGGGCGCCGTGGTGGAAGCGCCAGTGGAGTGACGTGCGGGTGGGGTGGGGCAGCGGCCAGGCGGGGGCTGACGCGGTCGCCGAGGCTCGTCGTTTGCACCACGGAATGAATAATTTAGGACAGGGAGACGGAGCTACCGGTCAACCGACGCGGAGGGGGAAAGGGGACAGGCCAAAACCGGCCGTTGGGCACGGGGCTTTGGGTGTTTCGCTGGACTAGATTATATGCCCCGGCGCGGTCCAGTCCAGCTGTGGGCCGTGCAGCGGCTCACAAGTCTCGAGCAGCTGCACTGGTTCTGTTTTTCTATAGCACTTAGAGGTCCCGCTCGTTTCAGTTTCAGTTTCAGTTTCTGACTTATTTTTCACTATTCATAAGTTTCGCCTTTTCTGATTTTTTTTGTTTTTTTAGCTTTTTTGCTAGTTCTTTTTTCCTGTACTCATTTGCATTGTCCGATATGAACTAACATATTTTTCTATTTTTAATTTTTTAAAATTTAATTACGCCAAATAAGCCACCTTCAGCTACAGTGTATTTTCAGCCATAAGCTACAGCTTTTCAGCCCTATTGTACTTTGTGTTCATGATCGATTTAGGGTTAACGCTATTGTTCATGTTTAGACTTAAATCCACCTAATATTCATGAACACAAAGCACAAACTTTAGAGCGGAAGCGTACCCGAACTTGGAGATGCCATGGGAAGGTGGTCAGCGGCGCGGTGATGCCGTGGACGGGGACGAAGGTGGCCTTCGGTCTTCGTCCACCTCAGCACTCGTGAGAGATCAGGTGTGTGCGGGATTTCGTGGCTTTGAACAACCGTGAACAAGTATGCCGAGTCAGCTGTTTTTATGTAGCGCTATGTGACCGGAACTGAAACCAAATGAGTTGGTTGCACCTCCGATCAAGGCGCGAGTGGAGGCATGGCCTCCCTGGAATCTCGGGGTGCTGTTAGCTGAGATCAACCCAACACAAAATATTTTATACCTAGCCACATAGTCTAACAATCTACACCACTTGCCCACCTATTGCACAGCAAAGGAACGGCAATTCCCTTGCGATGGGCTATGTTGTCTGGAAAGCCGTCCCACCGGTAAGAAGGGACTCTGCACGGCTCGAAAAGGAGGACAGGCCCTCTGTTCTCTCAGTTAGCATCATTGATCACTATGGAGGAAGCATTGCCACCGTTCAAGAAAAGATGAGCCGAGTGGTCGGCGGCAGCAATGCGAGCAAGCAGGCGACGAACTTCACTCAGGAAACAGCAACCCGTGGTTATGAGATTGAGATGCATAATGTGCTGGAAGCCGTGGCCGCTGAGCTCCACTCCCTTTAATGGATAACAGTAAGCCCGGTTTACAAGGAAAGGCGAAGTGCCCTGCCCTTCCACTGTGATATGGTCATAAGGTCGAGGAGACTTTTCCACTATGCTGATCGACATCTCTCTCAACCAACAGAGAAGGGAGATGGAGATGTAGCTTAGAGAGGTCAACTAATTCACGTGTAGTTTTTACACAGGAGAAAATAAGGGCTAGATGATGCTCAAACCTCCGTGCCTGTGTGTATATATTTCGTAGGTAGGTGAGGGCACATTGACGAGCTCTGTAGCCCCATTTTGCCTTGATAGTGAGTGAGAATGCTAATTTCTTGGGTTGAGGATGTAATTATGTGCGCAGCGATACCTCTTCCTGGATTAGTTGTAACATTGTAGAACTGATTTATATAATTCAATGGTGTGCGTCATTGATGGGTTTGATACCAGGTCAGCGGTTGAGATTTCTGGTTGCCGCCTAGCCAGCACCTTTTCTGTTCACCAGAAACTGGATGGGATTCACTGTGCGTCTCCCCATTTTTTTCGAGGATGTGTCTCCTGAATTTTAATGCAACCTGTAAAGCGGTTACACGGTTATCTGGATTGTCAGAAATTTCCTGAGCCTTGGTCGGTTCAGTGCCAAGTACGCTACTCTGTGAGCATATATGTCCAGTGTCGGCTCCGCTCGTTTTGGCTTCAACTTCTGACTTCTGGTTTATTTTTCACTATTCATAAATTTTATCTTTTCTGAACTTTTAGCTTTTTGTTGAGCTTTTTTGCCGGTTCTTTTTTTCCCGTATTTGTTTGTATTATACGTAATGGGCTAACATATTTTTTATATTTTTAAATTTAATTATGCTAAATAAGCCTCTGTCAGCTACAGTGTTTTTTCAGCCAGCTACAGTGCTTTTCAACCATAAGCCACAAAAAAAAGCCCAAATGATCACCACCTTCTAACCATAGTTTAGTCCACTGTACTTGCCGCATCGGTTCCTTGATATCTTTCGCAACCATTGTATAGCGCATGTCCTTTTAAATTATAACATATTAGGATAATAAATAGTGATTGTTAAGAGAAACTAAAAAAATAAAAATCACTAAAAAATAAAAAAAAACACGACTATATTTTCGCTACATATAGCACTTCTCTTTCTTCGTATTGTCATATGGGGGTGCATATTATTTAGCTGTAGTGACACTAAGTTGTAATCCATTATGTTATATATATCATTAAAACAAAGAAAAAAAGATCACCATGCTTGTTTTGAAGGGCTATAAATTACTACATTAATAGATGGAAAAATAAAAAGATATAGGGTCTTTTCATATTGGTTTCTGCTGATGGCTTTTGACTGTGGTTGATGAATAATAGTGACTGATAAAAGCGGCTGATGAATAGTATTACATTATATATGAAAAATGGTACAATAAAAGATACTATAACATTCAGACCGCCATATGAGTTATGAAATTTTAATATAATAATATACAAAGTATGTTATAATATGTGAAAGCGCATATTGTAGTGGTCGATAGAAGCGGTTTATAGAAGTTGAGACATTCGTATTGGCTTCGGCTTTTGGAAGCAGAAGCCAATATGAACAGATTCATACATATCAATTATGGTTGATAGACAAAAAAAACGAAAAAATGTACACCGTTGGCTGTGGTGGTTAAGACTATAAGGCATGCGACGATTGACAATGCCACCTAGGGGCATTCCTCTATAGTTCATGGATGTTCAGCTGAATACTTATTATTTTTGCAAAAAAATATAGTATATACTACGTATATTATACATATATAGTATATACTAGGTATATTTCATATATATACTCTTAATTGAGCCAAAATGCTACATATTTATACCTAAAAGATATAACTCAGTCCAATCTAATCCACACGTTTCTCTTTCAGCCTATTAGAGCTCTCTCTACACCCAGCAGACTTACCATAGCCCAAATTTCCCAAGGTCACAACCAGTCACCCAAGTCTTAACCCTAACTTGCTCATCTCTTTCTCAACACGGCAGCGGCGTGCACATGGAGGGTGAGGAAGCCAGCCAGACAGGAGGCACGAGATAGTGCCGCAGTGGCGGAAACCCACAATGGCCACACGCGGCGGTGGCCAAGGAAAGGGAGAGGGAGCACGTGGCGTGTAGTGGCGGCCGGGGACGGTGCGCCGGCAAACAAATTCTCAAATCAGGGCCACAGGTGCACTCTAGGAGCGATGTGAGGGTGCGAGGTGGTACGGGTGAGCAGAAAAGTGACACGGTGAGTTGGGTGGCGATGTGGAAAGCAGGGAGGTATGAAATGCATGGCATTACGACGAGGTCTCATTCGCAGGTGAGTTATATTCGGTCTCCCACTCTCCATCCTAATTCTAAAATTGGCAAATTCCAAATAGTTCATTAAATAATTATGCCTTTATAAAATGTAGATCATAGAACCTTCAAAAGTAAAGAAGAAATTTGCATATTTAAAATATATGTAGATAGTGTTGGTTAGATAGTATAAAAATTTAGACAAGTTAGCAAGATGTTTCTAAGAAATAATGAAATAACTGTCCTTAAAATTGCATGAAGAGTCGTAAAGTTAAAATTATATTTTACCTAATTATTTTGATATGTTTTTGGTTGGGACAATTTATACTTCGATTTTTTTTCACCGATAACCTGTCCTTGTTCCTTTGAGCAATACTTTCTCCGTCCAAGTTTATAGGGCGTATTTTCTTGAATAGTCTTGTCAATAAATATAGGGTGTATTTTGTATTCTGATACAAAATTAGTGTGATGTTCTCTTTATACTACTAATAAATATACAATTTTATTTACTATTCCCTATATATACACGTTAAATATAGTGCTTAAAGATAATAATTAAGGGTAAACTAGTTTTACTATTTACTTGGTGTATATGTTAAGAGAAAACGAACAGCGGAGTATTCCATTAACTTCGATCAACCGTATTAGAAGTCCTGTGTCCGCCACTCGTTCCACCGCCTCTCGTGGAGGAAGAGAAGCCGTCGCCGTCCGAGCTGGAGCACTCGCGGTTGCTGGTGAAGCTCAGTAAGGTGCGCAAGGTGGTGGAGGCCAGGATCGGAGGCACGTGGCAGGCCTCCGCCGTCGTGTCCCGCGCTGGCTACACCCACGTCCGCGTCTAGCCCTATTGGAGGGTCCCCGACGGGGCGCCCGTACGTCGTCCTGCACTGCTCCAGCATCCACCCGGCCACCACCGCCGTCGCAAGGAAGAGCCTGCCCAACCACGGCCCCGTCAAGAAGGCCAATCCTACTGATCATAATCTCGTCGCTATCACTGACGGCGGCGACGATGCAGCTAGTATTTCACCAGCCGACGCACCTATCCCGATCAGACCGCGGCAATGGGCGAGGGCGACGACGACAACGGCGTCGAGGGTCCTTCCACCTTGGGCAGCTATGGTCGTGACGATCCGGATCCCGATTCTTCGGCGGGAAGCACCAACAGCAAAGCAACGTCGATTAATTCCATCCTTCATCCGCACCGAAACGGATGCATCCGTAATACTGATAAATATATCTTTTTTTTTTGGAAGAGATAGTATCTTGTTTTTTTGGCCGAGAGAAACTCTGTCCAATTTTTTTTTAAAAAAAAATCTCTCCAACTTGACGTGATGAATTGATGACAAACGGTAGAAAAAAGCCGTCGGAAACGACGAATTGTTTCTTTTGGAAGAGATAGTATGCTACGAGAAATGCTTGAAAACTGTATACTATCTAACCAAAATTTAAGGATTTTCATACCTATTTATGTCATATTATGATGAAGATAACACTATAGCATCGTGACATTAAGATAGTACATGATATCTTCTTGTAGCGTACTGAATATCAGGTTGGCACATAGTAAGAACGATAGAAGAGGCGGACGGCGGTGCAAAGAGATGAGATGGCAAGGTCATAATTTGCCGCCGGTGGTAGTGGAGGAGGAGACGGGGGAGACGAAAGAGCGGTGCAGAGCTGTGGCCGTGCGAGAGAGTTAGGGCGTGTTTGGTTGCCCGCATGGAACTTGGCTCGCATCAGCTCATGCAATAGATGTGTGTTTGGTTGCCTGATTGGCTCTCCGAGCCAGGCCCATCTCATGCAAAAGGATGCCCCGAGCCAGGCCCGAGGGAAACGAAGATAGCGACCTTCGCTCCTCAGCCTGGCCCGGCGGATGCAGCGCACGGCGCCCGAGGGAAGGAAGGAGAGCGGAAGAGGCGGCGACTCCGCTCGGGTCGGCCGGAGGAGAGCGGAAGAGGCGGCGACTCCGCTCGGGTCGCCCGGATCCGGGGCGGAGGGCGAGGGGAGGCCGGCGGGGAGGCTGCCACCGGTAGGGCGCCGGCCGGATCTGGCCGGATCTGGCTGGATCTGGACCGGCGGCGCACTCCCGCTCCACGGGCCGCACCGTGCCGCGCCGCCGAGAGAGGGAGAGAGAGAGAGAGTGCGTGCGGAGGGGGGACGGCGGCGGAGAGCCCGAGGCCGGCGGAGGGGAGCCCGAGGTCGGCACGCTGAGCCACCCGCGCGCCGTCGTGCCGCCGGAGGTGAGCCCGAGTGCGGGGGGAAGGTAGGGGGCGGCGGGAAAACCACCGGCGCCGCCGCGCGCCGGCCGCACCGCCCCGGGCGGAGAAGGTGAGGGGGAGGAGGCCGGTCGGCCGAAATGAGTGGAGGGAGAGAGAGAGACGGGTGAGGGAGGAGCCGGTCGGCCGAATGAGTGGAGGGAGAGAGAGACGGGTGAGGGAGGAGGCCGGTCGGCCGAATAAAGTGGAGGGAGAGAGAGACGGGTCGGGCAACCAAACACCATCTTTACTCATGCAGCTTCAACAGATACAGGCAACCAAACAAGTATATTTGCATATGCCCAACCAGGCTCAGACTAGCCAGGATGAGCCATGCAAGCTGGGATGAGAAGATGCGGACAACTAACTCTCAATTCGTACGTCTTTGAAAATTTAACCCTGTCACTGTGAATTCTTTTAATTCAAGAAATTCTCCTTATTTTCTCTCCTTTTATATTTTGACACTTGTCACTGCGAAAATGAAGAGAATCCCTTGAATCAAAAGAATTCGCAGTGACAGGGTTAAATTTCCAAAGGCGTACGAATTGAGAGTTAAAAGTTGAGAGGCGCACGTATTCAATGTCAAATATCGAAATTTCTCGAGTCAAGATCT
Source organism: Dendrocalamus latiflorus (assembly GCA_017311315.1). NCBI lineage: Eukaryota > Viridiplantae > Streptophyta > Magnoliopsida > Poales > Poaceae > Dendrocalamus > Dendrocalamus latiflorus. The sequence continues at coordinate 33,171,098 of CM029614.1, read as the reverse complement.
ACAATGAGTATCCATATATAAAAAACAGTAGTACATCCTCTATGACTTCATTGCGGAGATAAACGCATCTCAGATGCAATGCACAGGAAACGCACGAAACGCAAGCCCATACGAAAAATAGAGGTAGATTTCAAGGAAATCGTGATATAAATCCACCTGTGCTGCCTCTGATTACCATAATAACAAGACGGGCAATCATAAACTGACCAGTAACATAAAGGAATTTTAATCATTGTAAATCAAGAACCGAACCTTGCCCAATCTGATCATCTTGTAACTTTCTTTGCTGCAAACAAAGCACATTTGTAAAACAAATATCGATCAGGAGCGGAGCAGCTATTTCTTAGACTACATGTAAGGCCTCCTCTACATTTCTCTTGCAAGGAAAAGCTGTAAAACTTGCTAAGAGCTGACTGTGGAAACCATTTCATATTCACTCGACTTCCTGTTCTTGGAACAAACGAAGAAGCGCCCCCCAAGCCGCTGCTGAAAGAACAGAAGCACCGACAGTAGTATTGCTCCACAAGGTATGACGATGTCCCATGCGAGGCTGAAGAGATCATCGTGAGGGCTTGCATACATGTAAGATGGCCTCAGGCTGGGCACAAAATGCCGAGTCCTGAACGCATCATACACATGAGGCAGCGCACGGATTATGGTGCTTCCAATGTAAAACCCTGCGGAAAGGGCTTTAACTTTGGAGTCAGAGAACACATTTAAGATAACCTGAGGGAGCAGGAACCCGTCGAGTATTAATCCCCCGTATGACACAAGGTCCTCCCAGAATGCATGTTGAATCGGAGCGATGCGAACAACATGCCTTAGCATCCTTCGACTATGGTTAAATCTCATGTGGACAGCCCAAGTTACAGCTCCCCCTATGATGTACAACGGCAAGCATATCCAGAGCACTTTCCTCTCTGCAGCCCATGACTCATCTTTGCTTCCATCCACAGACCGTGCAGACCATGCCAGCTGAAGAAGGCGCAACTGCAGCAGAAAGGTTACCATGGTAATGATTCGCACCATAACTTCATTCACCTCAAGCCAACCACCATCTGAAAGCGGAACAGTCTGTTTGTTGCTGTTCTTGAAGAGAGCCTCAAAGTTCAGCACAAGAGGTATCATGTAACCCAAAGCGAGAACGACAAGCATGGTGATTGACATGGCAGGAAGCGCTTCAGGGGCCTTCTTGACATGGAACAGCTGCACAGCAATGAAGATACATGATAGTGTCATTGAGATCAGGGCCATGGTTCTTTCCAAGTCCATTCTCCATATCGATTCGTCCACTTGGTCTAAGTACATCCCATATGAAGCAATTTCCAGTGGTTCAAAGAAAAGAGGGTCAGTCTTCTTCCTCAAGCTTCTGATTGTCCCCTTAACATGCTGTGTTACTTTAGCATCCAAAGAAGCAAACTGAGCAGTTACCAGAATTTCACAGTCTGATGAGATATTAACCTTTCGACAAGCAACCAGGCACAAGGAGCCTGTCTTAGTATCATATACACCCTCCGCCGAGATTTGTTGACCACGAAATGTTCCTAGTGACCAATTCCCAACATAGCGAATGTCATAGCTGACATTAAGCAGCCTCTGCTTCATCTCCGCCATTGCATGATGAGAGAAGGGATTTGAAACCACCAAAGAGTTCCCATCGTATAACATTGACCCAACTGTGACCGGTGATGCATATCCAGAACCCCCTCCTGTCTGCAAGTGGAACCGGTACGTCAAGTCCCGGTATGAATTGCTATCTGGGAACTTTCCCTTCCTCTTCTTGTCCAAGTGATACTTCACGTAATACTTCTTGGCCTCATCAACCTTAGTGTAGTTATACTTCAAACCAGTAAAATTGCTTCTAAAGTTTGGAGGGGGTGCATTAGAACGTCCGGCAATGCCCTCACTGCTTTCCAGGCTCGTATTCCAAACCAATCCTGCAGCAAAGCTCCGTTCCTGAATCGACCACACTGCCGGGAACCAGAAGCTCATCCCAATCCCACACTCACCCACTGCCAAATCCGCACGGGATGGTCCTGAATTCACCACGAGACACCCTTTGAGGCAAAGCCGGTTGCCATTCTGGTCCCAGAACCCCTCCACAACAACCGCCTTCTTGTCAACCATAAAGTAGTACATCGAAAAATCAGTCAGGTTGGAGAACACCACATAAGCTCGCACGGCACCATCCTTGGCGCAGTCCATCCGGTTGACAAACATATACCTCTGGTGAAGCCCCAGCGAGGAGGTGCTCGACTCGCCACCGTTCCTGTAGTCCAGCCTAAACCCCGTTTTGAGAAGCCAACTGAGGTGGGCGCACGAGAAATTCCTCCCCTCGAACACCTGGCGTGCGTCACGCCCATGGGCGGGCGGCTGAGGGCAGGAGGCGCTCTCCGCGTACGCGTATCCCTCCTCGGCGTAGGCGAGGAGCGAGATGGGCTCGAAGGAGTTGGAGGAGTCGGCGCTGTTGACGCGGCCGGTGACGAAGGAGTGCGTCAGGTTGGCGGGGCTGGGGTAGCGGACGCGGAGCACCACGGGGAGGAGTTGCACCGGCGAACCGTCCGCGGCGCGGCCGGAGCCGGAGCCGACCATGCAGAGCTCGCCGGAGGCGGACGAGTAGTACCCGTCCAGGTTGAAGGTGACGGAGCCGCGGCGGCCGACGAGGCGGGGGAGGCGGGGGCGGAATCGGTGCGCCTGGCCGTCGTACTCGAAGAGGTGGCGGCCACGGAAGGGGCGGCGGCCGCCAGAGACGGTGAGGGTGGCGGAGACGTGGAGGAGGGAGGCGTCGGTGGTGCGGAGGACGGAGGAGGGGAGGAAGGAGAAGGAGCGGGGCAGGAAGGAGGGATCCGGGCCGAAGAGGCGCGCCCCGCCGCCGGAGAAGTAGCCGGTGGAGAGCTGGAGGCTGGGGAGCGGGGAGGAGGCGGCGGAATCGTCGCCGGCGGGGAGGTCGGGGGCGGCAGGGAGGGCGGGGCAGCGGGCGGAGTAGGAGTAGGAGTAGGTCGCGGTGGTGGTGGAGAGGGCGGCCGGGATCAGGAGGAGGAGGAGGAGGGGGTAGCAGTTAGGGTCAGTGGGTGGCGGCGCCATTTGGTAGGTGGTGGTGGTGAGTGAGGTCTCCTCCCCTCTTACGGGGTAGATGGGGATTTTTATTTTTCCTTTTCCTTTTTATTCAAGTAATCGTACTGTGTTAATGGCTGGGTGAGGAGGTTGTAAGTATCACGTCATCACGACCTATCCTAATAGAGAAAGATAATTTAGATTGTAATATATATTAAAATTAGATATATCGTTGTAGGATCATAATTTAAACTTGTAGAATTATTAAAATCAAGTCGGATCATAGTAGAATTATAGTAGGATTATTATCTTGATAACAAACTATATTAGTATCTAGATATCTACGATCAGAGCTAAAAACCTATCAAAATATAGTGAATTGCACCAAAATTATGAACATAAACTGTACCTACCGTCCATTGCCTCCTACGTCGGGCAATTCAGACGGGGATACCCTCGAACGGATCGAATCTTCCAAGGAGGCAGGAGGGAGTATCTGAGCATCACGTTTTAGTAAAGATACCAAATCATAGGAAGGACTATGAATATACACAAACCAGCAGATAATCCAATCTGGCTGAGATCCCAAGAACGAATAAGGCCTTGCTCAGTTAGGCTGAAAAGCTGTGATTTATGACTAAAATTGTACTGTAACGGCTAAAATTTTACTGTAGCTGAAGACGACTTATTTAGCGTAATTAAATTTAAAAATTTTTAAAATAGAAAAAAAAATATGTTAGCTCGTTACGGACAACGTGAACGAATACAGAGAAAAAAGAACCGACAAAAAAGCTTAAAAAACCAAAAGTTCAGAAAAAGACAAAATTTATAAATAATAAAAAATAAACCAGAAGCTAAGGCAAGGTCAAACTCCATTCGATATTCAGACTGCCATGGTGACGTATCAATCATACACCGAAATAAGCTGCGGGCGAGGGCTCCACAGGTAAATACCCTCATGCTAATATGCTACCGTAAAAATATTGTGCCTAAATACATGGAGATGCTATTTATGTTCAGCGGACGAACTAGACAAGGATATTTACATAGGCTACTTACAGGAATCAGTTTGATTCTCGGGCACAATTTGTTGCAGCTCCTATCCAGCTGACGATAGGAGCAATAGCTATAATCGCTTCAATGGCAAAATCATTACTCCAATTTTGTCCAGATAGCACGCAGACTACCCGTCATAGCCTCAATGTGGTGTCTGCTGTCGCTCTAGAAGCTCCAGATTTTGCCTTCTCGGCTAGGAATTTGTCGCAGTCTGCTCCCTTCACGGTGAATTCCATCAGCAACTCCTCAAATAATCTCCTCAGTGAGGTCTTAAACCTCACCGAACAGCTCTTGTCACCCTCGTCGACATCCTGCACTCCATCTCCAACAAGACATCCAACTTGGGCACCGTCCAGGTAGGCTCTGCAAGCTACGAGGATATTGCACCCATGCTTGCGGAAATGGCCAGAAACAAAACCCTCGAAATGCTGCAGAGAGTCACATCCGCATTAAATTTGCAGGTACCAAGGCTGTATATGAAAGAATACACTACAATAGTTTCACCACAAATGGTCTCATCAATAAAATAGATGTTGACTTGATGTCCACATATCTATCATATTGGGAGTCCATGCCAATTAACAACTCGACATGGTTACATTGGTTCCCAAAAGCTTTGGTATTGCTATGGAAACAGGTAGTCCTTTCCCAGTAACTAGGATAAGCAGAGGTATATTCATACCTTTGGTGGATTTCGAAGAGAATACAGCATCGTCCTGCAGGACAGCAGGAATGTATCTTCATTATATGTTAGGGATTTCTTCTCCCCTTGAGGTGTGTTGGCTTGCATAGCATATCCAGGCTCGTTGAAATAAGGCTTGGCATTCAAAACCAAAGCCTGAATGGAGACCAGGACCTGCAGCATGGTTGAATTGGATGGATTCCACATCTCACATCCACTACCAGACCAGGTGTTTAAGAGGCTAAGGCACACCTTCCCACAAGCATACAAGTTGGGATTAAGCCGCAACCCACCAGAACGGTAGTTCACCAGCTGCATAGAATAAACTAATTATTGCATGATGCTTAAAATCAGACTGAAGCAAGAAGAGCAATCACTGATGGAGATAAAGTCAACGAAATCTTACTGGGGGTACACTTGGATACTGAGGAGGGAAGTAAATGTCAAAGAAGAAGAGCCCGTCATGGTAAGGAGTGCCTGCTGGTCCCATAATGACAGCTCTAAGCAGGTCCATTCTATCCTCGTATGCCCTCACGAATATAGTATCTATTCAATTTGGAGAAAATCCCAAAATAAAATCATAAGACACCCTTATGAATATAGTGTCTTCTAAAGACACAAGGAAATTTCATCAAGAATTTGAACTAATAATGGCATGATTCATCAAGCATGATACTAATCAGAAAAAACCAGTACCAAGAGAACGTTCAGAAAAATTTGAGCATAAGAAGCAATAGCAAACTACCTGGCAAATCTTTTTCTAGAACTTTCCACTCATGCTGTATACGCTTTGCCCAGTCTTTTGATGGCTGTCGAGAGGACAACTTAGTATTTAACTATGAAGACAAAGGATAGACAGCGCATACCAAAACCATTACCTTCCTCACCACCTGAACCTTTCTTAACTCTGGCTTTGAATAAAAATGATCACTGTGATCATCAACAGTATCAAATTGCTTAAATGCATTGTATTTTTCATCAATTTTATCATCCACGATCTTAATGGTTTTGGTCTTATTTGACATCTCCGCAGCAGTCTTCTGCAGCCATGGCAAAGGAGCCTCCACACCAGGTGGAATATCCAAGTCATCAAACTTGGCAGCCAAACTAAAGTTATACTCACTTTCAAAAAGTGTAGCATCGTAATCATAGTCATCATAGTCATCGTCATCATAAGCATAGTCCTCTTCAAATGCCTCAAAAGGATAGTCATCAGAATTGTGGTAAACTGGGTTGTCTTGAAATATTTTCAGGCCACCCATTATGTCGGTATTTTTTGAAGCATAGGTGCTTGGGCCAGCAATATCATCAACCAAACTACTCTGGAATTGTTCCCACAGAAAAGCATCTGTCAGAGAATGGCACGGTATACAGGCAAGTAATATAAAAAGGGAAACTGGGAAAGACCTGAGGGAATTTACCTTCATGTGCTTTGGCCAATCCGTAGGATATCCAACAGCTTGCTTATTCTTATCAACTGATGATTTCTCACCAATAATCACAACTCCATCAGGATCATCATCGCCATCAATTTCAATTACTTCATGAGGAACAACCTATTGATTCAGTATGTAAGAAAACTATGTTTCATCTAAAAAAAAGTATGTAAAAAAATCCAAGCACACCGTTTTATACTAGAAGAATATTGTATTACGAAAATGTTATATGAACATAGTTGATCTTATATAAAAAAAATCCTATGCCTGGATAGATCATAATATATGCAAAAAAAGAATAAAGCAAAAGCACAACGTCTAAATGTCATGCAGTTATCCACCAATCAAAATAGTTTCCACAATTTTAATTTTGGTTTTGCAATCAACAACACCCCCTTTCATACAATATAGATGTAACATGTAAGGTATTCACAAGCTCTGTGGTTGCCAAGTTAAATGCTCTGTATAGGCCATTGGCATTGGCATTTCATGGGCTACATAGTCCTAAATCAGATAACTAAACCAGAATTCTAGAAGCACAGGATGACATTAACGAATTGAGGAACCTAACAGATAAAAACCACATAAGAATCAAATACAAGATATCTTCTAGTTTGTCTGTCTGTGCTCCCCACTTCCACTTCTGGTAGGTGAAAATTACAAGGCAGGCCTCCATCACCAATATCAAGTGCCACATGATCATGTGCCTACCTATCCAGATGAGTAAACACTAAACAACTAAGGTTTTTACTCAACCAGTTCCATGGTTGACTACCACTCCACCAATAAGATAATCATCAGATGAACAACCTGCCATATCCTACAGAAACTAATCAGAACATCTTGACATCCATAACTACAAGGCCAATACAGGGTGCCATTCCCGAGAATCCCCGACTACAGATTGATTCCTATTAGAAGTATTTGTATTAGTCCTTTGTCTAAAGGGTTCTCTGCTTTTTGCTCACGCCTTGTAAATGCTTTATTATGGCCCATTTGACCCATGGAATAGATAGAGTGGTCATTCCAAAACATGGTATTAGGCCTTGCTCGGTTGGGCTGAAAAGTTGTGGCTTATGACTGAAAATGCACTGAATCTTGATGAAATTTCACTGTAACTGAATGTGGCTTATTTGGCGTAATTAAATTTTAAAAAATTTAAAAATAGAAAAATATGTTAGCTCATCTCGGACAACGCAAACTAATACGAGAAAAAAAAGAACTGGCAAAAAAGATCAAAAAAGTGAAAAAAATCAGAAAAAGACGAAATTTATGAATAGTGAAAAATAAGCCAGAAACCAGAAGTTGAAGCTGAAACAAACGGGGCCTAGAGCACATGGCTCATCCTCTCCCTAACCCTAACCCTAGCCGTCGCCCTGAGCACCGCTGCTTTCCTCTTCTCACCCCTCTCCATGCGCTGCCCTACGCTGATCCGTGCCACCTCCATCCTTCGCTGCTAGACTCACCCCGCTCGGATCCAGCGTTGTTGGCCTCGCCCCACCCAGATCCAGCCACCCCAAGGTCATCATCCTCTGCACCGGTGTCCTCCAACCCAATGCTGCCAGATCCAATCAACCCCGAGGTCACCAACACCAGATCCGGTCGTCATCACCTCCACGTCCTTCCCTCCCTCCGGTGCTGACCTCGGCTTCACCTGGATCTCGCCACCCCACGCCGGATCCGCCGCCTCACGTCGGATCCTACACCACCCTGGCCGTCTCCGAGCTCCTCCATCAGATCCGGTCGACCCCAAGGTCGCCAGCACCAGATCCGGTCATCTCCGCCTCTGAGCTCCGACTACCTCGGCTTCCTCCCCACCAAGTCAACGTTGCTGTCCTAAGCTCTGGCCAAGCTTCGTGCTCTACATTAAGCTGTTGACCGCCGCTAGCTCCTCCATCTCCATCCCACCCGCCAAGGTCGTGTTCAATGGGACGAACTTCCGGGAGTGGTTTGTACACCTACAGATCTGCCTCAATAGCCAGCACCTTTGGGATCACCTCACCAGTGAACGGCTTTGTCCGCCTCTCCTTGCTCTGCCGGGCCACTTGTTGGTGTGGGTGCTGCCCTAGCTGATCCTGATGCCATTGCTGCATTTGAGGATGTTGTGGAGGTGTACTAGTCTGACCTTCATATGTATGAGAGGTGGCAGGATGATGAAGCTCGTGCCATCGCCATCCTAATTGGGAGCATGACCGTTGACATCTCTGTGGACTTCGCCAAGCTCCCGTCGTCACAGCTAATGTGGGAGCATGTCCAAGCACAGTATCAGCCGAGCATTGATCACTGGAGTGTGGTGCTAGCTCAACTCTTTGGGATCGGATGTCTGTCGGACTTGTTCCTGCTGTGTGCAAACCCAGGCTCATCAGGAGACTCGCCATCTCTACGACTTCCTGACGCATCTTTGATTAGAGTTCAAGCCGGTTCGTGCTCCCCTTCTGGCCCACCCACCGCGTCCGTCTCTGGTGGAGGCACTCACTTTTGCTCATTTCGAGTAGACTCATTTTCGTGGCATGACTCAGCAGTCGTCTTCTATCATCCAGGTTGCTTGTACGCCCACTACTCCTATAGCTCCTATGGCGGTAACGTCTACTACTGCTCCTCCAGCACCAATGGCTACTACGAGTGCCTCTATTAGTGGCCTTCACTGCAACTGGTGTCAGCGTGATGGTCATACCTACCAGACCTACTACTCCAGGAGGCGGAGCCAAGGCCGCAGAGATGGTCATCCTCAACATGGCTCTGCTTAGTCCGGAGGTGTTGGTGCTCGCCAGACAGACCCCACTCAACAGTTGGTCTCCCTCCAATGTCTGGTCATTAGCCTGATCTCAGGCTCTTTAGGTGCGGCCAGTCTCGCCACTTAGCCTCCAGCCACTAAGCCTCCCACTTCGGTATATCATGTCCTTGGATCCTAGACTCTGGTGCTTCCTTCCACATAACACTAGACTCCACTCACCTCAACTCTTTGAGTCCTTCCGCTAAACTTGTTTCCATTCAAACTGTAGATGGTACTTCTCTTTCTATTACTAGTCGAGGCACTCTTTCCATTCATAGTTTCCATATTCCTATAGTTTCTCATTTCCCTAGTCTTGCTATGCAGCTTATGTCTGCGGATCAGATTACTGATCATGATTGTCGTATCATTCTTGAGCCTGACTCGTGCTGTATTCAGGACCACCGCACAGGGACTCTGGTTGGTACTAGCCTACACCGCCTTGATTCTCAGCATCTCTGGGAGCTCGACTAGCTTCGCCTTTCTTCCACTTTCGATACCTCCATCAGCCAGTCAACCACTACTGCCACTACCTCCGCCGCCACCACTTCGGCCAGTTTTGCTCAGTGGCATCATCACTAAGGTCACATATATGGCTCACATCTTTCTTCTTTCGTTGGTAGTTGTGTTCTTGGTTCTGTTCCCGGTCACATTACCTTATCTTGTATGGGTTGCAAGCTTGGCAAGCAGTTGCAGCTCCCTTATGGCTTTAGTGACTGTTTTCGGTCGTCCTTTTGATTTGATTCACTCGGACGTATGGGATTCAGCTCCCTTCATTTCGAAAGGGGTCATCGATACTATGTGATCTTCATGGATGACTACTCTCGCCATACTTGGATTATTTCATGTCTTCTCGTAGCCAAATCCTTTCTATTTATCACTTTTGCTACTATAGTTCATACTTAGTTTGATTGAACCATTCATGCCTTTCGTACCGATTCTGCTGGTGAGTACCTGTCTACTACATTTTTGTCAGTTTCTTTCCGCGCAGGGCACTCTTCATCAATACTCCTGTCCTGGTGCTCACACTCAAAACGGTGTTGTTGAGCGCAAGCATCACCACCTTCTTGAGACGGCTCGCGCTCTAATGCTGGCCTCTTCTGTTCCGCCTCACTTTTGGGTTGGGGCCATTTCTACCATCACCTACGTTGTCAACCTACAACCCTCCATTGCTCTTCAGGGTTCTATTCCTATTGAGCGTCTCTATTGTAGGTCTCCTCAATACAGTCATCTTCGTGCTTTTGGTTGCATCTGCTTTGTTCTTCTTCCACCCCATGAGTACACAAAGCTAATTGCTCAATCGGTTGAGTGTGTTTTCCTTGCCTATAGTGCTGAGCACAAGGGTTACCACTGCTATGACTGTTGCTTGTCGGATGTGCATTTTGCGTGATGTCACCTTCGATTAGTCCCGACCTTACTATCCTCGTGACACCACTTCCAGTCTGGACTCTTGCTGAGTCGATCTCCTTTCTAACTTTTTCTGATGCTCAACTCTCCACTCCATTGGTTTCGCATCCATCTCCACTACCTTCACCAGTTTCACATTTGGCGACCTCCCATCCGGCTCCCGTTGCTTCCCCACCGGAGGATCCCACCAGGCACCAGCTCTTTCGTTGAGGTCACCCCCTTTCCATTCCACTACACTCATCGTCCTCGTTCTAATCCATTTGATCCTTTTCCACCAACCTTGTCACCCAGTACCTCTACTCTTCCATCCTTGTTGGGTTCTACTCTAGTGCCTTCTTCTCCCTCCTTGTTGGGTCCTACTCCAGCATCTTAGTGATCAGAGTGTGATTCCACGTCCTGATCACTACATTTTTGCTGATTCTGCTACTTCTCTTGCTGAGTCTACCTCTTATCATGATTTTCAGCAAGAATATGGGTGTTACTATGATGAAACTTTTGCCCATATTGCTCATATGACCACTGTTTGCACTCTTGTTGTTGTTGCCTCTATTTGGCAATGGACTATCTCACAACTTGATGTTAAAAATGTCTTCCTCAATGCTGACCTACGAGAGTAGGTCTACATGCACCCGCCTCCTGGGCATTCTGTCCCCGACAGTCAGGTTTGTTGCCTCCGTCGTTCTCTCTATGGGCTCAAACAAGCCCCTGATGCTTGGTTTGAGCGTTTTACCTCTGTTGTCAATGCTGTCGACTTCTCCGCCAGTAACCACTATCTTGCTCTCTTTGTTCACACCTCCTCTTATGGTTGGACGCTTCTTCTCTATGTGGATGACATGCTCATCACTGGAGATAACCCTCGGTTTGACTTTGTGAAGACACGTCTCAGTGAGCAGTTCTAGATGTCTAATTTGGGCTCTCTTCACTACTTCCTTGGGATTAAGGTCACCTCTACGCCTGATGGCTACTATCTCTTCCAGCAGAAGTACATATTGGACCTTCTTGATCATGCTTGTCTCACTAATCAACGCACGGTGAACACTCCTATGGAGCTTCACCTTTAGCTTTGTCCTACTAATAGTACCCCTCTCTAGGATCCCACTCGCTATCGCCACCTTGTTGGGAGTTTGGTTTACCTTGGTGTCACTCGTCGTAACATCTCTCATGTTGTTCACATTCTGAGTCAGATCGTTTTTGCTTCTATCTAGCTCCACTATAGTCAATTCCTTTGATTTCTGCTATTTCTTTGTGGGACCATCACTCAGTGACTTTTCTTCCCTCGCTCCAGCTTCTTACAGCTTAAGGTGTACTCTGATGTAACCTGGCTAGTGATACTTCTGATCATCGGTCTCTCTACGTTTGTATCTTCCTTAGTTTATCCTTCATTGCCTTGATTGCCTGGAACACTAAGAAGCAGACTGCAGTTTCCTGTTCGAGTGCAAAGGCTGAGCTAAGGGTTTTGGCGTCTGTGACAGCTGAGATCACCTGATTATGATGGCTCCTTGAGGATTTTGGTGTTTCGGTTTCTGCATCGACTACGTTACTGTCAAACAGCACCAGTGCAGCATGAGCTGACCAAGCACATTGGGGTTCATGCTTCCTACTTGCGGTCGCAAGTGCAGCAACAAGTTATCGCTCTTAAGTATGTGTCTTCAGAGCTTTAGCTAGCTAGCTTTTTTTCACGAAGGCGCAGACTAGGGTTCAACATAACTTCTATCTCTCCAAACTCAGTGTTGTTGATCCACCATGAGTTTGAGGGAGTGTTAGAAGTATTTGTATTAGTATTTTGTATAGAGGCTTTTCTGCTTTTTGCTCATGCCTTGTACATGCTTTATTATGGCCCATTTGGCCTATGGAATAGATGAGTGCTCATTCCAAAACAATTCCCTCCTGCCCGTCGTAACAGCTACAACAAGGCAATCAACCCTGAACGATTATAGTTTTACCAATCAATCAACTACAATTTCCCAATCAGGTAGCAATGAGACCTTACTAACACAGGACCCAACACGCAACACACAAGGATAAAAAAACCCAATAAAATACCAAACTACAAACGCAATTAAAATTCAGCACACGTGAAGAGGCACCGCACCTATTTCCAACACAATCACAGATCATCATCAACCCACAGGCCAGCCCCAATCCATAATCCTATATAGGGCGATAGACAACTTGTGTCAAACAGACAGCCTGGAATCAGCATCTTAACTCAGTACATAAACATTAAGGGACCATTTGGAATGCAGGAATTTTGTAGGAATTTCACAGGATTTTCATATGAAATAGTTCAATTCCCGCAATCCAAACAGGGCCTAAAAAGGATCGCCCAACCCTTCCTCCCACTACAATCCGGTGGCGATTACCAAACCACATCAAGCGATCACACGCGCCACAACTTTCAATTCCAACAGCAACGAAAATCATGCACCGTAAGCGAACAGGGAGGGGGCGCCTTCCGACATCACCTGGCTCCGCTTCCTCTTCTGGTGGCCGGAGCTCCAACCTCTGGCGGCTGCGGCGGCCGCCGGCGACACCTCAACCACCTCGGGATCATCGAACGATGAGCTCCCCGCGCACAGGTGACTCCTGCGGTGGCAACCGAAACAACCAAAATCAGCGGAAAGTGCGAAACGGTGCAAAGAGAGCGGCCGATTAAATCGGCAGCGGGGGGACTCACTTGGAGGCGTGGGTTGCCATCGAGGGCGCGACCAATGCTATCGCCGTCGATCGCCGGGGGCGTCGGCGTCGGCGTCGGCGGCCGTTAGGGCTCCGGCGAGGTGGGTATTAGCGGAGGTGAGGAGGGATTTGGGTGGTGGGTGCGGTGGGGCGTGAGCGTGACTGAGCGGAGACTGGACTCCGGAGAGAGAAACCTATTTATAGGGAAATAAATTTTCCAAGGGGATATCCGAAAAAACGTGGTGGAGTGTGGAGAAATAAAATATATATATATATATATATATATATATATATATATATATATATATATATATATATATATGACCACAGCCCAGTTGTGCGTCTTCATGATCATCCGTACGTAGGTCTGAATAACTAAACGATAAAATATATGTTTTCATTATCGTTTCTTTTCTATCTAAAGCCATCTTACCAAAGAAAAAAAATCCCTTCTTGCGCACCGTGTCACGCGATTTCTCCACATAACCAGAGCCCTAGTTGACTAAGGCCTACCTACATATTTGACTCCCATCTTCTTTGAAAATTGCTTCTTTAAAATTCTCTAATACCTTTTCTTTCTTCCAGATTATGATTAATCAATAACACCGTAGTGAGATCCCAACATCTATAAAGCAAAAGAACAAAAAATAAAACCCACATTCGTCCCTAAGCCCCCTCAATTGCTAAAGCAATTCACCTTAGCAGACAACAACCATCTATGTTACAAGAGAGAAGCAGTATGAAACAATTAGCAGATGAATAAGTTGACATTGCTTCTGCTAATCTGACGCTAGAAAACATATGATAATATAAGCGGTAAAGAATAAAAAAAGACCCATTTGCTTTTGGGAAAATAGTTTTCAACATAGTATGGATTTTTTTAGCCTCGTTTTTACTCCATGATTTATGGCTAGCTGCATAGGTGGGTTCTTTTGGGTTGATGGTTTATGGCTTATGACAAATATTTGAATTCGGACTGTTCACGAGAGTCAGTACGTAAAGAAAAATAGTCGCATGCGATTTTGACTAGTACAGTTGAACTCAATACATTTTTTACTATAATTTTTCTATTGACCCCGTTTTAAAAAAACGCACCGTTTAAAAGCTAGTTACTGTAGACAGTATATGCATAAGCCAACTTTAAACCGAAAAGAAGCCGGCTATATCGCCTTGCGAAGTGGATGCCCGGGGGAAGAAAATCTCGGTCCCACGAATCAATCAGGGCTTGCGGCTAAGTTGAATGGAGAGATTGAGAGGACAGGTAGGGTTTTATTTTGTTTTACAGGTACGTAGATCAATTCCTATTGTTTCTGTATGTTTATGGGGCATATCAAAGTAGGAGTACTTTGTAGAAAGTGACATGAGGCAAATGATCATTAGTTCATTACTCGTACCCATTAAGAGTTCTTTTAAGCTTTTCTTTTTTTCCCTTGTTTCTAAAGTTAGTGCCACACTACGACTGCAACTTCAGAATCAAAACGGATCCAGTCTACTGCAAACTGATACAAGAACTAGATGATGCAGTGAACGGATAACTCTTAGACAGAGTAAACGTGTTCGGATTAGTTAAAGCGTCTACGAATGTGTCATCTGTGAAGACTAGATTGCTATCCACGAAGCTTAACACTGCATATGCAAGTTTTTTTCTTGTATCCTGCCTCTCTTCTGCGATGCAAGAACATACCATCTAGCCAGCTACACGACAGCAACAAATTGATCCAGAATATGTAATGAAACTGACACTATTCAGTTTGATGTTTTGCTCAGCCACGAAGTAAAGCTCAGTCTCAGGAAGCTGGGATAGACGGATAGATACCATGGAACAAGGGAAGAAATAAAGACGGTTAAAATTCGGAATAATCATCCCAGACATGTTTTGTCACGGTAATCGAGCAAATATGAATAGTGGACGATACTTAGGGCATGTCCAATGATGATTTATGAGCTAGCTCTAAATATATTATTTCATATTTTAATAGAAGAGAGAGAAAAGCTAGCTCTTGATCAAGAGCTAGTCTCATACACACATTCCAAGATTATATGAGGATGTCATGTGGGACTATTCATGTTACGAGCTATATGCTAAAAGTTAATATCATTGGAGAAGTTAGCTTAGAGCTAGTAACTAGCTTATACCATTGTACATGCCCTTACAAGCAGCATTCTCCCAATATATTATGAATATAAGAATCGGATTGCAGCTACATTTGCATTAGTAAGCATGTACAGTGTCAGTTAAGATCTCAAACCAGATGGAAACCAAACATTTCAGTTTTCATTATTCATGGCTGGAACAGTAGACATGGCACTGACGTATCAGAACACAAACAACGAGGTAAGAAGTAAAGGAAACAAAAATGGAAAACCAGTGTCGCTGTAAACTACAAGAGCTGATCCACATCTGGATATCCAAACTTCTCAAGATATTGGAATTGTGTGAGAGGCACAGCTCGAGAGGCCCATGCCCCAAAATGTCCATACAGAGACAAGTCCTTCAGCTTTGACTCAATCTTTGACTTAGTTAATGAGAACAAAAGCAACATCACGTCTGTATCAAGATTTGATTGAAGAACATCTAACAGCAGCATGAAGGATTGCCTGGGCATTGTCGACATAAACACAACAAAGCAATGTTCCTTGATTCTTCATCTTAATTTAAGCAGCAACAGTAGCAGTCTCTGACTTATCTATTCCTTCGATGTTCGTTACTCTGAGCTTTGTCAATTCCTGGAAATCGTCACAACATAGAGTAAGAACTACATAATTCAGAGGATAAGGTCAATAATGAAAACTTCATCTTTTATTTTGAGAACAGTAGGTAGTGAAAATTAAAATGGTATGAACTTACCTGACGGTGGCCCTTTGTTCGGCGGTAATTTTTTCTCCTTTTCTTCTTGAATATAATAACTTTTGCATCTAGGGCCTGAAAAAGATTGTCAAGAGAATTTGAACTCAAAATTGTGCAACAGTATATAACAATAAGAACCAATTGGATCAAAACTGGGCTCTGGGTAAACAATTCTGAAAAAAAGTGTATGTCTATTAACAGCAAGATTGTAACAGTCAAGCTTGGGGCAAATACACATTTTGTCAATCAAATATCAATGTTTCTGTACATGATCGAACATATGATGTCAGTAAAATCAAAAACTAATATAAGTACCAGACTCAACCATCAAATATATTTCATGTTATAAGCATCTCAATTCATTTAAAATTTGATAGTACGGAGAAATCATGGGAAGTGGCAACAAGAACGGTGCAGTCCAATGTGGTGCCCAATGAATTAGTTCATGGTCCTTCAAGAGAGACCAAAAAGGTCTGTGTTAGTCATTGTCTCATACAAATTATATGTTGAGTAGACATCCTATTGGACTTTGACACATAATAAGCAAATGCTTAAGATACCAATATACTGTTCAGAACATGCTCAGTGCATACAGAATTTTGAACATGTTTTAGCATGTTAAAACCACCAGACGATGGTGACACAACAAATAAAAGTATAAAAATATACACCACTGGATTTACTGGATTCTAATGCAACAAGTCAAGGAATTTATAGTTCTCTAGTGTAGAAAAATCCTGTTACCAGCACACATTTCAAGGCTTAATGATGGTAGCATAATGAGCAAGTACCAGAGTGCTATCAGCCTTCAAATGCACCAATCAGCTCATATAATTAGGTCATGAATATTAAGACTGGCATACATACTAATGATTTGTTAATACAAATAGATTCAGACAAATCTGAAATCTGCATAGATATTGCCTTGTGCATAGTTTACAAAATGCAGATGTAATACTTTAAAAGATACACTTATAAACTTGTTTCAACAAATATAGTTCAAGTCCTTTCATTAACTTCATTTTAATGAAATGTTGAAGAACACTCTTCCAAAAAAAAGAACAGACTCAAGAAGGGCCCTCCTTACATGCTCTTCAACGACAGCATGAACAGCAGCATCAGGAAGAATTGGCCTCCCAATGATTGTTTGTGTTTGTGAGCCAACCATGAGAACTCGATTCAATATTAACTGCAAGTGATTCAGACAACAACATCAGCAAAATTATCAATGGAATGAAAAGTACAGGAAGCAAGCAGAGCCCTATGTTTCGTTGATGAGATCATTAAAGGAAGTCATCAACTAGTCACTGCAATAGCTTAGGTATTTTGATTTGTAAAATGGTAAGCTGAAGGAACAGCATTACGAGGATGAGATATAGTGGTACTAATGCAACTAAAACAAGAAGGCACCTAATAATGGTTCCACTTAACCCATCAACCACAACAATTCATGTTATTAACAAGTCCATACAGTTCACCAAGCTTAAAATTCAATCTTTGGTCCATTTTTACAGCAACCTCTTAGGCAGCGTCTGTAAGAGAAGGCAAGTCTAAAAATTTCCTGTTCTAGATAAAACAAACAACTTGAACCTGTAATCTGAAGGTACAAAGTTCTCACTACAAATGGAACAAAATTAACCAGTCCAAAGTGCTACCGGATATTTCGAGGTATAACAGTGGTTGCATAATACCAAGATCAGATCATGCATTACATGCAATTCCACGTTTCATCATATCCAGTGTAGCTATATTATCAGCTCAGAATTTGAAGTTCCAATATACAAATATAATTCGTCACCAAATGAACAAAGAAGATAAACATTCGTAATAAAACTTGAACTCATAATCACAACTATTACCCTATCAGTCATATAAGTTGCAGCTTGTTCCGAATCAAGATGCTAAGACACAGTCTAAATTAAAATAGAATGAAATAGTTGCGCTCAAAGTGCCACACTTACCTTGTCATTCACATCGCAAAATTTCAACCTCTCCGTGAAGATGGAGTCGCCATTGCTCACCTTAAACTGGTGCGAACCAATCTGCAGGAAGAAGCGACAGCCGCACACAGTGACGCACCAGTCCACGCCCACAGCCGAACCCTAGCGCAAAAACGAAAGATTCGGGCCAAATGGAGCAGACCTGGACGACGGCGAAGGCGGGCTCGTAGGGCTTGAAGGGTTTCTCGTCAGACCCGAGAGGGCCCACCACCGAGTACCCTATCTCCGCCGCCTCCGCCACCTTCTCCTCCTCCGTCTTCCCGCTAGGCGGCTTCGACGCCACCGCCTCCTCCTCCCCCCACTCGTCCTCGCCTCCCTCTTCGTCGTAGTGCTCGTCATCGTCCTCCTCCTCCTCCTCGTCTCCGGAGGATCGAGTGGCGAAGTGGCAGAGCGAGGGGAAGAGCCGGAGCGAGGCCAGGGCGCGGGGAGTGTGGGGAGCGAGAGGCTGGGATAAGGAAGTTAGGGTTTGGGTCGCGATCGAGACTGGTGCGGGGGGTTGAGGGCTGTGAGGGACGAGGCGGCGCGAGAAGAAGCGGAGGAGGCATCGCCGCGTCGCCATGGCTGCGGCGGCGGCGGAAGCGGAGGGAGGCGAAGAGGAAGGAGGGTAGCGGATTTGATGAGGGTTTAAGGGAAGAAAGAGACGGGAATGTGCAACTGCCGGTGGGCCCTGTTTATTCGGTGTCGAGGGAGAAACAGCGCGCGTGTTAAGCCTACGTGTTCTCGAGGTGAAGGCGCTCGGACTTAGCGGAGTAGAATACGTATTCTCGCATTGCCTTCGTACTTCTTCGATGTGCTCCTTGCTGCTGCTGCTGCTTCTTTGAGATGCGTACTACTACTTGCTAACGGAATACTTAAAGGACAGAATTTGTATAATCCACAAGAAACAAACTGTACTACACTGCCGTGACAGAATATGTAACGCAAAACAACCGATTTCCTTATCTCCGTATTGTATTTGCTTTGGGGGAAAAAAAGAGAGAGCAGGTTGCTATTTTTTGTAACATTTTCTACGATTATGACATTGGATAGTAAGTTCGAGCTCAACCTTGAATTTAACTGAGAAATTAAGGAGACTTCTGCTCAGCCAGGCAAGGCAGACGATCAGCGGCATTTCTTCCTCCCGATCTCGACAAGCCTGGCCAGCTCTCTCACATCCTAGGGTATATTCTTTTTAGCTGCGGCTTGTGATTTTTGATCTGTTTGTGCGAGAGATTATAAAGTAACAGAAACTCACATGCAGTTTTTACTGATATAAATGAAGTCAATAAAGTATGTACTACAATTAACTAGTAGACTATATTTTAAAAAATACTCCGTTTAAAAGCTAGTTACTGTAGAAAAGCCGAAAAACAGCTTTTAAAAGATGAAAACAACAGGACCTCAGTGGCATGGTAAAGAAAAAAGAGTACAGACTACAAAGCTCACTAATGACTATATCTAAAGAAAAAATATTAAAAATCATATTTATTACTATCTAGATATAAAATTTTAAAAGATTATTCTAAGTCTCTATTCTTACAGTATGTTAGAGTCTTATTCAGTTTGTTCCTAGTTTTTGACGGTCAGAAGGATTTCGACCACCTTGTTCGAGAGACTTTTTCTCCGCTCCTTGATTATTTTTCCAAGTAAACTGAAGGCTAACTCCGAGGAGACCGTAGAGACAGGAACAGTCAATATATCCCGTGCTAATATGGATAGCACTTGATATATTACTTTCTGGGTTTGCCACCACGAGAGGATGTTCAACTCTTACTTGAAGCTGACGCTATCACTATTGAGACAGCTTGATAGGTCACCGGTGTTTTGCCGTCTTTCTCCTTCTGACTGATGTGTACCTGCACGAGAATCACTAGAGGAAGAACAAAAAATCAAGCTCCATTGCATAGTCTCTACAAAGGTGCTAGGTGCAACCAGAGGTCTTTCCAAACACACGAACCCAAACTTATTTTCATATTTCTCGTATACTTCATATAATTTATCCATAACTACTCTATAATATGTACAATAATCTAAACTAGTAGCATCACTTAAAAGTTGTAATAAATTTATAAATACATGGAGCTTGGCCCTAAGATCTAAAATAAAGGCGAATGCATATAAAATAGGAATTTCCCTCTAATATTTTAAAAACTTAGTTTTCATGGCAACTATAGCATCCCATAATATAGGATCATTTTCAAAAGTCTTTAGGTGAGTGGCAATTTCAAAAATGATATGAACAATTACAGGAGAGATAGGGTAGTATATTTCAGAAAGACAAAGTGTAGCTTTATGAAAAAGTTCTAAAAAAGAAAATATTTTTTCACTAACAACCCAATTGGCCCCAGTAAGTTCGGGGTCTCTAACTTGAGTTCTACTAAAGGAGCTATGAGATTGATGAACTTGGGTGTGAATGAAGACAGATAATGTGCTCTTATATGGCAATATATGTTTAAATATAAGGTAGGTAGAGTTCCATTTAACAGATATGTCTAAGCCAAATTTTCTAGGACAGACGCTTATTGATATGCGAAAGCTCTTGTATGCTGCTATTGATTGGTTAGAATGATTAATATATGAAACTACATCTCTATAAGAATCAAGACAAGCACTTAATCTTTTTAAATCAGATTTAACAATAAGATTAATAATAGGGCAAGACAACGTTGACGCAATAAGAAAGATTGTGCATAAATATTGAATAAAGGTGTACGAATTTTCATAGCCTTAGTGTTTGTAGTTGCATTATCTAAAGTTATAGAAAAAGTCTTATCCGTGAGGCTAAAATCTTCTACAACTTTAATAATGTATTCTAAAATATTTTTAAAAGTATGCGCAACATTAATTAATTTAAATCCTATAATTTTTTTCCATTATCCAGTCATTATTAACATAATGAGTAACAACACTAATATAATCTTACCTAACCCTACCACTCCATATATTTGATGTCAAAACAATAGAGAATGTACAAGTATGAAACATTTCTTGCAATTTTTCACAACAGTTGTTATAATATTTAATTAAATCTCTAGTTATAGTTTGCCTAGATACAACACTAAATCTAGGGTTTATGAGCAGTCCTAATATTTTTTTTTGAAAAGCATCAGACTCACCAAAATTTAAAAGTAAATCTTGAGAAGCAATTAATCTACAAAAAGGGATACCCAAGCTACCTCTGGATTGTACTCCCAAGTACGTACCGAGCCGTATGATTTATTGGATTCGGAAAAACTCTAGAAGAATGTATTTACAATCATGCAGAGTAAAGACATGGAAGTTTTTATAGAGGTTTAAGAGAGTAACAATCCTACATCTTGTGTAACTATTGCTCAGAGAAATTGAACAATTAAAAGTAATGTGAAATGCCTAGCACTATCTCCTGATTTCCTCTGGCTCTCCCACTTTCTCTCTTGAGGTAACCTTTATATAGTTGACAAAGCGATGACCGTTGTCATGCGCCAAAAGACGTCTCAATGCTTCGGGAGATAACCGACTG
This sequence comes from Dendrocalamus latiflorus, assembly GCA_017311315.1. NCBI lineage: Eukaryota > Viridiplantae > Streptophyta > Magnoliopsida > Poales > Poaceae > Dendrocalamus > Dendrocalamus latiflorus. Next base: position 33,149,691 of record CM029614.1, on the reverse strand, counting down.
GCGAAAGTTATTGTTAGAGAGATGTGGTGGCCTGTTCGTCGTGTGACGGTTGTTCATAGAGAGAGATCACGTGCCGTTATTAGGATTAAGGTTACATTTTAACTATCTTGTCAGACAGACTCACGATGTAGTAAGTCATCGTAGACTAGCTAGTTGGAAATGGATTGATCGTAGAAAGTTCTACGATCACAGGGTGCACGCAGGACAACTTATGACTATCTGGTCATAGAAGGACTTATGGCTATGAAGTGACCGTAGAAAAACTTACGACCATATAGTCATAAGGATTTATGACTACTCTGTAAAACTTCTCCCCTATTGATAAGAGGTATATTACGACGTAATCATTTGAGGATTATTATATCCTCGTTATTACTTATCTCATATTTTATTTTATATTTTTTTAGAGTTGGAGTCGGATATAGATGGTATTATATATTTATTTACATTTTTGTATTCGTTTCATGAGTTTTCAGTTAGCTAGATAAAAAATTTTCCATTCAGCCTGCACCTCTAACCTCAATACCTCATGCATCGCTGGCCAACTCTCTCAACGCTAATCGCTCCGCTTCCGCTCGCCGCAGACGCTGGTTCGACTCCCAAATTGACGCGCACCCGCGCCCCGCTGCTCCTCCCGATTGACGGGCTTGGCCGAGTTGGGTGCTCGGCGCGAAGGCGTCCCTACCGCTGGGCCGTGTCAAGCTGGTGCTGTGCGAGCTCGCCGCCGCCGCCACCTCGGGTCAGTCTCCTCCTCCGGTACTCCCTAATCCCTACCCCTCCTCCGGTCCTCCTTGGGCCTTTGACCGTTCCTCTGCATGCGGTGTGTTTTCTGATTCTTGTGCATGACATTAGGCGCGGACATGACCTGTTCGATGAAATGCCGCATACGCCACTAGCTTGTTTGACTCGTGTCTCGTGCCATTGCAGTAGCGTTCGAGCATTGCGTGCGCCGTTGCTAGGGATCCGGGTTCGCTAACTAGGGAAGCTTCGTTATCGCGGTCTGAATCCTGACATACTTGGCAAATGAGTGCAGGTGGGGATGTCTACTGTTCCTGATGCACTCTTTCAATTGACCTCCTCGAATTGGTTCCTATTTACTCTTTTTTGCTTTAGACATCCGGTACAATTGTTAAGAACCTTGGATTCTAGTTCATATGTTGCTGTTTTTTCACACAATGCCAATGTTGCAGAACGACACTAATATGAAGCTTTGGATAACTTTGTGAGTTCTCACAGGTGGTGCATTTGGTGGAAATAGGGGAGTGAGACCTATACCTCCTGAAAAAGGAGTTTTCCCGCTGGATCACCTGCATGAATGTGACTTGGTAATATTGTACGCCTTTTTCATCTGTCATTGGTGGCATTATTTACTTGCTATATGAGAGCTGCCTGCTCAAACAGGAGAAGAAAGACTATCTTGCCTGCCTGAAGTCAACAGGATTTCAGTCTGAAAAATGTCGGCAGTTCTCAAAGAAATACCTGGAATGTAGGATGCAAAGGTTAGTATGCTTACTATCTGTGTACTATTTTCAGGACTACAACTTAACGTTGTCATGTCATAGTAAGCTCAATGTTTTTGTTTTGTCATATCGACACTTAGCTAAACCAGTGATTACTGACTAGTGACGATTTAGTCTGTATGTTTAGCATGCCACGGACTACAAAGTTCAGTTCATTCAGTGGTAGAGTGAAGCGGTTGATCTTTGCATTGTAGCTTGCATCCAGCGACCACATGTTTGATAGTTCGGGCCTAACAAGACAGCTCCAACTATCTTTGTGCAAATAGAGAAGGGGGCTCCGAATAAATTTGCTTGAAAATTGATCATTCAAAATTATTGTGGCATCTGTAGCACTACAAGATCATTACTGATGAAGATTTGGTTCATATGGTCAAACTGCTAATTCTATCCAGTAACAGTCAACTGAGATAACGGATCTTTTTAAGTTGTACTAGTTGTCTTATTTATAAAATTGACACCGCGACAATACCATTTAAAATTAATAGTATATACTCTATACCAATTGAAGTCATTCAAAATATTGGTAACTTTTTTCTGGCTTGTTGGGCTTTTGCTTGAAATATATTTATTAAATATCTTTTCTGCACCTATTATGCTTTCAGTAATTATTCTTTCTTGAGAAATTGCTTTTAGAAAGGCTGATGTATGTTTTACTTTTTCATGAAAATGTTGTTACGTAATTCTCTTTTGGCACATGATAGTTTGAGTTGTGGTTCACATGCTCAGCATGTTAGAATTTTTTATACGGATAATCCATTTTTTATTCGAAATTACAGAAATATACCCGCGGGATTTTTTTTTACAAAAATAGGCTCCAGTTACCTAATGGTTGGGCGACTAGAGCCTTTCGCCCAACCAGGCCGCGACACAATATCTGTCGCCGCACGTTGGCGCGACTGCATCCTATCGCTCTTCCGTAGGGCGACTTACATGCAGTCGCCAATCCATTAGACGACTTGCATGCAGTCGCCATCCCATTAGGCGACTGCATGCCCCCCTGAATTTTGTGAATTTTGTAGTTTTAAACTGGTAAAAATTGCGGTAGAGTTGTAATAAAAGTTTTTGTTTATTGTATATTGTAGGTGTGTAAAAATTTTTAGAAACTTTTTTTTATTAAAGATTAACGGGAGAACGATCGATACATACATTGTTAAGTGACATACGATGATAATTCGTGTACGGAGAACTGGTATGTTTATGATTGAATGCGAAAAGAAGAGATGATAGACTTGTTTGAATTTAAATAAACTTCATAATATAAGTGTGAGTAATATGTCGCGTATTTTTTCACTACATAATATAGCATCCCATCCCTCACTCGCCACCCTGGTGTGCCCTGTCATTGCGCCCGTGTCCTCCCATACGGCCCCGCTTGGCCCTCCTCCGGTGCAACGGGTTACGAGGCTCCGAAAAAGTAAAACGAGCAGGAGGGTGTCTATCCCGCCCCTGCGCTGGTGGAGTCAGCTGCACCTCTGGCTGTGTGCCCTCCGGTGCACCGGGGAGGGCGCTGCCAGAGAGAACCTCCGGTGTTGCGTCAGAGAACTGCCCGGGCCACTCCGCAAAAAACTGGTCCACATCGTCCGGGCCCGGGGAGACGCCGTGCTGCTGGTAAGTACCGCCACTCGGAGTCACGTCCAGCACGAGTCATACCTGCAAAATTTGTACAATAATTTCAACATTAAATTTTGTACATCTAAATTTCTACAATAATACATACAAAAAATTTTCTACATCTACATTTGAATACTATATTTTCTACAATAATGCATTAAAAATGGTATACAAAATTTATAAACTAAATTTTCTAAACTAAATTTTTAAACTTAATTTCTAAACTATATTTTCTAAACTAAATTTCAAAACTAAATTTCAAAACTAAATTTCAAAACTACATTTTCTAAACTAAATTTGTAAACTAAATTTTCTAAACTAAATTTCTAAACTAAATTTTCTAAACTAAATTTCTAAACTAAATTTTCTAAACTAAATTTCTAAACTAAATTTTCTAAACTAAATTTCTAAACTTAATTTCTAAACTACAATTTTAAACTAAATTTCTAAACTATTTTTCTAAACTAAATTTTCTAAACTAAATTTGTAAACTTAATTTCTAAACTTAATTTTCTAAACTTAATTTTGTAAACTATTTTTCTAAACTATTTTTCTAAACTAAATTTCTAAACTATATTTTCTAAACCAAATTTCAAAACTAAATTTCTAAATTAAATTTCTAAACTAAATTTTCTAAACTAAATTTCTAAACTATATTTTCTAAACTAAATTTCTAAACTATATTTTCTAAACTAAATTTCTAAACTACAATTTTAAACTAAATTTCTAAACTATTTTTCTAAACTAATTTTTTAAACTAAAAATTCTAAACTAAATTTCTAAACTATATTTTCTAAACTAAATTTCTAAACTATATTTTCTAAACTAAATTTCTAAACTACAATTTTAAACTAAATTTCTAAACTATTTTTCTAACGCTAACAAAATAAATAACACAAAAAAATACCTGAAAATCGCGCTCTTCCTCTCCTTCTCTCCCCCTCCTCTTCTCCTCCTCTTCCTCTCCTTCTCTCCCCCTCCCTCTCCTTCTCTCCCCCTCCTCTCCCTCTCCTTCTCTCCCCCTTCTCTTCTTCCCTTCTTCCTCTCTTCTCTGCTTCTTCTTCTCCTCTTCTCTGCGCGGCCGAATGAAAACAGTGCAACGGCCGAGCGCGCTGGTTATAGCACCCCTAGTCGCCAAACGGTTCGGCGACTGTATTTCAGTCGCCCAACGGTTCGGCGACTGGATTGCAGTTGCCCAACGGTGGGGCGACTGCAATTAATCGCCGAACCGTTGGTAGATTCATTAAATGTCGCGGCCTGGTTGGGCGAAAGGCTCCAGTCGCCCAACCATTAGGCGACTGGACCCTATTTTTGTAAAAAAAATTCCGCTGGTGTATTTCTGTAATTTCGAATAAAAAATGGATTATCCGTACAAAAAATTCCAGCATGTTACATCACCTTTTTAAGTTGTTGAGTGAAGTAACCGTTGTTTGTTGCATTAGCCTAGAGCAAGCCAAGCTTGGCTTCCGGGCATGTTCGGTTGTTTGCATCCTCTGGTGCAACACATGTGCAATGTGCTGTATCAAGGTCTGTGTATTTGGTGGTTGAGTGAAGCAACCAATGTTGCCAAGCACAATTAGGCAGCTACCAGTTTTAGCCTTTTAGGACATGTGTTGGCACTTGCACTAGCCGAATTTAAGATCATAGAACATACGGTTGTTTTGATATCTGGAATTCTTACTTGCACCGGTAAGATCTCTTACCAACTTTGATATTTGAAATTCACTATTTAGGTTCATAACGAGATGCATTTTTCTTTTTAAATTTCGGTATAATGCTGCTGTTTCCATCAGGACTCCAAATCATGTTATTCTTGTACATTTAATCTTTGTGAACTTATCTTCCGTCCAGAAACCTGATGGCAAAGCAAGATATGTCAGAGCTTGGGTTCAGTAATGAAGACGTTGTCAATACACCTGCTGAGAACAACGACAAACATAAGAGTCCTACAAGTGATCCAAAAGAGAAAAACTAGCTGTTTGATTTTGAGGTAGCTTTGTCTGTTTCTTATGCTAGGTCGTCATCCAGGAGATCAGTCGAAATCTGAGTATAAAGAAGGGAATAACAAGGAAAATGACGGGAACCAACACTATGAAATGTTGAAATTTCTTCGTTCTATGTTAGAATTTTCAGAACTAAGGATTGCGAAACTTATTCGGAAGTGAATTTCTTGCGGATGTACATCTCAAACCCTTCCAAGTTGTTTGCATTACTAGTAAGGCAGTACCAAGTACAACTTCCGATTTGTCTGAATTTTCTCTGTTACTTTCACCAGAGTAATTTTGGAGAGCGTTGCTCATACTTACAGATAAGACCTTTGATTTGTTCGAAAATTTCTTGTTCTTAAGAAGCAGATAAAGAATTAAAGAGATCTCCGTTTGGTGAATGGCTGAAGGCGTTCCCCAGCTATCATAGTTTTTTTTAAAAATAATTGTAATAGAGGTCTCAAACTTATCCGGTCCTGTTAGGTCCATACACTCCAATATTTGTCGAGCGGGTCTCTAAATTGTGAACTCTGGACACATGTGGATCCCTAAACACCCCAAATTCCGTTTTTGGCCTCCAAACCAAAAAAATTCCATTTCTGGACCCCTCCCGACCGCGCGTTTTCGCTCGACCGCACGACCGCCCTGCCCTCAGCGCCGCCCGCGCGACCGCCCGCCCTCAGCGCCGGCCGCGCGACCTCGCCGCCCGAGCGCGCGACCGCCCGCCGGACCGCGCGACCGCGCCGCCCGAGCGCGCGACCGCCCGCCCGCCTGCGCGTCCGCGCCGCCCGACCGCGCGTCCGGGACACGTGGCACCAGCTCGCGAACGCGCGGTCGGGAGGGGTCCAGAAACGGAATTTTTTTGATTTGGGGGTCAAAAGTGGAATTTGGGATGTTTAGGGGTCCAAATATGTCCAGAATTCCTAAATTGTGTTGTGCCGCATGAGTTCTCCCATTGGCTAGGTAACATTGACGCGTTTAGTACCGTACGACAGTTCGAGTCAAAAAGGAGCCAATGGCAATGGCCCTATGATGCGAAGGTAGCACTCACTTGTTTGTGACCTCGTCTCTTCGATTCGGTTGATGATTTATGGTTACGTCTAATGATTTTTATTTTTTAAATAGATATTTATACAAATAAATTGAATATGTAAGTTGATAAATTGCTTTGAAAAGATAATAGAGAAATCACCTTATTTAATTAGGGAAGCCATAAATTGAAAAGAGGAGAACTTATGCATGAAAAAATGAAGGAAAGGAAAAGTACAAAAAAAAACCCCTCCACTCTAAACTTCTGCAACTATTTTTGGTAGCAAATAACATCAACTACAAATTCCCCATTTGCAAATCTTATCCTTGCTGTTACTTTTTATATCGATGTAATGTAAAACTTGAAAAAAAAAGGTTGAGCAGTGGTAGTTGGCATAGTCCCTATTGTTGTAATTCCAGAGGTATTTCGGTATTTTTCTAATTGAGAAAAGAAAAGGGAAAGAGTAGGGCCCACCTGCTAGTGGGCCGACACGAAGAGATAAGGGGACGAGATTGAGTCTCCTCCCCGTGCATGGCTCATTCGGCAAATCCGATATGCGGGGTGGCAGTGACTTCGGCGGAGAGGGAACGGGCGTTGGCGGCGCTTGCGGCCTGGGAGCCTCGGCTCCGGCTGTTGGCGGCCACCACGCCGATCGCCTCTACCCCTTTCTCCGCCCGGCTTTTAAAGCAAGTCGCTTCCTCTCATGAATTGCACTGAAAGAACGGTGAGCACTATCTCTTCAATCCCCGCTTCTTCTCGATTTGGTTTCGGAGTTTGGTCCTTGGGGCTTCTTCGTTGGTGCTTAACCACCGCCGGTGATTCTCGGTCCCTGGTGCTCGGCGGTGAGGCACGTGGCCGGTGCGTCTCTTGTGCTTGTGCGGCATCCCCTTCACCTTGACTTTGTCGGTATGGTTGTCCCGATCAGCAAAGGAGGGCATTGTATCGTCTACCTCGCTTCTCTCTAGCGGCAGCATAGAGGAGCGCTAGGTTTTTTGGGTCAGCACCTACGGGTGTGCCTTGCTCGGTTCTTGTTGGTGATTTCGCCTCCAAAGGCTTGATTCACTTCTGGACGGCTTTGAGTGTCGTCTGCACTGTGAGTATTTTAGTTCTTTTGATTGGAGAAATTGTTTGCTTGTTGGCTTGATTCAATGCTCAATGATGAAATGACATATGGCTGAAATTATATATGGATGTGATGGTAGATGGGTCTTGAGCTTACTGCTAGCTTGCTGTTTTATATGCTCTGATCATCGAAGATTGTATACACTACTTGTTGCTCACTGTGTTACATCAGCTCTGTGATCTGTGATTATTTTTGGTCACTTTTGCTAATAGCAGAACCCTGTTTAATCAATAAAATTAATGATAGCTGAATGTTAGATTGATTTGGGGTCATTCTTATTGCTCAGCAAGTTGTGTTCTTGATCTGTTAACCTCTTTTAATAGCAAGGTTTAAATTTGAGCTCAAGATTTAATCTATAACTGTCATATATAATCAAGATTAATATTTGTCATGGCGGATATGGCCAAGAATGAGTCTTGTGCAACTAGCCTTCTGAGAGCAATATATGTCATTCAAAATTTTGATAACACGCTCAATTTGGTCATACATGTTATGTTGGTATCAGCATTCAGTTGGAATAATATACATTGTTTACATGTGGATATGTTGATTTTAGACTCTTACATGATATATATGTTGGGCATATATTTCTATTTCAATGACTTAAAATATTCATCTGTTTATATGTTGATTAAGTCATTTATATGCTTTTTATATCATGCCTGTGTCTTTATTAAATTTGCTGGAATTAAATTTAAATATATATGCTTATACCGCAATATTTACAATACCTATCCCTATATTAAACGTGGGGATTCCCGGCCTCCCCTCACACCATGTCACTGACTTTGCAAAATAGTCATCCGCTTTTTCGAATACTTTTGTTTAGCCCACGACTGTGTCGACCATTTGATCGGGTGCATTGCGTGATGCACAACCTTTGGGTAAGCTCCGTGTTTTCTCGCGAATGTTTGTGTCGTTTTCGTCGTCGCGCATCGCAGTTGCCTTTTTCATAGCTGTGCCCATGTCCTCCGCTCTATTACCCTCGCTTGCTATTTCTCTACCTGCTACCCGATTCCTTGCTCTCGCTTCCTCTTCTTCGCCTGGGTTGCGGCCGCCACTCCTTTTTCCTCTTCGCTCGCGCCACCCTCCTCCTCTTTGGCCGCTGTAAGATCAAGGAGGCCGACTAGAGGGGGTTGAATAGGCGGTCTAAAAATCTCTTCTAATTATCAATAATTCAAGACTTTTTCTATTTGTCTAAACTAAGTAAGCAATATGAAAGCTTAAATCAATTTAGTTTAGCATAAATATCGTCAAGATCAAATAAGTTCACCTAAGTGCACCAACAATATTAGCCTATGATAAGGTTTGCAATCCTAGGAAGACAAGCAATCAATTTAATTCTAAGCATGTAAATTGCTTGAATATAAATTGAGCATAAGAAAACAAACCACAAATGACACGGTCTCTTTTTACCGTAGTGTTCGGAGACTTACCGGTCTCCTCTAGTCCACATTGAGGTAAGCCCAAACTAATTGGACCGGCTCCACGAATTAAGTCTTTCACCTCAAATCCACTAGTGGTAGCTCTTTCTCACTCTGGATAGGTGAGCTCCAACCTTCACACTTTGCCGGGTTTTTTCACAATCTTCTTTGAGAAGATCACCACGCACGACACCTCCAATGCCGTTTAGGAGTCGGCAAACTCCAAGAGTAACAAGTCAAGCCCCTCGCTTGACTCTCACCATGTGCAACTAATGCACAAGTTAAAATAGACACTAAGTCTACTTCTAGATGCAACACATGCAATCTAGATTCTCTCTACTTGCTCACACGGTGCAACACATATATATAATTGAGTGGAGAGCCTCAGACTAGCTCAAGGAATGGAAGAATAGCACCAGCAACCATGTCTCAACAACCCTTAAGGATGTATTTATACACTTTTCTCAAAAATTAGCTGTTGGAGTGAGTTCGTGCAGCCAGTTCAATTTGTTTGGGCTAACATCAATGTGGACTAGGGGAGACCGGCAAGTCTTCGAACACCACGGTAAAAAGCAACCGTATCAATTGTGATTTGTTCTCTTGTGCTCAATTTACATTCAAGTAATTTATATTCATATAATTAAATTGATTGCTTGTTATCCTAGAATTGCAATCCTTGACATAGGCTTATTTTGTTGGTGCTCTTAAGTGAACCCGGTTGTTTTAGACGTTATTTGTGCTAAACCTTTTTGCGTTAAGCTTCTGCATTATTTGCTTGATTTAGCCAAATAGAAATTAATAATTAATTAGAAAAGTTTTTTGACCGCCTATTCATCCTTCTCTAGTCGGCCTCCTCGATCTAACATTGTGTCGAACACGTTAGTTCGACCACATTGTGTCCACTACCTGGGTTCGACCACGATACTTTCGACCAAGATGTTTCGATTACGTTGTTTTGATCAGATTGTTTCGACCACGATATTTTCGACCATATGGTTTCGACCACGTTGTTTTGACCATAATATTTTTGACCAGCATGTTTCGACCAAGTTGTTTCAACTACGTCGTGCACGTCATCTCAACCACGATGTTTTGACCAGTTGTGCCGACCAGACTGGTTCAACCAGGTCAGTTCGACCATGTCCTTCCGACCTCGTAAGTTCAACCACATTAGTTCGACCACGTCGGTTCGATCATGTCATTTCAACCACGTAAGTTCGATCCCGTCATGTCAACCATGTCATTTTGATCACGTTGGTTCGATCATATCGTGTCGAACACGTGAGTTTGACCATGTTGTTTTGATTACGTTCATTCGACTGAGTTGTTTTGACCACGTGGTGTCCACCATAGGGATGACAATTGTGCCTGTTTACTCTCTGCCCATCAGGTAAATGGGCACAGGTATAGGTAAGCTCTACCCAGATCCGTCTCACCCATTTACCCGCCATCTAACAAAACCCTAACCCTTACTCTCCATACCACGCGTCCAGCACTCCAGCCGTCCACGCCTCCGAGTCTGTCGACTCCACAACTCCCCACCGCCGCCCACATTCCTCATCTCCTCGGCGGCTCGGCCTCTCGTTCGGTCTCCTCACCCTCGTCTCCTCCTTCCTCGCCTCTTCCTCCATCGCCGAGCGTAGGGATCCAGCCGCCGGCCCGCCGCCCCCACCCGTCCTCGAGAAGTCAAGATCCAGCCGCCGGCCTGCCGCCCCCACCCGTCCGGCCGTCCCGCAGTCCAGTCGCCGCCCCCACCCGTCCTCGAGAGTTGAGATCCAGCCGCCGCCCCGCCGCCCCCACCCGTCCGGCCGTCCTCGAGATCCAGCCGTCGGCCCGCCGCCCCCACCCGTCCGTCCGTCCCGCAGTCCAGCCGCCGCCCCCACCCGTCCTCGATAAGTCGAGGTCCAGCCGCCGGCTCGCCGCCCCCACCCGTCCTCGAGAAGTCGAGATCTAGCCGCCGGCTCGCCGCCCCCACCCATCCTCGAGAAGTCGAGATCTAGCCGCCTGCTCGCCGCCCCCACCCATCCTCGAGAAGTCGAGATCTAGCCGCCGGCTCGCCGCCCCCACCCGTCCGGCCGTCCCGCAGTCCAGCCGCCGCCCCCACCCGTCTTAGGTTACTGCTCATAACTTCACATTGACACAAGAGGACCCTTCTTTATGCAGCATTCCTGTTTAATTCTTTATGCAGCATTCCTGTCCAATTCAGCATTCTGAATGCATTTGGGAAGTTAGATATAATGTTATCAATACTGTAGTTAATATATTGCTAGCATGTTGACCATTGCCTTTTTGCTGCATTTAAGAAGATTGATTGGCCAGAGTTTTCACCTTATACATGCTTAGTCATCTGATCAATATATGTTTGTATAGCTGAAATAGTTCCTCCTTTTCCTTGTATAAATCATCCTGGGGAACTTCTGACATTCCTACTTCATTTTAGTCCCTCCTCTCTTTAGTATCATTTCCGTTATGTTTCCCGTTGCAATTTCATTTTAAGACAGAGGATCAAGAGAAGTCAATATATTAAAATGTGCCTTCCTTTTCCAGAAATGGTAATTATACATTCAGATAAGTTTTTGAAGGTCACTCAATAGTCTTACTGTGTTTGCGAACCATCGTCCTCAATTTAGCTCTTCACAATTGCTTACCGACATAGTTCCACTGGATTATAATTTAATTATAGTGATTATGATCTCCATGCCTGCTTGTTTTGTTGGTTTAGCTGTTGAGCAATTACACAATGGTAACTTAAAGGCATAAGTGATCATCTGTGGTTTTTAATTTTTGTCTCTAGTTTATTTCTATTGGTGCTTAGTTTTGTTTAATTCTTGATGTGCACTGATGGTTGATTATGAAATGAAGTCAATGCAGCAGAGCCATTGACTTAGCTTGGAGAGACTAATCAAGCAGCTGCTAACTCTCATTTGTGTCATTAGTTTAACTCTCATATAGTAACTCAGTTCGCGGGTAAACGGGTATACCCACGGGCGACGGGTATGGGCGAGGTTTTTCGCCCGTCGTCTTTCGCGGGTATACCCGTGGGCGTAAATCGGGGCCGCGGGTACGGGTATGGGCGAGCATTACCCGTATCCGCCGCGCCCGATTACCATCCCTAGTCCACCACGTGGGTTCGACTACGATATTTTCGACTAGGATATTTTGACCAGGATATTTTGACCAAGATGTTTCGACCACGTTGTTTCGACCATGTCGTATTGACCACCAAGATAGTTTTGACCATGTGCGTTCAACCACATCGGCTCGGCCATGATAGTTTTGACCATGTTTATTCGACCACGTCAGTTCGGCCATGATAGTTTCAACCACGTTGTGTTGAACATGTTTGTTCGACCATGGCATTTCGACCACGTTGTTTCGACGACGTGGATTGACCACAATATTTTTGACCAGGCTATTTTGACCACGTTGTTTCAACCACGTCGTGTCGACCACATGGGCTTGACCATGATAGTTTCGATCACGTGTGTTCGACCATGTTGGTTCGGTCATGATAGTTTCAACCACGTTGTGTCAAAAATATTTGTTCGAGCATGGCGTTTCGATTATGTTGTTTCGATAACGTGGTTCGAGCAGGCTATCTCGACCACGTTATTTCAACCACGTGCATTTGGTCGACACGACGTGGTTGAAACAACGTGGTCAAAATAGCCTGGTCAAAAATATTGTGGTTGATCCACGTCGTCGAAATAACGTGGTCGAAATTCCATGGTCGAACAAACGTGTTTGACACGATGTGGTTGAAACTATCATGGCTGAACTAACGTGGTCGAATAAACATGGTCAAAACTATTATGGCCGAGCCGATGTGGTTGAACGCACATGGTCAAAACTATCTTGGTTGAGCCCATGTGGTCAACACGACGTGGTCGAAACATCCTGGCTTTTTCCCGAGAGTTTAGTTTCTTACTTTTCTAGTTGTGTTGGCTTTCATCATAATCTTCATAACTTTGTAGCTATTGGAGTAAATGATTGGTGAATACTTAGAAAATTTTTTGAGGCACAATTCACCCTCTCTGTTGCTATCTTTAGTCCTACAGAAACCACCTCCATCGCCGTCTACGTCCTAGGTTTGGCGAGCAGGCGAGGAAGGAGGGAGCTGGGAAGTAGGAAGAGGAGCGCTCATATGGGGGACGACGGGTGGGATCCGCTTCTCTGCGCGCAGCACAGACAGGCAAGCATGCCGCCCATCTGCGGGGGACGTGGTCCAGCATGCCGCCACGACCTACCTTGCCCGGGAGATGGTGCAGTACAGCATCTTTGACGACGGCAGCGCAGAAGGGCAGAGCTGTGGTTCCATGGCGATTCTCCGGCGAGCCCGGACGGTGCGTCCTCCATGGTGACTGGGCGGTGGAGACGGCGTCTCTGCCTCCAGCGATCCATCTCTCGTCTTCCTCGAGTCGTCGACTGTAGCGGCAGAGGCCCCGCCGCCCCGGCCACGGCATAGAAATTCGATAAGCCCCTCTCTCCCGCGCGCGCGCCACTCTTCGCCCAAATCACGCAAATTCCTAAATTTACTCCCTTAATATCTCAATAGAAACCCAAATCTAGCCCCAAAAAATCCGGTAAAAATCGTAAAAGCATCTGATTTTCATCTGATTCGAAGGCCATGCGTACCTGGAGAGAAAAAATCTCGCTGCTTTGCTCCTCGATTTGTAAAATACCCTTTCTTGACCGGGTCATCTCCTTCCAATGCAAGCAATTACCATGCTTGCCACGTGTAGGTTTACCATTAGCTTATCACACGTCGGCAAGTCTCTCCTGTCCCGGTTCCACCGAACCATGCCTCATTAGACCGACCAAGTCACATGGTGCAAACCCACTGTTCGAACTCGCATTCAACATTTTCCGCCTTTCTTGTGCCACGCTTGAGCTCATAATCTCACCTTGCATCTTTGATCGTTTTGGGTCTCGGCTCCTCCATGAGCGTAACTTCGATTCTCGTCGTCGACCATGGTGACTCCAAGCGTCCCTGCACATCTAAAGATAAAGGAATCGTTTTCAGGCATAAGTTCTTCACAAGTTGATCCACGTTAGCCAAAACATGCGTCATGCAACCTTAATGCAATGACCCAGGGCACTTCAACTCAATCCATGACTCAAAATTCAAAATCCTCAATTTTTGCCTAAAACAGTACTACCGCTTCCATAAAGCTGGTACTCCGCTCCCCTGGACCGGTACTAACGCATCTCACACCTCAAATTTGGACTTCTCTGGAAATAACATACCACCAACTAGAAATCAGAGCTACCGACTTGCGGTCTGACCGGAACCTAAAACCGGTACTACCGCCCTGCGGTATAACAGTGCCAATACCTACGGAACTACCAATTTTCCTGACAGGATCAGAAAATAGTCTAGATAAGATGCTATCTTTGCAGAACCAAATAACCACTCCGCAAAACTTGCAATGGTTCATCACAATAATATTTTAGACCTTCTCATATGGTCTTTTAGTTTCCCTCTAGCCTCTTGGCTCTCACCTCATTTGTAGTTTGGTTCGATTTGGTTGTGGTTTTGATGCGGGTTTCAGCGTCTGTTCAGGGTCTGGGCATTTGTGCGCAGGGAGGAATCTGTGGCGGGGCATGTCATTGTGCTGCTGCTGAACGTGCTGTTGATTGGTGCTGTCTCCGTTGCCCCATCGCCATAGCCTCTGCAATCACCATCTCGAGCCACCACCGGGGTGGATCCACCTCCTGGGCAGGGCAGGTTGGGCTGTTGCCCGGCCTCGGAGAACCTCCCCAAAACTCCCATGGCGCCTCCCTTCGCCGGAGAAGAGAACATGGCATTGTGCCGGCATTGCAGGACGGTGAATCGTCCCTGCACGCTACTGAATCAAAGCTGGGCCGTGTGTGCCCGCTCCTAGGTTGGCCTGAAGCTCCTATTGGGCCTTGCCCAATGCAGACAGCCGTGTGTCTACGCTCTACAGCCACAGCTGTTCATTGTCAAGAGAGCCGTGAAGAAGTGGTCTCGAGTAGGGAAAGTGGAAACCTAAGTAACGGGGAATGCTAGGGTGCGATCTGGCATGTTGGTCTCCACGGATGGGTTCTAGCAGATTGAGGCCATCCACCGGTGCCACTTCCGCAAGGGCCAGCTACGATGCTTCGTCAAATGGGTGATAGCACTTGCTCTCCCAATCTCTTCCATTTGGTGGAATTCCCTGATGGTCCTAGGTTCCTAGCACTAGTTGATAGTGGCTTCTTGGAGGATTTTTGAATCGCGTTTGTTCTTAAGTTAAGAGCATTAGTTGGTTCTTGGGTGGGGATGGTACTTTCAGAGAGAGATAGCTGTTCATGGGTTGCATTGTCTTGTACTCTTGTTATTGGATAAGTTTGATTCGGCTACTGCATTCTTGGATTGTCGATAAAATAGCATGCCTAGTGGCATTGATCTACAATGGTTGTGGTTTAGCGTTTAGGTTACTTGATTTCAATGTTACTTGCATTATAGATTCAATCATTTAACTACTCAAGTGATTTGTGCACATAGAAGGCTATTGTGCAACAATGACTTAGGATACTATCAAATTATTAAAACCTTGAGGGTGCACTGAGCACACACTTCCACACACCACAGCTGCAGTTTGCAGAGGTGTGTGCGGTGTGGTGGGAGGCTTCATGGCGGTGCCAGGCGCTGGGGTCAGCCATACAAGCCTTTAATATCCATCTATATATGTCAACATGTGTATTGGACTCGTTGATTTCTTTTAGTTTGAATCTAGTGTGGTTGTCAACTTCATGTATCTATTTGTTTGCTGCAAATTAAGCTGTGCCCGCTTGCCCAGGCTTGGAAAAATCTTGCATTCGCCATGACCGCCGGTGTGAGAGGAACAGGGAGTTGGATTGATTGATCAGGTTAAGGGATAAAAGAAAGATGGTTCCTAAGTCCTAATTGTTGATACAACATTTCTTGCTTCAAAAAGCATATTCTAGATTTAGTAAATATCATTGTTTTAAGCTATCTTACCCTGATTTTTCATTGTTTTTCCTACAATCCATCCAAACATTTGTTCTAATATTTTTCTTATACAATTTAACTATTCTCCCATTCATGCGCTTTTGCATTGAGGTGTTCTAAAGTTGTTGTTCAGCATCTATGTTTGTGGTGGATTGCTTTGTTTTTATGTTTCGGTATATGATTATTTATTTATCATGAACATGTTGGCCATACTGTTACAAAATGTTCTTATATTGCAGAGATGACAGTTTGAATGGAAAGAACTGTACTATGAGGCAGTCTAATGTGTCCATGGTATGTAGAAGAAATAGATCATAACTATACATATTAGTACAGTTACCAAAACTGGAAATGGAGGATGAGAACGGCCTTGAGCTTAGTTTGGGCCTCTCTTTGGGTGGATCGTCAGGAAAGTCTAAGGCAAGAGATGTTCCTCTAGAACCTAAAGCAGAACCTCAAGTGGAAGAAAGTAGTAGCAAAGGTGGCTCACAAACTCCTGATGCTCCTGTTGTGCATTACTATCAAACAAATGCTGAGAACCAAGAACACAGTAGCAAACAGAGGCACAGCCCTGCTGCACCGCCATTTGGTAACTTCTGGGGACAACCAGGGGGTTCCTCTGCTCCTGTGGCAGATGGATCCAACGAACCAATGAGCCATGAATCTCAGCTTCCCAGGTATCAAGATGGATGGATTTCAAATAACAATGGAAATAATTCTGAGGAACAGAAGCCAGTCTCAAGTAATCGAAATTTGCTTTCTGAAGAGATAAGTTTTCAGAAGAAGCATCATACAGCTGCTGACCAGCCTGATGCACACAGTAAGAGCTCTGATGGAGGTGTAAAAAATGCACCTATTTCTATTAGTACGGATGATGGTTCAACTGGTGAAAATGAGGATGTTGCAGAATCAGAAGCAGAAGGCTCAAACTCTTGGTTGGTTGCACAGCGTGAAGACAGTGCTAAGGGCTCTGTTGTCAACAGAGGATCTGATAGAAAGAGATCCAGTGATGATGCTGCAGTTGGTCTTCAAGGAAAGAGGCAGCCAAGTTTCTCAGGAAGTGAATCCAGCTCTGGAAAGTTGGCGCATGGAAATCCTTTATCTTTACAAGCATCAAATGTAGTGGCTATGCCATATCAAGTCCCAGCTCGGGTTTCAGCTCCTCCTAGCATTACTAATGCATCAAATTTTCCTCCCGTATGTACAGTGCAGTTGAGGCCACCCACAAACAATGGACTAGCTGTCCAGACGATGGGTGGTGCCTCCCCGCTGGCATTTGGTTACCCAGCAGTTCAGCTACCAACACTTGAAACAAGCTCTTCATGGGCTTTTGGTGCTCCACCTCAGGCTATGTCTTCTTTTACTGGAAAAGATATAGTTGAGCGAGCAGGAACCAAGCAAGCTGACGATGGCAAGAAACCTCAAGGTTGGTTACTTGGTTTTACCTGCTAACAATCCGTAACATCCCAGAAAAAAAAAACCCTGCTTCACCTTAATTGGTATTTGAACCAAAAGAAAAGGAACACAAATCCTAGTGTTAAGATACTTTTATGTATGGTGTAAAAAAGATACCCTTATAGATGTCTCCATCCCTAAATAACAAATATTTGTGAAGTAAATACAAGAATAAAAATACTTGATCTGGGTATAACCTGTGTCTGATTAGTATGTTTCAGGGAAGATTTATCCTATGATTCCGTCCCAAGGATCCTTGTTCGTAACTTATTGAGTTTGGTATTATAGAAGCAAACTAGAGGCATGCCATTAAGCCCATTTAATAATATCGGAACATTTGTGATGACTGTATTTGAGATCTGCATTCTTGGGCGTTTGATATGCAAGAGCTTCCTTTGCTTTTAGATATTCTATTATCCGGTAATGTAAAATAAAACATAATTGCCTTTGCTCCCTGAGTTTGCTTTTCCAGCACTGATTTGCTTAAATCTTTTGACAAACTGCAGAGGCTGGTGCGCCCTCTTCTGCTCATGTGGAGGATGAGAAGAAGGCTGATAGGGGATCCCCTCTTATGGGTTCTGCTATAAGGCCAGGCATCGCACCAAATGTAAAATTTGGAGGGTCTGGATCATATCCTGATCTTCCCTGGGTTTCTACCACTGGGGCCGGACCAAATGGCAGAACAATATCAGGTGTGACATACAAGTTTGGCAGAAACGAAGTGAAGATTGTATGTGCTTGCCATGGGACCCACATGACACCTGAGGAGTTCATTTGGCACGCAAGTGCGGATGCTCCGGGTCAAGAAAATAACACGACTTTACCTGCATTTCCTGCCGGGAACCATGCAGCCTCACCCAAAAACTAATTCGCCGGTCTATGTACTGGTTTCAGATAATGCTTTACTTGTGCTCGATGCTCCTTTTGTATCTATATCCTCCATTACTGATATTATTCAGTGTGCAACTCATATATCTATCATGTAAGTTTTAGACATGTGATGTTGTATTTGTAGCATTGTTGTTGAGGACAAAATTGTTGTATTTCTAGCTCCTTTCGCATCTTCAAGGAAAGATCAAACAAATTCGGAGCTCCAATACCCTGACTACCGCTCTATCCAAATGAGAGTAATGGAGATGCTATGCCAATTGGTGGTATGGAAGAATAATTGCGGCATCCATATGTTTTATTGAGCTAAATTCGCATCTGGAATTTTCAGCATACTAGTTGGATGTCCGTGCGTTGCTACGGATTAAAATATAATCGTAACATTTAAAAAGTCTAATTGCAAAATGATAGGGAGCAAAGGGAATACTCTAAAATTAGTCTATCAAACAAGAACACTATAGATCAGTGGCGAAGCTAGGAATAAAATTGAGGTTAGGCTGAATCTTTTGTCGGACTAAACTGAATTGACATAAATATAGTGTTTTACCACTCACTGATTCCGACGCTGTCCGCTCGGTCTCTCCTCTAAATCACTCTCGCAGTCTCCGTTGTCGCCTGTCCGCCAGTCATCTTACCGTGCCGTGCCGTGCCGGCCCGTGTCGCCTCCGGCCAGGCCCAAGCACGGCCCAAAGCCCACCGTGCCAGCGTTCGTGCCGTGCCAACCCAAGCCCAGCCCAAAGTAACTATACGCAAAGGCGGCGGCAACGACCGTCATCTTCCTTTCTCTCGTACTCGCCTCGTTAAGGAAAAGAGTACAACAACAATATATATATACTAACTATTACAACATGCGTACATAATATCTACTCGTCAATGTCTAGGTCGTTCATGCGTTCGAAGTCAGCATACGCTTGTACGATTTCGGGATTCTCTAGAAATGAGAAGTATGATGTTATGAAGAAATGGGAAGTGTCACCTTACAAATTTATATGCAGAAGAAGAGAGCCGTTGTTCTTCCGAACGTTAACCCTAAAATCTAAACATTGCTGGCGCTGCGTGACCATTGTCTCATTTAAATAAATTCTTTCCTTTTGATTCCGGTCCTTTCTCGTAACCCGTAAGCATGATTATTTATCTACACCAATGAAATTAATTCCTAAGTAAATATTAATTAAATTATACTAAAGCGTATTACATGCTTATACCCGCAGGAAGAGGGAGCGGAGCCGTCGAGGGGAGGAGGCGGAGGCGCGGAGCCACCGAGGGGAGGCGGGAGAAGGGAGGGACCGAGGGGGAGGGGGATTCGCCGAGGAGAGCGAGGCGGGTGGCAGAGAGCTGCGCGAGAGAGATGAGCGAGCGAGAGATGAGAGGGAGCTCGTCGCTCTGATGTAGCGACAGCCGACGAGTGACTGCTGTGTGCGATGCTAGATTAAAAGGGATGGGTATGTTCGGAATTTTTGCAATTTAATCTCTAGAGTTCTACAAAATTGCAATTAGGTCCTTCTTCCTCTTTGGATTTCTTCCGATTTACTCCTCCAGAACTCTGTTTTCTTCGCCTTACGATGTGTGTAAGGCGTCATCTCGCCTCACGCCTTACCGCTTAAAAGGTGTGAGAGGGGTGGGTCGCCTTACCTCGCCTTACCACCTTAATAACCTTAGCGTATTATCTACACCAATGATATTCTAATAATTTAATTCCTACGCATATTAAATTTTCTCAGGGACATCACCTAAGCATAATACACATCTTTTTAGCAAGGATTTCTAAATTTAGCAAAATTTAGCCGGTAACTTTTATTTCTGCCTATTTTATTTTATTTCTCCTTTTTATTTCTTCTCTTTTTTTTCTTTTTCCCCTTTCCTTTTTCTTTTCCTCTTTTTCTATCTCTCCTTGTCCGGTCGGTGCCTCATTTCTCGCCTCTCTCCTTTTCTCCCGGCTCCTCCCCCACCTCCCAGATCTGGATCTCCCGCTCCCACCGTCCCACGCGGCTACGCCCGCCCTCGGGTTCTCCTTCCTCCCACGCGGCCGCGCCCGCCGCCCGGCTCCTTCAGCCTTCGCCCGCCGCCGCTTCCCCCTCCGGCCCCTCCCCGGCTCCGCCTCCCCCGCCGCCTCCCCCTCCCCCCTCCCCGGGACCCCGGCTCCCCCTCCCCGCTGCGGCGCCGCCCCATCCCCACCGTCCCCTCCCTCCCTCGGCCCCCACCGCCCCCTCCCTCCCTCGGCCTGCCGCCCGGCTCCTTCGGCCTTCGCCGGCCGCCGCTTCCCCCTCCGGCCCCTCCCCGGCTCCGCCTCCCCCGCCGCCCCCTCCCCTGGACCCCGGCTCCCCCTCCCCGCTGCGGCGCCGCCCCATCCCCACCGCCCCTCCCTCCCTCGGCCCCCCCACCGCCCCCTCCCCCGCCGCCTCCCCCTCCCCCGCCGGCTCCCCTCCCCGCACAGAGGAGGCCGGATCCGGGCGGGAGGCGTCGGAGATGGCCAGATCCGGGCGGCGGCGGCCTGGATCTGGTGCGGGGTCGCCGGATCCGGCGGCGGAGAGCGGAGGCGGCCGGATCCCGGCGACGACGCGGGCGAGCGCGACCACGACAGCGGGGGCGATGACGGCGGCACGCGAGCGCAGAGAGGCCCCACATGTCGGCGCTTTTTTTCTGAGAGGGTGGCAGAGCGTCGGACGCACCATCACCTTCAACTCGTTCTTTTAGGAGTAGAGATTATTTGAATAATACTATCGATTGAGGTTTATTTTGTGTGTGGAATCACTGGAACCGTGTAAGTTTATCGTTACTGCCATCTATTCCGTTGTTTTGCGCTTTTCTGTCAAGACACAAGGGTTCCAAATTGATGTGACAGATAGCTAGCTCGCCAATCTTTGTAGGTACCATGATTGCCATCAGCTTCAAAAACCAAGGTACCTGAATTGCTCATTCTTGAATAATTGCAATTTTAGCGTACTTTGAAGGCCCCAACATTGGCACCTCATGGTCGAGCATACCTTTGCAGCTCCGGTCGAGCATACCTTTGCGGCTCCATGCGCACACCCATATTTGGCTACGTCGTCTGTGACCCTCTATTAGAAAAAGCACCATGGATCTAGTGTTCTGGGGAAAAAGAAGATCAACAAAGAAAAGCACAATGGTCGTCACAACATATCCCTTTGCTCATGTTATAAGAATTTCACATTTTTTTCTCTTATTACTACTAGTATGTCAACAACAATTACTAAAAAAACATCGAGGACAACTCTCTCCAATGATTTCAAACTGAAGTTTGATTATGTAGGTTTGCACATAGCCTGCAAGTGAAAACACACAGGGAAATATCACAAGGGAAAAAAGATAGTTGATCAAAAAAAATATAATAATGAATTTCTGCGTGAAAAGGAATCTTAATATGCTTATGTTTAATATAATTGGCAATGTTAAGCATGTGTACTTACAATAAAAAAAGATAAATTTGCTACTTGGAATAGTTCTAAGTTGCTTGTTTAATATTTACCATGAAAAGATAAAAATAATTGGGAAAATATTTATCAAAAAAGGCATTCTGAATATATTAGTTTGCTTGGCGTATTAAAGATGTGAATACTCTGCAAGGGCATGCCTTTGTGTTACAGCACACGCACCTCCTCCTTTATATATTTGGTTGTGTTACTATTTTGTGCCACTTATACTGCCGCATGCCAAGAAATAAAAAATACCTTTGTAGAAGTGTAGATTCCACTTTTACAGAAATACAAAGGAATTTGAAGGCACCAAAAATTCACTGAAAAGCTAATCATGATGGATTTTGAAAAAGCAAATCAACAAAACTAGAGACCAAATCAGTTCAAAATTGAGAGTAGATTAAAATAAATTTGGGTGCAAGTGAACATAAATTTGAGAGCAAGTCGCAATAAACATTTAAAAAAATTAGGGATAATTCAAATCGAATAAAAGTGTAAATATGACGCAAATCAGAATAAAAATGGCGGAAAGCTAAGCAATATTCGTAACCAAATTAATACAAGTTTGGCAGCAAGCATAAGTTTGCGAGCAAGTCAATTAAAATTTGGGGGAGCAAGTCCAGATAAATATGAGAGCAAGTTGATGACAGTTGGAAGTAAATAGGAAGAAAATCTCGAACCAAATTTATGCTATTGTGAAGCAAATTGTGGTAACTTTGAAAATAAAATCAATCAACCTTGAAAGCAAGTTAGGAAAAATGAGAGAGCAAGTTCAAACAAATTTACAAGCTCTTTCGAAAGCACTCATTATTATTTTGATATATATCAGTACATATTCAAAATTGAATCAAGGAAAAATGAAATCAAATCAATCCACATCAAGCATGACGCCGCTCCACAATTTTACCGCCGTACCTTGGGTTAACATGCCACCAACTCTATCCACGGTGGCCACCATCAGAAATGTAGCCTTGTGCTTGTTGCCGTCACTTAGCCATCAATTTTGCCTAGGATACAATCATAACGTGCTCTTTGATTTGCCATGCAAATGTTAATCAAAATAGAAGTAGAAGAAGAAAAATACATGATAGTCTATCAGTTTTGCTCATAATCCCCTAATACTGCATCACTTTTGCTATGGTTGGCTAGTTAAACTAAATAGTATACTATCATAACATGTTCTCTCGCTGATCTTCAAAAATGTTAACCAAGAGAAGCAATAAAAAGTAAAAGCATATGTTGTGTGCAGTTTTGCCTATTATGGTATCATAACTTGCTTGTCTCCACAGGGCAATTAATTTGCATTTTACTATATTTTTGCTCAAGTTTGCCTATTTAAATTGCCTGGTGTACTACTATAACTTGCTCACTAGTTGGTTTGCAAAAATGTTGACCAAAATAAGCAGTAAAACACATGACTTAATCTTGTTAATCAAATTAAGTTGTTGACTATATTATGCTAGAATGCTTCCTATAATTATCAGAGTTGCACAACTAAAAAATGATGAACATCTTATATAAACATAAAAACTTGTTGGTGGCGATGGGAGATGCTTGTTCAACAACTTTTCTAGTTCATGTCATTATCTAGATGGCTGATCCATTTGTATGTGAGAATCTTCCTAATGTTGGCTTATATTCTTAACCAAATGCATGAAACATCCGCCCGTCCCAAAATACAACAAACATCAATGTGAAAAAGGATCAAAGTAAATCAACCATGTAGATAATGACGTAAGAAAATAGAACCGATTTATGGTTAACACCTATCAGAAAGAGCAAAAAAGTTAGGCTAGAAAATAGTGGGTCTTCCATTTTATGTACCAAATGCACAAGTTGACACATTATACTTGACAGGGAGCAAGTCTAGTTGGTATATGTAGCAAGTTAATACATTTTATTTGGCTTTCCATAACACATAGGTAAATTATTCGGGATGTAATTATACTTGTTTTCCTGAGGAAACTAGTATATTATTCTAGGCAATTGTTCTATTCATCTTCAAGCAATTGAAGTAATCACAAGTTAAACAAACCCATGTCAAAAAAAAATATGTTCGCTATATAGCAAGCACAATTGTTAGTTACACTATATAAGTGATTTCAGTAATATCCCACAATTAACAACACCTAAAAAAATTGACACATGAAAAGTATGCTACATCATGTGCATGAACTTTGTGTTATTTCAAACCACTGAATTAGATAAAAAAGCTTAAAACACAATTTGACATAAACTATGTGCAAACAAACTCTAGGAGTGTCTGAACCTAAGCATCCAGTACTAGCAGCAATTGACTATACATTAAGTGTCATTGTACCATAGACTGACCACATCAATACATAAGAGATAAATAAGTACACAAAATGAGGCCCAAATAAAGGCCACATATAAATTGTAGTAGCCAAGCCCAAGCGAAGCTAGCAAACAAAAGCAGTAGTGTATTAATCACTATTGATGAACCATATGAGTTAGTAGTAGTGCATTGACAAGCAATTGTATTAGTATCACAAACAAATTATGACAAGCACAAATACTAACTTTTGTCACTAGCAATCCAATTTTAGTGCATATTATCAATCTATGCTACGTTGACAAACAAATTATGCTTCATTGACAAACAGTTCTTATTTAACATCATAAGCAAAAGGATAAACAACACTAATAATTTGTGTCACTATAATTCAAATTAGTATTAACTAGCACTTTATACCATGCTGAGAAGCAATCTATGTTACATTGATAAGCAATCCTACGCCATATTAACAGGTAATTTCTTTTTCCCTTTATGTGTAGGTTGTATATGAGCTAAAAAGCTATCAATCGATGAGTATTGACACCAACAAAACTGGAGTTGTGTGGGGGCAAAAGAAACTAGAATTGCTCTGGATGCTTTGAGATAGATCTATTACCTCTTATTCCTTCACTCCCTTGTTATACAATTTGCTCCTCAAAAGTTTGGGACCACATGTTGTTTCCACTCTGTGATATATGAACAAAAAAAACCCAATTAGTAACTAGGACAGAAAGTCATTGTGTAGTAGCATATCACAATTAACAGAACAACCAAACCCACATAAAACCCAGAAAAAAATTGCATGAACATGACGTCGACCAAAAATCCAGGAAAAAATAAACAAAAAGCACACACAAGATCAAGCGGATGCCATATAAAATCCAACACCTCCCCATTCTTCTCTAGGCCTAGCCAGTCTCCACCCCAAAAAACTACTCACTGCCGCGGCACCCAACACACACAAAACCCCCTATCTCCTCCCCTAATATGCTAGCTATCGCAACCCCCTGAAAAACCACAACCCTCGCCTACCCCGACCCGCTCACCGCCACATTGCCCCCAATCACACTCCATTTCCACCTCAAAAACTGCCTGGCCCCATATCCCCCAACTCCTACACCCTGTCTACTCCCAAAAACCCAAATCACCATCGCGACAAACCCTGAAAATCACACTCAATCTCCTCACAAAATAAATTGCTCCCCACTAGAACAACTCAGCTATGTTCCAATCTAGATTTGCACGAAGACCAACTAATCCCCATGGGAAACCCTAGCTAGATCGTGATGAGAAGGGGAAAAACTGAAAATAGAGAGGAGAGGAGGTATCTACCAGGGGAGGGGGACACGAAGAGAGAGAATTTGAAATGAATTGTGAGGCGGCATGACTCCACGCTCGGTTGCAAAAACTTCTTAATGCCTCTTCGTACTCACATTAAATCTTGCGTTCGTTAACGTGTAGGCCTTCACCGAAAAATGGCCCGGCTGTCATTGATGTAACCCCTATTCGACCAAGTCAACACACCTCCACGCTTCTATCCACACAACACAACATGGTACTAGATCCAACGACACCTCTCTAGATGTGGGCGTCAATGAACCAAACAAGGCACGCGTGGAAACAAAATTTCCCATAATTGTAAAATCTGGAAGCAAATCGCTGGCAATGACAAGTTGCTTTTAAGCAACATTCAACGTTCCACATAATGTTCAGGTACAAGCAAGCTCGGGTATTTCCTGTGCATTATGAGGAAGTCGTTCTTCCTCAACCAGCAAGCCTGTAATTACATGATGACTGAAGTCTACTGATGCCGGCGCAGCTATATACCTTCGTTTGGTTTGCAGTATTAATCTCTGGAAACTCTGCCTGCTAAGCAAATAAATCATCAACATTACACAAACCAGCCCAGGCTTCGGTTGTTACCCAATGTCCCAAACTCCCAATCGGTAAAAGGGCTTCACCTGCTATGTAGGTTTTTACAAACCACGCGCCGTTTTGTGTTCTCCAATCCAACAGCACCTGTTTCAGCATTATTGTTGCTTTGGGTGAATGACTGAAAAGTCTTGTAAAAACAACGCTATGCATAAGAAATGTTCAACAGGACAACAAAACTTGTATTCACAGTTGTGCTTCTGCTGTTGTGCATTTAGATGAAATGCGGGTTAGGACTTAGGGGAATTTCCAAATTTGGAGCAACTAGAAGTAATTCATAGTGATTTTGTGACCTGGAGAAGAGTCACTTTATCCATCTTTGCAAGAATGCAAACAGTGACATCTAGACCTTAAAATAGGATGACAGGAGCTTAAATTAATAGGATCAACTAGCTAGCAGCCGGTTCATCATCTATATGGATGATTTTTTTTTCTTTTTTGAGATCGATATACCGGTGAATTCCTGTGAAGCTTTTGAAATTTGAGGCACCATCCGTTTTCGTCGGTCTGCGATTAAGGGATGTGCTACGCTTATTTGCGCACTTTTCTTGTCATACACCATGTAAGCAGATGAGCAGTATAAGGTAAAACCAGACAAGGCAAACACAAAAACGAATCGAGTTAGCCATACAAAAAGAAGAGTACATGGATTAATTAACCGCGCTAGCTCCAGTTCCATACACAATAATCCAACATCCGCACGCATTCCACGATCACAACCTTACTGTATCTTCACCCATGCAGCCGTGCTGGGCACGTCCTTGGCGACCACGTACACGAGGTAGTACCCCGCCGGCGCCAGCTCCGGCTTGGCGGGCGCGTCCACGGTGAGCTCGTACCTCTGCCCCAGTGCGTTGAACCCGGTGACTGGCAGTATGAGCAGCCGCTGGTTCATGGAGTAGCCGTGTGTCGTGAACGGCGGCGCGTACATGGTGACCTTCACGTCGGCCTCGCCCACGGCATCGGCCGGCGTGTGGAACCTGAACGTGAACTTGGCGCCGTACCGCATCCCGTCCGGGGGCACCGACGCCATGTCGATCTCCGGGCGGTTGGCGGCGAGTTCCTCGCTGAGGTACGGCGGGGCGAACCGCTCCACGCGCACCTCGGTCGGGAAGTCCACGCCACTGAAGTTGTAGGCCGCGTTGGTGTTGCCGCCGGCCACGAGCACGGTGGCGTCGGGCAGCACGGCGCTGGTGGAGTGGTACATGCGCGCGATGGTCGACGCGGCCAGCGCCCTAAACCGCGACCCCTGCGGCTGCTGCGGCGAGTACAGGATCGGCGTCAGTATCGGCTGCCGCGCGAAGCCCCAGCCCGAGCAGCCCTTGGCCGCGCCGTTCAGCAGGAGCAGGTCGCCGGTGGGCAAGATGAGCATGTCACCCATGACTCGGCCCACGGGCATCTCCTCAACAGCCCATTGGGCGTCGGGCTTGGCCAGGTTGATGCGGGCGCAGTCACTGAGCGCCGCCTGGAACGTGTTGTTCTCGCCGAACTTGAAGGCCGTCTTGAGGGCCCCGCCGCAGATGATGGCCTCCGGCTCGGGGTCAGCGCCGGCGTTGCGGAGGTCGAGCGGTAGGAGAGCGGACATCGCCGAGGCGGGGTAGTTTCGGCCCCCGCCGGCGAGTTTGGGTAGCTCGCGGACGACCTTGCCGGTCCTGGGGTCGAAGATGATGGAGCGGTCGTTGGCGAAGACGAAGAGGTTGCCGTCGGGGAGGAGGTTGACGAAGGGGTACAGGTTGTTCTCCACGTCATCGGTGGTGTCGCGGAGGAGCTGGAGCGGGACTGCCTGGGCGTTGGTCTGCCCCGGCTGCGGGACGAACTCGTAGCTGAACGCCCGCCGGCCACCGAACACGATGAACCTACCGTCCGGGAGCACCTGCTGCGTCGCGTACCATCTCCCCTCCGCGAAGCTGTTGGGGTGCTCCGTCCAGTCGCAGGTGTCGCAGGGGCTGAGGTACCTGACGGCCTTCTCACCCTCGAAGTAGCCGCCGGTCTGCACCAGGTTGCCGTCCGCGTCGAACGCGCCCGACGAGCACCACGTGTCCGTCACGATCTTGAGGGAGCGTAGGGCGCCGGTGTTGTAGTCGAACTCGACGGCGTGCGCCCAGCAGTCCATGGTGCCCTCCTTCTTGGCGCGCGGGTCGGTGCGGCAGTTGTCCTGGGGCAGCCGCATGAGGGACCGGCCGGTGGTGCTGGTGTCGAACATGATGACCTTGCCGTGCCGCATGACCACCATGTGCATGGCCGAGACGCCGGAGTTCTCGCTCACAATGGTCCAGGCGCCGCCCGACCCGGCGGCCTCGTCGACGGGGAGCAGCACCGTGTCCTGGGCCGCCTTGCTGGGCGGTCCCTGCGGAGGCACGTTGGTGAGGCCGGTGGCGGCGGCCGGCGCGGCGCCCTGCTCCTCCTGCTCCGTCTGCTGGGGCACCGTCTGCTCCTGCGCGCCGTCGAAGGCGTTCTGGAAGTAGTCGTTCTCGGAGCGTGGGCGGAAGATGTTGAAGATGTCGAAGAACGCCTCGCCGGACGAGGCGAGGAGGAGGAGGGCCACGGCGAAGACGGCGGCGCGGAGGAGGGACCCCATGGTGGCGGAGAGATCGAGAAGCTGACCTCTCCTTCCCTCCCGCCTGTGGCCGGCCTAGAGGGCGATCTCATCCTCGCTCCTCGGCTTGCTCTCCTTTTTATTGGAAGCTCCTCTAACCCCAGCGTCTGCCTAAATTTGGGTCGCTAGCTCGCCATGGCCTCCATTTGCTCCATTAATGGTGTGGTGTACGTGCTCATGATTGGTGTCGAGGCGTACTTCCCGCGCGCGGGAGGACATGCACAACGGCCGTTCAAATATAGCCGCCCCGTGTGGTTGTTTTCCCGCCAGTAGGAGGAGGCTGCCATCTCTTCCGGGCACGATTACCATAATCGGCCGATTGTCGTAAATATTGGCTGTATTGCCCCTACCCTGTTAAAAATATAAACTGGTTCTAAAATTTTTGCTTTCCATGGATTTTGTTAAATTTAGAATAAACTTTTGTCGAAATTTGTTTCAAAATTTTCGGCTGATATTTTCAACCGATTATCAGTGATTTTCAGCCAAACTAATTTGAAATTCAAATTTTGTTTGAAAATTTCAGCCCAAAATATTTTGAAAATTTATGATAATCGGTTTTTTCGGTCCTACCGGACCCCGGTAAAATTTTGCTTCTGATAATGTAAACCCTGCTTCTGGCTCAGCATGCTCATTTGTGTTATTTTGACTTGCGAGTAAATATGATCAAGTTCAGAGGACTAAGTAAGACGTTTTAAATTTCAGAGGGTACGTACTCCGAACATTCGTGATTTTTTGGGAGTAAAATGAATCCCCCCGCTACATTATGTATTTGTTATTCACTCCGACAATGGTTCATGTTAATAAGAGCAATGGATACTTGGAGAATATTGTAGAAGATCTTGGAGCTTGCGTGAAGAGATAATTCACTAGGGATGAAAACGGTCGGAAAACTCCTCAACCGTTTTCTACTTCTACATTTGAATACGAAAACGAAAACGGTAAAGCCGGACACGAAAACGAACGCGAACTTACGGAATATCGAGAATTTCGAAAACGAACCAATTCGAGCGGAATTATGTCGAACACGGTCGATATACGAAAATTCAATATGGAATACCGACCTGTAGGACCAAGTGCATAACAATTAACAAGTGACCAAGTACATAACTAGAGCGTATAGGTGCGTATGTATATATTCAAGTTATACCAAGTACATAACAATTATACCAATTTGATTCCTTATAGGTGTGTGTATATATTCAAGTTATTTAAATAAATTCTTGCTTCTTGATACCGGTTTAAGATGAATCTAGTCATTGTAAATATTGATTACTAGTATTTTTACTGTTTAAGATGAATCTAACTAAATGGGCTAAGACTACAATACCTTTATTCAATCTATACACGTACAAATTTAATCGACATGCTTATGAAGATTCCAAATTTTTGGTAAATCTACCCTTTCCAGTTTCCACATTTCCTATTTTTCTTCATTATTTTCCTTATCTTTCTCTCTTTCTTTTTCTTCTTTACTTTTTCTTCCTTTCCTTCTTTTCTTCTGCCCGATCCCCTTTTTCTGCTTCTACCGCCGACTCCTTCACTTCTTCCTCCCCCCGCCTCCTTATTCTCTCGGCGCCGCCTCTCTCCTCTTCCCGGACTCCCTCCAACCGGCGCTGCGCCTCAGCTTCTCCGGCCGCGCCATCTCGGCGCTTCCTCTCGGCTCGGCTCTCCCTCACGCGCCTCCTTCCCCTCTCGCGCCGCCCCTCCGGCGCGCCTTCCCCTCGCGTCGCCGGCCCTAGCGGCGCCGCTCTGCGCCGCCCGCCGTCCTGCACGGGCTGCACGGGCGCGCCGGGCTGTGGCGGGCTGGCGGCTGAAGCGTGGCGCGGAGGTCCGACGCGGGTGGGGCGGCCGCGCCCTAGGCCCTAGCTGCCTGGCTGGCGGCGCTGGCGGGGCGGGGCGGCGGAGCTGCCGGGGTGGGACGCGAGCGGCCGCCGAGATGGCACGCGGGCGGCCGGCGGGGCGGCGGCGCTGCTGGAGATGGCCGCTCGAGTTCGGGGTGCGGGAGACTGCGGGTGCGAGGTGCGGCGCCGCGGCGGGCGGATAGGAAGGGAAGGGGATTAGGGGAGGAGACGGCCAGTCGATCAGAGCAGAGCTCAGAGCTGCAGAGGTTAGGGCTGGGGCGCTGGGCTAGTGGGCTGTGTGAGGCGTTGGGCTGTAAGTGGGCCAAATTCGGTTTAAACCGTATTTACAATACGGTATATTCCAAATAAAATGTAGAAAAGTAGAAAACGGTCGGAAAACACCTAAACCGTTTCCGCTCCGTTTTCGAATTTGGTATTCCGTATTTCGAACCGAATTCGAATTTGTCCGAAAATACGAATTCGATCGGGTCAAATGTAGAAAACGATGCGGTTCGGTACGGGATATTTCCGTTCCGTTTTCATCCCTATAATTCACCATGGAAGATGCTACACCAAATGCTCCATGGTAAAGTTAAGAAAATTCTGTAGTTAGATATTTGAAATGAACATTCTTTTGAGATATTTTGTATTATAGGGCTTCAATCCAATGATCATGTACCTAGGGGTGTCAAACGGATTCAGATTATTCGTTTTATCCAGCATCTATATTCGGATGGTACCGAATGTGTTAAGCAAAAATGCATTTGTATTATGAAACAAATCCGAATCTTGATATTATCTGGATTTTTTTTGTCGAATACGAATATGGTATATAAAATAGGTGTCGAATCGAATGTAAATACATATAATATCTAGATTCCTCAGACATAATAGCAGCAGCTAGTTAACAAGTATCTTTTACATTTGACCTCTAAACTAGGTATATTATGTGTGCATTTCGATCATATCGGCAAGCCCGTTGTCATGGTGGACTCCAATTTGGCACATATATATATATATATATATATATATATATATATATATATATATATATATATATATATATATATATATATATATATATATATATATATAATTTTTGCTTATCCCCCAATAAAAGCTTTTTGCATGCTCTTTTTTTTAGCCAAATTCGATATGTTTATAACCGATTTATTTGTAATATATCTAGAATTAGTTAGGATTAGTGGTAAAATAGCATCAATGATCAATGATTATGTGATAAACTAGAGAAAAAGGGCTATAAATATTACTATAAAACCGGTGTCAATTTGCTAAACTTCATTGTGCCTAAGATATTCGCAACCGACCGAATTGAGTAGGTATTTGATTCATATTCATATTTGTTATAATATTCGATTCATATTCATATTCGAGTATATTTAGCACTTTGAACTATGAAACCAGACATTCAAGCTCCCAAACTTTGCAATCCGGTTCGAATAACATATTGATCCAGTTTCACAGGGTGGTATTTGCCTACGTTACGTGATGAATAGGTGGTTTTACCATATAGGATGACACGTTGACTAAGTTTATGTGAATAATAGGTGAGGCACACAGAGACTTCTCCCTCAATCGAAAAATAGAGAGGGGGGAGCTACCAAGGGCGGCAACCATGGAAGCGGATGGGAGCTCGGTAGAGGAGAGGCCCCGTGAGCTCCACCTATTATTCATCTAAAGTTAGTCAACATATCATCATACGTGACCAAACCGTCTACTCATCATGCTACATGGGCAATACTACTATTAGAAATCGGATTAGAGTGTTATTTGGACCGGATTGCAAAGTTCGGAGGTCAAATATCTAATTTCATAGTTCGAGATGATAGACGGACTTTTAGGCAAAGTTCGGGGTGTTAAGTGGAGAATGATGTATCTGCAAAATACAAGGACACAATTAAGGACGTATAAACATATGCATGTTGGTTTTAGAACTGTTGTGGCATGCGATCGATCGAGAACTCGTCGTTTAGAGCAACTTGCTAGGGCACGATGACCCTTTTTCGTTTGCAAATCTCAAATAGAATAAACCGCGCGACACATGCATGCGATGATTAGAAGATCATAATGAACTAGTTTAAACCAACGATTAATTAGAGATTCGCGAATTCAAGGTGATCACAAAGCTAGCTGATCGATCAATCGATCCGCATGTTTACGCAGCCAGCGTAGAGAACGAGCTTTGTGTCAATGTCACACACTGTCATCGTGTGTTGGATTTTCTTCCTTAATACAGATACGATCGAAGATTGAGATGGCGATATGGTGTACTGCTGCGTATCATTAAGCAATAATATTCTATTGCCATTTCATCGCTAGCTAGCTATTAATCATGGTGACTCGTGCATGTACAACAAAGGGCAGGTCGGGAGCTTCACAAAATCTGGTATCTTGATGCATGATATCGATCTGCATCATGTTAATTAGTAGTATATTAGATCACGAAGACCATGATTTATCTGTAGCTTTTTTCTCCTGGAAACAAGGGCATTTGGTGTTTTATCAACCGCTATTACTCACTAAGTTACTACAATAATTTGTTCACCAGAGGAACAAAATTTGATGACACTAAATATATTGCTACTTTCAAATATCATATAGCCTATGCCTTATAGTACATTGATGGATTAAGTGATTGTTTATCTTGCAGTCTCTAAATTACAACACCATCATGTTAATTTATCAATTTATTTATATTTGTCTGATAAACCATTTATGTACAACCTATAATGTCTGTGCTGTGTATAACTGTATATAATAATGAGTTATTGAGAGTCAGGTCCAGGGGTGAATGCACATCAAAAGGATATGTGTGCTCTATATACACTTCCATCTCACTAGACCAATAACTCCACTAAAGATTAGGCATAGCACGCTTGCTAGCTAACTAGCATGCGCTGCTCTATACGTACTCAAGATATACATGCGCTGATCAAAATTATCGTAGCTAGCATCTGTAACAACTTAAAGTGCATTTTTTTTAATTTTGAACCAAAACTTAAAGTGATTATGTTTTCTCCTTCCGTAAGGTTGCATGCATGTTACGGTTATATGTAGGATACTCCATATAGGATTGACGCCAAGTATGTTAGATTTACTTTCACACATATAGTGCTAGATGGATGCAGTATTAAAATGAAAACCATGCATGGGAAAATTGAGTGCATCAGATGACAGAATCGTGCCTACCGAGGGTATAGATGACCTCTTCATCCCGATCTTCCCTGTAAACACATCAAAGGAACGTATTCTCGAAAAAAATACATAGAAGGAACCACTGTTGGATTAGTTGATCTAAAGTGTTCCAAATGTCATTGCATGCTTGAATGATAGCTATTCTGTATATGAGTGTATTGAACTTACCAGAAGATAAGATACCTCGTATACATCCAAAGTCTTCGCAGCACATGAAGATATCATCACCATATCATGCAAGCTAGCTGCAGGCAAATTAAACCCGTAGTTGACAGAGAGCATGCATGCATGATCATCAACAAATGAAATGAGATACACATACGTATATTTATGTATACAACCTGCTGCACGAAGATATCTATACGTGTGTGTATGCATGTACCCAAATGACATGCCTGACACGACGCCAACATGCACGGTGCGCCGAGATACTTACACCAAAGCACACGAGGAAGATTTTCTGGTCACTATACAACACTAGGTGCAAATAGCAATGGGAGCCTCTATATAATGTCTATACAACATTCGACTGTTTTTTAGAACAAAAACAGTCAGATTGATCTGGGGCGTTAGATCTCCATCCAACGGATCCACCCATACAAACCCCCCTCCAAAAAAAATGACCTCCTCCAAAAAAAAATGATTTAGGGTGTTGGATCTCCATCTAACGGCTCAAAATCTGACTATCCCATTGTTATTTCTAGCTAGACACCTAGACCTGCCTTGTGCCTTGTCCGTCTGGATTCTGCATCAGAAACATTCTGAATTGGCAGTGCATGCCCACCCACACCCACGCACACACTCGATGGCAACATTCTTTTCTGAACTCAGCAATGATGAATGTCAAATAGCATATATATATACTTGCGTAGCAACATCGGTCCGGCCCCGTGATCGAGAAGAATTGATTTTATGCTCCCAAGTTTACAGAATTGTACAGATTAAAGTAACTAGCTTGCTAGCTAGCCAGCATATATCACCAAATTCAGTTTTGCAACTCGATTATACACCATACGTTAATTTCTTAAGGAAATACGCGTGTGCGTCGTATCTGTCTTTACTCCTGATATCATGCATGCATTACACACGACTGCAAGCCCATCAGTTCTTGTGGCATCAATAAATCAGGGAGCTAGCTTAACTGAGAGAGGTCTGAGTTTTTTTTGGAAGACAGAGAGGCCAGGCTGAGTATATAAGGAGGAGGACAAGCATGTTCAGGATCATAGTTTGAGCTCAAGGTCCACGTCTTGCGGATCATCTAAGTTCATACTCGTCGACGAGTCTACCGATTGGTTTAGGTCGTGATGTCTCCTCAAGCAAATGGATTCCTACAATGAATGGCATATATAGAAATGGATTATATATCAACACACCGAACTTGTAAACGACATGCGCTTCAGATCTGTGTGCACGTACCTCAGGTTCGAAGAGAGGCAATGTGGCGTCGCTGCTCGGATGAGCTGAGTAATGCGCTGTTCCATGGTAATTAGGCGGCGACCTGCAGGTTAATTATTGGAACGTGCACACGCATGTTATTAATTTGGAGTACTACTGCACTGCAATATTTCTGTTCAGATCGACTTTGACCGCATACCTGATGATGTGAGTCGATTGGAATTCGCCGTATCTGATGTCTCCTCTCCCTCCATATGCCATCTACGTTACAAGCATAACAAGTTAGGTCGCACCGGCCATAAGACATGGACGCGAACAAGGCCATCACGTGCATGGGAGAATGAAATCTCGTTGGTTGCAATGATACTCTTGTTCTCCTCTGTGGCTTCATAGATAATCAATCACAAAAATAATTAATCTATCATGTGCATTCTTGACATGGTACTAGAAAAGTTTCATCATAAAAGCACCGGAAACAAAAAGGCAATAAGATCAATTTTTGTCTAACTTTTCTTATCTCGTGGGCTACTAATTCTTTGCTATTGAACTATATTTAATCAACTGAATTATCAAAACGAAAAATGCATGTTTTCTTGCTGTTAATCTTGGTGAGGTCCAAATTAACCTAGATACCAAGAAAATAACAACGTTTTGGCAAATTTAAAACGATCTCTACTGGTAATAACTAGTACTCTATGCACTTATTGAACAATTATTTTTAAAAATGCATTTACCTGAAGATTTGGATGGATTGGGTACGGCGATGAAACGTTGATGTTAGCATGGAAGGAGGAGGATGGAGACGATGGCAGCGAGTTTGATGTCTCTTCCTGCTCGATCAATCAATTACAGGACCACAACAAATCAGAAGTTTTACGCCTAAATATGTGTACACATGAGAAACCAAGCATCACAAAATTAAATATCACATATGCATGAACATGCAATTACCAAGTTTAGGCTACCAGTTCGGTGGATCGGAGGTGGCTGGCCAAGAGGTTGGTGCAAGTACCCGACCATTTCACTTTGCATCCTGATCTTCTCTAATTGCGCTACGCCGAGACCTCGCTGCGGTTGCCTCGGCTTGTCGGAGCTGCTGTTGCCGGCTCTCTTGCCCTTCCTGGAGCCAGACGACCTTCCCTTGCCCCATTCCATGCTGTCCCCAAAGTTGCTTGCACTCATCGATCCCCAGCTACCAAAAGACCAGACCTAGAAGAACCAATAAATGGGAGCAAGAAAGAGAGAAAGGAGAAGTTGGATGATGCAAAGAGGCCTCTTAAAGTGAAAGGGAGAGATCTCCTTACACGCCCAATATCCCTTTTATTAAAAGGAGACTGCAGGTTGCCTCGTTTATTATTTGAATTTTTAATTTTATCTATATTCTATATAGTGGCTCGTCCTTCATTAGTTTATATAATCAGCACCATGTGGCCCAAGTCCCAAACCCTATGAC
The DNA here is from genome assembly GCA_017311315.1 of Dendrocalamus latiflorus. Lineage (NCBI taxonomy): Eukaryota > Viridiplantae > Streptophyta > Magnoliopsida > Poales > Poaceae > Dendrocalamus > Dendrocalamus latiflorus. The sequence goes on along the minus strand of CM029614.1, from coordinate 33,113,516 downwards.
TAAAAAAGAAAAGGAGAAAAGGATTTAAATTAAGTGTTCCGTGGTTTTGATTTGCTATGAGATGATCGCGGAGGATCTTTGTCATCAAAGTGCCCCCTTGATAACTTGGGCGAAGTAATTTACAATAAGATTCTCTATTTTACTCAGCACTGGCATAGAAATGGAAAGCTAGGCACCTAAAAAATAGTTGGACCCTTCCATCATGCTTCTTAACCAGAAAAACCGAATCTTGGTCACTTCACAATGTGTCAAATCTTTCAAAGAGGAAGGAAAGTGCACCATCAATTCGAAGTTGAATTGATGGTTTGGACTTTTGAGTCATTCAAATAGTATCAGAAATTCAGTATGCATTCAACTTTTTTCGCTGTAACCTCATTTACTTTCGATGGTACATAACATGCCCTAACGACTCTATAGTGCTACTTGACCCTAGCTAGCTAGAGGCCGTACTGCTAACCAAACAACACTAAACTAGTCATCTAAGATTAAATCCATATGACAACTGTGGTATGGATGTGTTGTAATGAAAGTGATTCCCTCCTGAATTTGAGTCCTTGGTCGCTCTAAGGTGCAAAATTAATATACCTCAGGCAGTGGAACTATGCAGATTATATGTACACACAACATCGATCGATTTGTTTCATAACAGTAACTGAACAAAGAGAAACAATATACAATCAGATCACAACATGGAACAGAATTCTAAATGCCAAATCAAAGCATATAATATAAACTAGTGTGTCGACATGATGGATTAGTTTGGGTACATGATCGACTACAGATTAGTTTGGGTACCTGAAGCGATATCTACACGAGATTGGAGGGGAATTTAGTAATGCTTGGAGTGGGGAAAGACATGGTGGGGTGCAAATCTCCTCGGCGATCTCGGGAATCAGAAGCTTTCCTGGTTGCTGCAATGATCAGACTCACTCAGACATGGGGCGCCGTCGGTGGGATCACAGTTTAGGTGGAAAGGATCCTCCTCAATCAAACACAACCGCACGTATTTATATTGCCCACCAGGCCTAATATCTAGGTAGGTTCTTTTCAACTGTAATTTATAACTTTTGGTTTAAAATTTTAAATTCTGACTGTTCACCAGAGAGAGTACACAGAGAGAGATACTCGCATGCAATTTTAGCCGATAAGATGAAAGCGGAAGAGTGTCTACTACGATCGACTTGTAGACCCTGTCTTGAAAAGACACTTTGTTTACAAATTAGTTACTATAGGAAGCAAAATCATAAGTCCAAAAGAATCCAACCATGTACACGTGCATCAATCTCATCTTGTTATATACTCCTCCAGTCGCAAATACATGTCGTTTTGGATATATGTACAGTTAACATTTTAAAACTTAACTATCAATATGTTTTTAAATATTTAAATTGAATGCATAAAAAGTATATATGTAGATTTGTTTCAAAAAGTATTTTCATAATATTACAATTTTATTGGATTTTATAAATGTATTGCAATAGAATCTAGTGATTAAAGTTGTGTTTTATAGACCATGTCGATACCCAAAATGATATATATTTCTGACCGGAGAGAGTAGTTGCTTGTGTTTTGGGCCCCGTTCCAAACAGCTTAAGAAGCCATAAGATATTTGAAACGCGTTGGCTTCTTAACAGGCTTTTTCTTTTTTTTCCCTTTTCTTTCCCCCCTTTTTCCTTTGCATTATCCATGAAAATATAATGGTATTTTTTTCATTTTTATATTTTCTTTATTTTTATTTAATTGAATACCTCAGAAAAAGCTAACCTCTGCTATAGTGCCATTTCAACCAAAAGCCATATTGCTTTCAAACGGGACCTCGATAGTAGATTTTCGCTTCGTGTGCGCATGGATCTCCTTGCTGTGTTGATAATTAATATGCATGAAAAATTAGATAGCAAATTAAATAATGAAACTGGTGAGGCACTCGTATACTTCTTCTGTCCACAAATGTAGGTCACTGTGGGTCAATCTTTTCAAGTTTTGACCATTAATATATGTTAAAGCATATAAATTAACTAGATGAAAATAATACCATTGGATTTGTCTTGTAAAATTCTTTTATAATATATGTTTTTATTATTTTTGCTAGTATATTATGATAATATAATAAATCATAGTCAAAATCTTGCATTGGAGACCATAAAAGGTCAAAAACGATCTACATTTGTGGATAGAGGGAATATTTGTTTCGCTATCCCCCCATTAGAGTTCCGTTTTTGGATTTCACTGTGTGCACAACACTATTATTGGAAGAACGTTCTTCTTACCAACCACCTTCCCCATCTCCTCCCTCCCCCACGTACTTCTTACCAACCTCCTTCCCCATCTCCTCTCTCCCCCAAGTACCCAATTGGACAAGTATCTAACAAAAGACACTACTAATTTTTGGGCCTATTGCAACGGCGCCGAATCGTTGCAATAGGCCCAAAATGGTTGCAATAGCACCTGTTGCAACGCTAACTTTTCGTTGGGAGGCGTGGCAAGAAGTTGCGTGGTCTAAAGTTTGGGCCACGATATTTCGGTTCGTTGCAATAACGTTTACCTATTGCAACGCAATAAAGCATTGCAATACATAGTTTATGCAACAATGTATTGCGTGGCAAAAACAACTATTGCCACGTAAAAAATTCGTGGTAATAGGACATAGTGATATTGCCACGCAAAGAATTCGTGGTAATAGATTCAATTGCCACGCACATACTTTGGTTGCAACAGCCTCTATTGCCACGCTTGCTATTTTCGTTGCCATAGCTTCTAATGCCACGCTTGTTCTTTTGTTGCTATAGACTTTTTTGGTACGCTGTTTTTTCGTTGCTATAGCATATATTGCCACGCCAAAAGTTGAAGGGAATAGTGTATATTACAACGTATTGCTTTAGTAGCAACAAGAATTATTGCAACGCCATTAATGTTTGTCACAACAGGAATCAACCGATGTAGTAAAATCATTATATCAAAATAGAATTTGTTGCTACACATATCTGAAATGAAACCAACTTTATTTGTGACAATAATTTGAAGTTGTATTACAAGCATCACTAAAATATCCCTAGCTATCACTGCATTGAAACTTGGCTTGACCTCGCTGAATAGCTTGAATTGACCTTAGCTTCCCATGGCTTGAGCACTGCACTCAATTTGTTCCTTCCTCCTGAATAAAATCATTCAAAATGGCATATGCATCAGTTGTTCAGCTCATCACGACAGTAACACATTGTAAATGGAATAAATTTTTATAACATGAATACATATGTTCATTACTGCATCAATGCAACTGTTTAGAGATATAGACATGATTGTCAAAATATGTAGAGCTCAAGAACCACCAGAAAGGTAGATGATGAATAACCCAACCAAAAAATCAAGAACATGTATCCTCAGCAATATGTAGAGGTATATATATGCAGTAAAAGGTAGAGTATAGTTATAGCCACAAGATTATTTTACCTGTACAAAAAAAATAATGTGAAGTGCACTAACAAGAAACATTTGTATAGAGAATTTGTCATTCAGAGCATACCATATAGCATGGCCAAACAATTAAACCATCAGCCAGAATAGTCATTCCAACTAATCCACATGCCAAAGGATACTTTCAGCCTGATCAGCTGTGATTTTTATGCTGTGGTGGCGGATCCAGGAATTTCGGAATGTGTATTCGAAGTTACAAAAAAAAATTCACGTAATTCATTGAGCCTATGCTGTTTTCTGAACCTCTAGCCCTAGTACATCTGCAAAAGGCTCTAGGAGATTTGCTCGCAGCTAGTGTTGATATCTCTTTTATAGTAGATATATCAATCATGTTCTGTCTCCTTCGATGTCTGAATTTTGTTAGAATTCCTTGGTAGCTCATATCACAAATTTACTACCTATGTTTACACTTTACAGATGTGTCTTACACCCTACACTTCTGCCAAAACTTGTTTACTAACATCAATTGTCAGCAGTAGTAAACTGATGCAGAAAATTGAACCAAAAAAAGGCATGATTACAGCTTGAACCAGGTCAAATGCTACAGCTTGTTTGAATTAAGAGCTTGTATAAGTTCAGCCTAAGCAAATTAATCATCAAAACACATAAAAAGCTAATTCATCATCTTAACCCCCCAACACTGGAAAAAGAAATAAGTAGTTGATTGCTGAAAATGTCTTCTTGCACCTATTAAATGTTCCGATGATGTTTCTCATCCACAGATGTTCCTTGTGCATACGAGCAGTAGGTACATGCTGATGAAACTAAGAATGGGTACTAACATGAAATCAAGCATACCTTTGGCTCCCCAGATTCCTTCAGCTTGTCATCATTCCTTCAGCTTCTCCAGTAGTGCATCAATGCTAAACTGTTCAGTCAAACAGAAAAAATAAGTACTGAAATTAAATGGATTAAAATTTGCAAGTACTAACAATGATCGCAGATAACAATTAAATGACTAACACAAGATCACGGCACCATAGTAGATAACATATAAACACAAATTCTAGAATTAAACTACTGCAACATGAACATTGAGAAAACTGGAAACAATTAACAGAGCATAATTTCGATAACAAACAGAGCACAATAACATACTCACTAATCCCATACATCACAGTTCACACAATCATTGAACACAAGTCCACAAATCCATATATCAAACAACCAGAACACAAATCACATTGCTGCCCTAGCATCCACAATGCATAATTCACCATCACACAGATCACATATTAAAAGTAAACATCCACTGGACAATAGACATTAACAAGCATTAATTGTAGTTCAGTAGCACAGTAATTGAGAATAGCAATTAGAGAAAAGAAGAAGTATTGGATCATGAACCGAGGGGAGTTGAGGCAGACGGGAGGCCGACGAGGTGGTGACGTCGAAGATGATGCCGATGAAATGGTGGACGGCGGCGGCGCTGTCGGTGGAGAGGTCGGCCGTGCCGTGGAGTAGCAGGGGCGGCGTAGTGGGTGACCGTCGGGGAGCGGGGAAGAGGTGCACGCCGGATCTGAAGCGGCGAAGGGAGGAAAGCTCGGCGGCGCACAATGCAGAAGGAGGAAGGGAGTAGGAGGGCTGGTGGATCTGGTGGAGGACGGGGGAAATAGAGAGAGGAAGGAGATGTAGAAGAGGAGAGGAAGGGCGGCGGAGAGGAGTGGCGCGCCGGAGAGGAGCGGGAAGATGCCCAGAGTAGAGAGCGGCGACCGGAGAAGAAGGAGAATGGAGGAAGCGCGGGGGAGATAAGCGGCGGCCGGTGGTGGTGATGATGCGGAGAAGGTGGAGAAGGGGAGGCGCGGTAGAAGAAGGAAGAGCGGCGAATGAAGAAGGGGAGCGGGCGGAGAGAGGTGGCGCACGGCGAGCTACGGCCCGGCGCTCGCCGGCGGCCGGACTTGGAGGAGAAGGGAGGGGGAGCAAAAGGGAGGCCTAGGGGAGAAGCAAACCGGGCTCAAGGGATTCCCGCAGGTGGCGGCGGCTGTTAAGGGTTTGGGGGTTTTTTTTGCCTTTTTTCGATTTAGCCCTCAAATATTTCTAGGGTTTGCAAACAAGTCCCTCCCGAATGTAATTTCTTCTGTTTTGGCCCCTCCGGAGCTCCGTTTTCAGCGCGGTTTGATCCCACGCGTTCATGACGACGTGTACAACTGTACGGAGCAGTCCAGATTTGTCGTTTATGTGCCTAGATCGCGCCGGTCTGCGGAAAGGTACAAAAAATGTAAAATGGTCCATTTCGAGCAATTAAATATGGAAAAATGTATAAATGATGATAAATAGTCCTAAAATGCGAAAAATAATAGGGCAAAATGACAGGTAAAAGTATGTAAATATGACGCATGTCATATATATATATATATATATATATATATATATATATATATATATATATATATATATATATATATATATATATATATATATATATATATATATATATATATATAGCAGATTTTTTGCAAAAAATGTTGGGTATTCAGCTGAATACCCATGAATTACTGTAGATCCGCCCCTGGACCTGACCAACAATTAAATTTCTGGAGTTCGTTGAAAAGCTGGTTGTCTGAAAACTTTCCTGAAGCACTCAAAACTTAGTAAAGGTGTTTCCGAAGCTCAGATAAAATCGGCAGAGGATGATCTTGGTTTCAAGCTCCCTATGCCCACAAAGCTATTGTACCGCTTTTGCAATGGTCAGCTGAACCATTATGACTGGATAGCTAAACAAAAGCCCATGAATCAAAAGAGTTGCAATAGAATACCATATTGCAACGAAACACACTACTCTATAGCAACAAAATTTACACGTGGCAATATAAATATGTTATTGCATCGATTTAGTTTTTCGTTGCAATACGCAACTACCTACTGCAACGCCGTTGAAGATTATCCCAACGAAAAAACATCGTGGCAATAGTATCACCCAATAGCAACGAAATTATATATAGTTGCAATAGGAGCAAATAATTGCAACGAAAATCAACACTAACGCAACAGAATAGTGTCGTGGCAATATATCCAACCTATTGCAACACTTTTTCAAAATGGTTGCGATAACACCTACCTATTGCAACGACATTCACGAATATCGCAATGCAATATAATAGTGGCAATAACGTCCACCTATTGCCACCGTTTTGGAAAAACGTTGCAATAAATCCTACCTATTACAACCAAATTGGTGGCGTTGCAATTTCTTTCGTGGCATTAGGCCGAAAATCTAGTAGTGAGAGTTTAATAGAATAGGTGAGTATAAATGTACCCAGTAAGCATTAATAGCAAATATGCAATAATATGACTCATCTCTTCATAATCAAATATCATATTCTATTTCTTCTTTATCCATGAAGTAGGGTATTAAGTTATAGAAAACTTTGCATATTTTAGTATTCCAAATACTACTAATCACCCTGGTGAAGAGAAAGAACCCCAAGTTGGTCTCGTAACCTTCAATCCAGGAGGTAGGCATGAATTCATGATTTAATTAGCACTACGTAGACCTGCGTCATTTTACCCATAGCTACTCCAAACTCCTTGCAACTAGGCCATATGCACATTTCTTTAGATGCGGTTCCAAGTTAAAGAACATAACGTTTTTCCTAATTCCATTAATATATCTCCACCCAACTAATTATAGTTGGTGGCCCAGGGCGGTTTTTTATCCTCATCCGACTGTGAAGTAGTTGTTAGTCGGGACGGTCTAATGTTTACCCAACACTCCACTGCGCTAATATATGAGCCTAAGCTCACCACTTCTGGGCTCTATACCTAATTTAGCTTCGCCTACTTTGGATCCACCGGTTCTGATTTTCTCCACCTAGTTATAATACTTACCCACATGGAGATGATAATAACATTGTTGAGTAGCATTTTTTGCTCGTCAAAACAAGAATATGGTTGACACTAGAAATACGGCTCCCTATACGAGTGAAAGTTTGTTTAATGCTTATATTATAACCATATGTAGAGGGTTCCGAAACCTACCCTTTTCTCTTCCTAAACAGGGAACCCTCTACCCTTCTAATATACATAGCTTACAGTCCAACTGCTCCTTCAGCTGGAACTACCATTTTCTGTGATCTCTTCATTTGTCCATCATGCCCTTAAAAGGGGTATTTTAATGCAACAAGTGATAATATATACTTTAAAGAATTTAGTTTTCTTGAGTAACATAACTACTCAGATTGATCAAATGTAAGTTTGCCTTAGTACTCATAGAATACCTCAATCTCAACCGTGGCTTGATCAGTTTCGTCTTCTAGACTCGGTTCATCATCTACATTACAGAGCGTATTTTATGGTTTATGGAATATGATGAATAAACTGTTATATCATATTATGATAATTAGCTCTAGTTGAGATTTTATGTTTGCTAAGATTCATTTAACTTTGTAGTTTAATTCGCCTTCAGTTGATTTCTTACCGTCCTAGCCTATTATCGCTCTCGGCTCTCTCTAATTGGCCCAATACTCCTACGTGTAACTGGTTTAGCCTGCTGGCTACCAGCCCGCATCGGCCCAACACATATAGTCCACACATGCACTGCCGCATCAGCCCACACATGAAGCCCACGCACGCCAACCTCTCTCTTGACTGCCCTCATACTAGCCCACACACACACTCATGCCCTCACGCACACAGCGGCACACACACATGCCCTACTCCCTCTCTCTCTCTCTCTCGGATCCCCTTTCTCGATCGCTCCTTTCCAACTTTGATTCACCACCGGCACCACTCCTTTAGTTGGCCACAAGTGTGTGACACTCTCGTGCCCACAGCATTCGAGCCTTGAACTCATCTTTCGTGCTCACTTTAATAATAGGTATACATGCATGCATGTGCATAGGAAAGTGTGTGACAATACTTCATAAGGCCTTACTGCCCTCGTAAAATTCCCAAGCGTGTGTTAGGGGACTCGCATGCACTTGTGTGTGATGGTGTGAGTGGGGGTGTGAGTTGTGTGTATGTGTTTGGCTTGTACCCTCAAAAAAATCCCCACCATGATCGCTCATGGAGGTAGAGGAGGAGGGCAACGTCGACACCTCCTAGGAGCTCATCAAGGAGCGGCACACCCATTCCACCACGACAGGTACCAATGGCAAGGACAACGGCCACTTACCTCACGTTTGAGCTCAACCACAGCTGTGCCTGTCGCACGTGCCCGTTGTCGGTGCACGCAGCCACTACGTGTGCTCACTGTCTGTTGATGATCGAATCGCTAATCTTACAAAATAATATGAGAAAGATAGCTGAAATTCTTGGAAGAGAATGGGAATGCTATTTATTACTATGAACCGATTACATGATATCTTTACAAAAGTATGAAACTAGCCCTAATCTCTATGTTCTTCCTACTAAAAGAATAAGACTTCTTGACTCTAAATTGTCGCTCCTTGATTTGCCTTTTCTTCTATCTTTTCTCGTCACCCTTTAAATAGCATTGAAAGGGTTTCAATTATTCGACTAGAAAGATGCCTCATGGAACTAGCACGTCTGTTCAGGGAAGCAGTTATTGTCAGAGAGAACGCTTGATCGTCGATTGTTATCAGGGAGAAATGAACATGGGGAACAACCGCATAGCGATTGTTGTCAGAGTGGGCCTAGGTACCGATTCATAGATTCTTCGAGTGGTTATCCGGTCGGGTAATATGCATAGTGCATCTTTGACCAATGTACTCGGGGAGTAGCCTATGAAGGCTTACAACCATGGGGTTTCTTGGCCTTAATTAAATATTAAAGTTGTATTTAAGTATTCATTCAATCCGCATCACGGTCGAAGCCACTGAGGCTGCATATGTTGACTGGCCCTGTTTTTGTCACCGTGCCACCTCATCACTTCGTTGGGCATCGCTTTGGAGTGAGGTAGAGGGAGGTGATGGAAAATCTTCATCCACGCTGCCGATGTGCATGCTCATCTATCTGGCCTTCACCGTCGTGCCACCTAGTTCTCGCCACACCAATGCCATGAAGTGAGAGAGGTGGAGAGGAGGTGGGGAACAAAAGGAAGAAGATAATCTGTTTCAATATTGGTGTTTTGACACATGGCATAATCCTTGAGAAGGACCTTTTAGAGGTAGGATTTGGGGGTTGCCCTATAGAATAAGGGTTCAAGGTAGTACATCCCTCTAACTACATTTCGATTGGCGTATCATTGAATTTTCAAGGTTTGATCTGATGATATTTTGGTTGCTAGCTAAGCTTCAACATATATTACTTTGTTAATCAATTACGCTCTTTCTAAAAGAAATACTATGCAACACTAGCTCTGCATGCAACACATTCATGCCAGGTACGGCGCTTCCCACTGTCGAGTTCTAAAAAAAGTAGCCTCATGATGGTGAAAATTGATTGAACAGGACGGAAGCTATGAAAAAGTGCATAGCATCGACCAATCGATATGATGCCTGATTTTTCAATTGATTAAAGTGTAGAACCAAACAGGCAACAGAGGGGGTGAATGGTGCCTAAAAATTTTCCCCCAATGTATTAACCTATTCTTTGCTCCAATAGCTATGAAGTTATGAAGATTAGGATAGGAATCCTATTCAAGACCCAGAGAAATAAGGAGCTGAACCACTGAGAAAAATCAGTAGGTGCGGTACTACCACTATGATTACCTCGGTACTACCACAACTGGTCGGAGGACAAAGTGGTCTGAAAACGACTCATGGTCGACGATCAGTGAACGGTCGAAAACTAATGTGGTCAAAGACAATATGGTCAAAAGCTAACGTGGTTGAATTTCGACACGAGTGGCCGAGAACCAACGTGATCGAAACTAACATCGTCGAAACCAACATGGTTGGAACAAATATGGACGAAACCAGCGTGGTCAAAACGAACATGGTCGAAACCAATGTTGTCGAAAGCCAGCGTTGTCGAAGACCGACGTGATAGATGACCAGTGTGTAGTTGAAAGACCAGTGTGGTCGAGGACCAATGAGTGGTCGAAAACCAACGCGGTCAAAGACCGATGTGATCGTAACCATTGTGGTCGATGTCTAGTGTGTAGTCAAAAAATCAATGTGGTTGAAGACCGATGAGTGGTCAAAACCTACGTGGTCATAACTATTTGGAATATGACCCAGGTGGTCTGCGACCAATGAGTGGTCGAAACCAATGTAGTCGAACCTACTTGAACTTCGACCAGTGAAGTCAATGACCATAGAGTGATAAACAAACCAAAGTGGTCGATGACCAAGAGCTACGGTACTACTGCAACCAAGCCTACGGTACTACCGTTGCTACCAGATGAGTGGTCGAAAGATAGAGAAACTAGAAGATGAATAGACTTTTCAACACAGTTTCAAAAACCAAATTTGATGGAACTTTTAATTCATTGATCCAAATGATATGAAATTTTGCATGAATCTTCTCTAGGGTACTATGAACCTATTCCAATAAACAATTATAAAAATCATAGCCAAATTTGAGACCTTTTTTAGTTTATTTGAATGTTACACTAAAACCGAGTCAAAACCAAAATCGATGAATACAACTTATTCGTTGGTGGATGATGACCAAGATGGGTCTGGATGTATTCTTATATGTCACAGAAAGTTAGAACACTAAAGAAATCAAACCAAAAACCCTCGGATCAAAAAATCGCTGAAAGAGGCCAAAATCAAGGAAAAACTAGGTTTCCTCAAGAACTTCCTCTAAGTCGTGTCTAGATGGATAGGATTTTGTCTCCAAGAGAAATCTCCACCTCTTACATGTCCTTCGCACAAAAAAAACTCAATACAAAAGAAATTCAAATAAGAAAGTCAAGAAAATTAAAAGCACATGAGAGGATTCATGGCACAACATGCTTGGGTAAAGTTTGGATGTTCATTTCACTTGGAGAGGAATGATTGTATAGCCAATCGCTCTGGATGGCAGAGCTCTAAGCCTAGAGCACGCACATACAAAGTTCCAACCCATGGAACCCTCATCTCCCAAATCTATCACACATGAGAAGGAGCAAGGGCTAGCCACCAAAAGGCTTAGCCAACCTTCTCACTTCCTTAAACCCTTGCCTCTCCTCCCCTTATAAAGCCTCACAACCTGAGCCAAAATCTAGTGGATCCACCCATTTGGCCAAACCGGGGATAACATGTTAACCTCACCTAACACCGGGGTTTACTCTCATGCACGCTTCTCAAATCGGCTTACAACCATTAACCAATTAGTGAATCAACACTTGATCCACTTCATATTTTCAGCACATACAAGGCCTAAATCACTTAGGCCAATGCCGTGATTTCACACACCACCACTTTTTGGTATTGGACAATTTACCAAAATACCCCTCTACCGCTTTCCATAAAGCTTCCCGCTTCCTTTGCTAGGAAGCATCATCCATGCTTCGCCATCTTTCATGTGGACCCAATGACTGGTCGTCAAGCCTCTCACGCATCCGAATCCCACTGAACCGTTCTCGCTTGCAAAAGACCCAAATCAGTTGACGCACCACATGCTTTTCCTTGTGTATGACGGCACCCGGCTTCTTTGACCGTCTAGATCTCGACTCCTCCCTGAATCTAGTCCTAGTCCACCTTACCGTTGCCCATCATGTCCACATGTAACATCCCAAAATTTTGAAATTTGAAAATGTGAAGCTTTTGAATTATTTTGCAATATGTTTTATTTGAATTGGAGTTTATGATGTTTTTCTGAGAAATTTGGTGAAGATTCCAAAGGTTAAAAGGATCAAGAAGAAGCAAACATATTTAATTAGTAGAAAATCAAGATTTAAAATGCGAAATCTGAAAAGATGATCCAATATAAGAAGAGAGAAACCTGAGTTAAAAACTATAAAATCTCATTTTGAAAATAATGGCATAAATAGCAATAAAAGCGGATGAACAAAATACAAACACACCTAAATATATATACATGTAACAGACACAATAATAATAATAATAATATTTGGAAGCTTAAGTTTCGAATGTCATACAAAAATCAGTAAATATAAATTCAATAACCCTAATTCAGAAAATAGAAGTCCCAAATTACAAATCCAAAAGCTTCTCATTTTCTCCCAGTTTATTTACTCACTCGCTTCCATGTGGACCCAGCCCCTCTCTCTCCCCTCTCTTTTTCCTCTTTCTGCCCACGGGCCCTGGCCTCTCCTCCCACCCTTTTTCCCTTGCCGACCGAGCCGGACCACCCACGCGCAGCGCGCCTGCCTTCTTTCCTTCTCCTTCTCCCTCCTCCTCTCTTCCTTTTCTTACGGCCGCGCGGTCGCTTCGCTCAGCTCCTTTCCTCCGCGTGGCAGCCATGCACCGCGCCTCCCCTGCTGTCGCCCACGGTTTTGCCCGCGCGCCCACGGTCTCCTGTGGCCATAAGGAGCCCCGCGCCACCTCCCCTCTCCTTCCTTCCGCCCGTGCAAGCCGACGCCGCCCCTTGCCATTTCGGCCCTCCGGCAAACACCACGGCCGCCGGACTATATCGCGGTGTGCGCCCGCCTTCCCTCCCTCTCCTCTCAAGCCCGATTGGATCTTCGTGCCACCGAGCTCGCGCATTGGCCCATTTTTCCCGTCGCCGGCCGTCGCCGCCATTTCCACCGCCGCTGCCTCCTCGATCGATTTCGCCCCGATTCCTCGCGGTGGGAGTGACTCCTCAGCGCCCCGGACCACCGCCGACCGTCGCCGGGGCTTCTCCCCCACCCCAGCTCGCCGGCACCATGCGCCACCGCCGCCCGACCCCGCCTCACGCCGCCGGCTCGCCATGGCCCCTCTCCGGCTCCGCCGACCCGTCGGTAAGCTTTCCCTCTGCCCCCTCCTGCTTAGGCGCGCTCGAGTTTCCCTCCCCAACCTCCCGGCCACCGGCGCCCCGTTTCTCCCTCGCCCCCGGCCGCCGTGCGCTGCCGCTCGCCTAGCTCTGTGCCGCCCGAGCCATGAAATCGTATCTCCAAGTTCTTACTCACTCCCCGTAACCCATTTTCGCGGTTTCCACCTCTCCCCGACCACTCATCCATCGCCGGCGACACCACTGTTGCCCTGCGCCGCCTTGCTCTGTTTTGAGCAAATCACCCCGCCCACCTCTTCAAGTTTATTTCCCTCTCCCAGTCATCAAAGGGGCGGTAGCCCAGTGGTTATCCGAGTGATGCATTCACCTTCAGTCGCGAGTTCAAATCCGGCCGGCACACCTTTTTCCCTATATTTTTGCTCTACTTTTTGTAGCTCCTTCTAAGTAATAAAAATCATGAAAAATTAGGGAATAATTTAGAGAAGATAATAAATTTGATTAGGATATAGAACCAGGTTATTTGAGCTGTCATAATATGTTAAATGTTATGTATGTTGTTTAGAACATTTAACTCAAATCTAAATTCCAATTAAGGGTATTAATAAAAGATGACTTGGGTTAATTATTTAAAAATTTCATGAAGATGTTGGATATCATGTTTAGCTAAAACAGTAAGGTTTAAATTAAAAGATTACCTTTGACCATAATTAAATATACACGATATCATTTAACATGCTGCCATTGAGTAAATTGCAATGGTAGGTTTAATTAAATAAGGCCTCTTCATAAAATTAATTAAACAAAAGGGCGTGACCATAAATATTTAAATTAGATGACCCTAATAATACCCTCGCCTTTATCACGTCACCAATAAATAAATCTCAACAACGAATTTAGTCGAGTTGATTTTTGGGTATAGCGAGCTTGGTCCTATGTAAATAGAAGATTAATTAAAATATGCAAGATACTAATGCTAAGGAATAAAATATCGGTATCAGTAGTTTTCGGAGAGCAATCAAATTAAGAGGTCATAATAATAAACATGTGTTAAAATGTAGTAGCCCTAGGTCATAAATACCAAAATAATCTCATAGACCTATAAACACTCTAAAGCAAACATGAAACCCTTAAAGTAGAGTCACATAAAATGACTGTGGATAGATACTCTAACTTAATAAAGTTTACGCTTAATTATAACGTATGCTCTAGCATTCAACATACCGCCATTAAACCAATCTCCATGGTAGCTTTAATTAAGTAACTATATTAGTATACGAACTCGTACGACAAGCTTTGCTAGATAAACTAAAATTAGAAATAAAGCTAAGCTTAATAATAACAAAGGTGCAAATAAAATGATAATGGTACCACTAATTAAATCTTGACACTAGCTTTAGTACATAATAGTATTAAGCATAATTGTACATATAACCAGTTAGGACCCATATGAATGAATCCTAATTCAACTTAAATTTAGCCTAGCTATGAATGAAGATGCATAAAATATGATAATGAGATTAATAAAGATTTAAATCTTACTTAATTACCATATATGAATACATAATGAGCCTTTGCTATTTATCTTAATCTAATTAGTAAGTAAATGCTTATATCAGAAAGTATTCTAAAACTTAATAAAGATATCCAAATGTTATAATATCTTCGACTAAAAGATTTATAGAATAAGTACAGATCTCATTCATCAATCCAGGTTGCCTTTATCATAACCTAAGTTGCAAGGAATACATACCCAGCCAGACTCATACTTCGCTACATAGGTCTACCCTAACTCATGGAACTTCCTTGATAAATACGAAAATAATAAAAGAGGTTATTAATAAAAAGATCGAACTTCGTCTTTCTCCAATCGGCTATGTTTGGCCACTTCTTCTCCAAAGTAAAATAATCCCTGTAGATACTTCCTCACTTATGATCCTTTATTATCCTAAAATTTTCCCCCACGGTAAAGTTATTCAGATAACTCGTTCTCTCACTCAAACCCAGCTACTGCTGTGTTTGCAACACACTAAACCGAATCACTCTGCTATTCTCAAATCGTAATACATGTATAAAATAAATTAAACCGGCCATTTAAATTATTCGGATTTATTTGGATCTTTTTGAGTTATTTACTTTTATTTGCATTCAGTCGTTTGTCGCGTAATTAGAAATTGGGAGTCGTGAAGATTCAGTGGATCAAACGAGATCAAGCTCGAAGTGAAGATGAAGAATAGAAGCTCAAGAGAAAGCATCGTGTGAGCCAAAGTCCGCGGTAAACCGCGCCAGGCGAGTCAATACTTTGATCATGTTGAACCTACATTTCTGCAAATTACTTTGCTTTAAATTATCAAATTGCATGCGGTTATTTATATGCAAATACATGTTAATTTAGACTCTAGTTATATTCCATTGTGTGCCTTGAATTAATATTACCCCTCCGTTGGAATACTTGAAGTCGAGAACCTTGTCGCCCTAGCAAAAATTATAATAATACCCTTTCGAAAATAAGTCCGTAATTATATGCCATGCTTAGTAATGTTTAGGTACTCATGGGCGCGAAGGCGCCCAAGCATCACTTTAATCATGAGAAATTGATTTGGGCAGTCATGGTGGGAATGACTGGTATATTTTGACAGGGTTATTTTCTGCTCTCAAAACTCTTAAATTGCTTACATATCTGAGCGGATGGTTTGGGGGCTGGTATGTGGTGCGGTGGGAGCACAAATTATGGAGTGTGGTAGAACCGCTCAGATGATACTAAGGACTGAATCTTGTGATGACCTCCTGATGTAAAACAGTACAACCACAAGTCTATAATGGGTACGACCTAGCTGAATAACTTGCAAGGGTTTAGTTCAGACATCACCGAGGGAAGTGGGTGCCAGGGTGTACTGGTTTACCCACAGTGAGGCACAGGGTGTACTGTACTCACACGGCGCAAGAGGGGGCTTCTGACTGTGGTGGTGTAACCCTTCAGCGGTGAAACCTCAGCGTGGGTGGTGTCTAGCTAGATCGGAGTAAGGTAAAGGCTTTGTGATAAATTATCTGGGTCTCATGCCTAAGGAAGCATGTTGGCAAAAAGGATAGTTCATCTCTTGTGGTGAAAGTGTACAAACTCTGCAGAGTTAAAAACTATTCGAATAGCCGTGCCCACGGTCATGGGCGGACATGGGAACTTACTCGAGATAGTTCTATTTCAAAATGTTTAGTGGGTGGGAATGGAAATGTGAAGGGCGAAGGACTGCCCTGGTCTGGAATTGTCCTGGGCGTCGTCCCAGTGGTAAGTTAAGCGGCTATAACGCTGAAGAAATTGCTATATGGTGCAGATGCCATGTAACGGTGGATGGAATCTGAACCGATATTAATAATGCATTTCCTTGTACATTATGATTTGTTCCAAAATTGCTAAGTCATAGAGCTTTTTAATTAATTGTATTCAAAAGCACTCTACGCAAAATAAAATAGCCCGAGCCTCTCCTTTGTTAAGCCATGCATACTATTTATTTGCATTCTGTGTATTGGCTCGTGGAGCACGGGGTCGGAGTGCTCATGCTCGCTTTTGCGACAAAATTCAGAATCAAGAAATCAAATCACCTCGCCTCAGCAACAAGATTGGACAAGCTGGCCGAGAAGATGAAGATGTCAAGGGCTAGGTCGCGAACCTCCAGTTGGCTGCCTGTGGGCATGTCCTGAAGGTCCCACCTGTGTGCTTCGTTCTTCCGCTGCTGCAATTTAATGATTTCGGCCTAATCGGCCCATGAGTAAGTTTACTATTACATTTACACTTCCGCATGATATGTATTTTGATATTCATTACTGTAACTGTGAGCACTATCTACTGATCCAGGGAATAGTGCAGTAATCACAGAGGAATCCGGATGTTAATATCTGGGCTCCTACAGACATGGTATCAGAGCATATCGACTGCAGTTCGTGACCTAGTTAGCAAGGTCGTTAGTTTCATGACTAGAAATACTTCTTTAAAATACTAATTCAAAAAAATATAAGTTAGATTGCTCATTCTCATCTATCTTAGATGATTCCCCCTCATCCATATGCTGCACTAGCCATTTTACTTCTGAAGCTCTCTTACCCAAATTCAAAGTGATGAAAATCCAGTGCTTCTCTTCTAAACTCTCCATGAAAACGCACTTAAGGCCAAGAGTCATGGTGCTTATCCTTGAAGCTTAATGTCAAAGATTGTTTTATTTTTGGAGAAAACAATAGGGTAAAAATTGGAAGAAGAAAAATTGGTGGAGCGAAAATTGGTGGAGCGTAACGGAAAGAATTAGAATGACTAGATGGACGAATTAAGTTATTCTTGGAAAAATAGGAAATATGAAAATAATGGCGGGAGTACAATATTGATAAATAACATAATTCTTGGGAGATATTTACAATAGTGGAATAATGGAATATGATCGATTGCTAAATAAATTGATAGAGTTTTGAGAAATTGGAGAGATGGCAACAATTATCAAAGCATAGGCTTGATTAATAACATTATTCTTGGAAGATGTTCATAATAATGAATTAATTCGGAGGTTGTCACTGAAGATTTAGGATGTTTACTAAATGAGTAATTATGATTTTGAATACAATCTTGGATTATTAGGAAGTCCTGATACACATGACACTGGTGGATTTAAAAGTGATAATGATGGATAATCATTAGAATTCAGAATTGAGGAGTAGATAGACAATAAAGATTCAGGTTGATCATTGGAGAAGCAAACTATGGATTTGGATCAATGACACCAGACTGAATTATTAGGAGGTCACGATACGAAAGTCATCAGTGGATCTTTATAGGATTGGAAAGCTGATAAAATAGGCAATTGACGAACCTGAGATTGGATTTATAAAGATGTGGGAAAATTCAGGCACATATCAGAATTTGGTAACCTCGATTCGATTAATAAAATTTTAGATGGAAAAATTTATATATAGATGGATTTATAGTGAAGGCGTTGGATTTTCATTGGATTGTAGAGTTAATAAGTTAACCAATAGTGGATCCGAGATTTTGATTATACAGTCATAGCGAAAATATGATATTTAATCCACAAATATATGATTGAAGGTCAAAGATTTATGCGGGACTTAGATAATCATGATTAGATTAATGAAATGATGGATGATACAATAGGAAGAGTATGATTGGTGGATCAAATAAAAATAAATAATCTCCTTCGCTGTTTGGAGTTTTAGATGGCAGTAATACCATTAACAATTAATGAAGAAAGATAGCCTAAGTGCAGTTTGCAAAAGTGGAAGTTAAATTATAAAGGCCATTGGATTCTAGGCCTTATGTACAAAAAAAAAATCATATGGGAGTGAATTGATTCATTGAGGGATATTTGGACATTGGAAGAGATTAGAACACCTTGATAAAAATATATGTATACATATACAAGGTTTTTGCATTACCAAAATAATTACAAGAAAGAGAACTAATTACCTCCCAATACTTTTCTCTTCTTTCCATGGATTTTACGAAAGAAAAATTTTGTTCCTCTTCTCATACCCCTACTCCAAATATTAAGGTTAGGAACGTCGAAGATGGTCATGAAGACAATGTGGTCTCGTTCTAAACGGACTAGGCAAATGAACCCTGTGCATCTTAAGTGTTCTCCCCGAGTAGACGTTGTATTGTTGCAAGATTTTATTTGGCCCCGTGCACTGCCTCTTGCCCTCGGGCGTCCTATTTCGCAGTCACAGGAAAAAGCTTGCTTTTAAAATTTGTGTGGTTCTGTATCACCCCAGCTTCCGGGGTATCTTCCTTTAAAGTTAAATGGGTTAGAACACCTTATCTCCGCGATTTAATCCTCATCCCATACTATTCCCTCTCACCTTTTCTGAAAACCCCATCGGATCCAAAGGAACGAGATAACAGGTAACCCAAAACCAGTGCAATCGAGAAGAAGCAAAGACTTTTCAAACTTCCAGTATTTAAGGAAAACAACATCACTGTGAAGAAGACCACCCGCCAATCTCGTGATGACCAAGACAGCTAGAGCACAATGGATGATTAATGACAATCGTCATTTATTTAAGGGGGGTAGCACTACGAGATATAATGTCGGCAAAATCAAAGAGCAAGCACCCTGAAGACGACGACCTCTCCAAAAGAATAAAGATCTCCTCCCTCCCCTTTTGCCTCCTTAAAGTGCAGGTCCTCTCCCCTTCTGTCTACCCCTACGGCACAGACCATTGCTACCCACCTATCAATATGAAATTCTGCAACTATATGTCCAATAGACGATGCAACCACTCCATTCTACGATGATGTGAAGACAACAATGTCGAAGAACAAGTATTTGGAAGTCTACGACCTATCCAGGAGAACAAGGTTTCTCTCTTTCCTTTTTATTTCCCCAAGTGCTAACCCCTATCGTGCAGAATTTCATCTCTCTGTGGAGCTACAGGACTAATGTCGGGCAACACCCCGAAACCCATTGCTAGCTAATATAACCCCACCTCCTCTCTCTCTACTCTACCGGAATCTCGGGGTCGAGATTCATTTAAGGGGGGTAGGTTTGTAACATCCCAAAATTTTGAAATTTGAAAATGTGAAGCTTTTGAATTATTTTGCAATATGTTTTATTTGAATTGGAGTTTATGATGTTTTTCTGAGAAATTTGGTGAAGATTCCAAAGGTTAAAAGGATCAAGAAGAAGCAAACATATTTAATTAGTAGAAAATCAAGATTTAAAATGCGAAATCTGAAAAGATGATCCAATATAAGAAGAGAGAAACCTGAGTTAAAAACTATAAAATCTCATTTTGAAAATAATGGCATAAATAGCAATAAAAGCGGATGAACAAAATACAAACACACCTAAATATATATACATGTAACAGACACAATAATAATAATAATAATATTTGGAAGCTTAAGTTTCGAATGTCATACAAAAATCAGTAAATATAAATTCAATAACCCTAATTCAGAAAATAGAAGTCCCAAATTACAAATCCAAAAGCTTCTCATTTTCTCCCAGTTTATTTACTCACTCGCTTCCATGTGGACCCAGCCCCTCTCTCTCCCCTCTCTTTTTCCTCTTTCTGCCCACGGGCCCTGGCCTCTCCTCCCACCCTTTTTCCCTTGCCGACCGAGCCGGACCACCCACGCGCAGCGCGCCTGCCTTCTTTCCTTCTCCTTCTCCCTCCTCCTCTCTTCCTTTTCTTACGGCCGCGCGGTCGCTTCGCTCAGCTCCTTTCCTCCGCGTGGCAGCCATGCACCGCGCCTCCCCTGCTGTCGCCCACGGTTTTGCCCGCGCGCCCACGGTCTCCTGTGGCCATAAGGAGCCCCGCGCCACCTCCCCTCTCCTTCCTTCCGCCCGTGCAAGCCGACGCCGCCCCTTGCCATTTCGGCCCTCCGGCAAACACCACGGCCGCCGGACTATATCGCGGTGTGCGCCCGCCTTCCCTCCCTCTCCTCTCAAGCCCGATTGGATCTTCGTGCCACCGAGCTCGCGCATTGGCCCATTTTTCCCGTCGCCGGCCGTCGCCGCCATTTCCACCGCCGCTGCCTCCTCGATCGATTTCGCCCCGATTCCTCGCGGTGGGAGTGACTCCTCAGCGCCCCGGACCACCGCCGACCGTCGCCGGGGCTTCTCCCCCACCCCAGCTCGCCGGCACCATGCGCCACCGCCGCCCGACCCCGCCTCACGCCGCCGGCTCGCCATGGCCCCTCTCCGGCTCCGCCGACCCGTCGGTAAGCTTTCCCTCTGCCCCCTCCTGCTTAGGCGCGCTCGAGTTTCCCTCCCCAACCTCCCGGCCACCGGCGCCCCGTTTCTCCCTCGCCCCCGGCCGCCGTGCGCTGCCGCTCGCCTAGCTCTGTGCCGCCCGAGCCATGAAATCGTATCTCCAAGTTCTTACTCACTCCCCGTAACCCATTTTCGCGGTTTCCACCTCTCCCCGACCACTCATCCATCGCCGGCGACACCACTGTTGCCCTGCGCCGCCTTGCTCTGTTTTGAGCAAATCACCCCGCCCACCTCTTCAAGTTTATTTCCCTCTCCCAGTCATCAAAGGGGCGGTAGCCCAGTGGTTATCCGAGTGATGCATTCACCTTCAGTCGCGAGTTCAAATCCGGCCGGCACACCTTTTTCCCTATATTTTTGCTCTACTTTTTGTAGCTCCTTCTAAGTAATAAAAATCATGAAAAATTAGGGAATAATTTAGAGAAGATAATAAATTTGATTAGGATATAGAACCAGGTTATTTGAGCTGTCATAATATGTTAAATGTTATGTATGTTGTTTAGAACATTTAACTCAAATCTAAATTCCAATTAAGGGTATTAATAAAAGATGACTTGGGTTAATTATTTAAAAATTTCATGAAGATGTTGGATATCATGTTTAGCTAAAACAGTAAGGTTTAAATTAAAAGATTACCTTTGACCATAATTAAATATACACGATATCATTTAACATGCTGCCATTGAGTAAATTGCAATGGTAGGTTTAATTAAATAAGGCCTCTTCATAAAATTAATTAAACAAAAGGGCGTGACCATAAATATTTAAATTAGATGACCCTAATAATACCCTCGCCTTTATCACGTCACCAATAAATAAATCTCAACAACGAATTTAGTCGAGTTGATTTTTGGGTATAGCGAGCTTGGTCCTATGTAAATAGAAGATTAATTAAAATATGCAAGATACTAATGCTAAGGAATAAAATATCGGTATCAGTAGTTTTCGGAGAGCAATCAAATTAAGAGGTCATAATAATAAACATGTGTTAAAATGTAGTAGCCCTAGGTCATAAATACCAAAATAATCTCATAGACCTATAAACACTCTAAAGCAAACATGAAACCCTTAAAGTAGAGTCACATAAAATGACTGTGGATAGATACTCTAACTTAATAAAGTTTACGCTTAATTATAACGTATGCTCTAGCATTCAACATACCGCCATTAAACCAATCTCCATGGTAGCTTTAATTAAGTAACTATATTAGTATACGAACTCGTACGACAAGCTTTGCTAGATAAACTAAAATTAGAAATAAAGCTAAGCTTAATAATAACAAAGGTGCAAATAAAATGATAATGGTACCACTAATTAAATCTTGACACTAGCTTTAGTACATAATAGTATTAAGCATAATTGTACATATAACCAGTTAGGACCCATATGAATGAATCCTAATTCAACTTAAATTTAGCCTAGCTATGAATGAAGATGCATAAAATATGATAATGAGATTAATAAAGATTTAAATCTTACTTAATTACCATATATGAATACATAATGAGCCTTTGCTATTTATCTTAATCTAATTAGTAAGTAAATGCTTATATCAGAAAGTATTCTAAAACTTAATAAAGATATCCAAATGTTATAATATCTTCGACTAAAAGATTTATAGAATAAGTACAGATCTCATTCATCAATCCAGGTTGCCTTTATCATAACCTAAGTTGCAAGGAATACATACCCAGCCAGACTCATACTTCGCTACATAGGTCTACCCTAACTCATGGAACTTCCTTGATAAATACGAAAATAATAAAAGAGGTTATTAATAAAAAGATCGAACTTCGTCTTTCTCCAATCGGCTATGTTTGGCCACTTCTTCTCCAAAGTAAAATAATCCCTGTAGATACTTCCTCACTTATGATCCTTTATTATCCTAAAATTTTCCCCCACGGTAAAGCTATTCAGATAACTCGTTCTCTCACTCAAACCCAGCTACTGCTGTGTTTGCAACACACTAAACCGAATCACTCTGCTATTCTCAAATCGTAATACATGTATAAAATAAATTAAACCGGCCATTTAAATTATTCGGATTTATTTGGATCTTTTTGAGTTATTTACTTTTATTTGCATTCAGTCGTTTGTCGCGTAATTAGAAATTGGGAGTCGTGAAGATTCAGTGGATCAAACGAGATCAAGCTCGAAGTGAAGATGAAGAATAGAAGCTCAAGAGAAAGCATCGTGTGAGCCAAAGTCCGCGGTAAACCGCGCCAGGCGAGTCAATACTTTGATCATGTTGAACCTACATTTCTGCAAATTACTTTGCTTTAAATTATCAAATTGCATGCGGTTATTTATATGCAAATACATGTTAATTTAGACTCTAGTTATATTCCATTGTGTGCCTTGAATTAATATTACCCCTCCGTTGGAATACTTGAAGTCGAGAACCTTGTCGCCCTAGCAAAAATTATAATAATACCCTTTCGAAAATAAGTCCGTAATTATATGCCATGCTTAGTAATGTTTAGGTACTCATGGGCGCGAAGGCGCCCAAGCATCACTTTAATCATGAGAAATTGATTTGGGCAGTCATGGTGGGAATGACTGGTATATTTTGACAGGGTTATTTTCTGCTCTCAAAACTCTTAAATTGCTTACATATCTGAGCGGATGGTTTGGGGGCTGGTATGTGGTGCGGTGGGAGCACAAATTATGGAGTGTGGTAGAACCGCTCAGATGATACTAAGGACTGAATCTTGTGATGACCTCCTGATGTAAAACAGTACAACCACAAGTCTATAATGGGTACGACCTAGCTGAATAACTTGCAAGGGTTTAGTTCAGACATCACCGAGGGAAGTGGGTGCCAGGGTGTACTGGTTTACCCACAGTGAGGCACAGGGTGTACTGTACTCACACGGCGCAAGAGGGGGCTTCTGACTGTGGTGGTGTAACCCTTCAGCGGTGAAACCTCAGCGTGGGTGGTGTCTAGCTAGATCGGAGTAAGGTAAAGGCTTTGTGATAAATTATCTGGGTCTCATGCCTAAGGAAGCATGTTGGCAAAAAGGATAGTTCATCTCTTGTGGTGAAAGTGTACAAACTCTGCAGAGTTAAAAACTATTCGAATAGCCGTGCCCACGGTCATGGGCGGACATGGGAACTTACTCGAGATAGTTCTATTTCAAAATGTTTAGTGGGTGGGAATGGAAATGTGAAGGGCGAAGGACTGCCCTGGTTTGGAATTGTCCTGGGCGTCGTCCCAGTGGTAAGTTAAGCGGCTATAACG
Organism: Dendrocalamus latiflorus; assembly: GCA_017311315.1. NCBI lineage: Eukaryota > Viridiplantae > Streptophyta > Magnoliopsida > Poales > Poaceae > Dendrocalamus > Dendrocalamus latiflorus. Next base: position 33,089,308 of record CM029614.1, on the reverse strand, counting down.
CTGAAGAAATTGCTATATGGTGCAGATGCCATGTAACGGTGGATGGAATCTGAACCGATATTAATAATGCATTTCCTTGTACATTATGATTTGTTCCAAAATTGCTAAGTCATAGAGCTTTTTAATTAATTGTATTCAAAAGCACTCTACGCAAAATAAAATAGCCCGAGCCTCTCCTTTGTTAAGCCATGCATACTATTTATTTGCATTCTGTGTATTGGCTCGTGGAGCACGGGGTCGGAGTGCTCATGCTCGCTTTTGCGACAAAATTCAGAATCAAGAAATCAAATCACCTCGCCTCAGCAACAAGATTGGACAAGCTGGCCGAGAAGATGAAGATGTCAAGGGCTAGGTCGCGAACCTCCAGTTGGCTGCCTGTGGGCATGTCCTGAAGGTCCCACCTGTGTGCTTCGTTCTTCCGCTGCTGCAATTTAATGATTTCGGCCTAATCGGCCCATGAGTAAGTTTACTATTACATTTACACTTCCGCATGATATGTATTTTGATATTCATTACTGTAACTGTGAGCACTATCTACTGATCCAGGGAATAGTGCAGTAATCACAGAGGAATCCGGATGTTAATATCTGGGCTCCTACACCACACCAGTAGCTCTCGCTTCGGTTTCTTGTCGTCCCAGCTTGCAACCACCCCGTCAACATCGATCATTTTCAGCATCTCCCTGACCATTCTAGACCTCAGCATAACCCTATGCCTAATTCCGATCCTCCTACGCCTCACCACGACCTAGCTCCAAAATTCTGCAACCAACAACAAGAAGCAAACTGTTACATAGCACAGTATAATATACAAAGTCATCAATTAACACTTTCATCCATACAATGCAGAATACAAAATGTATGCAACCAAAATACTAATCCTGAACCTATGACCAAATAATAAACCCATGTGCACACAAGCAACAACAACCATACTATGACCACATTCCAATAACAATTCATGACTCAAAACCCAAAACTTTGTTTTTCTGGGAAAATTAGCAGTACCACTCCATAGACACCGGCACTACTACACTACAATATTACCGTTCCCCAAAGCGGAACTTCCAATTTTTCCGATACTTCCAGAAAATAGTCCAATCGAAATGCAATCTTTGCAACAAAAAAAACACTTCACCAATCTACAAAACTTACAATGATTCATTATAATATTATTCTGGATTTTCTCACATGATGTTTCATAAAGAAAAGGATATTGAGATTTGCAGCATCCATTCCTCTCTAACTCCTTAAAGGGGACAGCACCTAATCCTTGATGCATGGCAAGCTTATTGTCGATTTCATGCAAGCTATTAATTATAGTTAGCTAGCGAGGTACTTATCGAGCAATGTGGTTAGAAAACAGCAGCACGCCAAGCATGCTCCTCCGTATTTTAGTTGCGTGTGTAGCTGCTTTTCGAGACTAGCTTATTGCGGCTGTCTCTCTCTCTCTCTCTCTCTCTCTCTCTCTCTCTCTCTCTCTCTCTCTCTCTCTCTCTCTCTCTTATCAATTACTTGTACTATAGGTGCATGCTTGGGTTAGGTAGCTAGCACAGCACCATTTTTTAGGGATTTCTTCAGAGAGGCTGGTTTGAGAAATTTGAGCCCGGCCGGCCTAGATGTGTAGAAAAGCTGAAACAAGATAAATTAATTAAGTAATTCTTTCTTATCCTTCAGCAAAAAGATAGCACCTCAAACTTAGTTATTTTGTTTAGCTTGGACCAAAGGGCCATGTTGTGCTGCTACCTAGCTATCTATAATTCCAAAAGAAAAACAAAGCATAGTACCTGCTGCTTTGCTGCTATATATCTATATCAAAATAAAAACGAAGCATGCAGATATGTATAGTACCTGCTTGTATGCCAGCATCAGAAAGAAAACCTTTTCCACACCCACTAGCAGCAAAGTTAAGAAATGCCTTTGAGTACCAAATGAAAGCAACAAGAAATCCATTTTCATCGCGAGATATTACTAGTGCGTGTGCCTGAACCCTGCATGTACTCTAGCGAGTACTCTTCCTCAAGTCGATCGGTGTTAACCATATGTTCCGCATATAATTTAGTCACATTAATTTTGGCAAACCGACTTGCCCTAAAGGTTAGTACTCCAATTTATTTTAGCAGTAGTATTAGTAGTTGATAAGCACATGTGGTCATGGATTAGCCACGTTTTGCTCTCACAAACACCATATAGTTAATGGTTTGCTGTCACACTAAACACCTTGTATCTGGCTTGGAGCTAAAGGAATTAAAAAAAAGGTAAGAAAGAGAAACAAAGCAACAAAAAAAAAAGAATCACAAGCTCTCTCCACCTTAAAGACTAAAATAAAGGAGGAAAATTCAGAATGGCAAGCGACCAATTGTTACGGTGACCGATGGAGCTAGCTAACTATTGTCTGATAGCTGACTTCTGATGCCGATGTTCGATCGCTACGTTTCATGATTGGATGGCGTTGTGTGCTAGTAGCTTACTATATTCCATCCATCAATCCCTTCATGCCATCAATCACGTCGAGTTTAATCCACAGAAACAAACACGCGTTCCCATGTTGAACATAGCATCTTTGAAGTCAGACCATCCGTGCTTGATTTGCCTAGGAATTGGCAGAGGTAGTTCTTGATTTCTTCCTCCTCTGCAAGCAGAAGGGAGAAAACTTAGCACTGCAGCGTACAGGCACCAAGCAGTTGAAAGTGTGCGGGCGCGGCCCAACAATTCGACGGCCCGCATCACTCTTCCGCCTCGGTCCAGCTGGCCAGCAAGAACTTTTCGAAAACTGGTGTCGCGTCGAGCTCAACGACAGTATCAGCTTCAGTGCGAACCTCCTTTCGGGTGACGATGTGATGGACGACTGGCTAGAATCATTGCCCTGCAGTGCAAATGTGCGTGTACTGAAGCTGAAGATTTGACAAGAACAGGTGTCGTTGATGCAATAATTGAAGCCAAGGGCGACGAGATTCACACAGCGGCAAGGGAATCCGCTTTCTTTGGTGATGCAAAAGGAAAAACGAAAGAGAAAAATAAAAGAAAACGATGTGCCACTCGCAGCGACGCCGTTGGGCCAGGGGCTTCTGAAAAGAGTCGTCACACTGCAGTCTACAGAGCAGTCAGTCAGTCAGTCAGACAGATAGACAGACGGATGCCAAAGTCAACGCAAGGATGAAATCAAGTCAGCAGAACTGGAGCTACTCGCATGGAAAAGCAGATGCCAAAGTGAGAATGGCAAAAGCATGTCAGCATTGGGCTTGCTTGCAGTAATCGGTTAAAAAAAACAAGTACCACTGCTACCGCCGAGCGAACTCGTTTCCAGGAAAGGAGCTCAGCTATCTCGAGTTCTCGACTGAATTGTCCTGGTCCATTGACTTCTTTTTAGTGTCTGTTTAGAAAAATCGAAAGTTAATACGATTTCAGTTTTTCGAATAAGTTTTTCTACTTTGTTTTTGTTTTGAGGATAAGATAGTGGATCATATGTGTACCACTCATTTCGTTTCTTTCGTTTCTAAAATAAAAAACCATCAATAAAAACTAATACAAATGTCCTAAAGGAGCTGCACCGGATGGTATGTTTGGACAGAAATTTAAGGTTTGGGAATAGGATGCACAGTGGTGCAGTGTTGCAATGGAAGAAAGAGGTGTTTTTGCTGTGCACTGTCCATTTGCTACATGGCTCTGATTTTTGCTAACTTTGTTGAGATGGTATATGGGGTTTGGAGCAACCCAATTGCTCAGTAGTAGAGGCTAGGAGTGTAGTACGCTGAGATTTCTTTAGAAGGGTCCACCTAAAGCCAACCCTAATGAGCCTAACTCGGATTTAAGGACTTGTTTAAAAGGGGCAAGCCTTTCTTTCCATTGAGCTGCCGTCTCCGTTCTTCCTTCTCAGGTCTTCTCTCTCTCTCTCTCTCTCTTCAATCTCCTGATCTCTCTCCCTCCCTTCTTCCCCATGAGATCATGGTGTGCGGGGGTGGCTAGCCGGGCAGGCAGCGCCGACGCCGGTGGAAGGCGGCGTCGGCCGACGCGCACGTAGCAACACGGCGTCGAGCGGCGTGGCGGCGCACGAGTGCGGCAGGGAGGCGCCGTGGCAAGTGGCAGTGGCTGGTGGCGGTGCTTTGCGGCCGGTGGCGGTTTGGAGCGGCAACGCACGGGCGGTAGCACAGAAGCGGCAACTGTGGCAGGCAGAATCGCGGCACAGCACGCGTGGCGTGACACAGGTGGCGACAACAGCCAACCGGTGGCGGTGGAGGCGACCGTGAGGCCGTGGCACAGTAGCGACAAGGTCGGGCTGGCTGGTGCATGGTCGAATTTAGATTTGCATGGGAGTTTTGTCGATTCGCGCAACGGGACGCCATTCGATTGACCGAACATGGATGGCGTGACTGAATGGAAATTCGCATGGTGAAATCCAGCGAGCGCGTTTCATACCAGCTAAACGGTCTCTTTTCTGTCCTCCATAGTTTATCTTAACCATCATCTGATTCAAATCTGTTCCATCGTGTATGTTCTCACACAGCTGTTGAGGGATCGTTCGGGCAGTTGCGTATTTCAGATCCTTCATGTAGTGAGTCCGCCCAGCGTGATTAAGATAAGTACCTCGCGAATGTAACCTCTCTGTTTCGCATATCACCTGTTCCATGATTATCTGGCATGGGGTTATCTATATATAAGGAAGATTTCTACCACTGATCACGTACGGGGGGCCGTACACTTTTTTTACTCAGGATATTACACCCCATCTGCGGTTATACAGTCAAAGACAGTGTTGTGCCTAACTACTCTCATATAATCGGATGTGTGGGAAGTAATCGTTGGTGCCATTGCCATAACTTTCTAAATAACAATTATCCTTAATTTCACTGTTCTTGTTACCTCAATCTCTAACTTCTAGCAGTGTTCCCAGTAACTTAGTTTCATTGCAATTAACCTGTGTCAATTACTTACTTGCATTACTTGTCTTTTACTCACCGTGTTGCGACCGTTGTTGGGTACTTGCTGAGATTTTCAAATCTCACACTTACTCTTTCCCCTCTTAGGTAAAAGACTAGTGGAGTTATAACATCATGCATGAGTGGGAGCACTCGAGTTTTCAGCACCGTGGCTTGCTACTATTTTGTTACTTCTATTGTTCTTCATTTTGTTAGAAGTGTACCGGTCCCATGTTTCAAACATTTATTTCAATATCTGCTGGTTCTCCAATAAAGTGCGAATGAAGTTTTAATTTTCTTGTTGTTTTTATTATTTCTTTTATTTATTCTTTATTTTGGCTATGATGTTCTATAGTGGTATCTTATATTGGTACATGAGACACTACAATGAGAGACATGCCAAATTTGTATGCATTGCCTGTTCTCCACTCAGCGGTAAACTGCCTACCAAAGCCCTAAGCGCAGAAAAGATCAGTACCATGCATGTTTAGGTTGAAGTTTAGCTCTCCGATTAGGACCGACCCAAGCATCATGCGTGGGACAAATCTCACGGAATAGATCGTACAAATCATCACAGCATCCAAATCAATCGCCAGACCACCACCGTTTCATTAACGGTTAACCAGCCGCCGCTGCTGCAACCCGTCCTCGCCCGGCCCCACCCCCACCAGCTAATCCAATCCAATCCACTGCCCACCTGTCCGGTCACTGCGGATGGGGCCCGCTTGTAAGCCTCCAGAGTAAAACACAGCGTAGAGATGAGACCTCAGCTTTGGAGGCTGGCAGCTTGGGCCCACGAGTCAGGGCGCGCCGACGCCGTCCCACGCGAGTCCGAGGCGGCCGCCCTCCTGCAGCGCGCGCAGCAGCTGCGCGCCCTTGCGCCGCCCCCGCGCGCTGCCCTCCCCCTGCATCGCTGTTACGACGGCCTTGACGACTTCCGGAGGCGGGGGTGATGCTCCGTCCTCGCCGCCGCCGCCGGAGCCGTAGATGGCGGCCAGGACGCCGATGGCGCACTCCCGCCCGCGGCTGGCCATCCCATCCACCGCCCGCGCCAGCACCGGCGCAGCCAATGGCTCCTTCCGCACTGCCGCGGCGCCTCCCGCGGCCGTGCACAGCAGCTCCAGCGCCGCCAGCGCGCGCTCCGCCGTGGCCCCTGCCGGCCCCGACGCCGCGACCGCCTCCACGGCCGCTGACGCCGCGCCCAACTCGACCGCCGTCTCCCTGTTCCCCTCTTCCAGCAGCACGACCAGCAACACCTTGGCGGCCAGCCTCGCCGTCGCCGGCTCACGCACCGCGGCGACCACGCCCGCCGCGACCCCCGCCGGCACCGCCCTCGCCGCGGCCTCCATATCCCTCTCCACCGTCTGCAGCGCCGCGACCACCTCCCCCGCCGTGAACTTCTCCTCCGCGCTCACCAGCGCGTCCCCGGCCCCTCCTCCCCCCGCCGACGCCGACGCCTGCGGCGGGTGGTGCACGGGCAGCCTCCACTGCGTGAAACTCTGCGACGCCGAGGACGAGGAGGACGAGGAAGACGACGAGGGCCCGACATTCCTCTGCACCGCCGCCTGCGACTGTTGCTGCCGCTGCGGAGGCTGCGGCGTGGCTTCCGCCTCCACCACCGGCGACGCGGACACCTCGGCGCAGGGCCTGCTCGATCCACCTTTGGAACCACCCCCCGCCACCACATTGTTGTTGGGAGTCGCGGTGGGGCTGAGCGCCGGGTGCGTGCAGGTGGCAGTGCTGAAGATGCCGCAGGAGAAGAGCGCCCGCGGTGACGCCTTGAGCTTCGCCGCGCTGGCCCCGCCCCCGCCCGACTGCGCGCGGCTCATTTGGCGATGCAGCTGAGCGCGCGAGAGCAAAAGCGTCACGTACGCACTACGAGTGGAGATGCAGAGGGCTGAGCTGCTGCCGCTGCCGCTTCAGCTGCGCCTGTGTCTGCGCGACGGTGCGACGTGGTTGCCTACCTAACGAGTGAACGTGCGCGGGGGTTGGGTTGGTTGACGTTGGGTGAGCGGCACATAGTGTTGAGGAACCGTCGCTGATGAGTTCAGAGTTTGAACGATTCCTTATATATAATAGAGATGATCGAACACAGATAATACGAAAATAATAAAAGATTAAACACATAGAAATGAGGGCCTCCTTATTTATTGCCTTTTCTTTCAAATATATAAGTGATGATAATTGGGACCTCCTATTTATAGACTAAGTGGAGGGTGTCCACCAATAGGCTGAGCTTGCAGGCCCAGGCCCAGATTTTCCAACACACACGTACGGGCCTCACATTTTAATAGCACGGTAAAAGCATCATAAAAAGGGAGGGGACTAGTTGCTAATAGTGGGGTGTGCAGTGGTAAACTAAGCATGTAGGGTTATATTTTAGGGATCTATATTTTACCGGGATTAAAAGGGGACAAATAGAGCGATAAGAAAGGCTGCAAGAGAGGTGAGCAGGGTACTATAAGGGCTTGTTTGGGAGCCTCAATTCTGACCAGGATCCTGGGCAATTCCTGAGGTCGGAAACCCACGCGAGAACTCTTCTCAGGTCATGTTGCCGATTTGTTTGGTAGTCCACATCCATGGGGTTTTTCTAGCCTAATCCACTCGATTCCCTAGGGAAAAAATGATCGCCTATCCACATAGGAATTTTTCTCCTTGTCTCGACGCATCGCACGACCTCGTCCTCTCGATACATGGCAAATTTCTTGAACATGTCATGGAGGCCGATCATACAGCTCGAAAGACCAAATCATACACTCTGATTGAATATATCCTCTACAAACGAGGAACTATGGTTATGACATATATATTTCAAAAGAATGGTTTACATTCCAAGGAGGTGGCGGCTACTTTTAGGGGTGTGCACCCCCCTTGCACGCACACACTTGGGCCCTACGCCCCCACATATGGGCCTAGGGTTCCTCCACACACACAACCTAAGGTATATTTGACCTAATCGTTTACATGTTGGGCTGAGTTCACGAAATAGAAAACATAAGTCCACAAAAGTATAAATATTTGTATTTCTCTTATTTTAGATTAGGGATTGGCCGCATAAGACTTGGGCTTTCATCTCCAAGTAATTTGGACTCCATGGCATTGCTTCGGTCAAGTCCTTTTGGCTGCATGTCCAAGGGCTCCTCTTCCTTGTGCAGCCACATGGGCCTCCTTCTCTTGACTCGTGGGCAGTTGGTTCTTCTTTACTTATCTTTCATTGCTTCAATACGAGAATACACAACGTCTGAGTGTTCATTTAAAGCCATGGCATGGTGCGTATACGTGCGTGTGACACCCATAACTCCAGTACTTCTACGCCTTCACACTGCATTGCTTCGAATGAGCTAGCCTGGATCGATTGATTTTGATATTCCAAAAGAAGCCCCTGGAGCCATTCACAAACCACTACCACTACTGCTGCTGCAAGATAGAGACCCCGGGCGGCCGCATGCACCGGCACGCATCGATCGGCCGGAGCCGTCGGGCGCAAATCGCATGCAGTGCAGCGGTTTTGAAATCTTAAGTCGCTTCGTCTCTCGCTCGCTCTCATCTTTTTGCTCTTGCTGCAGGCAAGCATACATACATACCGTCCGGCCGCCGTGTTGTCAAGCTCCCAGTGGTCCTGGCCGGCCGTGCCGTGCCGAGAGCTACCCGCGCGCGTTCGATCGGCACGGCCCCGTCAAATGATCGGGCAGGACGGACGGACGGACGTCTCGGTCTGTCGAATTTACGGCGTCACGTACTCATCACGTACCGATCGATCGATGTGCGTGGAAGTGCCCGGGAATCCCAAGTTTATGCTGATCCTTCAAATTAGACACGAGGTGCCCGCCCTTGGGACAACATGACAGCATGGGAGCATCTCCAAGAGATGCTCTTTCTCACCTCCTATCTTAAAATATTGGGTATGAAAACTAAAAACAAACTCCAACAGATACTCTAAAACACACCTAATAATTTTGGTACTCTAAAATTGAGGTGGATCACCATCAAATATACAGTGCCTAGATAGTAATTTTAGGGATCCAAGTTTAAAGGAGTTGCTGAAGGAGGGGAAAGATTTAGAGGACAATTTTTTTAGGAAGGCTCCCAATATGAGATTTTAGAGGATAAAATATTGAGCCTCTCTTGGAGATGCTCTTAGTAGTTGTTGCTGTTGTATACTAGCACTGTTCCTATTTCTGCAGGTGCACCTTAGATTAAGAGGACGTCGTGATTAACTCATAGCATGTTTGTCTTGATCTCTTTCTGTTGCAGTGCAGGCAAATCTGCTTCGAACGCTAGAGGCCATTCATAACTTTGCTCTCGATCTCCTTAGTCGTTCGTCGGGGATTTATCGGGCCTACACGAGCAGCAGAAGCACAAGCATGCCAGCAACCGAGGCCTGTTGAGGAGGGCACGTACGTACGTGACACAGCAATGATCTGGAGCTGTTGCGACGATATATAGTTGGTAAGCACATCGCGCCGAGAAAGAAAAACTGACCAGATATCCCCAAGCAAGCGCCGGGCGGGCATATCCCCTTGTCGTCGGTCCAATGCTTCGGAAGCAAGATCTTGGCAAGGTTGCACTGCCTCGTTTTTCCTTTTCATAAATATTTGTTTGTTTGTTCTTTCCTTTTCCTTTTCCTAAATATTTGTTCTTTCTTATTATAATCGACGTCTGGAGGATGGGGAAGCAAGTCATGTTCCAAGTTGCCGGCTTTTCTTTGGACACAAGTTTTCAGATACCACAATCTTTGAATCCAGGTAAGCCTATAGACGATACACTAGTTATTTCAGAATCTGAAGAAGCATACTATAGGCACCTGCGTACGTCCAGAAGATCATCACGAGAAGTACAGCTGTAAGAACTTCCACGCACAATCACTTCGAAATCGGGCAAAAAGAAAACCATAATCCAGTACCACATACGTCCGGAGGAAGTAAAATATCGGATGCCTCACTCACAGCTCACAAACCCGAGATGCTCCCATCCCCAATCTGCTAGCTACTCCCTTCCCAACAGCATCCATCTCTTCTCCTCCCCCTCCAGTGGCTCGCGGTCTCCGGCAGTCGGAGCCAGCAACCGCACATTCCTCGCTCGCTTCCCCACCCCTCTCAACCAGAAAGGATAGGGTGTCGCAGCGGTTCACTCGCACTCGAGGAAGGCTACCTGCTGGGGATCGAGCAGAGTCCTCCCCTACCGGGGTTGGACAGATCTCGCCGGATCTGTAATTGTAGCGGGCCGAAACTCGCCGGATATGGCGATGCCAAGACGGAGCAATTGGCGTTGTGGGCAACGCTATTGAGGGGCGACAAAGTAGTGTGTTAAAACTTTAATCCAAGAGAAAACACACACATCGTAAATAAATTGAGATAACACAGGAGAATTTTTGAATTTCTCTATTACCTTATTTACTCCTCCTTTTCTTGCTTTTCTTTTCTCTTGCAAAACTGGCTAGGAGCTCTAGCCTTCATGGTAGGCGGGAACGGCGTTGATGTCTGACTATGGCGGTAGGGACATGACGGAGGTGGCCGAGTGAGGAGCCATAGCAGGCGTGGCCGTGCCTAAGCGAGGCTCGATGATAGCGACATTGGAGACCATGTACAAAGTACAAACACACCACAAAAGGGGGTGAAGATGGTGGCCACTGTCACCACCATAGTCGCCGTTGCCTACAGGTCCACAAGGCTAGGCTTGGGCTGGCACACGACGACGGCTCGTCTTGCTTGAGCCATGCCTATGTCTCATTGAAGGCGAGTCGTACTAGCATGGTGGCATGGCAATGTGGCCATGCTGGGTCAACATAGCCCGAAGCTCATCAGGCTCATGCCATGCCAGCATGTCCCGACCCGACTCACAGGTGTAGTGGTGGGGTCATCTGTCTCCTTCCTACTCTCATGAGTTTAGGCTGTTTAGCTTTGATAAGATTGTTGCAGCCATTTCTCCATATTTGTCTCAAGGCCTATCTACAGGTATTTTCCCACCGATGGTACTATGATTTCTATAATTTTTCTATAATTTTCACATGTAAGACATCAGAGTTGGGAGTTGGGGCTGAATAATTTAGCTTGGCTTCCAGGCACAGCACAAGATGAATTCATATGTGACAAGATTGGTAATTTGCATTTGCTACAATATATAGTGCAACTTCAGAATATATAGAAGAGAATTGATGAAAGTATCATACAGGAAGCAGTAGGCTTGCCTGAGCTGATCTTTCAGAGACAAAAGCGACCATCTACAATGACACGAGACAACCTCATGGGCAAAATGGGTGTTTTACGGTAGGCCACAGATTTTACTACACACGAAAATAAACCAGCAGCAGAGAGCCAGATACTTCAGACAAACCATTGCACCCTGCAGCATCATCTTGCAGTTAACTCAGCCCATACTTTCGTGGTTCAGATGAAGGCCGGGACATCTATTTGTTCTGACCTATCTGTTCCAGTGCTCTTGGGGCTGCAGGAAGATTGAATATACTTCAGACCAAATCAATAATGATAATAAAACTGATGCATATGTTAACTACAAATTACTGTCGAATGAGAACAGCCACTGTTCATTAATTTCAGATATCAACTGGAGAATGATGTTCCAAGATACCTTAATATTTAAAAAAAGTAGTCCCAGCATATCCAGATTTGATCTTAATTGTTTTAGCATATTGGCAATATGGGCTTGCTCAACTTCAGCCAAATTACAAGCGAATTATTTAAATAAACAGTGCACAAGTACAATAGTATGTTTTTACGTTGGTCAAGATTTATGTCCCACCCAGTCTGACGAATTTATGGCATACCAAGCATGAAAGAAGATGAGTACTTGCTGGGATTTCTCCTATGATGAGAGCCATAACCCATAAGACGAAAGACCAGCAGTTTTAGTGTATTTCAAAAAAATTTCAAAGATCGCTTTCCCCCTATTTTTGTGCCTTAGCATTGCTCCAGCTATTTTTTACAGGTTACCGAACAGCAATAAAGAATTTAAATGTGCAATGTAATTGATTTTGAAATTACCACAACACCAGGGATTGGTACTAGTAATCAGTAATACGAACATACTTATATGCAACTCGAGATAAACAGAAGCATGGCAAAGGGAACATCAAATTTTGCTTGAAAGATTAATTTGCCTAATAAAGCCTTCTCAAAGATGGTCAAGTATTGGCTGAGTTCTTTTCGACTTTCAACCGGCTTATGTCTGTACTGTCTACAGTAATTAGCTTTAAACGGTGTGTTTTTTCAAAGTGAGGTTAACAGGAAGATTGTAATATAAAGTGTACTGAGTTTAGCTGTTTGTATCAATCAAAATCACATACTTACGACTATTTTTCTGTATACTACCTCTCGCAAATAGTCAGAATTCAAATATTTAAGCCATAAGCCATCAGCCTAAAAGAACCCACCAATTACCGATATGCTAGTGTGTGTGTGTACATACCCATTCCAGCAGCATCAGAGCCTCTCATGATCCTCAGTTTCTGACAAATAGTGGTAAACAAGCTGCAAATGGTGTATAGATAGTAAGCATGCATGAATAGCTACTGAAGCATTGAAAAGGATGCATGGTAACTCATTCAAACAATTCATAGGTCATACATTGTGTAAAAAACAGACCAAAAACAACGATGTGTAGAAAAAGGAAAGGGGGAGAAGGCAGAACCAGTGGCATACGATACAGTTCTACGTATAATCTCTTTGAAGATGACAACCAAAGTTTCACAAAAGACGTTGTTCATAAAATTTATCTGCACTGTACATATATCCTTAGGAAAATCAACAGGCATAAAAGATGCATTTAATTTCCTCTTCACACAATCTCCTCAAAGCTGATAATCAAAAGTTCACAGGACATATCTACATATTAGCCACAAAAGGGCAAAATTGGACTTCTCAGTAAACTAGAGACTCAAATGGCCATTTTTACACATGGCTCCATCTCAGCATTTGAGCAAGTGTTGGGTATTGTTTTGCAAAAATTTATCTGCATTTAAACCACTTGCAGGAGAAGAGCAGGCTACCATATTAAAGTTATACCAAGTTCCATCATTCTGCTACAAAGATCTCCTACGCGCTAACTACAGTTACATCAACATCAAAAGGGATATTGTCGTCTGGATGGGCAAAGGTATTATATGCATGAGAAGAATGCCACAAGAGATCATAAAAACCATCATTATTTGGATAAGGTAAGATGCATTAAACTCACAAGACCCACAAAGTTAGGAACTCACTCCCAAGGAAGATCACCAACAAGCATCCAGTCAGCATCCTTGTCTTCATAGGTAAGGACATACTCTTGGTCCTGAAGGGCGTCGGCCCTAGAACCATCAGTAAGCCTGTCTCTTCTTGATGTTTTGCATGAACTGCTTTTACCTGTAATGCCACAAGCTTAACCTTAAATGTGTCTCCTTGATGTATACATCTATATTTTACAGAACCATAGAAAGCCCTTCCATAGTTCTATCATACTGTGTAAACTTTATAAATCTAGATAATTTGTTATAAAATGGGTGACCATAAGATGTTTATTTTGCTCCAAGACTTATAGTATATTATATTCCTTTTTGAGGGAAAACAAAAGGGATATTATTAATGACCTTTATTACCACTTTCCTTTTGTTTTGATGCCATTTAGGGAGGAAAAAGACTTTTAGCGTATAACTAGCAAATTTTACTTATCTCCTTTCCTTCTCTTTTGAAAAGGACATTCTAGGCAATCCTAGTTAATACTTAGTTGTTGATCCAGATTATGATCGTTGACTAGTCAAAATGGTATAGCAGTCATAGTTTAGCTTCACCAAGCAGTAGATGCTTCTTTTATCCTATCAAGAACTTCACTAAGCAGAAAAAATACGGAGTATCTCATTCCGAACTTCACATCCACTGCAGGCAAAAACATTGGCCTGTTTCATCAAAGTAATGGGCATCTAAATACTCCATGGGAATGACAATATATTGAATATAGTTACAGATTAATACAAAAGAAACAATACTCACCAGTAATGAAGCAGCTGAACATCTTCTCAAGAGCTAGCGAAAGATCCTCATAGCTCGTATATGTCTTAAGGTCGACCTTCCTAAGGTATGGGGCTCCATCCATTCTGACCTTAACATAGCAGCATCCTGCCTCGCTTCTACCTTCGTCTTCCCCCTTGGTCTTTGTGGCACTCGCAGCCAACGTATTCTTCCGGTAGCTCCGAACAGGTGGCCACCCAACAACTTGCGCCCTAGTGCATAACACTTACTATCAGACCAGACCAGAGCAAACGAAACATCAACTGAAAAACGCTTTTTAACAAGCCATCAGCCTCATGAATGTATTGTGTCGACGGTGCTGTACGCATTTTCTCTAGATTCATGTAGAGAATACAGGGCCTGGTTACTGGTCCCATATTTCCTTCTTAAACAGCTTGTCTTCTGCAACAGTACTAGTAGATGTGGAAAATTAAGAGAAGCAACCGCCGGTTAAGTGGCGATTTTAGCAGGAAATTTTCTCTTCTGCGTTTAATTTACCAAGCAACCAGTACTTCATTTCTATATTTCAGCTGGAAAATTAAGAGAACATGACTATTAACTTCTATTGTGATCCAAAAACTGACTGAAAGTATCATCGCACCTACAGATTAATCCATCCCTGTAGCAAATGTTCCTATTAGGCGAGTCTAGAAACCAGCCAATCTAACTCGAAACCGAACTGAACCCGGCTTACTTGGCAGCTCGCGGAGCTCCGGCGGCGACGGCTTCGCACATCCCCTTGTCCTCCTCGCTCACACCCCCGGCGGCAGCAGCATCGCGGTTCGCGGATCGGTCGAGGGAGTCGGCGAACCCGCGCTTGGCGGCGCCCCTGGGAGGAGCTGGACCGAGGGTGAGCGCGGCGTCGACCGCGGCCTCGGCGCGGCCCGGCGACTCAGACCCCGGGAGCCCGAGGCGGAGCGCGAGGTGCGGCCCCACCTCCCCGGCAGCGGAGGAGGAAGACGAGCAGGAGGAGGAGGCCGGCGCGGCGCCGAGGCCGATGTAGTCGCGCGCTTCGAGGTGCGGCGGCATTGGAATTCGGAGACGAGGCACAGAGAAGACACGAGAGGGCTCTCTTCGCTTGGAGAGGAAGGGGAGTGGGGCGCTGCTGGTGGTGTCCGTTGTTAAAGACTCCTCGTGGGAAGTGGCCGACCGCCTTTTATTTTGCTACCCTTTTCAAGGGCGGGGTGGTTTCCCGGGTGCGCGTAGCGATTTATGGCTCGAGACCTCGAGGGGCTGGGAGGGAGCGATGGGGTAGGAAAACGTGTGCACCAGCTGTGCGTCTGTGTGGACCGTTTGACCCTGGTCAGCTCCGAAGTCTAAAGGCAAATTGGAAAGGTGACTTGGTCAGCAAATATGCTTACATGTTAACCATGTCCATACCTCACGTAAAGGCATTTTCAGTGAAAACCATTGCACAGCAGTATCAATACTCTACGTTATCTAAAAATAACTATAGCCGTTACTTACATCGAAAGTAGAAGTATGTTTGATTAACCGTAAGTGCATATATATGCTTTAAAAAACTTGGATGTGCAAAATGGAAAATTCAGTCTCGATCATGACCAAAAGCACGCGCTGGCCGGCAGTTACATACATTAAAGTAGTAAAGTGGTGGTGCGCCGGGGGGGGGGGGTTTACAGCGACAGGATCTTCAGGAGGATTTCCTTTTTGGATTTATAATTCAGAATTTCAGACAGCTACCGCACCACTCTTCGCACCCGCTTGACAAGCTGACACTGGACCCACGAAAGGTTGGCCCCACATGCACATACTAACGAAAGCCTCACCACCCTCGCCTTGCTCGTCTCCGTCCATCACTCCTAAGTTAATTCTAACCAAAAAAAAAGTATGCTCTCTGTTCCTAGCAGTGGCGGGTGTGTACGTACCGGTCTCGTGAGAAACGAAGCGGATAAAGTAATGGCGCGGAAGGTGGCGGCGGCCACGGCGTTGGGGAGCAGGAACAGCAGAGAACCGACACGGGGGCCGCGAGTCCACCCGACCGCGCCGCAGAGACATCGCTCCCACCCCGACCCGACGACTCCACCATCCAAACCCACTACCCTCCCGCGCCGAGCTGCCGCGCCGTGTTCCACGGTTCCACCGCTTCTTCCGCGTAATAGCAAGTCCACCGCACCACCGCCGGGGCCGCGCTAGTGGGGGAAGGCACCGCCCTGTTTTCCGCGAGCCGTGTCGCGCCGGTCTCATGCCATGCCGTTTCTGTGTCTCGATCCCCTGCCGGAGCGGCCGGGCGGGCGGCGCCGGCGCTCATGGGCGCGCGGGAGAGGCCAGGGGAAGATGCGCACGGCACGGCACGACAAGGCAACGGCGAGCGCGCCGTAGTATTCTGCCGATTGTTCGTATCGTGTGCGCCGTGCCAGTATTAGGCCAGTGTTGACCCGGATTCCACGGCGATTAAGGTCGTTTTCTGCTGGCACACCGCGTAGCTTGGTGGTTGGTGCTCCTACGTCCGAAACGGCCAGCACTACGGGTTTCCACGGGCTTTTGCATTCTCTGCTTTTACACCGCCCCATCCGATGCTCCCTGCAAAGAGAAATGGTCCATGTATAAGCAACTTTTTACGAGGAAATGAATCATCATCTGTAGCAGTACCACTACCAAACTCACGACGGAGGTTTTGTAATGTGGTTTCACCGAAGATGTAGAGTGCATGTACAAGTTGCAGCACAGGATTCAGAGCAACAGCGCGCTGGTGGATCAGAATTGATGACGCTGCCGCTGCGCTGGCTTCTTTGCCTCGACAATGCCTGCGCAGGCATGCATGCAGCGGCTGCACCTGCAACTCTGCAAGGAGGCACCTCTACGGCCACTACAAGCAGCAAGTATTTACTGCCCTCTGCTCCCCTTCCATGCGTGCATCATCACCGCTCACCTCGCCGGCCATCATGCCACGGGTGCTCGAGAGCACCGCATTTATTTCGCTGCTGCCTCTCCTCTACCTGACTAGCGCCTCCACTGCGTGCATGCTAGCTCCTATTCGTTCACTAAGCACTGCAACTGCTTGATAAGAGCAAGTTTAATAAAAGAGGTGGATGTTACCTCTAAGACTAGTCAAATAAGTAAAAAGAGTACACGTGACTCATGGTGGAAGTAGCTAATACAATAATTTGAGTAGAGGTTATAGCTAGCAACTAACTATAAGGGCATCTCCAATGGTTATAGCTAGCAACTAACTATAAGACTTCCACATCATCTATATAGTACACACTAAAGCTAACATTCTAAAGAACTATCTATAAGGATAGCTATTTGATGCTTACATGCACACACAGAATTTATTGAGCCTGCCTCGTTTAGCGTTATAGACTAGTGCTTAAGGAAGAGCTGGCTCGATTTTTTTTGCATACTCTCTTTCCTCTACATAGGATATATGCTGATGTGTACATGCATATAGATAGCTGACTCAAGCCATTGGAGATGCCCTAAAACTTCCACATCATCTATATAGTACACACTAAAGTTAGCATTTTAAAGAACTATCTATAAGGATAGCTATTTGATGCTTACATGCACACACAGAATTTATGGAGGCTGCCTCGTTTGGCGCTATAGACTATCTCTAGAGCTGTAGAGAGCTGCGTTCTCTTTCTTCATTTAATATCTTCCACGTAGGACAGTTGATGACATGGACTCTCTTGTAGATAGCTGCTATAGACCCATTGGAGATGCTCTTATAAGCTAGCTCTAAGCATATTGTTTCATATTTTAATAGAAGAGAGAGAAAAGCTATCTCTTCATCAAGAGTTAGTCTCATACACACATTCCAAGATTATGTGAGAGTGTCATGTGAGGCTATTTATGTTATGAGCTATGTGCTAAAAGTTAGTACTATTGGAGAAGTTGTCTTAGAGCTAGTAACTAGCTCATACTGTTGAAGATGCTCTAAAGCATTCAAACATTTAATACTTGCATAAATATATCAGGGGTCACCTCTTGCATGAGGGACAGCTTGCCTCTCTCCTTGTGTGATGTGCTAGAGGTTACCTCTTATATAAGGGGTAGCTTGCCTTTCTCTCCTCTTTTCTCTCTCTTCCACATAGGATCGTGTTGATGTGGATTTCGCTAGAGACGACTTAGTCAGCATTATTGTACTTGCTCTAAGTGCTTCATTTTCCAAGTGCTTGGATGAACCACTAAACAGTCCTTGCATATATATGCTGTGAATGATTCACGTCGATAAATCATCGACGACTCGACGTCTCTGCTATGTAGCAATAACGGTTTAGTAGTAGAGGTTTTACTGCAACTTGTTAGTTTGATCACTTTGCCATCGTAGTGGGAGGTTTCAGCAGAAAGAGAAAAACGATCGATCTCCATTTCCGAAATCCTGCTCCTTCTGCCGGCAACTGAGAAGAGCCCGTGCAGCGGCAGCCATGATGAGCCTCTCCATGGTCGTTTCCAACGCCACTGCCTGGGCCCGGTTGGGCACTCGCGCCAGCCACTGAACGAGACACTTCAAACAAAGGCAAGCCGAGTTGTTCGTTTGGGCGAGGACAACTGGGAGAGCCATGCCAGCTTTGCCCGTGTATGACCATAGCAATCGATGCTCTCATTCTTTTCATCTTCTGTCTTACCATTTATACTACAACAACTAACTTTTAAATCGAGTTTTTAAGACAATATCTACTAGTTAATTGTAATAGAAATTATACTAACTTCAATTATACCGACTAAAATCATACGCGACTACCTCTCTCCGTACTCTCTTTCACAAATAACTAGAATTCAAAACTATAAATCAAAAGACATATACCGTAATGAAAAAAAACAACACACCGGATGTCTCCCTCCCGTGCCGTGCCCAAGCATTGCTAGGCTGCAGTTTGCGTGCGTGGCAGGCAGGCAGTGTGGGGATCGGAGTCTGGCATGCACAGTGAGCGGCCTCAGCTCCTCAAGTCAACCTGCCGTGTCCTGAGTCCTGACCCTGAAAGCTATGTGTCGAGCCCATCCGGCACTTCTGGTCTTTTTGGTTCGGTTAGATGCAGGAAATGTGTGATACACTTGCTTTGCTTTGTGGTAGGGGTCATCTTTGGCGAGCTTCAGCTTCACTTCCTAAAATTTCGGCTTTTTTGTTTTTTATTTTTTCTTTATTGCTTTGCATTATTTCAAAAGATATAGCAACATTTTCAAATTTTTTTCTCATTTTTTTTACGATTTTTTTTTTGGACTCAGGAAAAAAGTAACGGCCGCTACGGCACACTTGTAGCCAGAAATCAGGTTTTGAAGTTGTTTAGAGCAGCACCTTAATCTCTTGAGACAAGGTAAGGCCTCTTTGTGCGAAGAAGTTGTTCTGTCACTAGAATGGATCTCTAAGAAGTGTGTTTTTCGGACAACTGATTATAAGCGTAATGTCTGTTCTATTAGCACTACACACCGCCCTCTTTAAAAGTCCTGGTTCTAGAGGAAGTTAATAACTACTATTCCTATCTAAAACGTAACTTTAACTATAAATTTATATTATAAAATATTTATAAAATCAAATAAAATTATAATATTATGAAAGTATTTTTCGAGTCAAATCTATACACATGATTTCCATGTATCCAATCTAAATATTTAAAGAAGATATCTATAGTCAAAATTTTGAAAAGTTTGATGTATATATGTATTTTGTGACGGAAGTAACTAGCTAAGCCCCCAAACAGGTGATAACTGATAAGTGAGAGGAAATATTGCAGCAGCACCGGAGTAACGATATTGTCCTATAGCTATTGGGCCCTTCCAAATTTCTATGGACAAACTGGTATAGATCGAAACCAAAACGCAGCCCCATGGCCACTTCAAGGCTGGCCCGTATTCTCTACATTGCCATACGGGATCTTGCTGGTGAGAAGAAGGCGGAATTTTATTCATTTGCAATCATGCTCGACCCTCCTTACTCCTTGGTTGGTGGCACCGAATTAACTACAGTAATCTCTCTCTCTCTCTCTCTCTCTCTCTCTCTCTCTCTCTCTCGCGAGGGCGACTAATATCATGTTTGCACAACGTTTTGCTGTTCTGCTTTGCCATGTGCAGATGTGATTTAGTTGACCCACTAGAAGCAGGACCATCCATCTTGCAGATCGAGTTACACTGAAGGGGAACTAATGAACAACAAACTTCTAAAACACAAGGTACCACATTGCATTACTCTCTCTCTCTCTCTCTCTCTCTCTCTCTCTCTCTCTCTCTCTCTCTCTCTCTCTCTCTCTCTCTCTCTCTCTCTCTCTCTCTCTCTCTCTCTCATTTTCTAAAATCCGAGACTTGCGAGTTCTCACACAAAAGCACAATGCTGACTAAACGCACCTTGAGGAGAACATGAAATTAATCAAAAAGTATCGATGCAATGCAAATACAAACAAGGCGATAGGACAACTGGGCGGTGCAAAATGTCTAAAACCATATTCTTTTCATAACGTAGTGGGTGAAAATCACATCAGCTAATGGGATTAATTAGTAAGAGATTTGAGCTTTCACTGGGTGTTAATTAAAAGCCAACAACGCCACCTTTGGTGGACCTGTGGAAGCCAATAGATCATTTACACACAAGTGGTGGTTGCTCCAACAACTGGGATATTATTAGACAACAAATGCAGGGCATATCTTCATCTTTTCAATCGATGAAACTGCACTGTATTCGACTATTCAGTTATGTAGACTCAAGAACTAGTATTGGTTAAAGTAGAAGTTAGGCATGCAGTACCATAGTCCATATATAGTGACCATGTACTTAGATTCTTCCTAATGCCAATAATGCGGTTTCTTTCTTAGGTCCTGTTTGGATCAGTTTCAGATTCTTAAAAACCAGCTATTACTTCTAGTTTTTAAAAGCTGGTTTCTAAGCAAAAACTGATGGGGTGTTTGGATCCCCTAGTTTTTAAAAGCTGGTTTCATTTATGATTGGTGCTAATAGACTATTATACCCTTACATTTATGATTGGAAGCGTCTGCGTGTGGTCTTTAATGAGGGTAAATGGGTATTTGTGCAAAAAAAACTGGCAAAAGCTGGGTATCAATAGCTTCTTGGTTTTTAATAATCTGGGTAGGTAGATTTTAAAAACTGCCCAAAAACTGGTCTGTTTGGATCCCACCCAATTTCCAAAAGCCAGATTCTTAAAATCTGGGTGGATCCAAACAGGCCCTTAGAGCATCTGCAATGGGTCTATAGCAGCTCTCTACAAGAGAGTCCATGTCATCAGCTGTCCTACATGGAATATATTAAATGAAGAGAGAGAACGCAGCTCTCTACAGCTCTAGCGATAGCCGATAGCAAAAAACGAGAGTCGTATCGATCCAGCTAGCGACGCGCAATCCACGCAACTGTCGTTATGAGGATCTGGTGCTCCCTCCCGTGTCGCTCCCCAACATTTCCCCATCCAGCGCGCCAAATCCCTAGCTCCCGCGACGCCCGCGTGCCAAATCTCCTCCCCTCGCCGTGCACGCGCGCCAAATCCTCCTGCCGCTCCCCCGGCGCTGACCTCCTCGCCCCCCGGCCGCCGACCTCCTCTCCCCCGCCGCCGCCCCTCCTCCCCCGTCCCCTTCCTCTCCCCCACCGCCAAATCCTTCTCCCTGTCGCCGCCCCTCCTCGCCCCCCCCCCCCCCCCCGCCGCCGCCCCTCCTCCCCCCCCCCCCCCCCCCCCCCCCCCGCCGCCGACCTCCTCTCCCCCGCCGCCGCCCCTCCTCCCCCGTCCCCTTCCTCTCCCCCGCCGCCAAAATCCTTCTCCGTGCCGCCGCCCCTCCTCGCCCCCCCCCCGCCGACCTCCTCTCCCCCGCCACCGCCCCTCCTCCCCCGTCCCCTTCCTCTCCCCGCCCCCCCCCCCCCCCCGTCCCCCTTCTCGCCCCTGCCGCCCCTCCTCTCCGCCACCGCCCCTCCTCCCCCCGCCGGCGCCCCTCCTCTCCCCTCCTCGCCTCCTCTCCGTGTTACAACCTGGAGTGCTCTTCATCGTGATTATGGGCATTTGCCTCTTAGAAATGTTGAATTGAAGTATTTGGTTGACAACCTCACTGCTTTGCATCAATGTACATTGCTTAGATCAAAATAATAAGGAAAATGAACAGTTCGTTGTGTAGTTTTCGTCAAGCAGTTTTATTATAAATTGTCAATGTATCATGGTTATAGTAAAAATTTTGGCCTTTTCAATTTGCAGGATCAGATGCTGAGGAGGAATCAATTTCCATAGCATGAACTCATTGGCAGTGGCACATTTGGAGCATGGGCCTACTATACAATATACTTCACACGTTATATCAATTTCTGAGCATACTCTAGCATATCATTTTTCTGGGAACCTGATTGGATAATGTTATTGTAACTGTACTCCAGTAGTCTCTTCTTCTATCTAAAGATTGTGTAAATCTTGCACTTGCTCTTGTTGACTGGTTATCACCTTTGTTTCAGGAAATAAAATTTCTTAGTCAATTTAAGCATGACAACATAGTGCAGTAACAATGTTATGGAGTTGATTGGGAGTGGGAGCTTTTGATGTTCTGATTTCATTATATATGCTACTGTATATGAATGGAAATAGATGGTCCGATCTATTTCATGGAGTCTTATTGTGGACTTGTGCTAAGAAAAAATAATAATCAAACAGAGAAGTTCCAAATGCCTGAGGGGGATTCATGCATTTAATGGAACTTTCTTTTCATGCTGTGTATTATCTATGACTCAGTTTATTTCGCTAACAGACACTAGGAGTTTATTTCGCTAACATTGACCAGACCATGCAATCTGCCTAAGGTAGGGTTGTTCTCTATAAATTCATGTGTATATATATGTAGATCATGTGACGATATGCTCAGCGGATTATCTCCCTTATTTTTACCTAGATTAGATTTAGTGATGACCTTTTGTAACTGTATATGTAACTATGTACCCTGAGTTTAATAGCTCTGGTTTGCAACCTTGCTGGTGGTTATGAAATCATGTAGTTTGAATGGGTGTTGAAAAATCATACTGTAGAACCACCCTTGTTAGTATTAGGCATGCTCAATAAAGTTTGGTTCAATAAAGTTGGGATTTAGACTTGCAAATTCTTTGTTTTTGGCTTATTTCCAAATAGGACTGTAACTGGTTGCTATATGGCATAGTCACACTTGCACATTTTATTTTGCAGGTTGTTCAGGCAACACTTGTCAAAGATGTAGGCTATGATCTTGCTGTTGATATCTGGAGCCTTGGTTGCACAATCATTGAGATGTTCACAGGCACAATAAAGCACTTCTTGCCCTCGTATTGTGATGATACTGTTATCTATTTTTAAGTTTATTATTTTGAAGTGGTGAAATCTTGTTTCATGTGTTTATTTTCCTACAGCCACATGCATGGTTACAGTAATGATGTTCATGATGGATCATGATCATTCAGATATACATTCAAGCATTAAAAGTAGCTATAGACAGCTGTGTAGACACACCATTAAGATGGTTTACTATAGTTACAATCTATAGATGACATGAAGCTTGCTATAGAGAGTGATTAACTATTACCATTGTGGATGCCCTTAGTTATGGGGTATATAGTGGACGTGATAAGATGTTAATGTTAGCTAGCTACCCTGGTTGATTGCTCCTAAGAACAGGGGCGGATGCACATTAGAGAATGGGGTTTCTTTCGAGCAGGGCCTGCAGCTGCTCGTTCTCGTCAATGACGCACGCGCTGAGCATCGCACGCTTGTCTAGGTGGGCACCGCCTTTGTCGCCCGGCCGCTGCTGGCCGAGCTGCGGGTGCTCTTCACGTGCAATGGCGCCCACATTAACTAAAAAACTAAAATGAAAGAATCAATGTGTCTTAAATGGTTAAAAATGGAAGCTATTTGAAACGTGACCACAAGTAAGTCTTAACAAAAATGCTCACCAAGTTCCACAGGAGACGCAACCACTGACGGCGAATGGGCCGCCATTTGTTTACTGGCTCCTCCGCTGCCTTTTCCTCTATCAACCATCACCTCACCAGCTCCTGTCTCGATTTGCGGGGAGTCGAAGACAGAGGGAGGGAGCTGGCCAAGCTGAAGCCAAGAGCGGCAGAGCAGGGGAAAAACGGGGCAGAGAGCCTCGAGGAGCCAGCCGACAACCGTACGCCGATCCATCTGGTGTTCAGATCCCAATTCGGAGGTACTCCATTCATTCCCCCTGTTCTGTACTCTTTTGGGTTTTACATTAGAATTTTTTTTGTGTGAATTTGGGGGCTTTGTTGGTGTTATCGTGCTCTCCTTTGCTCGGATCAAAGGTTCTGTTCATCGTTCTGTACCTCCTTTGCCTTCAAAATCTTTTTGCTGTGTGGTGGAATCCGCTTCGGCGTTTTGGATCAAGAATTGAATCTTTGGGCGGTGATCTTGTTGTTAGAATCCGAAGTAGATTCAATTGCTTGTCATGGGAAAACTGTCTCCTTTTTGTGACCTTTGCGGTGACCTGGGCGCCTTAAGCTATGGATCTTGCGGATTGTAATGCAATGGCAGAAGATATTCTAATTTGACATGTTGTATGGATGAGCCAAAACTAAAGAATCTGTTCTTGAGCTGAGCTTAGGTAATTCTTGCGAAGGCTTTTCAGGTTCAATTCTGCTCCATATCTCCACATGACTAAAAGGGATAGGAAGAGCAGCAATTTTGGACTAAAAAGTTCGCGCTTTTGAGCAATTTTGGAGGGATACATGCATAACGAGACCTTGATCTTGGAATGGTGTCCAGTCGAAGGAACACCGGGGCAATCCAGCGGGAGGGCTCGGTTAAGGACTGGTCCGAGTTTGTCGACCCCTCGCCGTCCCCTAAACTGCTGTATTCGCAGTCCTATGTCGCGATGAGGGGGCTGCTGGCTTCGTTGGTCTCTCTGGATTTTGTCCTGCTGTCAAGCAGGCTTAAATCTGCATGGGCTGCTATATTGTCCCAGAGGCATACTCGATCTCCCGAGAGGTCAAAATCAAGGGGGTTGAGCTGCAAGAGAGTTGCCTTTCATCTGTTTGTCTGTTTCATGGTTGGCGTCTTCATTGGGTTCACACCGTTCTTCTCGGTCGATGTCTCTCAGAAGATAGTATCTGAAAACGAGAGGCTTCCGTTCGATGAGGGGGTGATTGAGAGGGAAATGGTGGATAATAGAGTTAAGGAGCTGGATGCAGTCGTAGTGGAGAAAGACGTCGAGGTGATCAATGAGCCTGAGGTCGAAGAGAGTCCTCCAGTTCCTGCAATGTTGGATGATGAGGCTGATTTTGTCGAAGTATCACCTGCAATACCTGTTATTAACGATTCGGACATCACTGTGAGGAAGCTTCTCATAGTTGTGACAATCACTTCCATTCGGCCACAACAGGCGTATTACTTGAATCGTCTGGCTCATGTTCTGAAAGCTGTACCACCTCCTCTTTTGTGGTTAGTGGTGGAATGGCCAGAGCAGTCCCTTGAAACAGCAGAAATCCTGAGGTCTTCTGGGGTTATGTACAGACATCTTATCTGCAAGAAGAATAGTACCAGTGTACGGAAGATTGCTGTCTGTCAGAGAAATAATGCAATCTATCATATTAAAAAGCATCGCCTTGATGGTATAATGCATTTTGCTGATGAAGAGCGGTCATACATGGGCGATGTATTTGAAGAAATGAGGAAAATCAGGTGACAATTCTCTAACGAAACTCCATTTGCTGCACTGACATATTCGATGAATTTTGAATGCATTGATAAATCCTCTTGATGATCCTAAATATAGTATCGAAAATTTTTATTGCATAATAGGATTATGGGAGTTCCTTTTTTAGGCATGATTTTTTTTACCATTACACTTTTGTGGGTGCCAAATTTTAGAAACTATTGTTCAATTGCTCATGTTAGTCTACTAGTCTTGTTATTCTATAGTATGTTGGGTGAATGAAATGTTAATGTTCCTTGCTTATGACATAAGTTAGTGGTAGGTTGAGTGTTACATGTTCCTTGCTTATGAAATCAGTGAACACCGAGTAGAGTGCTAAATGCTTCCTTCTCAAGGAATCTATGGCCTTATTTGAATTCTGCAGTTATGTTGTAAATAATTCTGGTTGAGTAATATCTTTGATTGCATTTTATAATATGCAACCTTTTTAGTTGGATAGACAGCCAGATTTTGATAATAGCCAACTAACCGAGTTTCAAAATCTCACATCCATGGCTGGGATTTCTGGAAATTTGCGGTAACTGGTTTAGGAAACCATGGCAATAACTGAAAGTTTTTAGAGTTGTGTGAAAAATCATACCAAAACAGGGACTGTATTCTGCATTGTAATAGGATGCTCTCTCCACTAGCAATAGCTCACTTTTCATTTCTTTGTTGCGAGTTTGCGACAAATCAGAAGAGTTTCTCTTACATTTCAATTGTTGACCTACCATATACTGCTGAGTATCAGTTGAGCAAAACCTACCATATGCTCTCTCTCCACTAGCAATCAAACTAATAGATAGTAGGTCCATGATTCTGTTGAATTCTCCTTGCTGGCGCTGTTGTTGTGCTGTCATGTGCTGCCGGCCGGCTGTAACGTGCACATGACAGATCTGAGCCTTTTCTCGTTTTTGGTCCCTGATAGTTCCTCCCTTTACTATGGGCTTGTACTTTTTTTGAAGGCGCTTTGGCACATGGCCTGTAGCAATCCACGCTGGAACTAAGTACAGGGTGGTTTTAGAAGGTCCTATTTGTAAGGGTAATCGAATCACTGGATGGAACACAATTCAGAAGAAGGGTCGTCGATTCCCAGTTGGTTTCTCTGGGTTTGCTTTCAACAGTACAATGCTATGGGATCCTCAGAGATGGAACCGCCCACCTATGGATTCTGTTATCGTCCACTCAGGTGGAAGAGGTGGTTTGCAGGTGAGTTTCTTCCTAAAGTAATCTGCATACAGCCAAGCATATTGAAATAGTTTTTACTTAGCTAATGGAACTTCTTTTTGTGTAAAATCCTATTGCTGCTTAGCTGAATTTCCATTTACAGATCTCCATGGAGCAAAATGCAATCCTTAACTATTAGAGAATCGCCAATTTTGTAATGAAAAAAAAAACATAAAAGCTTGGTTAGCCAAATAAAGAAATTATAGCATTGTAATGAAGAATCAGTAGAAATTATAACCACCCATAGGATCTCTTCGAGCATGTACAATACAAAATGTTTATATATAAATGCTTAAAGAAAGAGAATATAGCCACATCATCAAGCATCCATGCAAAAGTTATTTCCTCCAATACAAACATCTCTTCCATAGGTGCTTAGATACTATATTATCTATTAATAGATATAATTATACACATAAGCACCTACTAAGCACCGGTGCTTATTTAAGCATCGATGCTTCAAAATAAGCACCTTATCTATCCTATGTGGTAAGAAAAATCAGTTTTTTATTACTAAGCATCTCTCTAAGCGCTTGCATTGGACATGCTCTTGAAGCAACTACAGCCACTATATATCAGATATCACGAAGAAAATGGAAATGTGTCATGGCTATCTTTGTGACTCAATATGAAGCCATACAATAAAAATTCATATGGACAACCAAGTCCTATACCATAACATCAAATAGATGGTCTGACCTAATATGTGTCATTGCAGGAGTCGCGATTTATTGAGAAGCTTGTTAAAAATGAGCGTCAAATAGAGGGTCTTCCAGACGATTGCAACCGAGTTATGGTCTGGTATTTTAACTTGGAACCTCCTCAACTCAACTATCCCACAGGCTGGTCATTGCAGAAGAACCTAGAAGTCGCCATACCTGTAACATAAAGTCTTGCTGCCGCTGCTGCACAGTATATGCTCCTACAGGTCATTTCTCTCGGCAAGCCAGAAGTTTGATAAACCGTCTGTAATGCCACGGAGGTTCTGAATTTCGACTTTCTGTTATCATCAGGTCGCTGCGATGCTGCTGACTGATGCCCTTCTGAGCAGGCTGCATACCGGATTACACGAAGATGCTGTGCCATGATCAGCCTCCCTCCAGCAATGTCATATCAGTAGCAGCGCCAAGCAAGACGCCTGGCCAAACATTTTCCTTTTTCTGCACTTTATTCTTTGTATGCCCTTCATTTGCCTCCCCCTGTATTCAGCAGCTAGATATTGCCATATAGTTTTTTTAGCCTCCTTTGGTTTTTTATTATATGTGTTACCTTACAGATGTAAAAGCCTGCAGCCATTGCAACTGTTAACAGCAAAGGCAACACACTCTTACGTGAACAGAAACAGCAAAGGCAACACTCTCTTGATACGTGAACAGATTTGAATCAGATCATTTAGGTTGTAGTAAGTTGTAACTGATGGAGTCGCTGTGCCTTGTCTCGAATTCCTTTGGAGTGTTGCCGGCCCCAATGGCCCAACCGCCGCTGCACGCTCTCTCTCAGGATCCCAGCTATAGGCGATTTAGCTAAAGCCAATTTGTTTAAGCAACACTTGGCGCTCGTCACCGTCCACTTTATACCTTGACTTTAAATTTTGTATAAAACTCAGTTTTGGCCAAACAATTTTAAATGGGAGATTGGATCATATACCCTCCCTTTAGTTGGAAAATTGAGGATTTACCCTCCACATCTCAATGACCCGTGGGGTCATCATAAGTCACTGACACGTGGGCCAGGAGGGTAAATCCTCAATTTCCATCTAAATGAAGGGTATATGATCAATTTTTTCATTTTAAATTGCCTATTCACCCATTCACTCTAGTTAGTTTTCTTGAATCTTCAGCTAGGTTGTAGTTATTGAGACAAATTAGGGGGGAAGGTGTGAGAGTGATGTAAAATCTATTAGGGGTATAAATATAAAGTATTTTGACCAATTATCAATATATATACTTAATATACCTATTAAATACAAGATATTTTGCCAAAAAAATTTAGGTGTTTAGCTGAACACCTATAACCTTCATTGGGTCCACCCTTGACCTCGAGTCCTTGGCTCAGTGGCATGAGAACCAACGGTAGTTTCAGCCAATCGCCAAGGTGTAAGATCGAGGAGGCCGACTAGAGGGGGGGTGAATATGCGGTTTTAAAATTTTCGTCTAATTCTAATTAGCAATTTTAAACTTGATGGATATACTAGAGCAAGATAGCAATAACACGACTAATCAATCTAGTAAGGCTCAAACAATCACTAGCACAAGTAATCGACCAAGAGCAATATCAAATAGTAGAGATCAACAATTGCTACTCTAACTAATCAAGCAATCAAGTAATATGAAAGAAGAGCGTTGCTTGAATGAAAATGATCACAAGAGAGCAAACCACAATTGACACGATTACTTTTTACCGTGGTGATCGGAGACTTGCCGGTCTCCCCTAGTCCACGTTGAGGTAAGCCCGAACAAATCGGACCGGCTCCACGAATGAGCCTAAACACCTCGATCACTATTGGTAGCCCTTTCCCTCTCCGGGTAGGCGAGCTCCAAGTCTTCACAATCTTCCGGGCCTTCTCACAATCTTCTTGAGAAGATCACCGAACCTCCGCCAAGCCGTCTAGGTGCCGGCAAGCACCAAGAGAATAGATCACAGCGGCTTGATCTCACTCAAGTGCTTAATGGACCAACTAGAATGCAATGCACTTGAATTTTGGGTCAACTACCTCAATTGAATGCACAAGTGAGTGAATGAGGTGTGAGAGGTTGCACTAAGCTCAAATGTATTCAATGGAGGTTCAACAACACCTACAAGTTCTGGTGGGGATGTATTTATACCCTCACCAACCTCAAATAGCCGTTACAATAAACAATCCTGAAAATTCAGGAAATCCGGAACTACCGCAGGTATAACTGCGGTACTTCCGGATTCTCGCTGACCGGTCAGAACGGCTATGTCAGTGAGTCAGAAGTGACCGTTGGTCAATGAGTGCGGTACTACCGCCGTTGAAATCGCGGTACTTCCGGAAGTCCGGAAGTTCCGCTCCATGACCCGGTACTTCCGAACTCAGCGAGTTTAAGTTTTATTCCCAGCGCTCTCTGGAAATAACGTTCCGCACGGGTATCCGGAACTTCCGCACATGCGGTAGTTCCGCAGGTCAATCCGCGGTACTTCCGTTTTCCGAGAGGCTAAGTTAAACTCCGGGCGCTCTCTGGAAATAAAGTTCCGCTCGGGTGCCCGGTACTACCGGCCATCCGGTAGTTCCGCAGTTCAACCCGCGGTACTTCCGTTTTCAGAGAGACTAAGTTTGAGTCCGGGCGCTCTCTAGAAAAAACGTTCCGCCCGGCCGCCCGGTACTTCCGGCCCTGCGGTAGTTCCGCCCAAACAACACCGGAACTACCGGATTTTCTGACAATGCACAGATTTGATTTGATTTTAATTTCTAAGTGCATGCATGATCCTAAATTGATCCATATGGCACATTTGAACATGATCAAGCAATCACCATGATCCCTCTTAATAGTACGGCGTCTATCCTATAATCCGGTCTTCCAACCTAACTCCAAGACCGGTAAAATAAAATAGATACCTAAACTATTTACCTTGTCGCCCTAGAGATCTTTGAATCTTCATGGGATATTTTGTGAGCCTCTTTCTTTGCCATTTGAACTTATCCTTTCAAACACTTAATGCACACATTAGTCTCATATTCACATAATTTCATTAATTACCAAAACCAATATTTTTAGGGGCCTAGATGCTTTCACAAGGGCCGCTTAGCATGGATCTGAGCAGCAGCGGCACGAGTGGGCAAGTAGCAGGAGGCCGCCCAGGGATGTGAGGCAGCGGTGGCTAGCCGATATGGTTGTTGGGCTATTGAGAAAGACGTGCTTTAGGATTTTAGCGCTTGGCACACACGCGGACGCACTGGGCCAAGGGAAGGCGAAGGAGAAAGGGCTCGCCGAGTTTGACACATGGAGACCAGTTGGATATGGCGGCCGCACCACTTTAAGAGTGGTGTCTGGCGCATGTGGCTTGGCAAAGAGCATACACAACTAGGGGTGGCAACGAGGCGAGGGGGTCCTGAGAGGCCCCACGGCTCCCCCCTCCCCAGTCCCTGCAGGGATCCCCGTGAGGATCTGATCTACACGGGGATTAAAAATAGGCTAAATATTTTTAAAAATAACAATATAATTTTTTATTAATTTATACTTATTTAGACAAACTTTTTTTCCAATAGCTTAAAAGTATATATTCTAACATATAAATTCAAATTTTAGTGAAATATACAATAAAAGAATACAATTTCTCATATTAAAAGCACTATAATATATTATTAAAAGAATATTTTTTATATTTATCGGGTCCCCGTGAGACACCGCAGGGGAGGGCAAACCTCATCCCCATGCCGCTAACGTAGCAGGGCCCCATTCCCGTGAGGAGAGATCACCCCTCACCCTCCATGGGGATATTCCCCACGAGGCCCCACCCCCATAGGGGGAATTGCCACCCCTACACACGGCTCCCCTATTGGGAAGAACCACTAGCTCACTCGCTTGATGTGTCTTACGCATGCCACAAGTAGATCTAGCCAAATAGGCCGCCCAACATAGTATGGCTGGTCTGAATAAGTTATCGTACCGTGCTAGCTCACGTGCCTATCCTCCAACCCAGGCACGACACGAAGAGAAGTTAGACCATGCCGGATGGGCCCACGCATGCTTAGCCCAATGAGCCACCAATAGCCAGTTGAGCATAGTCATAAAAATTTTACTATTAGTCACCAATAATTTTACTGTCAAATCACTCATCTGCGCTTAGAAGAGTGCAGTAATCTGTCAGTTATAGGTAATTTTACTGTCAAGTCAGGCGTCTGCGTTCAGAAAGAGTACAGTAATCATAATACAAGTAATTTTATTGTCCTACCGTAAGCAATTTTGTTGTACTCCTACAAAAGAGTTATTGTGCGTATTGAACTGGACCGGTCCACCATACCGAAGTACTGACCTAAACACAACACATTTACTCGAGTTAGACCATATCTAGACCGGACCAAAAGTACATTTGACCAGGTCTAGTTACAAGCCTTGAAACGGAAATCATCCTGTTCCTGTGCCTCTCCGTGGAAATTGTCTTAACTAATGCTGGCGTGGATGTGGACGGCCGACGGGACAGGGAACAAACGTTGCTCACTGAGATTTGTTTTTTTTTTTGTGGAATAACAGTGTCAACTTCCACCCCCATTTTCTACGTATGTCTTCGTTGTTTATTGTGATTTATGCATAGACAGAGATTGGGATAGTTTGTATCACAATAAGGAACATCGATTTTGCCTATTCTCGCGAAACTGAGATACGGGGTGTCGCTGGCTGCTCCAGCCTTTGGCCTTCCGGACAATAACGCACTAACGCTTCTCCTTAATTCAACAATAAGATCAGCACTAGTAGCGCCAACAATTTTCACAGTTGTAAGATGATGACGATAACGATACAAGGCAAGTAGACAACGCAATATTAATAGACTAAATTTTATAAAATCATATTTATTATTCCAAAACTATCAAAAAGCTATATTTTTTTAGAATTAGTTTCATAAAACCACATTTATTCTTACCAATCATTTTAAAGGACCGCACTTATGTCACCTGCAACCGTTTTGATATGGTGGACCCGTGTGTCACTAAGACTTCTGCTCCTAATTCTGTTATGCTGACATAGAGGGCACTGGAGCATGACCAACCGACGTAGTATGTAGTCAATTTCATTGTAACTCAAACTTCCTGTTCCTGCAACAGGGTGTTCTTCTCTTGCTTTATCAAATTCTTTAGAGCAAACAACATCCACCATGTCGTTGGCTACATAGCAGTGCCCTCCGCGTCGACATAATGAGGTTATGTGCTAGAGTCTCAATGATTTACGAGCATATCCTATCAAAATGGTTACAGTTGACGAAAACGTGGTTCTTTGAATCGATTTGTAAGAATAAGTGTGGTTTATAAAATTAATTCTAAAAAGTATATTTTTTAATATTTTTATAAAAACAAGTATGATTTTAAGGAATTTAAGCAGGTCGCCACCCAATCCTGCATGCGCCACCGCTCAGTTTTTACGCTTCCACTCCGGTTGTCATCCCTATTAACGCTTCTCTTGAACTTTATAAAGCTTCTCTTGCGTTCAGTAAGATCACCGTAAGACCACGTGGGTTTTTCTGCATAGCGACAACAATGTTCGCAGTTGTGAGCTGGCAACAACGACACAAGAAGTAGATTGCTGCATGCGCCAAGTTGTCATCCCTATCGAAGCTATACTTTATCATTTTTCTATGTGCTTGTAGTAACCCACCAGGTGATAACTATTTCCCTAAAATATTCTAGCATCTTCCTTCCGTCGTCCTTGCCTCGTACCAACACCTATATAATCACACGCTAAGCATACCAAACGTCCGTGGCGTTTGTCTTAACTTTTGCGCGTGATATTTGGTTATGACTTATAGTTTTTAGTTAAAAATAAATAAATAGTAGTCAAAAAAGGTATCTTTTAGAATAAGGAGACGAGCGGTACAAAAGATAAAAGAGATTTGTACGCATGATGAGAATGAGAAAAGTGGTGCGGGTAACGCACTCGTGACCTCTGTCTTATCTCTAGAGTGAGACAGTAACGAAAAAGTAAAGGAGTCGTTTCGAGAAACTAGATACTCACAGAACAAGGGAATCATCACATAGCCAAATGTCACTCATGATTCCTCCCCTTATCATAACCTTCTGCCCTGGCCTCTTCTACCTCGGTTCCCTGATCGGCAGGTGCCATCTCTGGCTCCAAGCTTCCCCATGTACGCGATGGTGCAGCCCTGGACCTCCTCCTTGTGGCACTCCTCTATGGCTGCCTCTTCTCTGGTGCGCTCCTCGCCGCCACCTCCCTCGCGCTGCTCGTCCTTCCCACCGCGGTGCTGCTCGTGACGCTTGTGGAGCCGGCCACGCGCACGATCGACGCGACCGTAGCCAACCTGAGGACGCGTGGTTGCCATCTACGCCGTGCTCAAGACCGCGGTCCGCACGATGCTGGTGCTCCGGCCCAAGATCGCTGCGCTCGCAATGGAAATTTTTTTAAATAATCTATATTTTATTCAAAATAACATAAATATACCCACACAAATATTTATACAGAAATAGCCTCAGGCGACTGGATCCTGTCGTCCAAGGGCCGCACGACACGTAAGTAATCCGTGGGTCGTTGGGCAATATAGTTATAGTCACCGAACCGTTAGGCGACTGCTTTCAGTCGTCTAGCGGTTAGGCAACTGCAAATCTAGTCACCCAACCCTTCGGCGATTGGAGGCGTATATAAATCGGCCGCGCGGTCGAGCCCTTGGCATTTCTTTCACCCACGCCGTGCGGTGAAGAGAAGGCAGAAGGGAAAGAAAGAAGAAAAGAGGAGAGGGAAGAAAAAGAGAAGAGAGGAGGAGAGGGAAGAGAGGAGGAGAGGAGAGGGAGAGGGAAAAGCAGAGGTTTTGCTACTTTCGTTAGGTAAAACTTTTTGTATGTTATAGTCAATATTTTTTGTATGAAGTAAATAGTTTATTTAGTGTATAGTTACTATCCGTAGAATACTCTTCTCATTTCAAAATCGGGAATGTTGACTCAACATGACAAGATAGAGGTGATCATGACATGGTTATCGCAACGGATGACCCATGGGTTGACTGGGATCAACACCTCAGGAATCATCAACAAGCTCAAGTGTCCACAAAACTTGATAGATATTTGAATGAGATCCCACATCATCGGTCTATGGAATTGGATATATTAAATTGGTGGATGGTTAACTCTTCCAAAAATCCAACACTTCCACACATAGCATGGGAAGTGCTAGCGATTCTGGCTTTTTCTGTAGAATCGAAGGCAACTTTTAGCACAGAAGGGAGGATCATTAGTGATTTTTATAGCAGATTGACAGCAGAGATTGTTGAGGCACTCATCTGCGTGCAGGATTGGTATTGAGCATTTAGTAATCTTATTTTATGTCATCCAATTTCATTTAGAAGTGCTACTTATAATAGGTTACATATGCTTAGTGTGTGCTAACTAGTTTATCTTGTATAATTATTTCAACTATAGGTTCTACTAAGCTTAGCATGGCATCAATTCATGACTTAATGGACCTCAATGATCTTTCTTTATGAACTTTTGATCAGGTAATATTGATCTACTTTTAGGACTCGAGTGAGTTTTACATTGATCAAGCTATATTTTCCAATTCCGAATGAATTTTTAGTAACATTGATCTGCTGCCATTGCTTGATCAACACATATAAATATATGGTTGCTCTTTGAATGATTCATGTTGGTGATAGCCACATCACCTTTTCTATTTAAGCTTTTGTTAATGCTTTGTTTGTGTCACCACTTGTATGCATTCAAGTTATATAATGTCCTTGTTTTTGTGGTGGTGACTCAGCATTTTATTTAGCTATTGGTTTCATTTGTTACTTGCTAAGAATATGTAAAAAATTCGAAGTTGTTGTATCATCTTGGTCAAGAAAACTACATTATTTAGCAATATTGTAGAACATGTATAAACTACTTTCAGTTATGAACTAATTTTCCTTTTCTTACACCAATCAACTGTCAAGCCAAGACCTATCCAATTATATTCGAGACAAGGACTTAGTTCCTCATTGTCAGCTACATATGGTGATTAACTGCTTGTCCTCTTTTGGAGCAAGATGTCTGACAACCAATCCCGTTTCTAATTCCTTAGTAGTACCCCCATTAGATCATCTTTTAGAAAGCATGTATGTCCAAAATCATGGTGGCAGCTACAACTGTAGTTTAATTCTGATTGTTCTATAACGGTGCTAGTCTTTTGTTAATTATGCTTGTTCTGTCTTTACTCATTAGTGATTTGTTAGTAGTTGCTTCTGTATAATTGAGTTGTTCTCTGCAACAACAACATGACTCTATTTCATGGCTTAGTTTCTGTTATGAGCTGTGTAGATTGATGCTGCCCAGGAGACCAAAAGCCCTCAAAAGGAAATTTCACTATAAGCATATATTATGTTCGTCCTTTGATGAAGTATCTCTATATTGATGTATATTGGTGTCTTGGTGAATCATCATATCATGACTTGTATCCTTGACAAAACAACAGTTTTTTCATTTATGTTTCTTTGCCAGACAAAAGACACGCTAGCAATGAGGTTCAGGGGATTGGATTGTGGATCCTACCATCTCCAGGTAACTTATCTTTCATTTTTATGGCATTAAC
The DNA here is from genome assembly GCA_017311315.1 of Dendrocalamus latiflorus. Lineage (NCBI taxonomy): Eukaryota > Viridiplantae > Streptophyta > Magnoliopsida > Poales > Poaceae > Dendrocalamus > Dendrocalamus latiflorus. The sequence continues at coordinate 33,053,300 of CM029614.1, read as the reverse complement.
TAGCCTTTATCACTTTGTACTTGCTCAATCAAGTGATTGCATGGTCTGTTTTAGTAAAAAGTTATGGTGGTACTAGTATGTTATTGCACTGAAAACTTTCCGATTGAATTAGTTTAAATCAACCTGATTTCTCTCGTGCATATAAACATTAGTTTATACGCTTCACTTTTGTACAAAGCCTATCTATGTTTTTAGGATACAACAGGTCATGGAATATGCCCATCATTAATTTAAACTTCTTTGGTTCTTCTCTCTAGGACATGGGTTCAACAGCAGTAGCAGTAGTTTTAGATACCAGGAGCAACAGTTTTAGCTAGCTGCTAGCAGCAGCAGTTAGTTTTAGTCTACCTGATTCAGAAGCAGCTGGTTGGAGTTTCATGTATTTGCAGCAGTAGCTTAATATTCTTCTCTATGTAAACAAGCTCCAGATCTTCAATGTTAAAGTTCAGCCATTTTTGTTGTGGAATTAGTAAGAATTGAAGAATGATTGGTTTTCAAAAGAGGATATTAAATTGTTGCAGACAATTGCCTTGTTTAAATTATGATGTTTTTACATGTGTCATCTGAGGCATTGTCATCAGATTTTTCATGTACCTATCTTATGATTTGTGAGTACTGAGACGATGAATTGTGACAGTGCTAAGATTTACTAGCTTGAGGTTGTCGAATGGTGAAAAAAATGTGCATCACCATTGACACTGTGGCTTGCTGGCTTAGGTTGATGCGTGCATGCATGCAGCAGTGCACAAGGAACATAGGTGGTCTGGGGCGTGTATCAGTGTATGCAGCAATATCACCATTTTTGTGGTGTATGCAGCTTGTGGGTCGACTCATAACTCACTAGGTCAGGGGGGTCATGGTAGCTCCGACAATGAGTTGACCTGTGGTCTTCGAAGTGAATCATTGGCCCTCACGGGATTGGTCCGGGTCAAACCGGACCAGCCCATGCTCACTCCTAAACAGAAAGATGTAGTTCATCGTGGCTGCAATGGTATGACGGCTCCGTTGCTCCTGCCGGCTTCTGGAATACATCGGCTTCTTGATTTCTTTTTCCTTTTTTTTAGTTTTTTTTGTTTTTTCTCCTTATTCATTTATATTATCTATGATGATATAACTTTTTTTATTTTTTTACTTAATTACTAAAAAAACTAACAGCCGCTACAATGCGTTTTAAGCTATAAGCCCATAGTTGAAAATCATTTGAAGCACTACCTACACGTGCTTATAGGTTGCACATAGATGAGAAAAAGGAAACCCGACAAAAAGGGACAAAATGAGCTCTCCATGTTATTAGTTGCATTCCGCTGATACACACTTCTAGTTGGGTTCCAAATTCGATACACGGATAAAAAAATGCAAACAATGAGCGCAAAACTGTGAAGCTATTCAATTTAGTATACAACAAAGTATCCTACCAAGTTCAACAACAAAGGTGCTTCAAGTTGTACACAAAATGAATATCTTCAGTCTCGTTGTATGATTATGAACTTTCCACATTCGCAGCAGTTTGAATTTCAAAGAAACATGTTCAAGCTTCAAACCTGTTATCTTGGACTTGATAGATACAAATTGATATAAATTGGATGGCGTGTCAAAGCGAAGTACAGCATCACTATACATGAGCACCCAATGTCTGGAGCTGATAAAAGGGAAATTGATGGTTTAGGGCCGAAACAGGTTATTAGGTCTTCGAAATGAAAGGCAGAATTTCCAATGATACAGTTCAAACCTGGCTAACAAGAAGATCCACTTGTTCTCTGTACATCTCTTTTAGATCAACAATATCATTTCTTAGTTCTTCCAACTGCAAAAAAGCAAGAATTTTTTTAAAACAAGTTGTTGAAATAACAGGTAAAGCTTTACAAGTCAATGCGCTACTTATTGTGAAAGCTCAACTGCAAACATGTCCTGACTGTATTGTTGACACAAGTTATTACAAACAACAACCCCCAAGGGCAGGAGTTGCAGGTTTAGTGAAGTAAATTCCAGAGGATTCCAGTATATAAAGCTTGATACCAATTTAATTCATGGAGGATAACTATTTTCCCCAAATGCCAACAAACAAATAAAAAACATATTTTGGACACGGGTGATTTATGCATCTTATGATGAAGTCATCGACACAATGAGTAATGATGAGTGATAATTTATGATGTGCTGCATGGGAGGAATACCTCTTCATCACGTTCCCCCATAAGTTCTAGAGCTTGAAAGTGTCTTTGTTTCAGTGCTTCCAGCTCAGCCCTTAAGCCAGGCAAAGCAGCAGCTTCAGTCCGCAACTTTTCACACTGCATGAAATTCAGTTAGTCTGCATACACATAGATAATGAAATGATCCTCTGGTTGGCTCATCGGGATTTACTTGTTCTGTCATTTTCACCAACTCCTCTGCCAATGAATTTCGAATAGATTCCAAAGAAGCCTGCAATATAGTAGTAACATTAGTTCACTGACGAGCATCTGCATGACAAGCGTGCCAGCAACTGCAGGCTCAACCGCTCAACTATTAGCAAAAACTAAGTAAATTAACAACAGCACACACACGAAGACCCAGAGTTCACGCCTGTAAGATTATAGCAAGAGTAGCAAAAACAGAAAATATCCAAGATCAGAATCATAGATGAAACATATAATACTAAATCATGAACATTTGAAGGTGCCATGATAAAATGCCCTGCTCGATATTATAAAAACCCTGAACATGAAAACAAAAGGGGACTGGCGAGGTTGCCAGCCTATGTGGGTTCATACAGTGTACGGAAATTTCCTAATGGTGAAAAGGAAATATCAAAGGCTGGATGAGCAAAACATCTTCTCATCGAAACGTCACCGAACTATCCAAAGCTATTGTGCTTCCATTTCTGCATTCCAGATGCTGCTGAATATAAGTTGGGAAACCAGGCACCCAACTGCCCAACGGAGATACAGCCAAAAACAGACCAGTTTTGGGCAAAATACAGTTGGGCTCAGGTTGGCAGGATTTGAAAGTTTCCCCATTTTTCAAAGAGCAGTTTGAAACAATGTGTTTATGAACAAGAAAAGAGATAAACTCAGCGAAAATGGGTGTAAATTATCCTTAGTACGCGAACTTGGTGTAAATCAGCTAAAAACAGCTTTTGGTTCCAGCTGGTATACTCGGTGACAGCCCCAGCTTGAATAATCAGTTACTGTCAGTCCCCAGAACTCTGCTACAATATTCTACAAACAACAGGAAAAAGAAAAGAGAGAGGACTTCATGGGGGATGGAGCATTATTAAAAGAATTAAAGAGTTCGAGAGGATACATCAAAAGGATGCATATACATACCAAGCGTGACATGTAAGAAGCCAGCTCTCCATCCTTTTGACGAAGTGCTGATTCAAAAGCACTTGGCGTCATGCTCCTCAGATAATATGACATATTACTTTCTGCAGACATTCTCCTCTCTAATGAAGCACTGTCCGATAAATCCAATGATGCTTGAAGGAAATGGCTTTCTTCCAGACTATTGATACTCCCAGCACTAGAGAGCTTTCTGAGAGGGGCATCTCCTTCAAGAGAAGCAAAGAGGAAACCAAAAGAGGCAACAAACGAATAAAAAGAAGTTGGATTTAACTCAGACAATCAGCCTCTCTGCAAAGCGGAGGAAAGGCTGCCTAGAAAATTCCCTTCCCCAGACCCCACACAGTGTGGGAGCTTGGGCACTAGGTACGCCCTTTGCCCCTTTTATTAATCAAAAGTAAATAAAGAGCATACTTGTTTGGTCAGGAAGCGGAACTTTAGGTGCTTCACGGGAAGACGTTTTCTCAAGTTCTGCCCTGGCCGCCTTTTCCCTTTCAAGGTCCTGAAAGTGCAATCCATTCAAGAAATTATTGAAGACGTTACATTCTAACCAAGTCAGTCACGTATGAACCAGAAAACGAGTAGACTGCTCACAAGGATGAACTGATCTGGTAAACCATTGTTTTTGTATTAGAGATACGATCGTAAATATAGACACCAATGGTATCCACTTCACAAAAAAATGGCTGATTTGTTGATACTAAAAAACTTAAATTCAAAGTTTGTGTTATACGAGTAGGCAATGAATTAGTTTACTAAGTTTAAAGATGGAGTTTCTAGGGCTCGTTAATGAAATTAGCAGGAGAAACATTGCTTTCACACACAGTTTTCTCAAACCAACCAAATTAGTCACTTGTACAAACAGTTTTTTTCTTCTGAAAGATTGATTCACGTAGTAGGTCAACTACCTTCTCAAGCAGCTCCCTGTGTTCTGCTGCTTCTTGCAGCTCCTTTTTGTGCCTAGCCCTAATGTCCTTTACTTCTTCTTCAAGCTGTTTGGCCCGTCCTTCTTGCATTGCGGCCTCCTCCTTAATTGCTAGGTACTCCTGTCTACTTTCAGATGCTCTCTGCCTCTCCTTTTCGAGGGATCGACTCAGCTGTGTCTGCTCTGTTCTAAGGATTGTAATCTGCATAAAACCCAATGTTCATGTCAAAAGAATCACTTATCTGACTAAAAGTCTGAAACTGAGCCCCTAAAAACCTGGTTACAGTAATGAAACACATTGTTGGTTTCAGAAGAATCTGATGCACAAACCTGGGTCTCTAGAACAGTTATTCGGGATAAACTTTGTGACAATCTCTCATTTACAGACCGCTCCTTTTCTTCTGCGGCAGCAGCTTTTGCTTCTGCTTCCTGTATATTTGAGTAAAGTAACAGATAAATAAATAATTCATGGAGAACAGTTACTCAGCATCAAACAGGGAAACCAGGCCATAGTCAGTGTAACTAGATGAATTAGTAGGTTGGTAGCAATTCCTAGTTCATGTCCATTTCTTTTACTGTCACTAACCATGTGTGTTTTACAATAATTTCAACCTCTTGTTTATAGTTTAGTTTTCTTGATTGATTTTATGGACACCACTATTAAAAATAATTAATCAGAACAACAGACCTGAAGGCGAGAGTTCAAGGTTCTCTCCACACCAGCCCAAGCTTCTGCTCTTCGAGCAGCTGTCTCCTGTTAATATTAATATGCAATTGATTTATCAACACACAGTAGTAAAAGCATTATAAAACTGCAGAAGTGCTATACATACACCAAGTAACGGAAGAACAGTGAAATAACTAAACACAAGGAAAAGCAAAGGCAAGCAACAATACCTGCATGGCTTCAATTTGCCTTAGCAGTGGTCTGGTAGACTCAGGAACTTGTGTGACCAGTTCATTATAACGAAGTTCACTGGCCTGAATTATTTAAAAAGGAAAAAGAAGTAAGGTGAGAGTTGGTCATAGTCATACTGTGCAGTACAAGTTAACCCAGAGAACTTTGCTTACTTGATACCGCTTTTGAAGATCATCATAATCCCTTTTTAGCCTTTCTTCCCTGAAAGCAGCCTGAAACAGCCCCAAAAGAAACATTTGCTGTCAGTGGAATCAAAATTGGACAACTACAAAAAAAAAAGATCAAATAGAGTTTTTTTACCCGTAGACCATAAAGCATACATTACAATTAGGTCAACACAATTTTCTGGCTATTTCTACTGAGGATATTGAAAGATATCTGTACAGATGTGGATAAATATGTTCATAATTTACCTCCTGTTCTTGTCTGGTGATAGCATGCCTCAGCTCCTCAATTGTCATAATCAGCATATTTTCTTTTTCACTAGCTTCTCTTAAAAGGCTCTCAAGTTCAACTTTGGCTTCATTGTTGACTCTTGCTTCAGCTAATGCCTCGGCCTCCTTAGCTGCATTAAGAGCATTGGTGTAGAACTCCTTCTGAGCTGCAAGTTCAGCTTGATTTCTTTCTATTGTTTCTTGTAGCAACTTCTCAGTTGCTGCCTTGTCTCTCTTAATACTCTCAACCTTTGTTTCCTCAACCTGTCAAGTCATAAATTGCTAAGTACATGACTACACTTGAGGCCTGACAGCAAATAAAAATTGATGAATGGGACACAATTGCTTCGCTCAAGAAGTGGAAGTAACTCAATTTTTCTTTATGAGCAATACTTCAAAGCTATCTAGCAAGAAGAAGAAAAAAACTTGTCCAAATGTAACTAAATCATGAGAGTGTAAACAGCTATAAAGGTGACACAAACTACTGTTTAAATGAAACCCCACCATGTAATGCACACATGCACTATACAAACAGAAAATAACAAATCAGCTAATAAAAAAAGTGGCACAATTTTCTATTATTACCATGTAATCCAACAAAGATGAATTTCAGGATGTTAACAAGGAAAGCAAAATTTAGTTGCTTTGCATAGCGAAAGTATATAAGAAAGCAACTTAGTTCAGACAAAGCTAATAAGTATACAAAGTTGATCTTATTTTTACCTGAATCTTTGAGTTCAGCCGTTGCTTTTCCTCTTCAAACTCACGAATCTAGCTTAAACCAAAAAAAATGACAGCAAACTTGATTAACTTTATAAAACCATTTTATTACTTGAACATTGTATATGGTGATAAACTTTGAATCCATGCCTGCGCTCTCAGTTTTCGTATAGTAGCTTCTTGAGCAGCTTGTTTTTTTGATAGCTCTTCACCTGTTTCATTGGTAAAAACAAGATGTTGATGCCAACAAATGGCCCAAAACCTACTCGAAATAAAGTGGGAAATAATCACAGGGGGGCTACATCAGTCAAACAACATACACTTCATCTCCTTTTCACACAAAAAATGTCTGCCTAGTTGCATACCATTGGCAGCCAGAGCTGAACCTTACAGCAGAGAGCGGAGGACTTCAGCTCCGATCAAAGCAGTAAGGGACTATACCAAGGCTTGCTTGAGGGCATATAACATTCAAATGGCACAGAATGAACTGCAAGCGTGAGATGAGACACATACTGAAGTGATACATGCAACTCTCCAACTACAGGATATGTTTTCAAAGTTTACGACATTATGATTATCCATGTTCTGTAGTTGATTGCATGATTTCTAATGTTGTTAATATGCACATCAAGGTTATTAAGGCGGTAAGGTGAGTCCCCTCACACCTTTTAAGCGGTAAGGAGCGAGGCGACGCCTTACACACATCGTAAGGCGAAGAAAACGGAGCATTGGAGGTCTAAATTATAAGAAATTTGAAGAGGAATAAGGACTTAATTGTAATTTCATAAAAATCTGAAGGCTAAATTGCAAAAATGCTAGCTTCTCTTCACAGAGGGAAGACTTGATTGCAATTTCTTGGAAGTCTTAGGGCTAAATCGCAAAATGACGCTTCCTCTGTTAAAACCCGGTTAACCCTAACAGATCGATTTGTCTGCACACGCCGCCGCCCCCGTGCCTTCTGCACATGCCGTCGCCTCGTGCCTTCTGCGCACGCCGCCCCACCGCCTCGTGCCTCCCTTCCCTTGCCTTCTGCGCAAAAGAGATGTGCTCTCGCCCTCTCTTCGTTGCCGCCTCCGCCTCCTCGCTGTCGCCGGCTGCGAGCCATCGGGGGAGCGCTCTTCTCCTCCACCTTCACACCGTACCGGTTACAAGCCATCGAGAGAGGAGGGGGAGGGAGAGGAGGTGTACCTTGCTGCTACTGGAGAGGACGCCGAGACGGGAGCAGCGAGATGAGGCCCCGCCGCCTAGGGTTCCAGGCGAGGTGAGTACTCTTCGCCCTTGTCTCTCTGGTTTAGCCGCCGCTCCCGTCTCAGTTCTGGTTTCGCTCGGGTCACTTAGACCTAAGGCGGACGAACAGCAAGGCGGGGGCGACGCCTTGACCCCCCGAGCCGCCTTACCGCTTAGGTGACGCTTAAGCGTCACCTAAGCGACACCTTAATAAGCATGGTGCACATACTACCTATTTATTGATACATGATCATTGAAGTCACAATTGCAATGACCGTCATTGACAAAGGATACTCAACATGGTGCAGTGTATTCTATGGTAATAATAACGCTTGAAATGGCCGCTAGACAATATTTTAACTAACAGAAATGGCAATTTCGTATGTTCTCAGCAGAGCAACCATTGAATAATGCAAATTTAACATTTGTTCACACAAACATAATAGAACAGCGTAAAAATGTTGGTTGTGTACCTTCAGCCATGACCTGACTAATAATCTCATCCTTTTCTTTCAAAAGAGCAGCTGCATCACTTTTTTTATTTTGCTCCCTCCTTAATGTATCCCTTTCTTTGGTTAGTGCATACACCTACACATAAACGTATGCAAATCACAAACAATTCTGCCCTACACCTAATATTATGTATAGATGAACCAGAGCACCCCAAAAAAATCAACCAGTTGGCCCACAAAACAGAATATAATACTATCAAAACATATGAGATTCAGGAGGTAGTATTTTAATGATCATCAACAATGCAGCTCAATTTGATTTCCACTTTCAGTATTAAACACTGCCTCAATCGTATCAAATTTTGAAAAATACATGAACAATAAAAATATATACATCATTATGAACAAAGACAATGTAATGGTATGTAAGGTGCACCCGACAAGTAAAATGATTCAACTGTAGCAACAAGAAAATAAGAGGTACTGCACATAGCTTACATTTTCTTAAAGACTATACCAAAAGCTATTGTTTCAAGATTGTTTTAACTCCTGTTTTAAAAACAAAAGAAAAGAGAAAAAGAAAGAAAACCGATCAATGTTGTATAGCAGTTATCAACCAAAGCTGTTCTATGTGTAGCTAAATGGCTACTCGTTGAAGCACCAAAGAGAATCATCAGTTATTCCCACCACTATCATAATGAACAACAAAACATGAACCATTGCACCAAAAGCAGGTGATAATAATTGCAATGTTGCATATGGCCATATGGGCGTACCATGTACTGTTTAAGAACTAACTACTAGTCTAGTCTTAGCAAATGTATATCTACCAATTCTCCACAGTTATTACTTACTAGTCCTAAATCTGATCACCACATGCAATGGCCAATTGACCATAGAAGCGTTGTGTAACAAGAAAAGTGATAATTTGTCTCACCTTCCTTTCAAGAGTTGCTACTCTCTGGTGATATTCGTCCTTAAGCACATCCATTTCTGCTTCAGCTGACTTACTCTGTACCATATCAAAAAACAATTAATCCAAAATTCATCGAAGGCTAAGGGCACTAATGAGTAACTCAGAGAATAGTTGAATAATATTTATCTTGTTCTGTCTTCACATAGATTAACTAAATACTCCGGCAATTGTTAAATTCAAGGCATTATAAATATCTGTTTCCAGAACTCATAAGACGCAGAATCTGCTAAAAAACATACCTTAAGATCATCAATTGTTGATTTCAGTTGCTCATTCATATTCATCAGTCTAGCAATTTCATCAGCTTTGGACTGCAGTAAGAAACTAAGAATTAAATGTTGTTACACACTAATTTCATAGTGAAGGGCCAGGTATGTTGCCAAGAAATGACAGAACATGGGGTCATGAGGCATCCACATTATACAATGTTGTGAGTAGGGATGGCAATCGGGCGTGGCGGGTACGGGTAGTGCTCGCCCATACCCGTACCCGTGACCCCAATTTACGCCCACGGGTATACCCGCGAAGGACAACGGGCGAAAAACCTCGCCCATACCCGTCGCCCGTGGGTATACCCGTTTACCCGCGAACTGAGAGTCATCATCCGATAGATCCGAGAGTTGAACTAATGATAGATACATATAAGCAACAACTGTTGCTATGAAATATAATAACTATCAAAAAAGTTTATAACAATCAATAGTAATTAGAGATATAGAAAAATTTATAACAATCAATAGTAATTAGAGATATTGCTATGACTACGCCACTTGTCAATCTATATCGCGGGTAAACGGGCGAGATGGGTACGGGTGGAGCTTACCCATACCCATGCCCGTTTACCCGACGGGTAGAGTGTTCCCCCCATTTCCATACCCGTGGGTAAAGAAAATATTCCATATCCGGCTCCATTAGGGTATTTACCCACGGGTATACAGGTAAACGGGTACTAATGCCCATGCAATGATTGTGAAGGACACATGTGTAGCATATAACTGTACAACATGATTTATCCACAACAGCTTGGGCCTTGGGCAAGCTCTATTGGTTTCTTCATGGTAAGAAAAAAAACTTCAAGCTAATACAAATGCTGACTAGTTATACTGCCCCTGTTTTAATGCATTCACAGAATATATGATTAGGAAAAGAAATCTTTGTGCTGTGTTCCTTTTTGACACTACAAAAGCATTTGAAATATTAGATAACTGTAGCTGTCATTCACGTTTTTCAGTAAAGTATGCTGCCTTAAAGAGGAAAGTATAGCATGGGTGCACATAACCGAGCAAATAGACTCACTGAACGAAGCCGATATGAGCAACTTTGCAAGCACTCTTCAGTTTAGTACCTTGTAACAGATTGCGCTACATTCAATTTCAAATAGGTGCAGTAAGATACGGTGCTCCAATTAGTGTTCTGTAGGATCAGAGTGTTTTCCCAGATTTATCTTCTTTTCCACAATAAAAAAGTATGAATTCATAAAACTAAAAAGGTTTCTTTGCAACTGGAAAATCATCTAGGAGTAACTTTCTTAATGTACATCTTCAACTCCACAAGCATTAATGAATTGCTAAAGTGGATAATACAAGGGCATGTGGAAATTATACCTGGGATTGTCTTGCAGCACCTTGCAATGCAGCTTCCATCATTTTCATTTCACGTCTTAATTTCTCTAGTTCAACAACAGAACCAACAGATTCCAGAGAAGTTGTGGTTGTTACAGAGTCCTGAATCTTTTCTTCTTTTCTCAAATCATTTGCATGCGGACCTACTTCTACTCCAGCAGGCACATCTGCAGAAGTGGGCACCAACTCATTTTGCGAATTTGAATCATGCTCCACAATTATGGGCTTTGAGCTAAGGTCATCAAGCTGCACCATTGCATTATCCTCCTTTTCAGCAACAGATGCTGCCCGTGCCTCTGTTTGATTGCTTTCTTCCTCATTTTCAGCAGCATTAGTGTTGTCATCATGTACTTTGACTTCCAGATGACTGGCTTTGTCAACGGTATCACTGTTCTCATGCAGGCTACTTATTTCTTTTTGGACATCAGATTCTTGAACAATGTTCACCTCAGCTTCATTTGCATCATCTGAACTGGATAGCATGGAACCTGCAGGTTGTGACTGCAAGATGTTTCCATCATCCGTGTCTTCCTTTCCAGCATGAATAGATTCTGCCATTTCCATAACACTTAGTTGATCTAATTTGGTAGGTGAAGAAGATGCTCTACCATCAGGTATGTCTCTGTCGGACTCTCCAAGCTGACTTAATAAAGCTTCATCATCAGGACCAGGATGTTTGGTATCTTGATTATCCAGGTTTTCCTTCTCAATTGGATTAATGGTCTCAACGGAGCTGCTATGATTTTTGCTGGCTGTTGACGGATGTGTTGGAGATTGCGGTGTTTCTGATACTTCAGAAGCACCACCCTTAGATGTAGGTGACTCAGTGGAGCCACTGTGCTTTTCTTCTGCTGCTGAAGGATGTGTTGGAGTTTGTGGTGTTATGGATTGCTCAGAAACATCCGGCTTAGATACAGGTGACTCAGTGGAGCTGATAAGATTTTCTTCTAATTTTGAAGGCTGCTTTGGAGATTTTGTTGTTCCCGATACTTTAGAAGCATCTGCCTTAGATGTAGTTGGCTCAGTGGAGACGCTATGATTTTCTTCTGCTGTTAATGAATGTTTCAGATATTTTGGCTTTTCTGATCCTTCAGCGGCATCCTCCTCACCATTATGTCCCATGAATGCCATGACAGGATTGAAGAATCCTATTCTATCAGAGTTTGATGTCCGTGATCCTGATCCTGCATTTTAAAAGAACATTTTATTTCAGCATGTAGAGAACCATGTAAACAACACAATGTTAAGCTCGCTCTCCCAGTACGCTCATACTATCCAGAGAATGAAGACTTTTGGAAGCAGGTTGGAAAAGAAGCATGAATAAGTCACTGCTTCTGGGAAATATGGATAAGCATAGAAGATCATTTCTTGGGCAGGGAGAGGATAAGAAGAAAAATACCATCTTGTCAACAGGGGAAATCTCTGATCCCAAAAACAAAAAGGAGGCCTGGGAATCCAGGACCTTCGGAAATTCAATATCAGTCTGTGTAAATGGTGGTGGAAATTAGAAACTGAAAATGGAATGTGGCAAGAAATTGTGAGATGCAAATACCTTGGTGGTAAATGCATTTCTCAAGTGAAACACAAAATTTATGTCTCAGCCTGTTGGGATGATTCGCTAAAAAGTTTAAAATATATACTTCAAAAGAAGGGAAATGGTTATTGGCAATGGAGAAAACTGACTTTTGGAATTATTGTTGGTGTTGTGAGGTTCCTTTGAAGGAGAATTCCCTGTTTTGTACTGTATTTGTGACAAACAATCTGTGTCTGTTAAGAATCTAGCTGCTGAAGGCTGGAAACTCGCCTTCAGAAGATGACTAAATGAGAACCTACAACAAAATCTAGGGGAGCTCAAAAATATTCTGACCACAATAGCTTTTGAGTGAGGATGAAGATTCACCCAGATGGCTCTGGGAGAAAACTGGCATGTTTTTGGTAAAATCAGTTTATAAGTCTTTGTATTCTCATTTGAATGATGTCAACTGCAGAACACTATGGAAAGCAAAAGTCCCCCATAAAATAAAAATATTCATGTGGTTGGTTTATAATAATGCGATACTAACCAAAGACAATTTGATCATGAGAAAATGGAAAAGCAACCCGGTATGCTGCTACTGTAATGAACCTGAGAAAGTCAATCACTTGTTCTTCGAATATGTTTCAGCAAAATATGTTTGGGGTATCATTGGGTTAGCTTTGGGGGCAGAGTGTGAACCTTGTAATTTTACTCACTACCTGTGGTGGATTCAAAAATACTTAAGAGGCAGCAGAAAAATACATCTTTGGCTTAGCAGCAGTGTGTTGGGCGATTTGGAAGCTCAGGAACAGAGCTTGTTTTGAAAATAAACTGATGAGATCTCCTGCTGAGATCATATGCAATATTTGCTCTTTCTTGATTTGCTGGGTAGAACTGCACAAGGGAGACACGAGAGAAGCTGTGATGAAAGGAGCTCAAATTATCCAAGATGAAGCGCTGAGACACCATACGGCAACTAGGGGTCAACAAGCTAATGCTTCAAGGCCAGGAGTGCAGAACCTGATGCTGCTGGAAGGAGGTGATGACAACAAGGATCATGACACATCTGAGGAGGGAGCCTGCTCTACAGAAGGCGTCACTAGCCCCAAGTGACTGAGGTTCAAAAAAGTTTGCTTGGCTCTGAGCTGAAACAAAAGAGCTTGTAATGGCTTAAAACTAACTGAATGCTTGGTACTTAAATATTTGGTTCTTCTGTAGCTTAGTTTAGTCTCTGTTTTTGTTGGCATTACACACGTTGGGTCAGTTTTTGCTACTTGCAATCTACTCATACCTGGTGTCATGCCGAAAATTGTCACTGAACCTGGGTCTGTAATATGTTTCTGTTTTGCTTAAATGGAAATCTGAGTAATCGTTTCAAAAAAAAGTCACTGCTTCTGGCCCTTCTAAAAGGAAAGAACAATACAAAAACTGCTATAACTCCAACACTACTAAAAGGTACAGATAGGCTTTGATCACCCACCTAAACCAATCAGTCATACATAATTCAGCAAATGATACAGACAGAACTTGTACAGTAAGGGGCTTGAGGTGAGTGTTGCTTAAGTAAGGACCTACAACGGATTTTGAGAGGATAATGGGGGCCAATGATAAGCAGAATTCAAACTTGCACTTCGTAAAATCAAACAACTCATTCTCTACAGCTAGCCAAATATCAAATGAACACAGGCATTGCCACCATTGATCATCCTATCACAGTTTCAATTTAACAGTTGTACACAAGCAAGCATGCACCAATGCAGCCCGATTACAGAGGAGCGGGAGGGAGAGTTTTAGCATCAGTGGCGTTACGATACCTTCTTCATCGTCGCGCTTCTCCTCGAGGCCGAGCGCGCTGTCGAAGTTCTTCTCGATGTTCTTCACGCCCTCGCTGATCTTATTCACGGCGCCGGCGATGTCCTGCAGCCCGCCAAGCGACACCTTCCCCGACCACCACGCCATCCCCCCCCCCCCCCCTCCGGCTCCGATCACCAGCAGCTCACCACCGCCGCGCCCACCTCCCGCCTAGATCTCGCGCGTAGATCTGATCCGCACTGCCAACCCACCACTCCCGCTCGGACGCGCGGGGTCTGGTCTGCCTCGCGACCTCGCCCCGCAACCGAATCGGCAAAACACCAGAATTATAGGCCGCGGTGAGCCCCCGCGAGAGCGGGGGGCGAAGGCGGTAGGAACTGGGAACCGACGTCGCCGGAGGCGGAAGCGGCTGTGTGGCGGGAGGAAGCTTCACGGAGCTCCCGCCGCGATGGGGCGGGGCCGTGGAGATGTAGGGGAGGAGCGGGGTGGGGTTGGGTTGGGTCGGGGCGCACGACGGCGAGGTTTTTTTAGTGCGTTTGGCCGCTCCGGTGTGATCCCGCCCGTTCGGTGGATCAGTGGATCTCGGCCTGAACCGATCGACCTTCCCAAAGTCGCCGAGGGCGGTGCGCCTCCCCCGTCCCGTCGCGTGTGCATCAATCACCGTGTGATGTCCAAGCCCGACGGCGCCAACCTGTGCGCTGCACAGTGCGGTTGCCGGTGTGGTGGATTGGGTAGCGGTGGCTGGTGGGGCTCGTCCGTTATTTTCCCAAGAGACTTTTGGCCCGCGTGGCCCGGCATGCCTGGTCCGGTCAGGCCTAGCCCAGTGTTCGTGGCAAAGTATTGGGCCTTTTTGTCCGGCCATTTGACGCGCGGGCCGCTGCAGCTTGGTCCACCGGGCGAGAAGACAAGGCGATCCTCATACTTCGTACAGTGGATCTACTGCTATCACCTTGTGCTCCGAGAAATGACATCCATGCAGCACCATGCACACGGCACGCTGCACATGTGCCGTCGATTCCTTTACTGCTGCTATCTTTACTCGACACGGAGGACAGCACTGTAGGCAGGCAGATCGTACAAGCAAACTCAACGAGTAATCGTGTATACATCCTCCCGCCATTAATCAGAATTGATGAGTCGTTAGTAGCATCACGTGGGGTGTTTAAGATTAGAGTCTGTCTATACATTATTAGTGACTATTCTTTTAACAAAAATCAGATAGTTTCTTAGACCATCGAATGTAAATTCAATGTCTCAGATCTATCCATCCTAATTTTATTTAAACCCAACCCTAACTCCACCCTGTTGCCTCCCAGCCCACACTACTCCTTTCACACCGCCCTTCGCGCCGTCCCCTCGTCATCGCCGGCGCTCTCTCCTTTCGCGTCGCACCCTCCTTTCTCGCTGGAGCAGCTCCGTGCGTCTCCCCTACCACACCACCCCGTCCTCTCCTCCACCACCCACGGCCGGCGGCGCCTCCGCCCCGCCGCCCGTCCTCTACCCCTCCCCATCGTGTCGCCTTCCGTCCAACATAATAGCTAGTGCCTTCTACCGCCACCGCTCTCCAGCACCACCCATCACCCTCCTAACCTGCCTGTCGCCTCCACCGCTGCCCATCGCCGGGCCACCGTCCCCTGGTCTCCCTCTATGTCTAGAGGGAACGGTGAACTTTAGGCGCAAGGGGCGAGATTCTCCTCTTGGGTTCGCCGGCAAGAAGGAAGAAGGGGTCGTTGGAGAAGAAGGTGGAGATGGTGGTGTACGAATCTTTACGCATAACTAAAAGTGAAAAATCCGACTATTTTTAAAAACAAAATCATATGAATGTTGTATAAGTACCTCTGTTAAGATTAATGCATCCGTGTTGCCTCATGAAGATACATGCATCGTCCTTCACATTGCAGATCGCAAGACGCTTCGCAAGATGCATGGGTGTGATCTTTTTCACGGACAAGTACAAGCACCAGCTAGACTACAAGACTGGTGCCACGCAAGCATGCCACGTCATCTCGCCCCAGAATCAGAGAATCAGGGTAAGCCTATCCGGAACAGGCCACGTGGCACCCTCCCTATGGGCCTCGGCCGTCTCCGAGCCACGCGAAGCCTCCTCTCCCACCCAAATCTCACCCAGCGGCCAAGCGTTTCAAATCCTTAACAGGATCCGCCGATCGGATTAAGTCTGTGCACGTAGCTGGCTGCCGCACCGGCATCACCAGAGTCAGGACACCACCACCCTCGATCGCAATGGCGTCCCTCGTCGCCGTCCAGCCGGTCGCCGTGAAGGGCCTCGCCGGCAGCTCCATCTCCGGCAGGAAGCTCGCCGTCAGGCCGTCGTCCAGCGCCCTCCGCCGCACCACCCGCACGTACGTCCATGGCCATACGCACGCAGACTTCTTTTCTTAGCATGTGTACGTAACACGAGTAAAGAGTGGCGTACGTGGCTAATTAGCCGCAGGCCTCGCGCCGCCGTGGTGGCCAAATACGGCGAGAAGAGCGTCTACTTCGACCTCGAGGACATCGCCAACACCACCGGGAAGTGGGACCTGTACGGCTCCGACGCGCCGTCGCCTTACAACCCGCTTCAGGTGCTTGCACCTTTGCGCAATGCTCTCTCTCTCTCTCTCTCTCTCTCTCTCTCTCTCTCTCTCTCTCTCTCTCTCTCTCTCTCTCTCTCTCTCTCTCTCTCTCTCTCTCTCTCTCTCTCTCTCTCGCATTACTTTCTGCAGTTTGGCATGCGCTAATCCTGCTGTGCAAACCTGCATGTTTCGTGGCAGAGCAAGTTCTTTGAGACGTTCGCCGCGCCGTTCACCAAGAGGGGCCTCCTGCTCAAGTTCCTGCTGCTGGGCGGCGGCTCTCTGCTGGCCTACGTCAGCGCCTCGGCGTCGCCGGACCTCCTGCCGATCAAGAAGGGGCCGCAGTTGCCGCCGCAGCCAGGCCCGCGCGGCAAGATCTAAGCTATTTTATGTGATGTTGATATTAATCGTACCCCTATAGCGTATGAGTAAAAGGATGCTGCTACGTACAGCAAGTCAACAACCAGCTTCTTTGTTTTTTTATTTTTGCCTTGATTTTTTCGAGTGGTTTAATTGTCCAGTGCTTGCGAGTAGCAGTGTTCATGGTGTGCATACATGGCACATTTACAGTGGCTAACTGAAGTACTCTCCCTCTGTTTTATGTCACCAGCCAATAAATTCTGCCGTATTCATGACTTCAGGTGCAGAAGAGTGTGTGTGCGCGCGCTGGTAGAACAACAGGACGAATAAATCACTTGTTATTTAATTATGATAGCAGGATGCATATCAGAATTTAGTCTTCGATTAATGTCGGTAATCATTACATGAAAGCTATGAATTGGGATCATCTTGCAATACAGATATTCAGAAAGAGTTTATAATACTAGCGCAGTATGCTTCTCCAAGTTAAATGAAAGATTATAAGGATGCCAAATAACCGACTGACAAGATAGCGCCTCCTATAAAAAATGTGATAGATAACAGGAAGAATAACCCTAAATATAACACTCACTGAAAACTTGCATGGAAAACATGGTCTATAAACAAAGTCTACAGTTGGTTCTACAGAACAGGGGTATACTAAATCCTATAGGTCCATTGTTGAGGGTCAGTGTGAAATCTTATGACTAGTTCATGTAAATCAGGGCAAAATCAGCCCATCATCTTGGCCTCGTGTACCAAAACTTCCATTGGGAATAGATGTAAAGCTGATTGAAGTTTACAAAACCTCACATTGGTACACCCTCAATTCTGCACCTGGTAATGCTCTGAACATCTGAGCTATTTACACACATTTCTTTCCGAAGGTTCTGCCGTAGCATCATTCATCTGTCTTTTCCCCTACAGCAACTAGTGTCTAGATAATGGGCTTCTTGTGCCACCCAAATTCTCAAGCTTCTCTAGGTAAGAAAACCTCTTGGTTGTGATTGGCGAAACCTTCGTCAGCTTTGGACCGTGAGCATCCTCCCTGATGTCTTGAGTTCTGTGAATCTACCTTCATTGCCTCAAGATCTTGATCTTGCGCCGGGCTGAGGTCGCCGAGGTTGCCCGACCGCATGCCCAGGAGCAGGTCCTGGAGAGCTGCGCCTCGAACCGGCGGCCGACTCGGTGTAGAGCAGGTGGACCAGCGTCGTCGGCCGCCACCCGGTGAGCCAGTAGGCGCGCCGAGCTCTAACGGGCTTGCCCACGGCGCGGACAGCGTCGAGACAGGGTCCATCTCGGCCCGCGCAGTGCAGTAGTCCTCGAAGTGGGCCACGAAGCAGCCGACCAGCGCGTCGAGCTGGCCCGGATCGTCGGCCTAGCGGACCGTCGTGGCCCAGCGACCGCAGCCCGCGGATCCCGAGGTGGAAGCGCCGGGTAAGGTAAACAAACGCCTCGCCCACGTGTGCCGGCCGGTGCTATTTAGAGCAACTCCAACAATTTGGGATTTTTTGTTTCCCAAATCTTGGAGTTTGGCAACTCTCCAAACGTTATGGCAAAGAAAGAAAAGGTCAATCTCCAATTGTTTGCCATAATTCACTTGGCAAAATCAAAATTGGGCCCACGAAATGTTTTTTGCCTTGAATTGTCATCGCGGCATATAGAATGTGCCGGCAATCCTTGAATACAGGGGCACATATATGTGCCTTGAATTGTCATCGCGGCACATAGCATGTGCCGGCTTTCGTTAGGAAATAAAGGCACATATAACTGTCGTGGTTATCTATGTGGCATTCCAATGCACTTACTTAGATACAAGGGCAAATATATGTGCCGTTTATATTGGTCTGTGCTGTAGTGTATCAAACACAAACTAAAACCAAATGTTTACTGATTATTGAAGAAATCAAATAGCATCAACTAAATTTAATTCGCCGGCGGCGTGGTCTCCCTGGATGTCGATGCGTGGCAAGCAGAGGATCGCCGCCGCCGTCTACAATTCACGTGCTCAGCCTCAGACTTGCCGCGCGCGGGAAGAGGCCGGGCGGCGCGCGTGGTCACGATGCGGAGTCGGGGCGAGCGCGCATATATCCGCGCCTGGGAGGGAATTTTCCCAAGTTGCCAAAGATGGGGAGGAGGGATGGGAAACTGTTGGAGATTGTTTTTTGTCAATTTGTCAAAAATTCAAGGATAGGGAGGAGGGATAGCAAACTGTTGGAGTTGCTCTTATAGTGGGCGGACGCGCGATCCGAGCCGTGGAGCGGGAGGAATGGACGGCCGCGGGCACGCGCCGGCCCGGCGTATGAGGTGGCGATAGATGGCGCGCATGCACGAGGCCCATGTGTGGCCAGACTGGCTCTGGACGGCGACGCCGTCACGCCGGGGGTGACACTGACAGTGGGCGCGGCGGCGCATCGTTTAATGGCGTGGTGTCGTTCTTCGCAATGACAAGAAGATGATGGGGACAATATCCTAGAATAGTACTCCGTACTTCAGCAGCTCATACCTAATGCTTCAGCCTTCGTGTGCATTGCCAACTCTTTCACGGAAACGAACGATCTGGATGGTACTTGGAGTTGGGAGATTGAGAAAATGATGTCTAGTTTCATCGGACGATATGTTAACGACTGATTCTTGCTTGAGTGTTTTGACTTGATCTCATCTGATGGCTAGCAAGAGCGATTGATGATAATGCAGAAAATATCGGTTTCCCGACGTGGGGGGTGACCGGCCGGGAGCAGATCATTGGAGCGGTTGGCGCTGGATGACGATGATGCTTGCTACTAGTGTCTATGATGTGCATAGAAGTTTGGGCCGCTTGGAGCAGTTTTGGATAGGATTCCATCTGGCTGGCTGCTGCTGATATTTCGGACGGAGCAACACAACAACGTCGATCATGCGTTTCAGCAGTTTTTCAGGAAGCAGGAGAGTTTTTAATGCCGCGTGCTTTCTGATTGTGCGACTTGTGACGATATATAAGAGTGGTATTTTTGGGGCCAAGACAATGTCGATAGTATTGGCCACTAGTGCTTCCAAGGTCAGAGTTGTACTTTCTGGTATCAATAATGGACTTATCTATGTCGGCTTTGGCCGGCGGCATGGCCTGACCATATGGCCTTGATCATGGCAAAATAGAAGAGTATTACTCTGACAATGGCACTTCCCGATGCATGGTTTCAGATTTCAGAGTTTTACTATTACTCGCTTGTCTTTTGGTTGCATGATAGCATCCAGTGGCGAAGCTAGAGCAAATTAGAGGGGGATGCGCCTGTTTTATAGATCGGTAGACTTGAGTCGTAGCTATAGTGAAAAATTGATCTACTCAATGGTATTCTATTTTTTCGTGGGTGCATCCGCATCCACAATGTTGTATATAGCTTCGCCACTGATAGCATCAACCGTTTGTTATTTATCATTACAAATTTACAGCAGAAAATATGGACAGACAGAGACCCACAAATTTGCATGACAGTGTGCACAGCGAGAGCCTGCAGATTGTTGTTTCAGAAGCATGTCAGATGAACATTCCTTCTCGTTATCCTGCTTCCGCTGATGAAAGGACCTCCAGCTCTGCCCACCAGAGTGGAGACAGTCGCGGCGTTGCTGCATCCGGCGAAATGGCTATGTCTTGTCTCAGCCTAGTGGTGATCTCCTTCATGCTTGGTCTCTTCCTTGGATCGCTCAGGATGCAATCGCGGATTACCTGACAAATGATCTCTAGCTCATTTTCTCTATGAGCCTCCAGTGCAGGATCAAGCAAGCAAGCTATACTCCGATCGTTGTTTATGCACTCCAAAGCCTGTGAAGAAAATAATAGAATATCGATCACTTGATTTTTAGATATGACACTGAATGTTTTTCTTTTTGTGTGTGTCTGTGTGCCATTGGAAGTATTATGTTGTCATTACCAAGTTCACGAGGGAGCCCCCCTGTTCAGAGTATGGAAGCTTCCCCGAGATGATTTCGAGCAGTACTAGACCAAAACTGTAGACGTTCTCTGCTAGGCCAGAAGATATTGGTTCGCCGTGATCGACAAGTTCATCTTTTTTGGGCATTTTGCCTTCGGAAATCACTTCCTGCCAAACACTCATGTCTGCAATCTGCAGAAATTACAAGAGTTTTAGGTACTAAACACTGATGATATAATGTTTTGTGCCAACAATTTGTAAAATCCAGTGCTGAGACCCCAACGAGACAACTGCCTATGGGCTAAACCATCTGAGTATATCTGGATAGGAGAGATCAGAAGGCACATTAAACAAGACCACTTGCTTGTATGTACCTTTGCAGCACCATCTTCAGATATCAATATTGCACTTGAATGCAGGTCAGGGTGCACCAGAGGAGGATTGAGCTCATGCATGTGTTGGATACAGTATGCTATTCCCATAACTATCCTCATTCTACCTCTCCAATCGATGTGATCAAATCCCTCGGCTGCGAAACAATTTCCAAACGTTCTATTAATAGAATAAAATAATTTCAAATTTTACCTTATTCCATCAATATTGCAGCAGCAGGAACAATTTTTACATAGTTACCATGGAGATTCTCATAAAGTGTCCCGTTGGGCGCATATTCTAGCACCATCATCCTCATGAAAGGTTCCTCCTCCTCACAAAAGCCGAGCAGATTGATGAAATTCTTGTGGTTTATTCGGGAGAGTGAGTCTATCTGCTAATTCATAAAAAGAAGGTAAATTTTGCATGCTACCGCAAATACATAACAGGATGAGTTGTTCATCTACTGGGCAAAAGTTTGATAACCTTTTTCTTGAAGCAGCTCTCTGAATGTTTTGACCAATCTTTGTTGGATGTAACCATAGTAGATACAACAGCAATCTCAACACCACTTGATAAGGTTCCCTTATAGACAGTGTAGTGTGGATAACTTGCCACAATATTACTGAAGTCCTCACAAGCACATTGCAGCTCGGACCGCTGTAATTTGGGTACTGAAACACATAGAGGTCACCAAAATCAACTGCAAATCTTAAGTAGATATCCAAACTGTAAAGAACTTTCTGACTATGCGATCCAAAGGCCGCAAAATTGATAAATAAGTGAGAACTTAGTTGAAATGATTTTTTTGGTTCCTCTACTAATGTTGCTTCATTTTCTGGGAGCAAGTATGCACCTTAAAAAGAGCACCGTTTTAAAGTAGAAAAGCACCTAAAGAGGAGTGAAGCTGAATTTGAAAAGCATACCTCAATATAATGAAGAACTACAAGACTAGGATGCAAAAAGTGTGAGCATAGATGTGAAACAGCAAATATAGTAGTGGTAGTACCTGCCAAAAATGCCTTCTGCAGCTGGCCACTGAGTCCAGTCTTCCAAGGGCCTATTGTTGCAACTGTACTTTCGCGGCATGGCAAAAGCACGCATGCTATGCCAGTAAGCAACAGACCAATTATCACTGGAAGTACAATCATATACAGCCACTTCATGGACTCTCTATTTGATACTGTCTTTGCAGGAACATCAGGTGACTTGGATGGCGCAGGCGCCATCTTGTTTGGATCATTTTGCCCTTGGCTGGATGCTGGCGACGAGACACTTCCGGTAGAAGGAACAGGAACTAAGTCAGTAACAGGATCATTTCTGGAAGGTGCAGCAAGATTTCTGCCCTGAATTAGTCTTCGATGACTAAGCTGCAGCTGCTGCGCAGGTAGATTCAACGAGAAGCAGCCGTTCACAATAGAATGGAGCGTCAACGCAACGAGCACGAAAGAACTCAATGCATCCATCGCTGACGCAAATCCACCGCAAACAACGTCAGATGATCATCTTGGAGAGCCTCTTGAACAAAGTAGAGCCCATGGGCAGGATCATAAGACCAAGAACAGCCTGAATCACTTCAGACGCTAGTGTTCATTTCTCAGAAGATGCCTCTGTCGGGTGCCCTCTGCAACTCAGAAGTCAGAACAACTCAGGTGTCAGAAGTAGACAAAGAACAACTCAGGTTTGAGAAAAGTTTTTTTCTTAAAAAAAGGGATTTGAGAAAAGGATGGGAACTGGAGATACTCGAATCACCACAAAACAATTGAAGAACATACCTTTGTCTTAATCGCCCTTCCGAATTTTGCTCACACCGCACGCGAATCAACTGCAAAGAGGGTCTGAAAAGAACAAAGGGTTGGTTCAGGGTGGAGAGGGATAAGAGAGAAACAGGAGTTGCTTCTTGGTAGTAGTTGGAGAAACCAATAACACATTTTTGACAAAAAAAGAGAGAGAAAGAGAAAGAAGAAGTTGCAAAGACTAAAGAGAAGTGGGTAAATTTCTTTGTCTCTATGTCAAACATCAGTTGTGCTGTCCGGTAAATGGCGGGAATAAAGAAAACCGAGGACGAACACGAACCCATCGTTATCTCGGTGGGTAATTCCACGTCCACACTAGTTCTAGAACAACATTTGAAAAGAGCCGATGACACATAGGTCCCAGCCGGGGAGCAACCACTCTGCGACCTGCTCGGTTGGGCTGAAAAATAGTGGTTTATAGCTGAAATTGCACTGTAATTGGTTGAAATTACACTGTAGCTGAAGGTGACTTATTTAACGTAATTAAATTTTAAAAAATTTTAAAAATAGAAAAATATGCTAGCTCATCACAGACAACGCAAACAATACGAGAAAAAAGAACCGACAAAAAAGCTAAAAAAATCAAAAGTTTAGAAAAGGCGAAATTTATAAATATTAAAAAATAAATCAGAAATCAGAAGTTCAGGTCGAAATGAGCAAGACGTGCATTCTGCAATGTCGTCGATCACGGCCGCCGAAGTCCACGCGTATTTTAAAAGCAGACGCAGTGGTACTAGCTAGCTTTCATTGAGGAAAGAAAAAGAAGAATAATCACGTGGATCTAAATGTGTACAAACACGTCTAGAATTTGCAGTTTAACTGAATAACCGTAAATCATAGCTCTGCCTATTTGCACACAGTGGTGGATCCAGGAAATTTTTTTGGAGGGGCTGAAGTACCTTCAGCTCGACCTCAGCCCCTTCTACATTATACATCCATGGCTAAAAATTTAGGGGGGGCTCCAGGGGGGCTCCAAGGGTCCGGTAACGGTAGGGGGGGCTCGAGCCCCGCCCGCCCCACCGCTAGATCCGCCCCTGTTTGCACACTAACAATATATCATCTGATCTATTGAGTTATATTTAATGCACTAACTAATTCACTAAAAGACTTAGATCATTAGGAAAAGATAACAACATACAGCCTCTGTCCGCGGGCGCGGCGAGGACGCGAAAACGAGCGACTACTAATGGATTTTGCGGTTTTCTGGTGCCACCGGCTGCGCCGAGCCGCGCGTCCACTGTGCGCCGCTGCCGTCACGGGCTCACGGCGTCACGCCATGCCTCGTCTTCACATCCGAAACGGACATGCACGACGTCGAAGCCTCGAGTCACGACAGAACCATGTGCCTCGAACTCCCGATCAGGATCCTGACGACCGAGAAAGTCCACGTCAACGCATAGACTCGCTTATTTTAGTTTAATTTTTTGACTTTTAACTTATTTCTTATTATTTTTAAATTTTGTATTTTTCCGACTTTTAGTTTTTTTATCTTTTTTACCGTTTCCTTTTTTTCATATTCATTTATATTGTCCGTAACTAACTAACCTATTTTCTATTTTTAAATTTAGTTACGCTAAATAAGCTATCATCAGCTACAGTATAATTTTAACTAGCTACAATACAATTTTAATCATAAACCAGCTTATTTTAGCCCAATCAAATGGCCTCTAAAACAAGCGCCTGTGTGGGCCATGGCTACGAGTCATGAGTCTTGACTTGTTGGACTGCGACACTTACCTACAGACTGCAGCTGAATTGGTCTTCCATGGCTGGTCATTGGTAGCGCTAGTTCACCGGCTACAACGTACTCTTGCCTTGTCGTACTTATACGAGTATAGATACAGCGCATTGTGTTAAGTCATACAGGCTGACATAGCCGCTAGGACGACGACAAACTTAGGTCTGCCACGGGAAAAGAAACTATGAAACGTTAAGATTGGACGGGAAATATTCTGCTGAACCTAGGTTCAATTGCACCGCACTCCTCTACCGTTCAATTTACTTGAGATTCGTGCAGAAAGATTCGGCTCCAAAACATGATCTATCATTCAAGGGAGATTAAGACACTAAGAAGTCTACATGAACAGTGATCCCCAGTGGTATCTAGCGGTGGGGAATGAATTCGAATTATCAGTATTATCTAGTTACCGTATTCAATAGAATACAAATACAATATAGATTTTTCTATCATATTAATAATTTCTCTCCTATTCGTATATGTATTCGAATTTGTATAAAAAATATGGACACGAATACGGTATAGACTTTTACCATATGAAATATTATTTTATCCGGACTATTCATATCCATATTCGTATTCGACGAAACAATATATAATTTGTTGAACAATGTTTCTAAATCTATGTGAATTCATATTTCTTTAAGTGAAGTAAATGAATTAGAATGATTAAGCGTGATTGTATGAGGATAAAATATTATTGATATCTTCATACTGCATAAGTTATGATGGTATCCGAATCCGATCGAATTCAATAGATATCCGATTCGAATTCGTATTCATTACAATATCTTATTTTATTCATATTCAAGAATATTTCAATGTGTATTAATATTTATTTATAAAATACAAATATAAATGTAGTAAAAATACTATTTGATTCGTTTCCACCCCTAGTAGTATTAACTTATGATCATCTTCTTTTTGAGATTTTGATGTGTATCAACATATGATGTATCATCTTCTTGAATCTTAACTTGATGGCGACCAACTTATAATGCCATCCAAAGTCTTCATCATCATAGAACATAATCTATTTATCCAACTCATAGAAAAAGTTAGTCACACGATGTGATTATCATTAATTACCAAAATATACTATTAACTCATAATGACAAGGCTAGATTCTTCAATATTTTCCTTTTTGGTAATTGATAACAACCACCACAATTACAAATAATTGGATATAAAGCAATATGAGTATATATTAACTACATAAGTTTTATATACTCAAATGATATATTTCAAAATAGAGATATCTAATATATGTGCATAAAAAATAAAAAACTTGGATCAATAATAATGAAACGTTAAAATATAGAGTAACTTTCCCTAAATGTGTGTATACAAGAAAATGCAATAAAAATATATGTACATATTTAAATTAGACTTTTGGTAAAATTCAACTTATATTTTAGATCGGAGAAATACAACAAGTTATCAGAATATGACGTCGAATGCGTACCTCCATGATTTTATCTTTTTATCTAAACGAGACTAAACAATATCGTACTCAACAAACGAGTTGTATCACATTTACATTTGTCACTAACAAGTTAAACTCATATTTAGATTTACAATTAATCACCAAAATCAATTTAAGGGAGCTTGTTACAACATCCAAACGGACCTGGGGGTGTTTAGATAAAAGGAAAATGGCAAGGTAATTCTTTTAAAATTCCTATGGAATGGCACCCTTTCACTGGAATTTTGGAGGAATCCAAACACTTGCTCATCCTCTTGTAAAATTTTCTTTGTGTCTATGACAACTATATCATACATGCAACCCTAAGAAATTCCTCAGTTTTTCCTCTGGTGCAATCAACAAGTTTTCTTACTTATTCCTACTTTTCAAATTCCTATGTGTTTTTCTATTCTGTTATTTTCAATTCCTACCCATAGGCTTGTTACTATACAACTATTCTAATTACATTGCTTGATGATGCATGCATCTCAAGACGGTGCGACAATCCAACAGTCAAAGAAGGTGGAGTAGCTGCTCCTAGTTTTAGAAAATATAGAGTAAATGTCCCTAAATGTGTATATATATAAGTATGTGTAATAAAAATATATGCATATATTCAAGTTAGATTTTTTATGGAATTCAACTTATATTTTTGGATCCAATGAATACAACAAGATATAAGAATACGACGTCAAATATATATCTCTATGATTTTCATCTTTTTCATCCAAGTAAAACTAAATAATATCATACTCAATAAATGAGTTGGCTCACATTTCAATTTGTTATTAATGAGTTAGTCTCATATTTAGATTTATCATTAATCATCAAAATAATTTAATAAAGCTTAACCTTACAACATCCAACAAGGCAATTCTTCTAAACTTCCTATGGAATATCATCCTTCCACGCGAATTTTGGAGGAATCCAAACATTTGCTCATCCTCTTGTAAAATATTCTTTGTGTCTATGAAAACTATATCATACATGCAACCCCTAAGAAAACTCCTGAGTTTTTCCTCTGGTGCAACCAAATAGCTTTTCTTACTTATTCCTGCATTTCAAATTCCTATAGGATTCAGCTTGTCTTGATATCCTATTCCTATATTGTTTGTGTTCCTGTGTTTTTTCATTCCTGCCCATAGGCTTATTACTATACAGCGATTCTAATTACATTGCCTCATGATGCATGAATCTCAAGACGGTGCGACAATACAACGGTCAAAGAAGGTAAAGTAGCTGCTCCTTGGTTTAGAAAATATGTTCTCAAGATTGGATAAGCACGTACTAGGCGTAATTACTCAGCAATAACAGCGCGACGAATGCGAATCGTTGACTTCGAGCAGTGGTACTGCTGCCCACAGCCTACTACTATTATTTGCTGAAAAATCAGCTGATGGATACGTACCCTTGGACTGACACTTTACGAAGTCAGCTCAGATCAGAATACAGTAGTTCACTCATCTGGGTCAGGTGTTATTCGATGCAAGGCTATAGCTAGATCAATAATTTGTACTCATTTCAGTCCCATCCATTCTGAATCAATTGTGCAAGGAAATCAGACGCCTGTGTGGTACGAAGTTACAGCCTTTTAGGAGGCATCTATCAACTGTTCAGACGTTCCTCCGGTATGTCGCCAAATGTCGGATCCGTTTCGGCCGCTCGTTTCGGTTTTACTTTTTTATTTTTTATTATTTATAAATTTTATTTTATTTTTGAATTTTTGGCTTTTTTGAACTTTTTTATCAGTTCTTTTTTCCCGTATTCGTTTGCATTGTCCGTGATGAGTAGGGCTGGCAAAAAAGCTCGGGCTCGTGAGCCAGCTCGGGCTCGGCTCGGGCTCGTGGATGAAACGAGCCGAGCCAGCAAAAAAGCTCGGAGTCTAAACGAGCCGAGCCCGAGCCAACTCGCGAGCGGCTCGGTTGGCTCGGCCCGACTCCCCCATTCGGCCGTTCGGCCCATTCCACCGACGCCTCTCTGCCTGCACTCTTTTTCTCCTCCCACCGACGCCTCTCTGCCTCACGCCTCCGCTTCTTCTCCCACCGACGCCTCTCTGCCTCACGCCTCCACGCCGCCTCACCGCGCCTCCTCTCTCCTTCCTGCCTCCTCCTCTCGCTCCCGTGCCGCCTTCTCACCGCCTCACCGACGCCTCCTCTCTCTTCACCGCCTCCCCCCGACGCCGCCTCCTCCTCTCCTCAACCATGGCGCCGCGCCTCCTCTCTCGGCCATGGCACCGCGCCATTGGCTCAGATCCACCTGGATCCGGACCAATCATCGGTCCTATTGCAGTAGATCTGCTTTTATTGGCTTTCTTATGGATGGATTGGAGTCTACACCTCACCGATTTGCGGTGGCTTGCAGGTTCTTGGGGTTTCCCGTGATCGGTCCTACTGGCTCCTCCTCCACCGTCGGCTCTCCCCTGCGTCAGCCTCTCCGGCCTCTCGCTGACCTCAGCTCCTCGTGCTGTGCCGCCCTGGTCGCCCTCTCCTAGCCGCTCAGCTTCACACGGTTGTGGCCGCCGGATTCGGGGCCTAGGACCCAGATCCGATGCTTCTTCCTCGGCCTCCCCGGTGTGACGGCGTCCACGCCGCGCTACACCACCGGCCGCCCCAGGCCCTCTGCTTGGCGACGGCGAGGGACGGACGCGCGCCCGGCGCCGCGGGCCCGTGGCCTGCCGCTGCGCGCCGCCACGCAGGCGCGCACCGGCGCACGGCGGGTCGGCGGCACGCCGGCAGCACACCGGCGCCAAGGGGAGTCCGACCGTGGCTCACTGGCTCCGGCCTCCGTGCGCGACTGCGAGTCCTGCTTCCACCGCCAAGGGGAGTCCGTGGTCACTTTGTTTGTGTTGATGTTCTCGTTTTGCTGATTACCTCTCAGGGCCACTCTTTCTGGATTACCTGATCGTCTATTAATGAAGGTTATTGTGTGTGCTACAAAAAATGCAGGGAATTCAGGTTGTAGGAGTGCACATGTGTGGTGAAGATGCACCCGAGAATTGCAATTTCATGACAGGGAACTTCATGACAGGGAATTGCAATTGCTGTTAAAGCTGGGTTGACAAAGCAAGATTTTGATGCCACCGTTGGCATTCACCCAACATCTGCAGAGGAATTTGATTCCATCCCCCTGTCTGAATACTAGATTCTATGGTTGTACTGTATGTGGATTTTTAATTTGCACCTGCTGTTTGTGACTTGCCTATGTATTAGATTTTTTCTCCTGAGTTTTTAGAGCCATATAAGTCATATTTTATTGTTGGCTCGCGAGCCTTCACGAGCTGGCTCGAGCCGCATCACGAGCCGAACCGAGCCGACAAAAAAGCTTGATGTTCTAACCGAGCCGAGCCAAGATTCTACCGAGCTTTCACGAGCCGAGCCGAGCCAGGCTTGGCTCGGCTCGTTGCCACCCCTAGTGATGTGCTAGCATATTTTTTCTATTTTAACATTTTTTAAATTTAATTACGCCAAATAAGTCACCTTCAGCTACAGTAAAATTTCAACTACTACAGTGCAATTTCAGCTATAAATCACAACTTTTTAGCCTAACCGAGCGGGTCCCACGAGCTCACGAGAGCAAAGGCAAATGGGATTCTTCGGAAAGAAATCAAAATGGGTGTGAGAGAAAGTGGCGAATCAAAATGATATTATGGGCCCAGCCCAAACCGAGCCCACAGGAGCGAAACGTGCGTGGAGTAGGAGCACGTCGCCGTCGTCCTCGTCACCGGCCGGCCTGCCTGCCTCTCCGCCTTATCTCCGTGCTGCCTTCCGGCCTCCTAACACGGCTCCAAACCCGTTCTTTTGGTGCTAGTGCTTGGTAACGAAATCCGATGCCTGCTGCATTTTGAATTACCTTCCGAATGTATACTGTGTAAAGTCTCTCTGTCTGATTGCCTCGCTCTCACTTCTCGGGGTGCTGGAAATTAAAGCTTGGACAAAAATGACTGTGTTATATGGTATGGTTCCAGGTCCATGAGCCCATAAGAGCAAGACTAATAATATAGTCTTCAGCTGGTTGTATGGACACTTACAGCTCACTTATCAGTATATTCATATAGTAGTTTACAATCAGCTGAAGGCTGTATGATCCACCCCTTTCTCTCACAAAGTTTCTTGGTTCTTGTGCTTCAGCTGGCTGTAAACTTACAGCTCACCTCTCTTCTCTCTCCTCCACCTCAGCATACAGCCTACTAACAGCCTCTTATTATACTTGCTCTAAGGGTAACTGATGTTGCTTTTCGTAGGATATCGTCAAATTTTACCTTCTCGCACGGTTAATGATGATGCGCTTCGCATTTAGAAAACTACTAGCATGCATCCACTTACGAAATGTCCCGTTCCAGACAGTTTTTGGCTAATGCGTTGTCTTCTTAACATAACTTTTCTTTGCATTATCCGTAAAGATATGGCAATATTTTTTATTTTTCTATTCTGTCTTCACTTTTAATTAAATACATTAGAAAAAATTAACAATCACTATAGTATTATTTTAACTAAAAACTAAAAAGCCACAGCCTTTTAAATCGGGGTCTAACAGTCACCGTTGCTTTGCGTAGAATAGAGGAAATTCCACCGGGCCTGCAAGCATGCGGTTTCTTGGAGCCATCCGATTTGCAACGTATGGCTAGATCACCTTCAAGCTTGGGCGGAGTTAATCCGAGCCGTCCATCTCTCGAATCGGACAGGCCGTGGGCTTTTCTCGCGTTTCCGGCCCGGCAGTGGGACCCAATCGGTCAGGACTCTAGGAGCAGAAGCGCAATAAAAACGCGCGCAGCAACAGCACTGGATCCGATTTTCCTTTCCCAGACGAGGATACTAACGAAAGCACAGCACAGCGAAGGAGGAGAAGAAGAGAGGAACGAAGGAACCCTAGCGCGCGAGGGGAGGGGCTAGGGCGGAGCAGCGCGGCGGGAAATGGTGGCTCTGCCGGAGCCCATGGAGGGGGAGGTGGCGGTGGCGGAGGAGGAGGGGAATGATAGGTGGGCGCTGCTGCTGCCGGAGCTGGTCGCGGAGGTGGTGTGGCGCGTGGAGGCGTCCGGCAGCGAGCGCTGGCCGACGCATAAGGACGTGGTGTCCTGCGCCTGCGTCTGCCGGCGGTGGCGCGGCGCCGCGACGACCGTCGTGCGGCCCCTGCACGAGTCCGGCAAGATCACGTTCCCGTCCTCCCTGAAGCAGGTGAGGAGCCCGCGGGGATTAGTTTTGGCGAAGCGTTAAGCGTCGATTGCTAGTTGGGTGTTTCGGATGAGACCAGTTTTGCTAGTTCGTTCGAAAAAAAAATGGTATCTGCGCTGGAGCTGTAGTGTTGTAGTAATCTCAGTTTCGTGAAGGATTATGGGAGATCGGATTGGGGTCGATGGGGTCTAAGCTGTGTTTACGCTAATACCAATATGTTATTTGGTGGGGCTGTTGGGCTTCGAAGTTCAATAGGATTTGGGCATCGACTAGGAGAGTATTACTATTCAAGTGCTAGGTACCTAGAGAAGTCCTTACCTAGGAAACAGTTGTCCTGCAGTTTGGTAAGGTTGACAGCGATATCTTCACCATGGATTACCGCCAGCCGCTCTCAGCATTTCAGGCGTTTGCCATGTGCCTTAGCAGCTTTGGTAGCAAGCTAGCTTGTGAGTAAACAATTCTTGTTCGAAAGCTCTTCATGTCATCGATGCTGCTGCTAGTTCTTGTTAAGTTGGCCATATTTTCTTTTAGTTTGGTTCATGGTACTATTTCTGTCATGTTGTACCAGAATTGTACCACTTAGTCGTGCGGATTTAGGTCTGAAACGGCAAATATGTATTCTCATCTTCTGCTGGGAATTGAAGCAAAGACAGGGCCTTATGTATATATGCCCATGATGAGCTACCGTTTTCACTTCGAGAGCCACCATTTTATATTGTTGTATATTAAACAGTGCAGTTTGAGTTATAATGGCGATTGGTGATCCAAATTCGGTAAATTTCTATGGGTTGCAGTTTCCACTGAAAATGAGAATTACAGATGAACTCGTAGATTAGTTGAATATGTTGAAGTATAAGTGAATTGCCCATCTTTCCTCATCAGCTTAAGCTTTTGGGTGAATTGGTTGGTGCATAAAACTCAATATGGTATCAGAGCCAAGAGGTTTCGAGTTCAAGACCAGGCTGACGCAATTAAAAAAAATTAATTGCAGTCCACTTCTATTCCACGTATTAGGCCTAAGGGAGTCTACACGTGAGGGGGAGTGTTGAAGTATAAGTGAATTGCCCATCTTTCCTCATCAGCTTAAGCTTTTGGGTGAATTGGTTGGTGCATAAAACTCAATAGAATATATAACTGAAGAATTGAACACTCCAAAACGAGCTGAAAATTCAAAGTTACAGCGCTCGTGCTCATCCACTGCTCTGCAGCCAACTTACGTTTAAGCTATCACCTAAATTCACCTGCAAAGTCACTGAAGCTATCATGTAAAGACGGCTTAATCTCTACTCGTACGAGTCGCTGCTCGCCTTCCCGACCTCGGCCTCCAGTGTTTCCATCTGCAGCTCCAGCAACCTCAGCCTCTGGTTCATGCGATGCAGCCTCTTCGTCGCAGAGTCATCTGCCAAAGGAAGCGAAGGGCACAAAGTTATATTTCTCTTTTCCGAGCATTAGTCCAGTAAAATGGTATGATCATTGAAGCAGAGAGAGTTCAGTTCAGCCTACCGAGCTGCGAGATGAACTGGGAAGCAGTCGCTTGCTGGCCGTTGTCAGTGGCGATGGTGGTGCCCATGGGTTCATGGGACTTGGATGACGAGTCACCTCTCTTCGTTCCAAGCATTTCTGCAATCTTGCTACTCTTCCTGACACTACACTTGCCGACTGCAGTTGCAGGCAGTGTAGTGAGGTGTAGCGAGTCTTATGCTGTCGTATATATATATATGACCGGGTGTTGTCTAGTTTTGACTGCTCCCATTGGCCTGATGCTTGGATTAAAAGAATTTTCTAAAGATTTCACTGTCTGGGTTCCGGTCAAACGTTGGACACGGGTCACGTCAGAGTCAGACCCGGCGACTTGGACCGGTCTCCTGGCCGCCAGTTATGACGACCGGGAAAACTTCACTGTGACTTCACTGACTTGTGAGAGTGATTTTACCCTTTCGTGTTAGAATTCTGTGGAATTTTTTTTGTCACACAGGTAAATGCAGTAAAAACTGCGTACACCTGACGACGCATTTTCCGACACTAACTAATAACGCTAAGGGCGTCCGCAATAGTAATAGCTAGTACTAACTATATAGTCAGCTGATATGGAGGTGAGAGACAAAAGCAAAGACTATTTTATACTGTTGGACCCACATACTCCTCTCTCATGTTCTTGGACTACGTGAAATAGATCAGCTATTTGCTCGTCGCTAGTGACTACTCTCTCTCCTACTTTTTCCTTGCCACATCAGATCTAGCTAACTAAATAGCCAGCTGTTGGAGACGCCCTAAGGGACGTGCCATGAACTACACGCGCTGCTGGTAGTTTGCGCCCATGCCGTGAGACTGTGATTGCGTTGGCACGAGTTGTTGACTGTTATTCAACACACATGTATGAGAGTGATTTTACCCTTTCGTGTTTTTTTTGTGATACAAGGCGATGCACACAACACACGCACACTCACTCACACCACACATATGTATGCGTGTCCTCTACACACGTAAGGCTAAGCAGAGATTCGATAGCTTTAAAACGTGGGCACGCGATATACTACTGAACACATACATATACATGTACCATACAGACTAGGAGGGTGCTGTTCATGTAAACAGTACGGAAGGTATTGTTCACTAAATAGTACCCCGAGTGAGCACGCACACTAAGCAGCACTGGAACGCTGGTGGACGTGCAGAGCGACCACGCGCTCAGGCAACTGAGCTGAGCTCAGTTCTCACCTAACGTGTTGGTTTGCAGTTCGGTGAAGATACTACCAGCTTTGCTGTTAGGCCCCCCCTCTCATCGATGCCAAAAAGGTACGTTCTTATTCTCTACAGGAGAAGGTTTGGACAGAGTCAGGCCAGCACCACAACTTGCACGGGCGGAAACACACCTTCTGCCATCAAGGAACAATCGAGTGGTGAGTTGTTACTCCAGTCCGTTGGATGGGAAAAAAAAAAGAGAGAACGTGCCAGATTCACCATGGGCGGCACCGCAGCGATTATTTTTGGCTGTAGTAGCAATTGCTCCGTGGTGTTCTTTGATCCAATGAGTAGGATCGGTCTGGTGCGCTTCCCACACGGACACACCCCTCCCGTTCCCACAAGTTGCATTCCGTCAGTTCCTACCGGCGAAGTGGCGAAGGACGTGTTTTTCCACCGGCCCACCCGCCGAGTTTAAGAGGCCGGATGCCGTGCGTTGCAGGACTAGCTAGCTACTCGCGTCCGTCCGCCCCTAGCTGTCGGGAGCATCACTCCATGTCCATCACCGTCCATGGCTGTAGCAGCCAGTTCTCCCTTCAGCCCGGTTTATTTTGGGTTCGGTTTATATCTTTTGAGTTGTTTATAAGAAAAAGAATGGAATAACAAAAATTATATGAAATTTTAGCCGATATAAATAAAGTCGTTATAGTATATGTTACAATCAATTTGTAGATTTCACCTTGAAAAAGGTTTAATTTAAAAGCTACTTACTGTAAGAAAGCCGAAAATCAGTTTTTAGAAACTGAAAAAAGAGACCCTTAAACTGAAGGCTTTTGGCTATTGGCTTTTGGACGAAATTATATTGTAGCGGTTGTTAGTTTTTCTGAATCATTTAATAAAATATAAATAATAAAAACACTGTTATATCTCTGCAGACAATGCAGAGGAAAAAAGAAAAAAACAAATTGAAAAGCTAATACATTTATTTTGACTTCTAATTTCTGAAAGTTAGAAATTGGAATCGGAATAAACAGGGCCATAATCAAGCTGGAAATTGCTGCGGCTCTTGCGGGCGAAACTGACCTTGAGATGCCAACGTAAATCGCGTGAAGCTCCTGCACAACTCGCGCGGCGTTACCAGCAGACGCAGTGGCCAGTGGAACATGGACATGGCTCCTCCCCTTCCTCACGTTACTTGTGTGGAGAGTCCCGGTTAGATACGTACGCAACGATGCATCGTACAGTGCAACGATGTGAAAAAGTTCAGCTGGATATCTCTCATACAATCTACAGAACAAGACCGGCTTGAAGGCTGGAACGACGGTAAAGGCGAAGGAAAAGGCGACGGCAATCCGACGGGCGACCTGTCGGTACCGGCCGGCCAGGAATTGATGCCGTTGGGTACGGTACGGTACGGTACAAGCGAGCATTACTCGCGCCTCGCGGCGTCGGACGGGGTCCGAATCCGATGCGATGCGACCCCGCGCCGGTGGCTCGAAGCCCACGCCCGCCGCCCGCGCGCGCGTGCCGTCCGGCCGAGTGCGTGACAGCCTGACAGACATGGCTACCTCGCGAGTCGCTAGCCCTCCTCCAATCCAATGCGGACGGCTGGGCCGCGCTTCCTAGCCGCCGGTCGCGCGAGGCAGAGGCTCCGGCACTAGCGGCAGCGGGAGGCAGGGTAGACGGGAGGGCCACGTCAAACGCAAACACGCGTGACGCGTTGCCCTGGCATCCACGGCCGCGGGGGTCCATGCTTCTTCACTGGCACACGCTGCATGGACCGTTTTAGTTTTATGATCTGAATCTCATCGGCTCCGCTTTTTTTTTTTAAAAAAAAATTGATTGGATTGTACTTAAAAAATATATTCCCACAAGCTATATTGGTCGGTAATATAAAATAGTTTAACATTATGATTGGGATCATCTTCATGTTTATAACAGATTCTATAGTTAAAAGTTATGGTTGAGATTATCTTCGTGTTCATAGTGAGCTCTGCACCGACTTACACCAGACGTGGTGTCCAACAGTATTTGCACCGATTAGAGTCAAACGTGGCTATTCGAGATGCTTCCGACTATAACTCTTTATTGTTATATTATGAGATTCTATTTTATCTCTGAGTGAAGTGTTATTCCCGTCTTCGAGCAGGTTACTATTCTAGATTCCGAGTATATCCCTATTTCTATTGACAACTACAACTCTGTTTTTTTCTTGTCTGCGACTCTCGTTCCCAATGCTATTTTATAATCCATATAAGCCTCATGATAGATAGGACGTGTAGCATAACATATGTACATATATAATACACTAAGTGTGTTTATAACTTCTTTATATAGTAATTTCGTTGATTATATGTCTATATTTTTTACAAGAGTTTTTATATTAATTCTTTATCTTGTTCTCCTAATTACTCTTTGTTGTTTCATATTTTCACGTACTTCTTATAACATCGAGGAATAGAATGAGTACATACTGTTTCCGCGACGGCACGACGCTCACTCCAGCTACAACCGTGTGTTTCCAAAATTTTCCCATGAAGTTAATTACTTCGTACTGCTGCCCGGCTACTGTCGAGTGATACCTTAATTATGTGTTTGGTTCATGGGACTATGGGGGATAGGATGAGGCGGTCCTCGTTCCAGAGCTGTTTGGTTCAGAGTCGAGTGGAATAGGGGATATCCCTCTAAGGAATATTCTGCGAATATACTCTCAAATTGGGGATGCTCCTGTCCCCCAGAAATAAGGGGATGGTGAGGGACGAGTGGGACGAGTGGGCCCCACGAGCTGTTGCAATCCCAGAAAAGAGGCTGACAGGTAGACCCCGCATGTCAGATTTGTCATCCCAAACCTTTTGTCCCTAAACCAAACAGAAAATAGGGATCGTCCTATCCCTTGCAACCAAACACGAAACAGGGTCGATTCTATCCCTAAAAAATGGGTTGGATCCGTCGTCCCACCATGACTCTGGACCAAACACATGATAAATTACCCAAATAGCCATAAAAGTGAGCCATGACGACGACAGAGAAAGGAGATGATCTTGTATCTGGCACGGTAGAGTGGATGATAAGCGTAGTAGGGATCCGAACCCACCCAAATCCAAGGCCGGCCTGCCGCTGCAGCCTGCAACAGCTGCAAGCGATCGGTCGCCACCACCCAGCAGAGGCAACAATAATTGCCCGCCTCCCCGTGCGCGGGCCCACCCCCACCTCGCCAGCCTCACCTACCCCGGAGGGCGCCGAGTCTTCTCTCCCCCGCTCTCTCTCCTCCTCCAGCGCCCAGACGAAACGCAGCGCAAGCCGACCAACGGCGACCAACTCAGCACCCCAATTCCCACGCCCCGACACACCGCGGGTCTCCCGTGCCCCGCCGCCCCCGCGCGAAATCCCCGCGCTGCCCACGCCGCCCGCGGGGGCACGGCCGTAATTTCCCGCCGCCACCGTATTCCGTCCGGACCCCGGTGGGCTGTCGCCCGCCTTGCCTTGCCTGCCTGTCTTGTCCATGCCACCCGCGCCTCCGAAACCCGAAAGCCTACGACGCTATTCGCTGGTTACCCGGTCAAACGCATCCAACGGCGATGCCTCGCCGGTCACCCTCACGTGCCGCGCGCGTACCGCGCACCTCCCCCCCCCCCCCCCCCCCCCCCTCGGCCGGCGCCCCACCACCCCTCGCCGGGTCCTTTTATTCCACCCCTCGCCTCACCGCCCTCCTCCCAATTGACGCCACCACCACACGCGCGGTCTTCTGTCCGAGGGTTAGGGTTTGGTGTGAGATCTGAGAGGAGAGGGAGGAGGAGATGGCGGCCGCGGCAGCCGCGGCGTCGGGGGAAGGAGGGGGCAGGCTGCCGCCGCCCAACCCCAACCTGCCCTACAGGGAGGACTGCTGGAGCGAGGGCGAGACGGCCGCGCTGGTTGGCGCCTGGGGGAGCCGCTACATCGAGCTCAACCGCGGCAACCTGCGCCAGAAGCATTGGCAGGAGGTGGCCGACGCCGTCAACTCGCGCCGCGGGGCCGCCGCGCGCCGCCGCCCGCCGCGCACCGACGTGCAGTGCAAGAACCGCGTCGACACTCTCAAGAAGAAGTACAAGACCGAGCGCGCCCGCAACGCGCCCTCCACGTGGACCTTCTTCCACGAGCTCGACCGCATCGTCGGCCCCACCCTCTCCGCCTCCGCGTCCAAGAGGCCCTCGCCCTCGCCGGCCCCTCACTTCGCCTTGCCCATCCATCCTTCCACCTCTAGGAAGCCCCCCTCGCCTTCGTCTTCGCCGTCCCCGCCACCGCCCATGGCTCTACCTCTGCCCAACTACCGTCGCGGGTCTCCGCTCCCCGCCGCGGCATTCATCCAGAAGGAAGCCGCGGCCGCCGCGGTGTCTGATTCGGAGGACTCCGATGATGCGGGCGATAACAACAATAACAACTTGCAGCAGTCGCCGTCGCGCTCTGTGTCATCGCGCTCTGGTAATAACAAGAAGCGCAGCCACCGTGAAGCTGGCAGCGGTGGTGATGGAGGTTTCATGGAGCTGACACGGGCGATCGAAGCTTTTGCGGAGATGTACGAGCGCATCGAGAGTGCGAAACAAAAGCAGGCACTGGAGATAGAGCGGCAGCGAATCGACTTCCTGAAGCAGTTGGAGGTGAAGCGCATGGAGAACTTTGTCGACGCACATGCGAAGCTCGCTAGGGTGAAGCGCGCCAAGAAGAGCGGAGGGGCTGCAGCGGATGGTACCGGTGCAGTGGAGTTGGTTTCATCCGTCGCTGCGCTGCCTTTCCTCTCCACTTCCACGTACCTCTGAAGCTGAGGAAGGGTTTAGGTAAATTCTGATTTGGCATTTTAGTATATCCTACATGGTGTTACTAACAAGATGAACTTTATTGTGCTTTACAATTTTTGTAAGGCAGAGTTTTTTTTGTTTTTGCATTTGGTTGTATACTTGTATGCTTACCTAGCAGTAGTTTTTTTCCCATTGGATCTGCATGATAAGAGGAATTTAGGCTTTTTTGGTTGTTGATCTTGTAACCAAGTCCGAACCAGGGCTCATAGAATGGGAACCAATCTGGTTCATAGATCCTGTGATTTGCCGAAAGTCAGCTCAGCTGGTGTTTCACACCTGTTCTTTTCCCAGAAATCATGACTGGGTGGCAATATAATGGAATTGCCTTGAATCGGTCAGAATTAAGTCCATAACTAACAGCTTGGAGTAACTCGATGTTAAAATCACCCTGGACACTATATCTTGTCTGTCCGGTTTGACTGGGAATCACCTGGTTGCAATGGTTTTCAATTCCCTTGTCCTGACTAGAACACATAAAAGGTTTTCACATCTTAAATGAGAAGCCTTAGGGTCTGTTTTACCTGGCTTGAGAATAGGCTTGTCACCAAAATAAGTTGAGCTACAGCCAAACAGGTAACCTTTTATTTTTGGGTTTCATTTAGTTCTAAACCCAGTTCTACAGTCATCAATAAATAAGCTTGTCTAATGAAACTAGCTTTTGGGGGTTATAAGCTGCAAGTCCAATAAGTTAGAAGTCACTAAGAGCATCTCCAATGGGTCTATAGCAGCTATCTACAAGAGAGTCCATGTCATCAACTGTCCTACGTGGAAGATATTAAATGAAGAAAGAGAACGCAGCTCTCTACAGCTCTAGAGATAGTCTATAGCGCCAAACGAGGCAGCCTCCATAAATTCTGTGTGTGCATGTAAGCATCAAATAGATATCCTTATAGATAGTTCTTTAGAATGCTAACTTTAGTGTGTACTATATAGATGATGTGGAAGTCTTATAGTTAGTTGCTAGCTATAACCATTGGAGATGCCCTTAATATAATGATAAGCTACCTGTGCTGTGTGGGCCTGTGGGGTTGTTCAAGTGGCTTATTGCTAGAGTTTTCAATGCTAAAATTTTAACATATCTTATCCAACGTCAAGCTTTGTGTCTTCTGATCCCAAAAGTCCTCGAGGCTCGCTTGTGAAAGAGTAATTTATAGTATGCTAAGTGTGCCTTCTTGTGGACTGGTGTTATTGTCCTGATGGATGAAGCGTCCTTGCCTTTTTCTCTACATGAATGCTATTGTTGTGTATGTTTTAAGTTTTACCATGTTAAAATAGTCAACTAGAAAATATTGTGATCCCCTCTAGTTTTGAAAATTTCACTACCTTCATGTTGTCACATATTTGACAGATACAGTTTCTAAAGCTCATTATCGGCTAATCATTTCAGGCATTTAGACCATGCAACATTGACTAAAGCCATCACTGATAGTTGAGTTAGTTGATGATGGATAAAGGATATATTTAGTGTAGACGGTAGACATGTGAACAAGCAAGAAATAGGTTAATATATAGTCCAAACCAGTAGGCAAGTTCCAAACATTTGTTCCAGACTCGATGAAATAGGCTGTGTAACTTTGCCTGTTGAGCGTATTCTGAAGAGAAAACGAATCCTTTGTTATTAAGCATGTGGAATGTACTTGAGCCTGTCCATACCCTAATGGCAGATTTTGGTTATTACTGTTTCCTGACGTGATTAATTGACTATTTTTCCGTATCTTTTGTGCAGATTATCAGTGGCAAGTTCATGATATGGCGTTGCTCTCCAATGAAGGCCCGCTTGGCAGTGATAGCGCTGTCCTTGGGATATTCCGTAGCCCCTGCCCTGCTTACTGGTTAAGTTCATTGTAGAGTCTAGCAGTACATGAAGATCGAAGATATATTCTTAGTGTAAAGCTATGTTGACATTGATGTCTGTTTCTTCTATTTACCTATTGTTTTATTGACAATGGCCCTGATCAATATGGCTCCAGCTTCTGGCTTTAGCTTATTTTTACACTATTCATAAATTTCGTCTTTTTCGGAACTTTTGGCTTTTTTTTGAGTTTTTTACCGGTTCTTTTTTTCCTCGTATTTGTTTACATTATACGTGATGGGCTAATATGTTTTTTCTATTTTTAAATTTTTTTAAATTTAATTATGGTAAATAAGCCTCTGTCAGCTACAGTGCTTTTTTCAACCAGCTACAGTATTTTCAGCTATAAGCCATGAGGCTTTCAGCCGAACCGATCACCACCAATGTAGGCATGTAACTCTGACATCCTGTTTTATTTCAAAAAATGCTGTGATGAAAAAGTGTCGCGATCTTTCCCTGCTGTTAATGTTGTCTTGAATCATGTGCTTGTGAATGAGTCAAGCGAGAGTCTGTATGCAGTCCTAGGGCGCACTGAACGCAATGACGCAAGGGGTTTCTATAGAGTGCTAAGTAGGATAAAAGATGACGTGGCATGAGAGTTAAGGGCATCTATAGTGTATATAATCCAAAGGGTCTTAAGGTGGGTCCTATCTAAACATTAAGACCAACTCCATAGTGTATATAACCTAAGGGGCCTTAAGACGGTCCCACTTGGCACTTAAAGAAAAATTGTATTTTAATGCTTATGGCCAGGTCTTTAGCTTGAGGACCAGCCTTAAGCTTTTTTTACTTAGGGTCTGCTTAAGGTCACCCCTGTAATGTATAAGGTTGACTTTAAGGTGGCTTAAGACCTCCTCTTTTCATACACTACAGATGCCCTAAGAGAGAGTAGAGCTATTTCTCGGATAAGATGCGGTAGGCCGATCTAACTGGTTTACCAAAGTTTCTAACTGTGATTTTTAGTTTATAGATGATTTTATACTAGAGTGAATGTTATTTTTTAATAAAAAAATAAAGAAAAAAAATCGTTGCATTGTTACAAACAATGTAAAGGAATAATAAGGAAAGATAAAAGACAAAAAAACTAAAATTAGAAGTTGATATATTCTAAATGGTTTTTAATTTAAATAAATTAAAAAGCAAAATAAATTAGAAATTGAAGCGGTTTGAAGGGAGCCGCAGTCTATCTGACAAAACCAAAAAAGCGAGAAGATAGGTATGAAGCGAGCCGCAGTCTATCTGACAAAACCAAAAAAGTGAGAAGATAGGTACTGGAAAGGAGAGAGAGAGACAGAGGAAGTGATGTAAGAGGGAAGAAATTAATTGAATTGGTTGCGAGTATTGGTAAGGAGACAGAGGAAGTGAGGTAGGAAGGAAAAAAATAATTAAATGAGTCGTTTCTAGGTACCATACAGTGGGAATGTTGTATTTAGAATTATTTCCTTAGAGCAAGTATTATAAGAGGCTGTAAGCTGGCTGTATGCTGAGGTGGAGGAGAGAGAGGAGGAGAGAGAAGAGAGGTGGGCTGTAAGCTTACAGCCAGCTGAAGCACAAGAACCAAGAAACTTTGTGAGAGGAAGGGGTAGATCATACAGCCTTCAGCTGGCTGTAACTACTATATGAGTAGGCTGATAAGTGGGTTGTAAGTATCCATACAGCTAGCTGAAGGCTGTATTATAAGACTTGCTCTTATGTGATTAGGTAGAATCTATGAAAACTATGCACTAGGACTACCCTAACGGCACGCTCTCGTGTAAGTTTTGGCTGGCCAAAAAATCTAGACAGCTATTTGGGGGCACTGTAGGCAACGCTGCTGCTGCTGCATTGTTTTTGTGATCTCAGGTTGCAATTTTTGTGAAGCTTACCCTGTTTCAGTTTGTAGCTCGGGGAACTAGGAGGTACTAGGAATCTTCAGTTTTGTTTATCCATCTGGAATTAGTTTATAGTTTATCTGTTGTAAGTAGCGCGTGACATGCCTCTTGAAAGGCTCCCAATCTTTCCATCCTACCTATGCCAGACAGTGTTTCTATAAATGTATGCTAAATAGGTTTTGAGTGACGTGAAGGAGAGAGAGAAAAAAAAGATATTGTTTACTATTAACATAGGGTTTTATAGATAGTTTTTTACTGTCTATATCATTATATAGATAACTATATAAATAATATATTAATTATATAAGGTCATTACAGACAACTATATAGGCAATATATTATATACGTTATCTTTAGTTCTATCTATAGAAGACATAAAAATACATTACATATTACCGGTATCTATACTATTGTACATCCCTTAAAAAACTTATATCAGATAGTGTTTTGCCCTGCACTGACTGCTTTACTAATTGTTTTGAGGGAATGTGTACGGCCGTTCATTCCACGGATCAAAGACAAGACGAAAGATGTGCTGGGGTAGATGGTGCCACACGACCGGCACATCGAGGTGAGAGGCTACCGTTCTCACTTCTCACGGCCGCCGGCCGCAGCGACATGGGGCGTTTCCACGACGCCGCCCTGCAGCCAGAGGCGGACCCATAATAGGACATGGGGGTACAGTTGTACCCCCAAAATTTTTTGTAAAAAATCAACTATATATAATATATATTTCATATATATAGGAAAAAACTAGAAATGAAGGTAATGTAGCAAATTCAGCCCAC
Source organism: Dendrocalamus latiflorus (assembly GCA_017311315.1). NCBI lineage: Eukaryota > Viridiplantae > Streptophyta > Magnoliopsida > Poales > Poaceae > Dendrocalamus > Dendrocalamus latiflorus. Next base: position 33,009,975 of record CM029614.1, on the reverse strand, counting down.
TAGCCAATGGCCCAATTGGCATTTCCTGATTTCCTAACCTAACTCTTGCTGCCTGGCTGCTTCTCACGAGTCACGCCGCCTCCTGCCTTGCTCTCACGCTGCCTCCTCTCCATTTCTCTTGCACAGCCGCCGCGCCACAGCTCACAGCGCGCCGCCGCGCCCGGCGCCCCTCCTCGTCTCCGGTGACGCGGCGACCGGCGAACGGCTACCGGCGGCGGCGCGGCGCCCGCTCCTGCCTTGCTCTCACGCCGCCTCCTCTCCATCTCTCTTGCACAGCCGCTGCGCCCCAGCTCACAGCGCGCAGCCGCGCCCGGCGCCCCTCCTCGTCTCCGGCGACGCGGCGAACGGCGAACGGCTACCGGCGGCGGCGCGGCGCCTGCTCCTGCCTTGCTCTCACGCCGCCTCCTCTCCATCTCTCTTGCACAGCCGCCGCGCCCCAGCTCACAGTGCGCAGCCGCGCCCGGCTCCCCTCCTCGTCTCCGGCGACGCGGCGACCGACGAACGGCTACCGGCGGCGGCGCGGCGCCGGGCGCCCACACTGGCACACCCAATGGCCAGCTTCAACGGCGGCAGCTCCTCCCCTATTCCATCTTCAACGGCGGCATCTAGGTCATCTAGGTCAGTTTTGCATTGATGTTGTTTCATGTACTCTGTTCAGTGTTCACTAGAAATTAAGTCAATCAAACTTATATTGGAAATTGCATTTATTGCTTATGTGTGATTGTTTATTTGGTTAACTATATGAGATATATATATATATTATGTGTATCAAAATTCTCTATCTTATATATATACTCTGTAGATTCTTAACTTCGTACCCCCATCCCAAAAATTCTGGGTCCGCCACTGCCTGCAGCAAGCTAGCAGATATGGACCAAGCAAGCGGCACTTCCGCTTCACTTTTGGTCCAGCTTTCTCTTTCAATCAGGCCCGTGCGGCTCCCTTCGCCACCCGCGGCTTGCCAGGCCGCTGATGGATCCTGCAGGAGGCTTTGGCCTGCTCTTTTCGACTGAAACTAGCAGTTTTTAATTTTTATTATAATATCTAATTTTTAAATAGAGTATTTTCTTAAGACGGGATCTACAAGTTAATTATAGTATATGTTAAAAGTTTAACATCTATATCAACAAAAATCACAAGCGAGTATCTCTTTCTCTGTAATCTCTGTCGCAAATAGCTAAAATTCAAAAATTTCAGTCAAAAACCATAAGTCGTAGCAAAAAAGAGCAAGCCCTTCGACGTTGTCGACTTGCGTGTTGAATGTCTAGGGATGGCAACGGGCCGGACGGGAGTAGCTCCGCGTCCTGCCCCGATCCCCGCAAGCCTCCCCCGCCTCGCCCCGTGATTTTCCTTGGATTTCTCCCTCGGAGTTTCGCTTGATTTTTTCCTACTGTGTTGAACCAATGATATGACCTCGCTCCACCCAAATGCAGAAAGGGATTATTTTCTTTTGAGATTAGTATCCACGGGGGGTTTCAAGGTGGTCACCAGAAATCCTCGTCAGGGTTTTTCCCACGTGGATTTCTTGCCGAGTCATCCAAACAAGCACTAATTAAAGAGGAACAATATCAGCAACAGCTCTAGTTTCGAAGAGCTCGTGGGTGTTCTTTACGGCTCTCACGAAACCTGCGTTCGTGAGGGCTCAGGCTTTGACTGCGTGCTACAGTAATTTATTTTTAAACTATATATCTTTTTAGAAAGATGTCTACAGATAAGTTATAATATATATTATATCGAGTAAGTTGTATAAGCCAAAATCATTTATAACTTTTTTCTCTTCATACTATCTCGTGAATACACCAAATTCAAAAACTATAAACCTAAATCCAAAGCCACAGCCATAAGCGACCAGATAAACCTTCCCCAATGGCCCCTATATAATGGTTCTATTATTTTCAGCTTTTGCAATCGGCATTTGGCGTTTAATACAATATCTAACTTTCAAACGAAATATTTTTTCAAGATAAGTTTTACAAGTTAACTGTAGTACATGTTAAAAATTTAATATCTATATCATCTAAAATCATAAGCAAATATCTTTTTTATAATCTCTGTCTCAGACAGATAAAATTTAAAAGTTTTTGCTAAAAATCACACGACACACAAAGAACAGACACATTGTGCAGTATCACAGTATCGAGCATTCCCCATCCGTCGCCTATCGCTCGCCGTTCGGCTCTCCTTCCCCGACCAATTGACGACATCCTTTGACCTCTCATCTGTCTCCTCTATCGCCGCACGAAGTTCGAGGCATTCCCGACCGCTCCCCCGCGAGCCCTGGTAGCTCACTAGCTCCAGCCCGATTCCATGGCCAACAGCAACCTCCCGCGCCGGATCATCAAGGTGCGCATCGCGATCTGATCGCCCCCCCCCCTCCCAGATCTATCGCCATCTCTTACTCGATGTATACCTTTTCTTTTGATTAATCTGCTTGTGGTGTCTAATCTGTTTGGAATTTGGATCTGTGCAGGAGACGCAGCGGCTGCTCAGCGAACCAGGTGCCTGATTTTTTTCGGGACTTTTTTCCCGTAGAATTTTGGTGGATTTCGGCGTCTGTTATTATCGTTCCAGTCTCGGATGTTGTTTGATTCTCTTGTTGATGCGTGCAGCGCCGGGGATTAGCGCGTCGCCATCGGAGGAGAACATGCGCTACTTCAATGTCATGATCCTTGGCCCGGCGCAGTCTCCGTACGAAGGTGTTTCTCTTTTCAGATTTTAGTTGAAATAATTGTATGGCAGTACTCAGTAACCTGCATGCCTTTTCTTATGTGATACTTTGGACTGCGGAATGTGGGTTCGATATCGCAAGCTCCTGTGTGTAGTATTGTCACATTTTGTGGACTGTAATTGCTGCTACTGTGTTCTGACTATTTGTAGGTTTGCCTCTACTTGTTTGTAAAATAGTTGTTGCAAATGAGTAGTACATAGATGGGTTATCAGTATGATCACCTAGGGGGGTTGCTCTAGCGCCCGTGCCATTGTACAGGCGGCTTATGCATACACTTGTAAACTTATGTTGTCTGAATAAGCCAGTAATCCCACCATCATGTGCTGGTTTAACTTTATCCCTTTGTCCTGGTGGTTATGGTACTCCTGTGTGCTTTTAATATTCTACTTTGAGCTTGCACTTTGTTGATTACACGTCAAAATATTGCTTGACATATTCATTGTTGATGATTTGTACAACTGTATGGACTCTAGTGAACCTGATTTTTATTTGTAAAAAAAAATGTCGCATAGGAAGATCGTTTTTATTGCATTTACGCCTGCTATTAATTTCATATGATCTGTGACACGGATTCTTTCATGCTAGATTCATGACGTTGTCATATTAATCAGTTTGCCTATGGCACAAAATCCAATGTATTGGATTTCCTTCACCCTTTGCAATTATTCAAGTTACTGATATGCAACGGAAGGAGTTATCTAACATGTTTCCATCAATACAGCGTAATTGAAATGTGGTGCATGTAGATAATTAATTGTACAAGTAATAACTTGTTTTCATATTGTTGAAGAGTACTATATGTGGCTAATCTTAATTGTTTTATCTCAGTTAACTTGTCTCAGTATATGGTATTTCTGTTTAATATTAGGCATTTTTTATTGGCCGGAACCTTCGTTTTTTTATTCGTCTGCATCTGGTTTCTTGATATTTTTTCTTGTACTATGTATTGGACAGGTGGGATTTTCAAGCTTGAACTTTTCTTACCCGAGGAATATCCAATGGCTGCTCCAAAAGTAATTTCTTGATTGAGAATCAGTTATTGTTGGTTTACAAAATTATTAGTTGGACATTTATATTTCTGTGTTGTATGTGCTAGATGTAACGGTAACCTCCTTGATGCGAATTATGGTTTATTTCCTAGTTGTAACTGTGAAGTATTAACTTCAAAATCTTATCAGGGCTGATGGTAATGATGTTTTCATGTTAAGACCAGGGAGTGGGGATGAGCCGACATGTCTCGTTTGTTACAATTGCGTCTTTCATATAATTTTGTTAGTGGGTAATTGAACTCAGCATTTTATTTCTGTTACTGATGAAAAACTTTGTTGTGTAGTTGTTTCAATAACCAAAATTACAGTGAGGTAGAGTTGGAATTTAATTTCACTGGGTGAACCTTCTTGCTTTGCTTCAACCTTGTTTCATGGCTATCTATGTTTTTTTTTTATCTATTTTTAGGTGGTGTCAGTGATTCTCGACATCTTCTATTATTTGATTTGCACAGTATCCTAGTAACCAGGAATACTAGCTCTATATTTTGCTACAGGAAAAATCAATAGTAGCATTCTGTTAATACTTGTCGTATCCATACTAGATTTGTTTTTCTGTTCACTTCATTTTTCCTCTTTACACAGCTCAACACTTGCCTTATTTGGAAGTGTTATATGAAGTGTCTTGACATGAATCTTAATGTAATACATAACATTTCAGACTAGTACTAATTGTCATCATGTTAAATAAGGGGTATGCTGAATATTTAGTTGTCAAATCCTAGCCTGAGATTGTTATACTCTTTGGATATCAGCATGCCTGTTTTAGGATTAATGTCATCTAACCTAACTAGTTACAGCTATTCTATTTGTACTTTTCTATATGTTATCACTCGTCACTGTGTTGTGTAAGGCTTGCTGACAGACATTTTTCTTTGACTGTTGCTGATGCAGGTCAGGTTTCTCACCAAAATATACCATCCCAACATCGACAAGGTAGGCAAATGCTATTCTTGGCAGAACTTCATTTCGTTAAATGATGTCTCATTTCTGATGGACCTCACTGCAGCTTGGTAGGATATGCCTTGACATTCTTAAGGACAAATGGAGTCCAGCTCTTCAGATACGCACAGTTCTTTTGAGGTAACCGATTCTGATATCCATTGCATGTTTGGCCACATAATTCTGTTGTAGCTGATATATGGTGCTGTTACTCTACATTATAATTAGGACAGGACTCGCCCATTTCTCATGATAGTACCATATTATCCAACTTCCAGAGGAGTGTTTCTTGTATTTCTCTGATGTCTACTATGTTAGTGTGCTTGCTACCTTGCTTCCTGTTGACAACATTTGGTCTTCAGCATCCAGGCACTGCTGAGCGCTCCAAATCCAGATGATCCTCTCTCGGACAACATTGCGAAACACTGGAAAGCCAATGAAGCTGAGGCTGTTGAGACAGGTACTTGTAGATGCATTGAACAAAGACATGCACTATCAGTCTTGTTGAGTTAGGGTGATTCATCTAGCATTTTAGGATTTGGAAAGTTGTGCTATAAATAGTTATAGATGATTCTTACTAGGATTATGACTCCTACTCGTATTTGGATTATAATTCCCACTCTAAATTGTAGAAGGGTTAGGGAGGACTATATAAACCATCGGGGGTAACCATGAAAAGCAACCAAGCAATTAAAGCCTACTCATCCGAAGGTAGAGGGCGTACGAGAAAATTAGAAGCTAGGATATTTTTTAGCATTATATTCTTGTATAGAGTAAGGATTCAAGGGTTCTAAAAGATTCGAGAGGGTTATAAGTGAGCGATAATCTCTTGTACTCTTTTGAAATTGCGCTTAAGAAATTTTCAGCCGGCTTCACCAAATCTTCTCTTGTCGTGGTTGCTTCAACGTCGTTATTTTAGTTCTCTTTTCGAGATTCATCGTCTTCATTCTTGATACCGTGTACGCTTGTGCTGTATCTCATAAACTCTTATCTGATCCGGAGGTTGTTGCAAATAAAATGGGTATCAGAGTATACGTCAGTGTCCCTACGGTGGTGGTGTCGGCCCACGTCTCCCTCACGACAGCTGTGGCCCATGTGGACGGCGACGATGATGGCCGACGGAGGGCATCGGGTACGGTGGACGGGATGCGGCGGTGGCGGATCCGGACGATGGGTGGCCTCAGCGTTGGGTGACCCAAGGTGGACGACGGCTCAATTGAGAGTGGCGGCAGCAACCTGGGGAGGGTGGCGGTGGCGGATACGGGCTACAACAGCCTGGGAAGGATGACGGCGGTCCGGAGAGGGTGGCGACGGTCCGAAGGTGGTGGGAGGGCAACAGAAAAACTATGCTAGTGCCTTAGTTCTGATACTATGTATAAATATTGTGTATATTCATGAGGCCCAATAGATAGTATATATAGAGAGTATAAGGGAATATAACAAGGGAATATGCTATACACAAGGAATACAAAGGCATATAGGGAAATATAAAGGAATTCCTATTCTAACAGCTTGAACTTGAAGGTTGTAAGGTATTGTTTTGACATGGAGTTATGCGAGTTACTTGCAAGGGCAAGTAATCATGAAAAGTATATGAAGCAATGTAGGATACTGTCAGGGGTGTGGGCCTTGGGCCCAAGGCTCAGTCGGATTATTATTAGGAATTAGAGATTGATTTCTATTTGAATTAGAGATTGATTTCCATTTGAGTTAGAGATTAGTTTCCTTGTATTAGAGATAGAGTTAGAGATATGATATGAGTTAGAGATATAATTGGGATTAGATTCCATCTGTTAGAGGGAGCCGTCTATATAAGAGGGCTACCGCATGCTATTGTAATCAAGCAGAGAATTATCAGTCTTCCTCGTCTAAAGTCCCTCTCTCCCTCTACGCCGACGCCATCCGGCCATCTCTCGGTGGTGTTTATCCTGCATGAACCCCGGTTCATGACATCTTGGTATCAGAGCAGTCGATCCCTTCCCACGACTTCTGCTACCATGGTTTCTGCGATTCGTCCTACTACCGAGTCGTTGGCCTTGATAAAAGCTAGCGCTAACGAGATGGCCAGCATCAACAAAAAGATGGCGGACATCTTTCTCAACATGCATGCCATCCTTGAGAGGATGGAGAATCGGAGGAAGGTGCAACAAGAGACAAAGAGCCAGATTCATCAGCCAACACCAGATCTCCAACTACAACAAAAACAGGAGCATCCACAACAGGAACCACCACAGCCTCGTCCTCCGAGCCAACGTCGCTCCGCCATCCCACCACGCCGCTCCTCCCTCGGTCGCAACGTCTCCCGCAGCGTCTCCCCGCCGCTCCTCCATCGCGCCATCTCGCCGGTGTGCCCGCCTCCTTTTCCACCCGTGCGCCGGCCGGTCAATCGGCCCTCCCGCAACAGCCATTCAGCGCCGATCTGCCGCTGTCTTTGTCGCCGTCGGTCCACCGCTGTCGACGCCCTGGATCCGCTCCGCCGGCCGCTCCACAGGCCGCCGCTTCCTCGGCTGCCGCTCCGCCACCGGCCGCCGCTCCGCTGGCCACCCGTTCGCCGGCCGCCGCCACACCGGTCGCCCGTTCCGCCGGCCGCTTGCTCCGCCGGTTGCCTGTTCCGTGCTCGGAGACGCCCGACCGCCGCCGCTCCGCAGGCCGCCGGGTCCTCCGCCCGAGCTGCCTCCGCAGCCGCTCCTCCCGCCGGTCGCTCCGTGCAAGCCTCCGCCGGGTCCGCCCGAGCCGCCGCCGCTCCGCAAACCGCCGCTACGCCGGCCGCCCACTCCGCCTCTGCTCCCGTCGCCCGGTCTGCCTGCGCCCGAAGCCGCGCCGCTGCCTCTGCTGCTCCGCCGACCGCTGCTTTCCGCCGTTGCCAGGCCGCTGCTCCGCCGGGAGCCGCCGTCGCCGCCGGTCCGCACTGGCCGCCACTTTTTGCCGCCGCCGCCCGCCCTGGGTCGCCCGAAATCGCCGCCTCTGTTCCCGTTGAGACCGAGCTGCCCGCGCCAGGTGTTTAATAGGATGAGGAGTCGGTGAAGCAAAGCAAAAGCAACAAAAAAAAAGAAAAAATAATAAAAATAAAAATAAATAACTTATTTTGCAGGCATTATATTTCCGAATGCGCTACACTTCGTCTAGCCTTGTTCCGTTTGGATCTGGCTGGTTGTCTCCATCCGCAGCAAGACCCCGCCACCGTTCGTCTTCTACATCGGCATCAGATATCGTTCATTGGTGCCATGACCGCCGCCTAGCAGCTCGAGGACGAGCTGCATGTCCGGGAGGGGTGTAATGCCAGGGGTGTGGGCCTTGGGCCCAAGGTCCAGTCGGATTATTATTAGGAATTAGAGATTGGTTTCTATTTGAATTAGAGATTGATTTCCATTTGAGTTAGAGATTAGTTTCCTTGTATTAGAGATAGAGTTAGAGATATGATATGAGTTAGAGATATAATTGGGATTAGATTCCATCTGTTAGAGGGAGCCGTCTATATAAGAGGGCTACTGCATGCTATTGTAATCAAGCAGAGAATTATCATAGTCTTCCTCGTCTAAAGTCCCTCTCTCCCTCTACGCCGACGCCATCCGGCCATCTCTCGGTGGTGTTTATCCCGCATGAACCCCGGTTCATGACAGATACTAATTAAAGGGCAATCTTAAAGGTGGAGCAATCAATGAGAGACCTAATAAAAATCCTGATCAAGAGAAGGAAACCGTGTCATCAATTGTATGTACTCAGATTTCATCTACAACTATATGTGGAACTACAAAAACGGTTACAAAATCTAGCAAATGCAAAGGCAAAGGTGCGAGTTGTTGGAAGAAGACGTGATGAGACCAACCATGCAGTACCAACGAGCAAGTGGAGCTCGGAGGCAGTGGCATGGAATGCTGCAAAAATAGGAAGTGTGGTTAATTAAACTACAAAACAAAGGGGCTCTCAAGTGGAGGGTTCGGGCAGGCTTGCCTGGACACTGGCATGCACATTGTGGTGATGTGCATGAGCCCCTGTGGTGGGGGTACTCCCAAAAGTGGAAAAAAACAAAAAAAAAAGGTGGAGCCGACTTGGAGCGAGTTTTTGGAGGAGCACAACGACTTCAAGGCATAAGGGTCAAGGTGGAGATTGTTGAGTTAGAGTGACTCGTATCTAATCTTTTAGGATTTGGAAAGGTGTGCTATACAGCTATAAAGTCCTAGATAAATCCTTTTAAGATTATGACTTACTCGTATTTGAATTAGGATTCTTACTCTAAATTGGACAAGCAACCAAGCAATTAAGACTAATCCAAAGGTAGTGTGGTTAATCAAACTACAAAACAAAGGGACTCTCAAGTGGAGGGTTCGAACAGGCTTGCTCGGACACTGGCACACATATTGCAGTGGTTTGCATGAGCCCCTGTGGTGGGGGCACTCCCAAAGGTGGGAAAAAACAAAAAAAAAAAGAGGTGGAGCCGAGTTGGAGCGAGTTTTTGGAGGAGCACAATTACTTCAAGGTATAAGTGTCAAGGTGGAGATTGTTGAGTTAGGGTGACTCGTATCAAATCTTTTTGTATTTGGAAAGGTGTGCTATGAAGTCCTAGGTAATTTTTTTAAAGATTATCACTTACTCCTATTTGGATTATGATTCCTACTCTAAATTGGACAAGCAACCAAGCAATTAAGACTAATCCAAAGGTAGAGGACGTATGAGAGGATTAGAGGTTTAGGATATTCTATAGCGCTATATTCTTGTATAGGATAAAGATCTGATGGTTCAAAAAAATTCGAGGGTTGTGAGTGAGCGACAATCCTTTGTACTCTTTTGAGATTGTACTTAAAGAATCTACGGTTGGTTTCGCTAAATCTTCTCTCGTCGTGGTTACTTCAACGTCGTTATTTATGTTCTCTATGAGATTCATCTTCTTCGTTCTTGATATCGTGCACGTTCGTGATGTATCTTACAAATTCTGATCCGATCCGGAGGCTCCTGCACATAAGAAGAGGTATATGAGTGTAACAAGTCTTTTGCTCCACTTTTGACTTACCTGATACCCAACTATGTCATTTCTGTGTTTTGCAGCGAAGGGGTGGACTCGCCTGTATGCCAGTGGTGCATGACAACCTGACGCTGTTTTGGATATAATAACACCGTCATAGCTTGGGTCTAATTGAATACCATTTGCTTGATAAACAAACTTGAAATGTTTTGTGGTGGAAGGAAGTGTCCAAATGATAACAGTTCAAATTATTGGTTGTATGTGTGGTGCATGATATGCGTCCCTTCACTGCTGCGCACCTTTAGCCAAATCTGTTATCACTTATGGAACTTGCATTATTTCAGCTTGATCTTCAATTATTTTTCCACTTAACTGTCTTTTGTGTTCTGAACATATAAGCTGTCCAAACGATAATAGCAGGTTTATGTTCGGTTGCTGCCCCCAGGAGCACTTTTGATGCCATTGCTTAGCGTGTGGGAGAACTGGAAACCATCTAAAGTATCTATGGCGGATCCATGGTTCCGAGGTTTTGGCAAAGTCGGCTGTACTTTGGTTGCATTTGTTTCATTCTTCGTTTTTATCTCGGTATCTTAGCAAAAATCTTTAACCGGATCGCAAATAGCTGAGGGGACAGCTCCTGTCCTGTATTGTTGTGCTTATATGTTCCTGATACCTGGGAACGAGGAGGTGCCAAAGTTTCATGAGTTCCATGTGATTATTGTTGTGTCGTTACATGTTAATTGTGGTCTGTTTGACCACAGACCAATAGGACATCTCACAAGTCACAATTGTCTAGTGACCTCACCTTTACGCCTTCGGATCAGCGCCACACGGGCTGCGACGTGCTCAAAGCAGGAAAGAGGCGAGATGTCGACTTGCCTGCGTCTGCGCCTCCCCCCGTTGCCGTCGAGCGGGCATCCCGACATGTAATAATAGGCAGCCCGCGGTGTCGCAGGCCGGCCGAACCGGCCGTGGAGGCGGCGTGGACGGACGTGAATAGGCATTGACGCACGGTTCGTTGACGCCCACGCGCCGGGTCGGTGTGGGCAACGGCCAATGAGGGAAGCGCGCACGTAGGCGTGTTGTGCTGCTCTTGTGCGGCGGACGGGTTTGTCTTGCCGCCACAGGGCCCACAACCGTGGTTTTTTGAGCTTTTTTTCTTCTTTTTTTCCCTTATTACTTTTCATTATCTGCGATGATATAACTTTTTTTTGTTATTTTCTTAAATTTGATTACGCTGAAAAAATATCAGCAGCTATAGTACAAAATAAGATATAAATCAGAGCTTTTAAGCCTAAATAAGCGGGGCGTACTAATCACTTTTGTTGCAGTGGGAAATCAGTAGGTCGGTTTAAGGATGGTGATCTGGAGAGTTGGATCGCGAGATAAGGTCGGACAAATTCTTTTTGCTTGCAAAAGGAAGAATTCAGATAGGTGTATATGTGCTTACTATCAATGGTGGACCCAGAAATAAAGCAAAGGGGCTAACCTAGGATATTCCGATATGTGACATGGATACGACAATACCGCGATACGATATTTTGTACATATATAGATTATATAAGCTTTAGCCCTTATCTGCATTCTAAATTAGAATTTATGCCTGTAACTTGAGAGGTGACATATAGTTCTTTTAAGCGGCAAACGTATGCAGACTACACACACAATCAAAATTTTGGGATCTAGCTGAACTGAGCTACAATCAATGAATTAGTCAATTGACTGCTCATCCCAATACCTAACAAGAAGACATTAGCAATTAACTCGAACCAAAATTCATGCTTTTTCGTTACTTAATTGAAGTAATAAGCAATCCACTAGCAGAATAGAATCAGTAAAAGCGAAGATGGCACTGTCGATCCATCCTTACCTTGCTAGGAAGAACAATGTGATGTCTCCTTATTAAGCTTCTATGGGACTAGGAGAGTACGGACTGCTGGAGCTCCGCCACTGAGGCCGCGGACGACCGACGGAGCATCGGAGGGGCTGAAGGCAGAGCCGTGCCCATGCGTGCCTGGCCAGAGCTAGGGGCGGAGTGCCGTGACGGAGGGCTGAGACGAGCGTGGCTGGAGCTGGCAGCGGCGCCGATGGCGGACTCGGGTGGGGCGGTCGCCCGTCGGGGCGTCGGGCGGCTAGGGTTCAAGGAGCCAACTAGCCAAGGAGAGTAGGACTAGGAGACATTGCAGCCGGCGCCAGGGGTGGGGTGGGGTGGGGGCATTGAGTTTGCGCACAGGTCGAGGAGGGGGGCTGTTGGGCTAGGCCGACTATTTTTTAGTCTATATGAATAGTAAGTGTGTATGGAGTTAGCTAGGCTAGGACCCTGGCTGGAGCCCCCAGCCTGGGCCCTAGGTTCGCCCTGCTTACTATAATTTTATTCAAAACGCTATGGCTTTTGTCTGATTGCGAGAGATATTGAGAGTGTAAGGGACACTTATATTGAGAAGTCACTTTGTTTAAAACGGCTACCGTAGTGACTCCTACAAACGGTTTATAGGAACCATAGTGAGAAGTCACTCTATTTAAAAATCAAAATTTAAAAATTAAAATACAAAAACTATTTAGAAAAGGATTATATTTGTATTAAAGACTCCACATACTCTACATCTTTCCTCCCGATTAAAACGCGCTCGTGCGGAATGTGGATGCTGGTCAGTGGTCACTCTTCGTTGTCCCTCGACATTGGTCCTGCCAGGGGCGAAGTCAGGATAAATGGTCACCGGGGTCATGACTACTGGCCGGACTGCGGAAGATGGGCCGAACTGCTGGGCTGCCAATCTGCTAGGGTCGAACATATTTTCTACCAGGGTCCAAGGTGGTGAAAAATCGCTGGCTATAAGAGGTTATGGCAAAATCGTCGGGGTCGACCGACCCCGACGAGCTCACGTAGCTTCGCCTCTACCGACCCCGACGAGCTCACGTAGCTTCGCCTCTGGGTCCTGCGTCTACGTGCCACCCTAGTACCGTTCACATCACCCTAGCTAGCTCTGGTGCTCTTGGGGTACGTATGTTTGCAGAGAATAAGTACTCATGCCGATCGATGCATTGCACCTTCCCCTTCGAGTCCCAGCTAGCACCGGGATAGCTGACTGCTATGGACCGAGACGAGCACAGCCGCGTAGACAAGTTTTAGTATGGCTCTAAGGGCTCGCTGAATCGTAGCCCGGAAAGGTGCCCAGAGTGTTTGTTCCGCGCTGCTGACCGGGATGCTGACGTGTCAAGTGTCCACGAGGGAAACAAGAAGGGTCGGCTCGCTCCATCCTTCCTATCCCTGCATACCATGTGAAGAGCACGAGATGAAACGGAAAAGCTTAGTCCTTCCATTGACTTGTCCAATCGGATTCGCGCTTGCTCCTGCCACTTACACCTGGCGAGGCAGAGATTCTCTTCACGCGGTGTTTCTTGGGAGCAAACCGGAGGGCATCGGGGGCTCTGATTGATTCGCGCACCCTGCGTGCGAAATGGCAGCGCTGCAGGATCTGGTGCAGCCCCTTCGTCGAACGGTTAATGGCAGCTCCCCGAAGGCAGACAAGAGGAGGTGGTGCCAGCCTCACCATGGCCTCCCCTCTCTGCATTGCCGCACTCCTCTTTTTCTCACAGACCGTACGCAGTACATGCCTAGCACCAATGGTTAATTTCATGCTAGTTTAGCACTTAGCAGGTTAATGAGTTATTCCGATCAAAGAAAATGGCGCCTAGAATGTGTGCAACCAAACCTTACGAATTTTGACCAAATGTATCGTTTAAAATGTATGGTTTATATATGAAATGATGCTATCATAATATTGCATTTTTTTTAAAATCTGAATATATAATAAAAGAATTTAGTAGTCAAAGGAGCATCCTGTTGATCTTATGAAGTAAAAAAGTCACCATGTTTAACTGTAGGAGTACTAAATAGTGTACGTACTGTAGTCAACTTTGCACTCGTCACAAACTGAGACCGTTTCTCTTCTAAAGGAATCCAATGCACAAACTGAAATATAGCTATATTAGGACATGAGGACAGACAATCACGTTTACTAGGTGGAAATAATAGAAATCTGAACAGAAATCACGGTTCACGGCTAGTAGATAAATGTCAATATGTCATGCATGACGATTCCACATAAAATCTTACAGCTATAGGCAGTTGTGGGCCCAGAACCAAATTTTAGGGGTAGTGGACATGACCAACCAAAAATAAACGCATAAAACATAAATCGAACTATCTTTTGCAATCTAAAATTATACATAATTAGAACAGAGACATAGTAAAAATAGAAAATACAATGAAGATTGTACCTCGGTAATGGATAGTGTGCCTCCTAAAACCCATAAATATATGTAAATAGCCATCTGCATAGCAGAATTAGCAAAATTAGTGATAAAAATCAGAAATTGATATTATCAATAGTTATAAAGATCGAAAAAGGTATACAATATATCACATCCTTTTTCAGGTTTCTCGAAAAGAAAACAATAGAAACAAAAGACCGTATCTTTTTCACACTATATTCCAACCAATTATATTTATTATACCAATGTTGAAATGCTCTTAAACAATCATTCTGCATTTTGTGAGAAAAAAATATGGCTTTTTGGTTGGGTTGGACCTCTCAACAAATATGGTCTCATCACTTGATCTCTAATTTCATTGTTGTACTCATTAATAGATACGCAATTCGTCGGAGCGATGATTTCATTGGGACTAAAATCCAACCAAATCTTCTTTACTTGACTCTCATTAGTATGAGGAGTACTACTTGTATTGCTTGAAAAATATTTATGCAATGTTCTTTTCTTCATTTCTTACAAATTTACGAATTGACAAATAACAATATATGAAACAACATTACCAAATAAATTTAGCAATCATCATTATGTAAATTAAAAACTATATTTGTGTTTTAAATTAATATCGTATGGCTTCACAATCGGCAGTCTACACCTCACTAAAATTGATAAATGACAATGAGACTTCAAATATTATTGTATCCGGTATGTGGTATCCCTCTGGCCACTCCACTCCCAAGTAAATGCGCAAATGGCCTCTATAGAGACGGTCGGACGAAGAGACCGAAACTGAATACAACTCCAGCGGACAGCGGTCTCAGATCTCAGGACTTAGATGAGATCTATCATCTACGGATCTCCTAGAGTACCGGTAGTCTCTGACAAGTGGGCGGCGGCTCTCCAACAACCAGCAGTCTAGCCTTGGAGCCTCCAGCGGTCTTGCCTCTAGCCTCCTAGTAAGCTTCTTGGTACCTTCTACTTCTTCTGATCTTCTCTGGTTCTCCCAATCTCCCTTACTTCACTTATCAAATCTCATCGGGCGCCAGCGCCGGCAGCTCATAGCCGACTTCCTTGAGTCTCCTCGTTGACGAGGTCCCCCACCGCCCCACACCCACACGGCCGCACCAGACGTGGAGATGCCCCTGCCGGCCGCCGCTCGAACCAGGCTACCAGCACGCTGCCACCCAATGCAGAGATGGGGAATTTGGTTGGGGAACGGGGATCGGTTTAATTGAGGAATGTGGATTGGTTCTTGGTTCCTGTTGCTTGACTTGCTTCCGGCCAAATTGGTCTATGGGCTTCGATATTTGGTGGGTTTTGCTAGGGTATGTTTAATGGTTGGCCTAGCATGAATAATGAATTCAAAACTTTTTTTACATGCAGCCAGTAGCCCATGTCTTGTTCACAATTTCTTTTGCATTTCTCCCAACTGACGACGGTCGACTGCCTGACTGGAAGAGGAAACGTGGCAATGGCATGGCGGTGGTGCCCCCGCCGGACCTAGGGGGCTATGGGGGGGGTACCCCCTCTTCGATCGAAGGTAGGGGGCGCTAGCCCCCCTTGCCCCCCATTCAGTCTGCCACTGACATTAGGGCCCGCTCCAACTGGTTTACGGACTAAGCTTTTGGCTGTTGCTTTTAACTTATAGTTAAAATTGTATTGTAGCAACTGTTAGCTGTTTCTGAGAAAAATAAAGAAAAATTAAAAAAAACCATTATATCATCACAGACAATGCAAAGGAATAAGCGAAAAAAAGATAAAAAGCCAAAATTAAAGCTGACATGTTCCAATTGACTTCTAGATTAAATAAACTAAAAGCTGAAGCCATTTAGAGTGGGAGCTAATGTGTCATAAAACCCTCTGCCAAAAGCTCCTCGTTTCCCTTGCCCCTGCAGCTTTTTCCGCCATTTTTGCTACAGTTGCTCTTTTTCTTCAACCTTTTAACAGCTTAGCCCGGCTCTGTCAAACTTAACTTCTTTCTCTCTTAGTTGATCCATTTCTTTAAAGGGGGGGGGGGGGGGGGGTTGAAAATGATGTGCCGTCGATTATTCAAAGACGTGATCCTCCAAAGGCTAAGATAAGGTGATCTAATGTCACCTTATTTGTTCCTCTTGTGTGACGAGGGTCTCACAACTCTTATTAAATCCTATAATCCGGGCTTCATTGATTGTGGGATCTGGGTAAGCAACAAATCACCATGGATATCTTTGAAGTTGTGGGCGCACGGCGGCAGGCGACGACAGCTGGAGGAGCAAGCAGCCCATAGTGGCACGGAGGAAGCCAGATCGGGCGCGGAGTCGTCGGATCCGAGCAGGAGATGGCTAGAAGGTGACATGAAGATGGCAGGGGACCCCGGATCTGAGGTAGCTCTCCGGGGCTTAGCAGCGGTGGCACCGGATTCGATGGTGGGGAGGCTGGAGGCAACCGGATCTGGTGCAGTGACGCCGTCCATGCCAGATCGGCAAGGAGATGGACGCCTCTAGGAGTGGAGACGTTCCTCCTGGGGGGCAGCGCAGTGGAAGCCGAGTAGAGCTGGATATGAATATGAGGCTCTAATACCATGAAGGCTCATAGAAATGAAGCACTTGTTTGATACATTGGTGTACAGGGATATATATATACAATGGTGACACTAATATGAATACATATAGCAACTACTAATGTGAATACATGTGTTATCTTGAACTGAGGTGTGACAGTGGAAACAGGATAATAGATTAACAGTCATAGTGGAAACAGGATGATAGGCTAACAATCTCATCTCCTATTTGCTGATGACAGCCTAATCTTTATTGGGGCCAATCTAAAAAGTGCAGGGAGACTCAATAATATTTTGAGGATTAACGGTTACTGTTCGGGCTAGGAAGTAAACAGACATAAAAGTTCCATTTTCTCAGTCTGAATACGTCTGCTTCCATGAGGCATATGATCAAAAGTTGAATTGGCCATTTCTTTTGAGGCTTTCAGTGATAGATACTTGGGTTTGCCTACTGTAGCAGGGAGACGTACTATTGAATCGTTTGAGAAACTGAAAGGGCCAGAGGAAAGATACAAGTATGGTCAGAAAAAAGAAACTTGTGCTCCTTATATCGGTAATCCAAGCGATGCCGACTTACAGTATGAGCTGTTTCAAATGGGAAAATTGCACATGAACCTTATAGTTAGTAGACACTTGTAGATTTACCTTATACTTGAGTGGCCTTATAATTTTGCCCCATACTTGACATGCCCTCTTATTACTTTACCCCATTGCCCATTTAGCTGCTATTTTAATTTCGTTTTTCATTTTTAGGGGCAGAAAATGACAGATCTACCCTTTTAATTACCACATGAACAAGGTCCTAGAGCAATGCCCTACAGTGGCTGACTATCTTAGAAGGGTAGATATGTCATTTCCTGTTCCAAAAAATGAAAAACGAAATTAAAATAGCAGCTAAATGGGCAATGGGGCAAAATAATAAGGGAGCATGTCAAGTATAGGGCAAAATTACAAGGCCACTCAAGTATGGGGCAAATCTACAAGTGCCTACTAACTATGGGGTACATGTGCAATTTCCCCGTTTCAAATTGACTGCTTTGACATGTAAGAAAATTACGTCGTATATGGCAAGATATTGGTGGAGTAGCTCTCTTGATAAACGATCTATCCATTGGATTTCTTGGGATAGATTGGCTACTCCTAAATGCAGGGGAGGGATGGGTTTTCGTGATCTACAGTTGTTTAATTTGGCTCTGTTGGGGAAACGAGGCTGGCGCCTAATCTCCAACCCAACTTCCCTATGTGCAAGGGTTTTGAAAGGTAGATATTTACCAGAGGAGGAGTTTATGGATGCATCGATCCTGCGCATTGCATCATCTAGGTGGCGGGCTATTGTAGCAGGAAAGAAAGCTTTGGAAAGAGGTCTTATCAAGCGAGTTGGCTCCTGGAGTTCGATCTCAATATGGTTAGATAATTGGATCCCTAATTCCACATCAATGAAACCCTCAGGAAAATTGCAAGATTGCTCTATTGTAAAGGTTAAAGTGCTTGTTGATCAGGAGTACTGTTGTAGGATGGTCCAGCCTCTATAACTAGGTCTTGCAACAGACCTAATACTATAAAAGAATATACCAATATAATATTACATTTTGTAATTATTAAGGGGTTGGATGAGAATTTTTCGTCCTACCCTATTCATGTATATAAACCCATGTGTGTAGGGGTGGGCACTTTAAACCCGAGAACCGAACACCGAACCGAACCGAACCCGGATAGACCGAATTGTCGGTCTATTCGGGTTTCGGGGTTCGGGTTCGGTCAATATTTTGATTTAGTTCGGTCTTCGGGTTCGGGTTCGGTCTTTGGCCTTCAAAACCCGAATAGACCAAATAACCCGAATTCTATAGATTTGAAATACAAATGTATAATTCTTAAGAACAAAATGGTGTATGTATATATACCTTTGAAGATAAGAGAAACTTATTAGCAAGCAAAGCATCAGGAATTTTTTGTGCGTCAGAGAAGCTATCCGAGCGGCAAGAAAGGAGTTTGCAAACAACACTGGATCTGGAAGCTCAGAGTTATTTCGGTCAATTCGGTGGACTGAATAGACCGAACAAAAAATTCGGTCTATTTGGGTTCGGTTCTTTTTTTTTCTGAGAAATTTGGTCCTCATTTTTCAGAACCCGAATTTTCCAGAGATCGAATAGACCGAACCGAATAGACCGAAAAGACCGAATGCCCAGCCCTACATGTGTGGAGTATGAAATAGCCAGAGGCATTCATTTTCACACTAGCTCTATCTCTATTGGTTGGCTCTAGCTTCTCTAGTTCTATATCCCCTAAAGAAGGAGTACTCTATAACCACTGTTATGCTTATACCATAACAATACACCATCATGGAATGTTCAACTAATCCGTGAAGAGTTTGTAGCTCCTGATGCTACATTGATCCTGAACATTCCGCTTCGGGACGATGGTGCAGATGATTTTTTTGCTTGGAATCTAGAGAAGTCTGGCATCTACTCAGTTAAGTGATCGGTTCGGCTGAAAAGCTCATGGCTTATGGCTGAAAACACTGTAGCTGGCTGAAAAAAGCACTGTAGCTGACAGAGGCTTATTTAGCATAATTAAATTTAAAAAAATATAAAAATATAAAAAAATATGTTAGCCCATTACGTATAATACAAACAAATACGGGAAAAAAATAACCGGCAAAAAAACTCAACAAAAAGCCAAAAGTTCAGAAAAAGATGAAACTTATGAATAGTGAAAAATAAGCCAGAAGCCGAAGCCGAGTTGATCAGGGCCTGATCAGAAAGAGCAGCAAGCTCTAGTAGAGGAAGGGACGACATCATCATCTTCAACTAGTAATGAGGTGTGGAGACGACTTTGGAAGCTACAAGTGGTGCTAAATGTTCATGTCTTTTGGTGGTGTGTACTACGAGGTATTCTACCAGATGCTGCTATTCTCAAGTATCGCCATGTCGAAGAACGAAACTTGTGTGAGGTTTGTAAAGCAAAAGAAGAGGATTTGATGCATGCTCTGGCCCATTGCTCGCATGCACAGGTATTCTGGATTGCCGCAAAGAATATTATGAATATTATGTTAGATTGATCTCAGCCGATTAGCCCAACGGCTAATCGGGCCTTGATCCGCGCTCTGATCGGGGGCGCCCAGCCCAACCACTGGCTGATGGGCCCCCGTCGCACTGCGCAATAAATAGAGGGTGGGGGCCGGCGGCTCGATGCACGAGGTTCGCCTGAGCCGCAATCCCCACCCGACAAAACCCTAGACCGATCTAGAGGCTGCGCAGTAGGCGGCGGGAAGTTCCATCGCCGTCACCGGATCTACGCCGCCGCCGACCTTCTCTTCCCCGACCGTCGCTGCCCGTGCGCAGACTTCATCGACGAACCAGCGATGGCCAACTCCTCCTCCACGCAATCGGACGGTCGGTACCCCTAACCCTAATCCTCTCTCCCTCTCGGTATCTCTCTCGAATCCGAACAAGAAACCCCTAGATCTACCCCTAGGAGATCCTAATCGGCTTAACAATGGTATCAGAGCCCTAACTAGGCGTAGATCTAGACGGAAAAGAACGGCGACCGCCGTCGGTTGACCGGCGTGCGGAAAAGAAAAGCACAGAGAAGAGAAGCCCCCCTAACCCTAGAAAACGACAAAACAAAGAGAAAAGAGAGGGGGATGGACTCGATCCGTCCGGATCAAAACCCTAACCCTAGATCTGAAAAGGCCGGGACTTACCTGGCCGTCGTCGCCGGGCCGTCATCGCTGGCGTGCGGGAAGACCGGCCGAGACGTGGGCTCGCCGGCGCTCCTCGTGCGGGCCACCGTCGACCACGGGACCAGATCCGAGCGCGCCGGGCGCGTGCAAAGGGGCGCCGACACGGAGCCGCTCGACGGCGGCGTGCTCCCTCTCAGGGGAGCGCGCACGCCGGCGAGAGGGCCCGCGTTGGCGCCGGTCTTCTCCTTCTCCGGCGGCGTGGACGAAGTCGCCGCCGCCGCTGCGTTCGCTCGGGCGCGAGGCGAGAGAGGGGAGAGGAATGAAATGGGCTAGGGTTTCACGGGGGCGTCCGCCGCGAGCGGTTTTGATCCGGCGAAAACGCCGCTCAGCCGTCGGATGGCGACGAACGGCTGAGATCGCGCCGAGGTCAGCCGGCCGCTTTCGGCCCAGGCGGGTAGGAACTTTCCCGGCCCAGGCCCAGGTTGCGGCCTGGGCGCGGGGAGCGCGAGGCGCGCGCGTTCGGCGCAGGCTGAGCGGGCCGCCGTGGGCCACGGCCGCGAGGAATGGGCCAAATGGCCATTTTGCACAGTAATCTCATTTAAAGGTTTTTTTATTGATTTTCAGAAGCAATTTTGAGTGAATTTGAATGCAATTTGAATCAAATTTCTGGAAATTTTTGCACCAACGTGTTATTTTTCCAGAGATTAGATGAGTACAGTAATAATGCTTCTGAGTATGAATTATTTTAGAATAATTTCATGTTTCCGCTGCAAAAGTTAATGTTGATTACTCTTTAAATTAAATTCGAACCAACGGGATAATTTAATTTTTGAGAATTGTTGTGAATTATAATACAATTTTAATGTATAGATAAAATTGTATGTCGTATTTTGACCAACGTTGGAAATAAGGCATATAATTTTGCTATTAACTGTATTATAATTTTAATTGATGATTTTATGCATTATTTTTATTTCTGCCCAACGGTGATGTAGATTTAATGTATAAACAACTGTATGTTTTAATTTTAACCAACATTGAAACCAAGGCATGCAGTTGTTGTTATTATGTTTAAATGTTCTCACTGTATATGAATTGTGTTTTCAGGAGGATACTCTTTGATGGGTTACATCAGGGATATCCCGGTTCTCAAAGGAGACAACTACGGTGAATGGAAGAAAAAGATTGACCTGGCCTTCATCTTGGCTGAGGTGGACTGGGTAGTCACCACACCGTGTCCCACAGAGCCTGTGGCACCGGTGAGGGATGAACATGAGGCTGATGCTGCTTGGCAGACCAGACAGAGGGACTATACTCCCAAAAAAATGTCATATGATCTTGATCATAAAAAATGGGTCACTGCCAATAAGAAATATTTGGCTGTGATAAAGAACACGATTGAGCCTGCAATTGTGGGCTCAATCGCAGAGTGTGACACTGTCACAGAGTACCTTGAGAAAATAAAGAGTCAGTTTACTGGCTCTTCAAAGACTTATGCTACACAGCTGATTAAGCAGCTTGTGACAGAAAGGTACTCTGGTGGTGGCAGTGGCATAAGAGAGCACATACTAAGGATGAGCAACTTGGCATCCAAGCTTAAACCAATGGATTTGGCTCTCAAGGATGAGTTCCTTATTCATTTGATTTTTGCTTCCTTGCCGAAAGAGTTTGACACCTTTGTTGTCAACTACAACATGCAGCCCGAGAAATGAGACTTAGAAAAGCGCATAGCTATGTGTGTGCAAGAGGAGGAAAGAATTAAATCCTCACATGGTGGTTCTATCAACTATGTGAAGGACAACAAGAAAAAGAACTTCAACAATAACTTCTCCTCAAAGAACAAGGGAAAAGCCCCTGTCCATCAGCCTCAACAGAATAATTTTGCAGTAGACAAAGATCAGTGTCTTCACTGCAAGAAGACGGGTCACTAGAAGAAGAACTGTCCCGATTACTTAAAGATGATAATGGCAAAGAAAGGTGAGAACATTATTACCTTTATAAATGAATCTCTGTATGTGCAATATTCGAAATCTTCTTGGTGGATTGATTCAGGTGTAACTGTTCATGTTGCCAATAATTTGCAGGGATTCCGTTCGACGAGGACTACGCAAAGAAAAGAAAGATACGTTAAAGTCGCAAATGGAGTCCAATCTGAAGTTGAAGCCGTTGACGATCTTCCATTAGAGCTAGCTGATGGCTTCACTCTTTTACTTAGAGATGTTCTTTATGTTCCCTCTTTACAGAGGAATTTGATTAGTGTTTCAAATTTGGACAATGATGGTTATGATTGTCATTTTGGAAATAGCAAATGTGAAATAATGTTCAATGATAAATGTATTGGTCTTGTCATCAAACAAGACGAGCTTTATTTATTGTCACTTCGTGAAAATGTGAATTCCGTATGTGATGTGAATGAGCGTATATCCTCGCCTTTGAATGCGAACAGAAAACGAAAGATAACTCATAATGCATCGTCGAAATTATAGCACTATCGTTTAGGCCATATTTCGAGGTGGAGAATAGAAAGACTAGTTAAGAATGAAATTCTTCCTCTATTAGAGTTCTCAGACTTAGAACAATGCAGAGAATGCATTAAAGGAAAATATGTAAAGAAAATTAAGAAAGACGCCAAAAGAAGCACATGAGTTCTACAAATTATTCACACAGACATTTGTGGTCCTTTTTCTGTGAAAAGTGTGGATGGATATGACTCGTTCATAACATTCACGGATGATTACTCTCGTTATGGATATATTTATCCAATCAAAGAAAGAAATGAAGCCTTGGATAAATTCAAGATATTTAAGGCTGAAGTTGAAAACCAACACGATTTAAAGATTAAGATAGTCCGATCTGACCGTGGGGGGAGTACTACGGTCGACATACTCCATATGGACAAGTTCCTGAACCTTTTGCAAGGTTTTTACAGGAAAATGGCATAATAGCCCAGTATTCTACACCGGGCGAATCTCAGCAAAATGGAGTAGCTGAAAGACACAACCGTACCCTGATGGATATGGTGCGAAGCATGATGAGCTATTGCACACTGCCATTGAGTTTATGGATGGAGGCGTTGAAAACCGCCATTCATATTCTCAACAGAGTGCCTAGTAAGTCGGTGCCCAAAACACCGTACGAGTTGTGGACAGGAAGAGTTCCCTCACTAAACCACTTACGTGTGTGGGGGAGTCCTGCTGAGGCTAAAATATTTAACCAAAATTTTGGGAAGCTTGATCCCAAAACAGTAAGTTGCCATTTCATTGGCTACCCTGAAAAGTCAAAATGTTTTCGTTTGTACTGTCCAGACATATATACAAAGTTTGTAGAAACGAGACACGCTGTCTTCTTAGAGGATGAAATGATAAGAGGAAGTATGGTAGCTCGAGAGATTAACCTTGAAGAGAAGCGGGCGTATGCGCCCACTCCGATGATTCAAGAGCCATTCTTCACACTACCTGCTGTCGCTGCATCGACGGTGCAAGACACTGTGGTGCCAGCACCTGTTATTATTCCTCCCGTGGCAACAATGAATGAGAATGAGGAACCTTGTCAGATCCGGATTTTACAATCCGAATCTTACTGTGTTTCACTGCACTAATCCCTGGATCAGTAGTTAGTGCACACAGGTACATTGCTGAATCATTTCATACATCGCATAATCAACCATTATATTACATAGACTGAAATACACCACGTCGGGTGATAGAGTTTACAAAAGGGGCCGACTAGGCCAAATGTCATTATTACAAATACGCACAGCGGAAATACAGCAAAAGCAAACCCAAATCCACAGGCAAGCGACTGGAAGGTACTGTGTGCATTATATGTCACCAGCTAACTAGTAACATACGTGCACACAACGCCGGATGTCCACTTGTCCATGTCTCATCAACGAATCCTACGCCTTAGTTTCCTTCGTCGTTCTTCTCCTCCGTAGCGGGAGCTTCCTCGTAGGCGTAGTGGTCTTGCGCTCCTGTTTCTGGATTTTTGCTGCAAAGCGAGCGTGAGCACTCTGACCCCGTGCTCAGCGAATCAACACACAGAATGCAGTATATAACATGTATGGCTATTCAAAGGATGGCTTTGGTTTATTTTATTTTTGCGAAGAGTGCTTTTGAATACAATTATATAAAAATTCCTAAGACCTAGCATTTGAACAAAAGCATAATGCTCAAGGAATATTAATATGAATTTCCATACATATGGCATCACACCATATGCCGAATATCACCATAACTTCTCCCTACATACGGCATCACACCGTATGACCTTTTTCAGCGTTATAGCCGCTTAACTTACCATTGGGACGACACCCAGGAACAACTGGGACGACACCCAGGACAACTCAAATCTGGGCTTTTCCTCTGCCCTTCCACTTTTCCATTCCCATTTTTCAAATACTTTTGTAAACAGAACTACATCTAGTTAAGTTCCCATGTCTGCCCTTGACCGTGGGCACGGCTATTCGAATAGTTTTGACTCTGCAGAGTTTTGCACACTTTACCCACAAGAGATAAATCCACCCGTTGCCCCACATGATTCCTTAGCCATGCGGTTGAGTGGACTATCACAGGATTGTTACAATGCATAGTCCTACTGTGGTTACGCCCGCTAAGGTCTATCTTCCGTAGGATCCGACCATCCCTCGGGAAGGGTCCCTCGTGAGCCATCACGGGCAAAGGCGGGGATGCGACCATCCATCCCTTTGCTCGTGGTCATACCTTCACGTAACCACCTAGAGCCACACAAATTAGTAAACCCTGCCTACACTTTGTCAGCTTGTGGTTGTACTGTTTTACACGGGTGACATGACAAGATTCAGTCCTTAGTGGTATCTGGGTGGTCTACCACTAACCCACTTATGCAATCACTGCACCACACACATACACACCATCGAACCAATCCGCCCAGATAATTTAGCAAGTTGGGGATCTTGGGAGTGTAAAATAATCATATCTAACATATACCAGTCATTATCACAATGACTGCCCAAACCAATTTCTCATGAATAAAAGTGCTGCTCGGGACAATTTCTTGCCCCGAGTTCCTAATCAATGCTAAGCAGGGCATACAGTTACGGACTTATTTTCGAAATGTTACTAATATATTTTTGCTAGGGCGACAAGGTTCACACATTCAAATACTCAAAGAAGGGGGTAATATTATTCAAGGTAAACAACGGCATATAACTAGAATATCAAATTTAGCATGAATTTGCATAAAAATAACAGCATGCAATTTGTTAATTTAAAATAAAGTAATTTGCAGAATGTAGGTTCAACATGATCAAAGTATTGACTCGCCTTGGTCACAGTGGTCGGGTGCTTGATTGTCCGGGGCTTCTAGTGCTGCGGCCTCGATCTCTTCCTCTTGAGCTTCGTAGGCTATTGTAATCGTGCGCGAAAATTTGGATAAAAAGAAAACACCCAATCAATAAAATTTCACCAAAAATTCAAATGAACTCCAAAAATTATGACTTAAGTTCCATTGGATAGATCTTAAATTTAGAAAAATTTAGAAATTTGTCCCATTCAGTTTGGAGTTAAAATGAATAAGTTATGATTATTTGAAGTTCTCAGTTTGAATTAATTCTGGAAAATATGAAATCTCTGACAGGTGGGTCCCATATGTCATATTTTAATTTTTATCCTTTTCTTTTTATTATTTCTTCTGTCTCTATGGCCAGTGGGGCCCGTGTGTCAGCGGCGGTAGACAGGCGGGACCCAGAGGTCAGCCGGCCTGTGGCGGGCGGTCGCTGAGCAGCGGGGCCCAGCTGTCAGTCGGGAAAAAGAAAGAAATGCTCAACCGCGCGCGCGGAGCCGAGGCTCGAACACGCGACGCGGGAGCAAGGGGAAGGGAGGAGTGACGCTGAAAGCCACCCGGTCAGCCGGGCGATGCTTACCCATATAGGGTAAGTATACCTTTTAAAGTATGTCTTGGGGGAGGCCAGCTGAAGAAGAAGAAGGCGACGGCGCCGGCGGCGAGTGGTGGTCGGAGAGGCTTCGGGGCTGCGTGGAATACAATCTCCGAGCGACGGGGAGTCTTCTGGTGTAGGCGGCCGAGGGTGACGGTGGCCGGAGAGGGCTGGCGGCGTGCGGTGGCGGTGGTTCAGGGAGGCTGCCGTCGCCGGCGGTGCTCAGGCGACGGGAGGCCTGGAGAAGGTGGGGGTTGGCGTTGCCTTGCTCTGGAGATGGTTCCAGAGCATGGAATCGAGCTCGGGTGGCCCGGTGCGGTGGGTGGGTGTTCGCCGGAGTTCGGGAAGACGAGGGAGCCGACGGCGATTGGAGGGCTCTACGGCTGAACTGCGGCCAGGGGAAGGAGGAGGAGAGTAGTGGGGCGCGTTTGGGGCTGCCAGGCGCGGCTTTTATAGCCGGAAGAGGCGCGCACGGCGAGGTCGACATGTGGAGCTCCGCTGTTCACGCCGGCGAGGGGGAATGGACGAGATCTCGCCGGGATTTGGTAGGAGAGAGAGGGCGGGAGAGGTGCTTCCCCCCTCCTGTAACCGTACTTTTTAAATCGGCCGCGAGGTGAGAGAGAGAGCGAAGGATTGGCTGCGGCAGAGCACAAGCGCGAGGGGAAGGAGCTGCGTGCGCGTGGAGAAGAGAGGGAGGAGGAAGAAGACGCGGGCGGGGCCACCGGTCAGAGAAAGAAATGCGGGGCGAGGCGGGCCACCGGTCGGGGAAAGCGGTTGGCGCGCGGGGGCCGCGAGGCGCGGGTGGAGGCAGGTCCACCGGCCAGCGGGAGCGGCGCGATCGGGGCGTGGGCCCACATGGCAGAGGCGGGCAGTGCGAGCGGGCGCGGGCGCTGGCGCGCTGGGCCGCGCGTGCGCTGGCCCACGCGGGCGCGCTGGCCGCGTGCGGGGAGAAAGGCTGGGCCGGGGTGACGGCCGGCCCGGCTTTCCTTTTTCTTTTCTCATTCTTTTCATTTCTATTTTTATTTTAAAAAAATTGCATGTATATACATTTTCATTTCTCTCTGGTTTTTGGTGTATATACACATATATTTATTTATTTACTCTTTCACATATTATACATGTGTATATATACATATATGGCATTATATACATTGTTATTCACATGTTTTTGCTTATATGTATAAATGCTAACCTCTTATTTGTTTGCCAAAATTTTTAGAGATGACGTTTCATGCTTATTTGCATTTCTCCTTTGCTGTTTTATGGATCATCTTTTCAGATTCTTTATTTGATGTGTATGTTTTATCATTTTATGTGTTGATTTCTTCCCTCTTTTTATTTTTGAAATTCCTTGATATTTAAAAAGCCAATAAACTCCAAATTCAAATGCAAAGTAAATAAAATAACCCAAAAGTCTATCAAATTACTATTTATACTTTGCAGGATGTTACAAACCTGTTCTTCAGGATCCTATAGAACCCATTACTACAGATGAGGGGGAGCAACAACAGCCTCAAACAGAAGATGTACCAAATGAGGAAGCCCCGAGGAGGTCTCAAAGAGTAAGAAGATCAGCTATTTCTGATGATTATCAGATTTATCATACAGAGGAATTTCAAATGGAGGATGATCCCACCTCATTTGAAGAAGCCATGAGAAGCGAAAATTCTTCAAAATGGCTTGAGCCCATGGAAAAGGAAATGAGGTCCATGAAGGCTAATAAAGTCTGGGACTTGGAAATTATTCCTAAAAGAGCCAAAACAGTAGGCTGTAAATGGGTCTACAAGACAAAGCTTGACTCCCAAGGGAATGTAGAAAGATACAAAGCGCGACTTGTGGCAAAAGGCTACACGCAAAGAGAAGGGATTGATTACAATGAGATCTTTTCTCCAGTCTCATGTAAAGATTCCTTCAGAATCATAATGGCATTAGTAGCACATTATGATTTAGAGTTACATCAGATGGATGTAAAGACGACATTTCTTAATGGGGATTTGGAGGAAAATATTTACATGGCACAACCGAAAGGTTTTGTCGTGGAAGGAAATGAAAGAATGGGATGCCGCCTAAAGAAATCGATCTATGTGTTAAAGCAAGCTTCAAGACAGTGGTACTTGAAGTTTGACAGTACAATAAGAAAATTTGGGTTTAAAGAGAATGTAGAGGACAACTGTGTTTATGCAAAATTTAAAGATGGGAAGTTTATCTTCCTAATCCTGTATGTGGATGATATCCTACTGGCTAGTAGTGATGTCAGTCTGCTACTGGAGACAAAGAAGTTTTTGTCCTCAAACTTTGATATGAAAGATCGTGGTGAAGCTTCGTTCGTTCTAGGGATCGAAATTCACCGGGATAGAAACAAAGGGATATTGGGACTGTCACAAAAGGCATACATAGAGAAAGTCTTAAAGAAATTTGGTATGCATAAATGTAGTCCTTCACCTGCACCTATAGTCAAGGGCGACAGATATGAGGATTTTCAATGCCCTAGGAACCAGTACGAGATCGAACAAATGAAATCGGTTCCATATGCTTCAGCCGTCGGAAGCTTGCAGTGTGCTCAAGTGTGTACACGCCCTGACTTAGCGCTTGTTACCGGGTTACTTGGCAGATTCCAGAGCAATCCTGGAATAGAACATTGGAAATTGGAAAAGAAAGTCTTGCGTTATTTGCAAGGAACAAAAGGCCTCATGATGACATACAGAAGATCAGATTCACTCCATATAGTGGGGTATACAGATTCTGATTATGCGGGAGATGATAGAAAGTCGACATCTGGATATGTGTTCACTCTCGCTGGAGGAGGTATATCGTGGAAAAGCTCAAAGCAAACCGTCACTACATCGTCCACAATGTATGCCGAGTTTGTAGCATGTTATGAGGCTACGGGGCAGGTGAACTGGCTAAAGAAGTTCATACCCGGTTTAAAAGTGGTTGACGACATCAATAGACCACTTAAGTTGTACTGCGATAATGAACCCGCAGTAATGTATGCCCACAACAATAAGTCAAGTGGTGCTGCCAAACACATTGACATAAAGTACTATGTTGTGAAAGATAAAGTTCGGGATCAAATTATAAATCTTGAGCATATAAGTACCGCAAAGATGTTAGCGGATCCGCTTACTAAAGGCTTACCACCCAACGTGTTCAGAGAACATGTAGCCGGCATGGGTTTAAGGGAAAGCCTATGATTCCTGGACTAAAAGATGACCCAAAAGATTAAAGTAACTATTTCAGAACAGAGAGGTGTATTGTAGCTGTTAAATCTATCGGCGATTAATCGTGATGATGAGACATGTTCTGTGCACTAATCTGTGATGGAATGAGTAAAGTCAAAAGTAATTAAAGTTAAAGAATAGATTGAGATCAAGGGGGAGAATGTTAGATTGATCTCAGCCGATTAGCCCAACGGCTAATCGGGCCTTGATCCGCGCTCTGATCGGGGGCGCCCAGCCCAACCACTGGCTGATGGGCCCCCATCGCGCTGCGCAATAAATAGAGGGTGGGGGCCGGCGGCTCGATGCACGAGGTTCGCCTGAGCCGCAATCCCCACCCGACAAAACCCTAGTCCGATCTAGAGGCTGCGCAGTAGGCGGCGGGAAGTTCCATCGCCGTCACCGTCACCGGATCTATGCCGCCGCCGACCTTCTCTTCCCCGACCGTCGCTGCCCGTGCACAGACTTCATCGACGAACCAGCGATGGCCAACTCCTCCTCCACGCAATCGGACGGTCGGTACTCCTAACCCTAATCCTCTCTCCCTCTCGGTATCTCTCTCGAATCCGAACAAGAAACCCCACTAGATCCACAACTAGACGATCCTAAGGTTTTAACATATTAAGCTTCCCAGGCTACATCCAGGTACATGGGCATTGGACATTCTTTGCACCGATTTATGCCAAGAATCGGACAAAGCAAAGATTGTGACGATAATGTGATCTATTTGGTCATCCCGAAATAAATGGACACGTGAAGAAAATGGTTACGACCTAGCAAGATCAATGGAGTTCGTACGTGAGACTTCAGCTGCACTGGAGCTATCCAAGAAAAGTGAAAGACCGACAGCTACAATCGCTAAATATCCTTAGATGAGGCCACCAGAGGACTGGATCAAGTAAAACACTGATGGTGCAATAGCTTCGGCTACTAATGTAGGAGGTGTTGCTTGGCAATACAACGATTTTCTTGGCACTTGGAGCAAGTTATATCCGGGGGTTTCAAATCCACTGATTATCGAGGCACTGACGTTCCATGAAGGCATAAATTTTGCTTATCAAAGTGGCTTTAATGAGATTATCATAGAGTTGGATTGTCAGGAATTGGTGAATCTCTGAGAGGACCGTCGAAGATGCAAATCAACGATAAATGCAATGCTTCATGAAGTTTATAAGCTTAGTTTTGGTTTCGTGTGTGTTTGTGGTTCAGTTTGCTAGAAAAATAGTAAATTTCGTAGCTCACTGTTATGCTAAGTACACTTGTACACAGCGAGCTTCGTAAGTTTAGTTACTAGTTCACGGACTAAGGGCTGGTTCTATCCAAGAATCTTTCTTCCAACGAAAGCTCGTAGCTTCTCTTAAGAAAACGTAATCCTGCATTGTTTTGGAGACCAGGCTAATCGTGCAAGTTCACTCCATTATGATCAAATCATATGACCGGGGAAGCATGGAAATGACTCATGTGACCTTTTCTCCCTAATTTGTGCCTTTTGTTGGACAAGTGAATCTTCGGTGGGGTTGCTGCTCTGCCTGGTCCACCGTCAATAACGACGTCCCTGAACAAAGGAAACGGTTTTATTCCCATGCGACTCGTTGGTAGCTAGTAGCCAGTTTTTACGCTACCACGCACGGTGCATTTAGTAAACAAAGGAAACTATGGAGCTTGCCATGGTACTCGCCTCCGCATTCTTCCATGTCTGTAGTTTCAACACTCAAAATATGCTTGCTTTCGTGGATGCATGCCCGGGATATAAGTAGGGTCGGCATAAAAAGCTTGTTTAGTGGGGCCATGCGGCCCGATTCAAAATTGCTCCGCTCATATTTTGTTCGAAATTGAAATGAATTGATTTGGAGTGAAGTACGATTATACTTAGGCTCGGCTTATTAGCTCGATAATGAAACTGTCTCTAAACTAAGATGGCCTACTACATCGTGGGTTCGTCTGACAAGACAGTTAGAATATACGTTTATTCTTAACAACCGTGTGTGATATCTCTTTGACAGCAACTACCACACGAGGAACGTGCCATCATGTCTCTCTAGTAATAACTCCTGTTGGATAGTTATCATCCGAAGCATTAAAGCGTCTTTTAGCGCAGGACAATAGACGTCGCTTCGCCAACTATATAAAGGTTGATGTCAGAGGAGAAGATGAGATCAGATTGTACATAGTACAAGCGAGACATAGTGCGAGACATTTCGCATTACTCTCTCAGTTGTAATCAATTCTCTAAGTAATAGCCACATAGTAAGTAGAATTGTTATTTTTCCAGGAGAAGGTTCGAATCTGTATAAAAATTCTCATATCTCTCATCTGCGTGATCGTAGTCCAGGTTTTCAAGAGTTCCCCCAAATCCAAAAAAATCATATGTAAATTCGGTATTAAAACACCCTGACAATACTAAATCAAAATGCACTCCAGATTTCCAACTCCTTCTCCACCTCATACGCATGCATGTATGTACACGTCGATCCTTCTGCGACCAAGTTCCTAATTGTCATCGAAGCCGGCCGCCTCAGTCAGGGCCAGCAATTTGCTCCATCTCGAATCAAACGTTGCCCAATACCGTTTCAAGATAGCGCACGAAAGCAACCGTACGTGAGCTAGCTACAGTTGCTGAGTCATGATACATATGTAATAGTGTTCTCTCTCGCTATCATCAGAAAATATCCCAGTTCCTCGATTTGAACTAAGCTTTTTGAAAGAACTAAACCTAGGCATCGCAGCGGTCAATGATGAGCAGGGATATGATGTCCGCAAAGCTAGACGTCGTGGCTGCGGCGACAGCGCTGGAAGATTTCCGAAACAACAGGGTACAGTTTGCAAAGCAAGCGGCGAGGCCTGCAGGTACATTTCCAAAGAAACGACCGTGAAAGGCATAACCGCGCGCGAGATATATATAGATGACCGATGGATGAGCTGAATCTAGCATGGACATACACCTAACCCGTGCTTCGGCCGAAACAGTAGCGAAACAGAGCAGATCGAGCACGCGCTGCGTGCAGATCGTGCGAGAAGACCCGAATTTTGGTCAAATTTACCACTATTGATCACACGAATACTAAATTTAGTCTTCGAATCATTGTAATTCCTTTTGTAGTCCCCTCTCCGACCATGACACTATGAGAGTACGACACGTGTTAATCGTGCAAGATCGTGCAGCCGGGGAGCACACGACAGCGAGATCGTGCGATCCCCGACCGCATGATTTCACTGCTACAGTAGTTGTGCGGTCCTCGACCGCACGATTTGCATACTGCACTGCACGATTTTTTTGTTCAACTGCTCCCTGTGTTTGTTGGTGTAATAGTCTCCCATAATAAATACAAATTTTCTATTTAGTTATAGAAATGTATTCAAAATGTAATAATTTTTAGATATAGGAAATGAGGTTTAAAAATTATGGTTTTTGCGTGGAGGCTTGTTTACTTGCTTGTGCAAATTTTTGTAATTATAAACATTAAGAATTTTCGTCAGTAATTTAGTTATGTGTAGAGTTTACACAAATTTTGTAATATAGAAAATGACGTGCACAATATTTTAAAAGCTCCTTACATAGTGTAGATTATACATGTAGGTCTCCAACCGCGAGTCTTCCTCGCGCTACATTGACGGCACTGTGGTCGTGCGGTCCCTGGCCGCACGTCTTTCTCGTGCTACAGTACATATACAGTGCGTGCAGTACATCTACAGTGCGTGCTACAGTAATCGTACGGTTGGGGACCGCACGATTACGCTATCGTGCGCTCTCCGACCACACGATTAACTCGTATCGTGTGCTATAATACCGCGGCCGAGGAGGGGGTTAAGAATGAAATTGCGGTGATTTGAGGGATAGATTTTGTATTCACGTGATCAACAATGTCAGATTCAATCAAAATTCGGAGACCACGGCCCTCACGTCCGTACACACGTCTTTTCGTATTTCCGGGCCTCTTTCTGTGCACCCGCCGGCCGGACGGCCGGTGCCAGGAGATCGCACTCGCGCGCTTACGTTCCATCGTGTGGCCACTAATCAAGCACGGAAGCCGGCTCGAGTACGTGCCTCAGCCGCGCGCGCGTGATAACCAGCCAGAGGCAGCGCGCGTACGTACTTGGTGTGTCCCGGCCGGACGAACGATGCGACGGCCGCGCGGGGCCGCGCGGCGAGGCTGTACGTACGCATGACATGTGATCGACCGAGAGCTTGCCATGGCGCGCGGCCGCGCTCGCTCTCCTTAGAGCAAGTATGATAAGAGACTGTTAGTAGACTGTATACTGAGGTGAAGGAGAGAGGAGGAGAGAGAAGAGAGGTGGGCTGTAAGTTTACAGCTAACTGAAGCACATGAACCAAGCACATGAAGAGAAAGGGGTGAGACATACAGTCTTCAACTGGCTGTAAACTATTATATGAATGGACTGATAAGTGGACTGTAAGTGTCTATATAGTCAACTAAAGACTATATTATTAGCCTTGCGAGTACTTGTAGGCTGTAGCCGGTCAGCTAGCCGAGTAGCTACCCAATGGTCGGGGCCGCAGCCAAAGTCGTCAACACCACCGACCGACATATAGGATTGTACTGTACCACTCGGTTAGGCCATCGACACTTTCCGCGTGGCAAGTGACGTGATCCCTGGTAGCAACACGAGTAAACTCCACGAAACAAACTCCTGCTTGCTAGCTAGCTACTTTTGTGGTAGCCTAGTGTTGCATTCCGGTCGGATCCTTGGTGTTTTCGTTCTGTGCTGTGCGCATAGCACCGCATTTTGCTGCCGCGGGTAAGTAGCTACTACTAGCTCGCAAACCGAGACTAATGCAAAACAAAGGGCGGTGCATCTGCCGTACGTACAAAACGCATCGCAGCATGGTACTGCGCATTTCCCCATGGCAGTGCAGTACAGTACAGCACTATTCTATTGCCACTTGGGCAATAGATTCGAGCACGATCTTATCCGGTCGAAACTAGAAAGCAACGCAACCTCCGTGATTAACTGATTGTGTCGTCCGGTGTCCAATGACGGTGGTCGTGGATAGGTTAATTAAGTACGTATCTGAACACCACGTGACAAGATGTATGATTAATTAATGATGAATAATTGATGTGTGTATATATAAAGTTGGATTTTGATTTTTTTAAGAAAAAAGAATTGGTAAAATTTAGTTTTGTTGTCCACCAAAAGCGGTCTAACTGGCATGCAATTATGGTTAAGTCAGTGTGCACCAGCCGATTGGACCCGCCAGTGGCTAGTGGTCTAATCATCGGTTCGGTGTGATCAGACTATGATTAGTGGTCTAACTTAGACGGTCCAACCACCATAGAGAGGCGGTCAAATTGATGGCTGAGGTGTCCGGAGAGGTTCTAGAGAGGCTAGACATATATGTGGTACCCCCACGACATATCTAAGGTGTTGATAAAAAAAGACATTGAGTTGGCTTGAGTGTGTGTGCCGTACTAGTGCCGTTGATTAGTTTTGTATTGTGCTGTATGATGCATTATTTTAACTAACGTGAGTCAAGTGTATGGAACTTGTGCTTGAAATGGTTGCTTGGTCTTTGGATGTGCAGGTGGCTTAGAAAGCGTTAGCGGTCGATGACAAGAGACCAGGATTAGGTTGGAGAGTTGAGGTCCAAGCGGTCGCATAAATCTGGGTGAGACTACGTAGCTCAAACGGGGAGCATGTGAAAGACAAGGATCGTGAAGGTGTGAGTTGATACGTGTGGTGCGCCAAGTGACGAGGTCGATGTATGTTGAGATGGTTGGGAGGAGTTCAATCGCATGAAAATGTGACAGCTAGTCATCGAGCATTTTAGGCTACGTGTCAAAGCATATGGAGATACTTTAATGTGATTCCATGACTAGTAACGGCAAGGTGAACCAGAACTAAGCTCAGAAGGAGTTGAGATCTAGATTGGTTAGTGAAGTCATAGTGCAAGGTGAGGGATGTGGTGAGCCAAGTGAATTTGGCTAGTTTGCAAGCGAGGATGGTTCGATAGGATCCAATGCATGAGAGACTTGACAGGAAGTCATTGGGATCACATAAGAGGCGACAGAGTCACGGGAAGATGTCCGAAAGCTTCACTAGAGGTCTTTTGGTACTTTACCAAAATACCAGGTTTGAGCCTTGGACAAAACCACGACATAAGAAAGCACAAAAAGAAGTGATTTATGTCAAGGTGAGCTGGTTTGGTTAAATGGATCAATTGTTAACGGTTTAGCGGGTTGAGTCTTGAAAACGCTTTGAGAAGCCTGTGCATATGTGTAAAATCTGTGTTAATGAGGTTGACGGGTTTCCCCAATTTCTTAGCGGGTTGAGACCCCCTAAGTGGTATTGGTTATACAAGGGAGGAGAGGGGAGAGCTAGTGTTAAAGTTGTGAGAGAAACATAGAGCGATTGTCTGAGTTTTGGGTACTCCCTACGTGAGAAAACTTGTGTGTAAGGGTGGTGCTTTGGAAACATCTTGTAACCATCCATGTACTCAGGAATCACCCACTCTATTGACAATAGATCAAATCTTTGATCCTTTTTTGGTGTTTCCCTTGTTTTTTGTTTAGTTTCTCATGTTTCTGAGCAAGAATTTTGAAATATTATTCTAGGAGATTTTTGTCTATAGGACATGTGGGAGTAGATCTGGAAGACCTCATGTCATAGATCTCCACAAGTTGGGTTTTAGGAGTTTGGGTGTTCTTGAGATTTAGATTTAATTTTCTCCATTTTAGTGAACCTGAGCCCAAAAACCCTGTGGTTCTTGATTGGTTTAGATTACAAATGCCTTGAACAAGTCTCATACAAAATTTATAAGTGTTTGGATGTGATTGAAGTAAGTTCTTGAGACTTGTGTTTTGACCCGAGATGGTTTTAAGTCTGGGAATAGGGGACCGCTTATACCGGCCCTGACCTGCAGTTAGACCAAAGTGGCGGTTTGACCGGACTTGGATGGGTTGGTCTGACCAATCTTGTGCTGAAGATTGCTGATTTTGTTGGTTTCTGTCTCTAGCTTTGTTTTGTGTAGCTCAGTTGGTGTAATCTAAATTTTATAACTTGTATAGTCACTTGAGTTAAGTTTTTAAATATCGGTGAGGGAAAGTTTCAAGAATCATTTGTTGGAGATTAAGCAGTTTTAGCACTATTTTCATATTAATTTCAGATATAAGCAATAACAGTAAAACATATGACTAGTAGGAAATAAATGACATGAAGATTAAACAAATATCTCTTGAGACTGAGATACCATTCAAGTCATTTAAACAAAATAATATACTTAACTGATCAAGACAGTGGGCAATTAAAATCTACATAACATACATGTTATTTAGTGTGAATTAGCTCTCAGCAGAGGAGTTACTCAAGTTCTAAACTTAGCTTTCTCAACTCTAGTTAATATGTCAAAAATCTAAGTGACAATCATTTTATATTCTGCTAGTTTGTCAATCTAAACGTTACTTTAGAATAGTGATTGAAACAATTTTATGTTCTAATTAAAATATATAGCAGAAACGAGCTACTGCAATATTAATCTGTTGTCTACAATATTCAGAACAGAGTCAAAATGTACTACGGCTGAATCAACAGACTTTAGGGTATGACCAGAACAGAACAACAGATAGTAGGCACTAACTCGAAGTATAATCAACAAGTCAAACTAGTAGAATATCTCTAAACTGTCACTGTGATCTCAAATATGACTGGTTTTCTCATCGAGCAATCTCAAAAGCCCACAATCTATTATGCAAAGTCCTCCCAGTGCTAGCAATTATCACATATTTCAGAAATAATTAAATAGATATCATACTAGCACGGCAAACATATACATAATAGGAATAAAAAATGTAAAGAATAGCTTGCTGGGCAGTGGCAATCCAAGCTACCAAGACGACAGTAAGAGCAAGGCTCGATGCGAGGATGATATCCTAGAAAACCAATCACCGGCGTATGGCCAGATATCACCGGAGAGGTTAATGGTGATACAATGCCCAACTTCACAAATTAGTACTCATCAAATCGTGAAGCCGAGATGTAGGTGTTACCACACAACGCCTACGCAATCCCCAATCGGATGAAGTAACTAAGAGTTTACGACCACGACCACTTACAACTGCGTCAGATCGACCACGGCAAGTCGATCTTGACACCACAGCAGATCGACCACGGTAGATCGACCACAATAGGTGGATCTCGACAGAATGACAACGACAGGTCAAGCACGGCAGAACGACCATGGCTGAACTACCACGACAGAACGACCACACCAGATGACCGCGGCAGAACGACCACAGCTGATCAAGGACGGCAGAGCAACCACGACAGGTCGACCAACAGCCAAGGCCTACTACACCGTAGAGAATTAGCAGAGCCTTGCTGACGTAGAAACCACCGAGACCCCAATGAGTTCGCCGGAGCAAACCGCACAAGAGACACCCCTTACTCTTAGATCTTGGTATGTTCGCTTGATCGTTCCTCCTCGAAAGCTTTCTCATGGCTTGATTTAAAGAGAAAAATGAGGAAGATCTGAAATCAGAGGAGAGAGAAACAACACTGCACTCGCCACCAGACTAAGTCCAGCACAAGAAAAGGAGAGCATGATCTAATCCCTTCTCTCGGCTGATTGGTCAACCGACCACATCCCCTCCCTCATATCTCTTACAGGTGGACCTCACACGTGATTTCTTTTCCTCTTTCTTTAATTCGAAAATGAGGGAAATTCCCGTATTGCCCAACCTCATTCACCCCTACGGATCCTGCAATATCTATGCTGATTTGCCGGCTAACTACTTAGATATTACTAGTGTTTATTTCCTTTCACTGTTGAACGGCTGTTGCTTTCCAAAGTGACAGCACGAGATTGAACCGCTGTTACTATACGATGCTAGTTGGCCTCGTGCAAAAACAAAGACCATCTGTGTAAGACCGAAACTAGAGAGAATCTGCAGAACGTACAGGAGCCGTGACTAGCAAAGTCCGAGCCGAGTGGATGGCACGCAGTTCCTTTTTTTGCTCGTTTGGTCAGGCAAAAGCTTATCCTACGAGAAGAAAGCGGAGTGAAACGACGGAGACACGGGCGACGCGCAGCGCAATCGGCAGTAGTATCTCTGCCCGCCCCCCTACCAGCCAGCCAGTCCTGCATCCGATCACATCAACAGATACCCGGCCTCGCGTGGATCGATCGGTTCCGTGAATTTTCAACACAGGAGTACGTACGTGAATTTAATCTTCCCTCGATCAATGACAACACTGAAAGAAACATGGACAAAAGTTAAAGGAAGATTGATCGATCTTGCATATACGCACAACACTTTAATTACAACGTGGCCATTTAATTTGTAAAAGGCACACACACAGACACGTACAATTACCTTACCACCACACAGGCTAATTAAGCTGTTGCCTATTTACCAAGAGGCGAGCAAGTTATCACCTGCCGGCCGGCCGGTAAAAACTGAGCAACAAAAGGGGCAAGGCAAAAGCCAGGACAAAATGGGCAGGCAGAACAGCAGAGGCAGACAGGCACTGAGCCAGGAGCCAGTGCCAGTGGAGGGCTGGCCAAGCAAGCCAAGGTAACAACTCCCTTCAGTTACCAGATATGGATTAAACGAAAGGAGAGATCGATCAGGGTGTAGGAACATATGTAGGAGAGCCTAGTAGCTAGCTAGTACACTTGTGCCAGCTGCTGCTGCTGCTGCTGCGGCTGCACGCAGGTGCTGTTGCTGCAGTGCTGATCGGCGTTGTTTGCGGCCGGTTCTTTGGGCGATTAGGCGGCGGGTAGCTCGAAGGGGCCGAGCCGGTGGTCACCGAGGCGGGTCTTGTAGGCGGCCTTCTTGTACTCGTCCCACGTGAACTCCATGTACAGCCTCTGCTCCCCTTCCCGCATCACCTGCGGCAGCGGCGCGATCCGCTGCGACGCCGCCGGCCCGCCGAAGTAGATCATCGACAGCCTCGACTGCTGGCCGTCCGGCGCCAACACACGGTGCTTCACGCTCCGGAACCGCCCGTTCGTCAGCACCTACAGCTCAACAAAATATCCCATCAATTTAAGCTACTAGCTAGTACTGCATGCAAACTTCTCGCATGGACGCCTGCGTGCAAAAGCTTCGACTGCTGCCGGCCGGTACATCAAAAGATTCAAGAGTGTACATGTAGGCCACTAGCTACACGGTGGCTGGCCCTATTTTGATCCGGCCTACATGCATGATTCACGGTCGCACACGATGAATGTTTGGTCCAAGTTGCACACTTGCGCGTACGTTGTTGACAAGAACGGCAGGTGGGGGGGCTGCACGAGGCAGCACGATTCTATCTATCATTCATGTGGATAGACAGCAACTAAATAATGCGCCAAGACATGCATGCATTGCACACTGCGAACGTTGGATGATTGATCGATTACATTAAAGACTTGAGCTCTAATCCGGTCAATCGCGCCAACATCGCTTACTCACGAGCTCAAATCCAGCATATCAAAGAATTGATTCAAACACTTATGACGCAAAAAAGGAAGAATTTTTACAATTTTGTACTCCCACCGTCCTACAGTATATTATTTAAGTAATATTTAATAAAAATATATTATATTTGTGTCTGATAGAAAGAATAGTACTATATCTATATAATATTAATAAGTATGGTCTGATTCTATTAAGTATTACTTAAATAATATGTTTTCTAGATGTGTGTATCAGAATTATGTTGCAGAACAGAGAGAGTACTAGCTTGAGTTAAATAAGAGCGAGTTTTTCTGGTAATAAATGTCCCCGAAGGGCTCAGAATTCCAGTGCCAAAATCATGGTCTTTTTTTTAATAAGAAAATCATGGCCTTGATTTGCAAACACAGATGAACAAGTTTCCAGGGGAGTTATTGCCCCCAAATTCACCATTAATCACCCACCCCCTCCAACTCCCAAGAGCTCATGAGTAAGCGATGTTGGCACGAGGCAGCTGGACGAGATATCTATCGATCATCCATGTGGATAGACACCAACAAAACAATGCGGGAAGAGCTACCTGAATAAATAAATAAAGCTAGTAGCAGCAGTAGTAGTAAAGGTAATTGAGTTGTGGTACGACCTGCAGTAAGTCCCCGACGTTCACGAAGAAGGATTCCGGGTCGGGGGCCACGGGGAACCACCTGCCGTCCCGGAGCTTGATCTGGAGGCCCGCAGTGCGGTTGGACCTGAGCACGGAGATGATCTGTGGGTCCGTGTGCTCCCCGAAGCCCGTCACGCCGCAGTCCCCCACCGGCTGCCCCGGCGCCAGGGGGCAGGGCGGGTAGTGGTTCACCCGCACCATCTCGTCGCTCCCTTCCCTCCCCACCACCATCCGCCGCAGCACCGTCCGGTCCTCCTCCTCCATCCCGAGCCCCTCCGCCATCAGCTCCAGCACCCGCCCTCCCACCTCCCTCACCGCCGCAGTGTACTCCTCCAGCGCCACCCTGTAACATGCACATGCATGCGTGCATGCATGTTCAGTGAACATTTCTCTCTTGGAACATGGATCATCGATGCTCGATGGACAAGTAATTAATGGTGTTTCTGATGGATTGTACCGGAGTGAGGGTGGCAGGGAGGAGCCGGGAACGGCGTTGGAGCTGACGGAGAGGAGGAGGTACTCCAGCCACCCGGCGTCGCCGTTGGAGCCGATGCTCTTGCTGCCGTAGCCGAAGGGGCTGGCGGGGCCGGACATGTCCAGCTTGTCCTGGTGTGGCAGCGCGAAGAACGCCATGGCGCCGGCCTCCAGCGCGTCGGCCAGGCCCGCCAGCACACCGTGGTTGGTCGCCCTGAAGAAACCCAGGCTGCGGCACGCGTCCGCCACTGCGATCGCCGCGCCCGGCGCCGACAGGTCGATGGCCGGGATGACGGCCGGCGGGCTCGCATTGGCCTTGGGGCACCTCACCAGTGGGATCTGGTCGATGGAGCTGGGCGCCGTTATCGTGACCATGGGCAATGAACCCTAAGCTATCTTCTTCTTATTCTGTGAGACTGCAAGTGAAACGGAGCAGGAACAGGGGAGCGGCTATCTAGCCGAGACAGGGGAGCTAGGTGATGTTCTGTTGCACGTTTGCACCTGCGGTGATCTGATGGGCGGATGGCCTCGTATTTATAGGCGACCGGAGCATTTTGAGGTGGTGATCGGTTCGGCTGAAAAGCTCATGGCTTATGGCTGAAAACACTGCAGCTGGCTGAAAAAAACACTGTAGCTGACAGAGGCTTATTTAGCATAATTAAATTTAAAAAAATTTAAAAATATAAAAAATATGTTAGTCCATTACGTATAATACAAACAAATATGGGAAAAAAGAACCGGCAAAAAAGCTCAACAAAAAGCCAAAAGTTTAGAAAAAGACGAAACTTATGAATAATGAAAAATAAGCTAGAAGCCGAAGCCGAGTTGATCAGGGCCTAGCCGCACTAACCAAGAGCTTAAGAACAGATGCATCCTTAATTAGGAGTAGGACAGGCTCCTTAGTTTAGTGAAAATGATGTGGGACTTGGCAGAGTAACTAGAAGCGCTAGCTGCGTACGTGCGTGCATGCAGTGCGGCTTCTGGATTGGGGAAACGCCAAGTTGCCAACAAGCCGAGCAGGGCTACAACACGAACTGAATCTGCTGCAAGGACGGTTCATGGACAATGCATTTTTTATCTCTCTTTTTCGATTACAAGGAAGGCTCGGACCTACACACGCACACCACATATGAATGCATGCGAATGTATTCCTTAGCATATGTCTATAATGACAAAGGCCAGATATAAATTTTCGACCTCATAAATTTTCTACTGAAACACATTTACGTATACATAAAGATCAGCATAAAGATTTAAATTTTAGTAGATAGAGTCATACATCCATAACTCCATCCAAAATTATTGCCGTATTTTGGTCTCAATAATTACAATAAACGGAATGACGATCGTCGCCTGCGTGATGAGAGCAAGGTAACCATTGGAATAATCCAGCACTTGCTCCTGGGACTGCATGCGTGGTACAATACGATAGCACCGGTCCATGCATTACAACAACAATCATGAATAAAGGGTCAGTTCTTATAAGCTG
The DNA here is from genome assembly GCA_017311315.1 of Dendrocalamus latiflorus. Lineage (NCBI taxonomy): Eukaryota > Viridiplantae > Streptophyta > Magnoliopsida > Poales > Poaceae > Dendrocalamus > Dendrocalamus latiflorus. The sequence goes on along the minus strand of CM029614.1, from coordinate 32,967,650 downwards.
TGGTTTTTGATTTACGGTTGAGCTGTGATTTTTGGTTTATGATTTAAATTTTGAAATTTTGTCTGTTCGTGGGAGGCAGTACGTAAAAAATAGTCACATACGATTTTGACCGGTACAGCTGAACTCAGTACGCTTTTTACTATAATATTCTATTAACACCGCTATAAAAATTGTATCATTTGAAAATTAGTTACTGTAGTATAAACTATAAGACACGAGCATAAACTCAAACTAGCCATAAGTTTGCATGCCGTCATCTAGTTCTAATCTGCAGCCGACTGAACATTGCAATGGGCTTATATGGTTTATTTACTCTCCCACCCTCCCGCGGAAGTTCGAGCAAGACAAGAGATGTATGGTTATTTTCTTCTGACATTCAGATCACCCAGCTTAATGAACAGCATGATGTTTAAGTACTTGAAGACTGGCACATGTACAGTTTTTAGCACAATAATTTTTGGGAAAATCCACTCTATACCCGTGAATAAATGGTACTTCCACTATTGCCACTGAATAAAGACCATATTTCTTCATGTCATTGGGTTTCTTTTTTCTTCCCTTTGTGCCACCATCATTCGTCACCTGCCATTAGGCTGTTGCATTTCTTTGAAAATGCCCCACGCTGAGAGCCTTATTCCACGCTGTTCATGGTGTGGACTCCATTAGCCAAGCTCAAACAATTGAAACTTCAACCGTGGAAGGAGAAAATGCGTAAAACTAGAATACTTACAACTGAAGCGTAGCATTATGCCAATAGCTACATACAACAGCCGCAGTCTGAAGCTCATCAAAGATGCTCATCTCATGTCACTCAATAGTCTGTCTTGGTGGGCACAGGCTGACATGCTTTAGCCAACTTCCCGTCACCAGAATCCATCGGCTGCCAAGGCCAAGCTGTACCATTATTCCTCATCTCGGCCCTCAACGTCAGCAGCATAACCAAAACCAACCACCCCGCGAAGATTAAACCACAAAGCAGTGAGCGGGCAAATTTCCCAACCCCCTTACTCACCATATACTCCATGTCCAGAGCAACTGGGAAGTCCCCATCCATACCGCGACCCGTTCTGTCCATCCTCATTATCTCCATCGCATTAAGGATGCCACTCACTTCCTCAGGTCGGCTCTTCTTCGAGCCACCAATGGCCAATTTCAGCATCCCTTCATCTTCAACATTCACAATAAAGTCAATGTAATACGGATAGGCTAAGAACCCAGTGGCACGGGAAATATCAAAATCCTTCACTGCAAGATGGCCGTTGACACATATATTGAAGTAGAGCTCATACAGCGCCTTGCTTATTGTCACAGAAGTGCATGCGTACTAGGTACCTGCTGCCAGTAGGCACGGGAAAATCCCATGTCACGTTGCCCTCTGACTTCCATGATAGTCGTGCACGTGATCCAAATTGCAACATATCTAAATGTGAACGAAACACCACATTCAGTTGTCCCCATAACTAACATTGTTCTTGCTTTTAAGTCTCCTCAATCAAACGTAGCTCAATTTATGTTGAAAGCCTAGAACTCCACCTTAAACTCTATATGTGTGGACCTTGCCGCAGTAACCTGTAGTAGACGACAGATCATTGAAGAAATTACCAATGATTAATCCTGTATAGATGCTACCAATAATAAGCACAAATGGCCTAAATTGCAATGAACTCTATGTCTAACAAAAAAACATATAATGCTGACAACACAGTTTTTTGATGGAAGATGACGATCTACTGAGACGGAAGATCGTTGACGGAGATGGCGCAGTACGACACCAGGCCATGGTGTTAGGCGGCGCGGGCAATAGTGTTCATGAACCTGGTGTTGGAACAGTCGCCGAGATAGAGCATGGGTCAACGGTCAATATAGAGTCGAATCGTGGAATAGAGTCAGGTGAGTCCTTGATGTTGCGCCTCGCTGATACGTAATGTCACCTTGTTCGTGTGATGGCCACCTCGGGAGTTTCCTTCTCCCAAGGCAGCTGCTTTGATCTTGAACCTAAGGCTCTAATACCATTTAAAATAGCCTCATAAGTAACGAACCAGTCATGACTCGGACTTATATGGAAAGTGCAAGCTAAATCAAGAATTTATTCATCACTGGTTTTAGAATCACTAGCAATGCCAAAGATTTCTTCTTTTTGTGACAATGATGACCTTAGCTTCATCATGTTGTTGATCTTTCTTAGAACTATTATTCCTCTTCTTCTTGTTCTAGAGTTTTCATTACACAGAGATAATTTGTCCACCCTTCTTACAGTAGCGGCATGACTTCTTGGTCTTCGACTTCGAGTGATCGTTGTGTCTGCTCAAGCTTCTATCATTGAAATTATTGGTCAAAGACATCTCGACTAGTCTTCCCTAAATGGACAAACCTTCTGCATGTGAATTCATGCTCTCACTCGAAACCATATTTTTATCTTTTCTTTTGTATACAGAGCTTCATAAATCTTCTTCAGAGTAAGAGTATCTCTATTGTAGAGAATAATATCTCTAAACGTCGTGAACGAAATAGGCAAGAAACAAAATAGAATAAGACATAAATCTTCATCATTGTATTTGATCTATATGGCTTCAAGGTCAGTGACCACATCTTTAAACGTGATCCGCTTTGTGCTAATTTGAATGAGAAAAGCTTCTGCTTCAGGTGAATATTGCTGGACAGATTCTTAGTCATGCAAATTTGTTCCAACTTTAGCTATAACATAGCAGCGGTGGTCTCCTTTATAACTTCCTGTAGGATATTATTAGGAAGATGAATTTGAGAGAGCATTACAATATCTCCTTTGCTTCTCCTCAACGGACTCCTTTGCTTCTCCTCAATGGACCACGCAGCGGGCGTCTTGTCGATTCCCAATAACGCATCATCCAAATCGAACTGTACAGAATAGCTCATATCTTGAATTGCTAGAGAAAATCTTGTGTCGCAATCCAGCAACGGAAGATCATACTTCATTGACACCATGTCAAGAATGTCCTAGACTGATCGGGCAAAGAACAAAGCTTTAATACCTCTTGTTATAAAATATACTGCAAAAATAGATGATCAAAAGAATAGGAGATAAGGATTTAACGTAAAAAACCTGTGCGAAAAACCCACGGACGTACGAAGATGAAAATCACTGTATCAGGAGAAATTACAAGCATGGGGAACTTCGATGTAGTGCGACTACAGAAGTATGTATATAGGTTAGGAAACACGAGTCTCTAATGGAGAAAGGAATATAGTCCTAGTCGGCAATAAAACAGAGACCTACTCAAAAACTGAAATAGTAACCTTCTTGGTGACGGGAAGAATACCCACTCAGAGAGTTTTAGAAGATAATGGTGAAAAGTTGTAGTCAGAAACGTTTCAAGTAGCAACGTATGACTCCAGTCAACTCAGAGTCTATTACGGATATGAAGATGATCACAATCGTAACCTTCGATCAGTTCACATAACTTGAGCGAAATTTGATTGGACTTTTTAAATGATCAAAATCAAACAATCAAAAAGACCAGTAGTGATCGAAACCAACTAGAAGTGATCAAATCCGACCAAATTCAGATCACAAAATATAACATATATCGTACACAAGTAGACAACTGCCTATTGACAAAATGTTCTCACATGAATACGTTCTGAAAATAGAAAAGGTCAGTCACAATGGAGAAATGCGAAGTGGGTTGTTTTTTTCAATAAAAAAATGTATCATCGACGCGTCGACCATAAGCCCTGTGGGATGTAGCAGTTCCCACAGGGCATCGAATCCAGAGATTCGAATGTTCCAAGGAGTACATACTACTCCATAGTGTATAGTAGCATGCAGCAACAGTGTTACATGTCAGTGGCAACAAGCCACTAACACGAAAAATTCTATTGTATCCCCGTTGCACAAACCGGTTTGTGTAACGAGCAAATGGGATGGCGACACGTGGCAAACTTACTGTAGCAGGTATTTTAAAAATATTTTTCCGTACGGCCTGGTACTGTAGCAAAAATAGAAATATTATTTTTTGTACGGGCTACAGTTCTGCTATAGTATTTTTTTGCCACGTGTCACCACTCCATTTGCTCGTTATACAAATCGACTTGTGCAACGGGGATACAATAGATTTTTTCCACCATCACAGCTGTCGCCGTGTTCACCACCGGATGAAACAACCGAAACGATCGAGGTCCACCGAATTGCAAGTCAGAAGATGCAAGTATCATCCTTTGCGCCCTGTGGTCCTTGTGGTCCGGAAGGAATGCACGACGTCATGGGGGAACTGCCGCTGGAATAATCCAGTCCATCCGATGGGAGAGGGACACGGCTAATGATCTGATTCAAGCGGCCAAAAACATCCAGGGACAGGTGCTGTTACTAGACCAGCAAAATGGAGTCCTCCCCCTTGCAGTTACAGTCGAAGTTTATGTTAACGGAGCATTCAGTGCAGTCCGGGTTCCTTCATAGCTGCAGCAACAAGATGGTATCCCTCTTATCTCTTAATGCTTTGGCTGCTAAGGCCCACGCATGCCGCAACGGTGTGCTGCCGAACTCGGATTGGCAGTCATTCAGTGTCATCGTGGAGACGGACTCATTGAACCTTGTGGACATGTGGAGTTTACGGCATGCACTACCATAAAAAAGTTTGTTGGTTCGAAACTGTCATCACAGATGGTTTCTTAAATCGTCTAACTTTCTGGCTCAGTGATAACAGGAGTTATTCACAGACGGTTTTTGAACTGTCTGTAAAAACCGTATCACAGATGGTTCAGAACTAGAACTATCTGTGATCATCCGTTATCACAGACAGTTTGAAACTAGAATCGTCTCTAACCGTCAGTTATTACGGACGGTTTTTTGGTAAAAACCGTACTATACCAAAATTAAAAAAGTGGATATTTTTACCGCCTGCATTTTTTATGGGATTGAAGAAGAGGTGGAGAAGGAGAGGAGAAGTGAGAAGAGAGAAGAGTAGATGAGGAGAAAAACAGCCGAGCCTTCTATTTTTTAAGGAAAAATTTAGCGAGCAGAAGTGGAGGAGAAGAGAGAAGAGTAGATGGGGAGAAGAGGAGTGGAGGAGGAGAAGTGAGAAGAGAAAAGAGGAGATGAGGAGAAGAACACCCGAACCTTCTATTTTAAAGAGCAAATCCAGTAAGATGAGCAAAAAATTCAAATTCGAGAAAAGCGTGTAAGTTAAAATATTATCACAGACGATACTTGTTTCGAATCGTCTATGATAATAGGTCATCACAGACGGTTTTTTGTTTCAAATTGTCTATGATACGTCACAGACGGTTCGAAACAAAAACCGTCTATGATAAGTACAGACACAACAGACTGTTTTTGTTTTGAACCGTCTGTAATGTATCACAAATGGTTCGGAATAAAAACTGTCTATGATAAGTATGTCATCACATATGATTCTTTCCATCGCGGTGAACTTAAACGGTCTATCTTATAAAATCGCCTGTGCTAACTTTATCACTGACTGTTTGTGTTGAAATGTCTGTGATGAGACGTTCAGGATGATATTTTTTTGTAGTAGTGATGGTGTCCATTCTGCAACAATGCTAATTCAGGCTGAAATCCAAGAGCTTAGTAGGATGTATTAAGTTGTATGTACCAACCAAATCATTAATTCGAAAGCTCTGTTTAATAAGAAAAAGTTGACAATATACTAATACTTCTACATGATGCTTGATTCTTCTAAAATCATTCATGTAAGGCGGAATGGGAATTTGATGGCTCATTTGTGTGCCAAACAAGCTAGCTTCATCTCTTTAGAAAGGTGTACGTGGATTAACCAGCGGCATGCTGAGCTTGGTTGTA